>JAZGUH010000197.1:1200000-2400000 GCA_037893225.1 Hippasteria phrygiana
ATTTAAATTATTGTGTTGCAGTGCAACAGCAACCTGACATATGTACAGGCAATGTCAACTAGATGTTGACAAATCATCATTGTGTGAACTTGGTGTTGGCATTCAACAAGGGGAGGTCTGTGCCCCTGATTACCCAAACAAGTATTTAATAATTATAATGATAATGTGGTGCTTATATAGCACTTTATACAAATGTCTCAAAGCGTTTCACAATTTACTTCCAGAAACGTCCCAACGCGTACCCTCTTGAAATTCGGCGCACCTGTGGACCATTGCTATAGTCGGGATTTTAAAAAGATGTCCAGATTTCCTTTAAAACCCTAACCCTGCTGAATCCATCAATACGAATTTCCACACACCCTGGGGGGTTAGGGTTAAAATGCAAAACATAGGGTGTTAAAATTAATCATGTGAATGAAGGAGAAAACAGTGCCCAAAATGCCAACAAATCCGAAAGACTCCCGGACACCCCTTTGTCTATCCATGGTATAGATTCATTATCTTCAAAGATTACCAGTTTTGGGGTGAAAAGTTTACATGGAAAATAGAACTGGTTAAGGAATAAGTGTGGAAACCCTGCACGTTTTATTGGCCAAATGTCTGTAGAATTAAATTCAGTCACTTATGTAATTCTCATGTAGCTCCCCTTTGCCTGTGAATTTTCCTACAGGAATTCTGCGTCAAGAGGACATCATGGCCAAGTCCAAGAACCACACCAGTCATAACAACAGTGAGTTCAGATTGTGTGTGCATTTTATTTTCCTGTTTGCCATGTTTGCTTACCATAGTTTTACATCCACCTGTCTCCTACTTTGAAATGAAATGAGCTTGGACTGGCAGAATTAGGATTTTTAGGTTAATTTTATTGAAAGTGTAACATTCACAATTTAACATCCATAATTTATGGGGTCGAAACCAGTTTGCGTATTTTAATAAGTGTAGGTTTTTTTATGTCGAGATAAAACTCTGCTTGATTAAGCATTTTTTTAAGTGGAAAATTAAGTTTCTTTTAGTATCCCAATTGTTTTTTCAGTACATGCATCAATTGTCATGAAGAACACTCTTATAACGATGCTGTTGTGAGGAGAAAATTCCCAAGTTACTTCATTCTTTTTGATTTCTTTGTTTTTGCATTCCTTTTACTGGGTCAGCCTGTCTAGATCACCCAATGGGTTAAGCCCATCCCCCCTTTCTAATTGGTTCATACTTGGTGCATAGGAGCATTGAGGCTTAAAAAGCCATAATTTTAAGTTTTAGCCCATTGGTTTCACAGTAATCGCCCCCAAATTTGGCCAAAACTGATGGGCTAGATTTGTTGATATTGGTGTCTTTGGAAAGGACATTTCATTGGGATCTAAATTTGCCATTATTTTTTTATGTAGATGCCGTTTAAAATTAGATAACCTTTTGACTTTTACTTTCACCTTAAATTTGACCTTGTTGGTGACATGACCTTGAGACGAACTTGTGTGAAAATTATACGAGTACCCAACAGTGGAGTTTAAATTTCCATTTTTGGGGTATTTGACACGGAATGTGCCTATTGTCATAGAAATTGATGTGTAGATTTTTTCAGTGCAGGCTGATTGTTAAGTTTTCTGATTGTGTAGTGTTTATTTTCTCTTTCAGGCCGCAAGAACCATCGCAATGGTATCAAGAAGCCTAAAAACTTGAAGAGTCCTTCGCTTAAGGGGGTAAATGTCCTCTGATCTGTTCCTTTATTTGACTTTCAATGGTGTATATGACTGCACCATTTGCAAGAAACCATTTTGCGAATAAGGCATGTGACCATACACATGGCTATGTGTTGAAGTTGTGGTCTGTGAATCAGTTTTGTTTCAGGAATTAAATTGTCATACATGATTGTGTATGCATAATCTATACATGAAAGCTCAGTGTTGTGTTTTGTCCAGATGACGGATTCATTGTGATTGCAATATTTTGAACATAATTATTGCAACTGGAGTTATTGCAAATGCACAAAGTTCCAAATAAATGTCACCTAGTAAAAGAGCAAAAAGTTCCTGAAAGAAAAAAATGTGAAATGCCCAGCCTGTTGTTGAACAAAAAGAAAAAGACCATTTAAATTCGAAGATGTATTTTGCTCAATGCAATGTGCATTTGACTTTAAACAAGCTGCATGTATTTTGAAGTGTTTTCATATAATTTCTGAGCTATTGGCCATGTGATATAAAAACTTAAGTGAGATTGGTTTAAGCTCATGATTGACGATAGGTCATTTGTGTAACTGGTTTAAAAAGATTGTTACTTGAATACAAAATTCACCATATTTAACTCAAAATATTAACATGGGCAGGAAATATTTGTTACTAATTTCAATCTTAAAAGTATTCGGCTTGCAGGCTGATAAAAGAGGGGTCACTGACAGTTACCAACATCGATATGCATCGGTTTAATAAGTTACTCGGTCAACACTCTTCAACAAATTAGATTTGTTTCTTTTAACAAATTTCCAAATTGTTTTATGTTAACAAAAAGGTACTACATGTATATATTTCCGGCATCTGCAACCTTCTGAAAAAAGGCTTTTATTCTAGAAACTACAACAGATCTTCTATTCACTGCTTGATCATTCCGTGCCAAATCACCTAAATTTCTGAAACGTTGTCGGGGGTGCGACTCGGATTTTGTTGAAACTGTAGCGCCCTCTAGACCTGAATTTACAGGAGTAACGAACTCGGACACAAACACTCTTTAGTTCAGAGGTCGCTCCTCATGTGTTGTGCCTTTATTATATTGTCATACGAATGATTTGTGAGTCTTCAGAATCCAGAAAATAAACCAGCATCCTAAGTTATCATTCAAGATAAACAGTATACACGTAATCATACTTTCTTAGTGTACATCCCAAACTAAATTGGTGACCCTGACGTGATATTTAACGATGGATTCGAAGGAAGAGATTCAGGGAAACGTCGCAGCGGTGAGCATGAAATTGTTGCCATATTGGCCTGCAGACCCGCATGTGTGGTTCGCACAGGTTGAAGCACAATTTACCACGCGTGGCATCACGGCGGACGCAACTAAATATGCCTATGTCATCTTGGCGTTGACACCAGAGATCGCACAAGAGGTGAGAGACTTACTTCTTGATCCTCCCAAAGAGAACCCATACAAAATCCTATGTGAGGAACTGATCCAACGCACGTCTGCAACTGAGCAAAAGAGGCTGCAACAACTCCTCACCGCAGAGGTTCTCGGCGACAGGAAAGCTTCGCAACTGCTCCGCCATATGAGACAGTTGCTTGGTAATCGAGTATTGGAGGAGTCGATCCTTCGTCAGTTATTCCTTCAACGACTTCCGACATGTACGAATGGTGCTTGCGTCAACTAGACAGTGTGAAACTAGAACAGCTGGCAGAGCTAGCTGACAAGATCATCGATGTAGCTGCACCACTACAGCCTATTAATGTAGTTGCTTCTGCTACAGCTGGAAGTGCCGCACTGAAAGAACTTGAACTATTATGCAGAGGTGAACCAGTTGGCTCTTCAGATGAAGGCCTTGACAACTCAACCTACATGTACTCGCTTCCGTAGTCACTCACGCAGTCGCTCGCGTCGCTCATCCCCCTCCAATGCAGACATCGACTCGAAACTGTGTTGGTACCCCGCTACTTTCGGAGAGAAAGCATGCAAATGCCAGAAGCCATGCCAGTTTTTGGAAAACGCAAACGCCAGCAACTAGGGGCGACAAGTTCAGCTGGCTACATGAATAGTCGCCTATTTCATGTGACGGATCGCGCTTCAGGTAAACGCTTCCTCATTGGCACTGGGGCAGAAGTGAGTGTTATCCCATATCTACGCAGCTTGACCGTCGTCATCCACATCATGGTCGTCAATTGCAAGCAGCCAATAACTCGACCATCAAAACCTACGGAGAACATGTAGATGGATTTTCGTCATAGTAGATGTGCATCAGCCAATACTAGGTGCAGATTTCCTGCATCATTTTAACCTGATGGTAGACATTGCTGACTCCTAGATGTTATGACAAATATCAGCGTCAACGGACCGGCATCTAAGGAACAATCACTCTGCCCAAGGTTCGTTACACTTGATCCGTAGTCGCCATATCATTCCCTGCTGAGGGAGTTTCCGAACATCACACAGCCATGCTATCAGGATACGGCTGTTAAGCATGACGTCACCCACCACATTGATACCAAGGGGCCTCCAGTTTCAGCCCGTCCACGCCGTCTCGCACCTGATAGACTACAAATTGCACGACAGGAATTTGAACACATGATTCAACTCGGTATCATTCGCCCTTCGAACAGTAGTTGGGCATCACCGCTCCACATGGTCCCCAAAAAGACACCTGGTGACTGGAGACCATGTGGGGATTATCGTGCGTTGAACAACAGCATGTGCCTGATCGCTATTTAAGACTTCGCAGCATCATTGCATGGCAGACACGTCTTCTCGAAAATTGACCTCGTTCGTGCATATCATCAGATACCGGTAAAGCCAGCCGATGTTCCAAAGACCGCGATAACCACGTCCTTCGGACTTTTTGAGTTTGTTCGGATGCCATTCGGACTCCGCAATGTGGCACAGACATTTCAATGCTTCATCGACCAGGCAGGGTTCGACCTTAACGCTGGTCCGCTAGACAAATTCTAGTCAAAACAGCGGCGGTCTAGTCAAAACCCTTTTCTAAGTAGTCCGGCGGTCTAGTGAAAAAAAA
This sequence comes from Hippasteria phrygiana, assembly GCA_037893225.1. Classification (NCBI taxonomy): domain Eukaryota; kingdom Metazoa; phylum Echinodermata; class Asteroidea; order Valvatida; family Goniasteridae; genus Hippasteria; species Hippasteria phrygiana. The sequence continues at coordinate 1,204,709 of JAZGUH010000197.1, forward strand.
TGCCAAGACTGTATGCTGCCCCGCTAAAGTTTTACCGCCCCTCTAAAATTTTCACCGCCCTGCTACTTTTTTCCATTGGATTTTCCCCCATTCTCCACCGTCTTCACAGTTTATCTAAATACGAAGAAGTTTACCGCACTCTGTGAAACGAACATGAAGAGTTTGCCAGCATTAACATTCAGCAGTATTGCAGTAGCGTTTGTAGTAATCGAACAGATATCTGGACGCAACGTGCGCAACATAAAACAAGGCCTTTTCCGACGGAGTGTCGGAAAAGCAAAATATGCATTCACATCATAAAACTGGACTGGTTCCAATCTCCCTGGTAATATCATTTTCACTTTGTCGCGTCGAGAACCAGTTTACCTAAATTACAATGTTCCGTAACATTGGGACCGGGTAGTACTCAATAAATTTGTGTGAAAACATTTACAATTTAAAGGGGAAAAAGCATGTAAATACAAGTAACTGCTAATTTATTTATCATTTATTTTTGGGAAATTAACATCGTTAAATTCGATTGAATGATTTAACGTAACGATACAACATGCATACAGCGGCATTCAACTGTTTTAGCACATGTACGTAGCCTCTGTTAAAGCCTGAAAGGATGTATTGCAGCAATAAGCGCACGTGTATAACGATCACTGTGCAAACCTGTGTCTTGAGAAAAGGCTAGTCAAAAAGACGCGCATGCGTAGTTATAGTTTCAAAGCCGGGTTAGTGGGCGACACCGTGATTTGTAAGCAAGTGATTTCAATGTGGTATATATACGACGTTCGTGAAAAATTGAAATAAGTGATCTCAATGTTATTGTCGGGTGCAAAGTTGTGTGACGTTCTATGATTTGTAGAAGTATTTGCCGTACGCTAGAATTTCAGACTCATAAGAAAGTGGCCAGGAAATGCCTCAGATTGTTGCACCATGAGCATCTAGAATCCAAAATTTCCCGGGGACCTTAAGCGGGCCCCGGACTCCACACCGTAAGGGCGTCGCTCTACGCGCTCGCATTGTGTCTGCCGCCCTGCTAAAATTTCAGGCCGTGGAGTTACTGGAATTTCGAGCAAAGTAAACTGGACAAATCCACACGTAATGCGGCCAAAAGGAACATATATCGCGATATTCTTCGGTATATCGAATTCCCCGATATTCCGGGTTTTTTTAAGGGGCCGATACGATTTTCGATATGAAAAAAATATCGAACAGGCTTACTCTCAGCTTGTAATAAATGTTTGTAAATACAGTGTACTTGGTCAGGTTACTTACAAAAAAAGTAGCCTAAAAGGTAAAAAAAAACATGCGGACCAGTGAAAATGCTGGCGGGCTAGTAAAAAGTCAACATTACTGGTCCGACCGGCTAGTGAAAAAAAAAGTTAAGGGGAAACCCTGCCAGGTATTGGGAGACCTCGATTTCTGCTATGCCTACATCGACGATCTCCTCATCGCAAGTGCTGACCATGAAGAACACGAATGCCACCTCCGGTTACTATTCAGCCGCCTGTCCGAATATGGCATTATTGTCAAATGTGAGTTGGGTGTGGAATCACTCAATTTCCTGGGACATCACTAAGACTCTCACGGTATTTGTCCACTGGAGAAGGTCAAGATCATCGAGGTTTTTCCTCAACCCACAACGCGTCGTAAACTCAAGGAATTCCTCGGCTTGGTAAATTTCTATCGCCGCTTCATTCCTCATGCTGCTGATGTCCTCAAGCCACTCACGACACTTGCGGGTTCTGGTAAGATATCCCAACCGCTCACTTTGGACAGTACAGCAGTTTCCGCATTTGAGACAGTCAAAACACTCCTCGTCGATGCCACGATGCTTGCGCACCCGAAACCGAATGCACCAGTTTGTGTCATGGCTGACATTTTGCCACCTATACACGTGGTTGGCAAAAATATCTGAATTAAGGTTTCTACTGTGTTTGTCTTACCCGTAGAGCATTACTACATGTGCATAGTCTCCTAGAGGGCGCTAGCCATTCGCTAAGATTTATTTCCCACAGTACATTGCGGCCCGCCCCCCATGACACTTCCTCTTTTCTCTTAGTGCGCTTATGTTTAGCCGTGAATTTCCTAAGCGCTCTTGTTTCGCTTTCTTTCTCGTCTATTCATCGCCATCCTTGTAGCTAAGTATCCTTTTTTGTGTAATCTTGTCTTCTGTGTTATTTAGAAGTTATTTTCATTCGATACCCAGCTTGTTTGTGACTTTTTGGGCTCGTTTTTGTTAGTCTCACGTGGTCGAGTCGGAGCGACTCTCGCCGTTCATGGCGCTTGATACGCTCCTTCGTGTTTTCGGTACTCTACCTTGGTCAGTGGAGTGACATTTGCCATTTTTGGCAACTGATTTGCTACTGTTTAGATAACATTTTCGTGTGGCCTTTGTCAGCTGAGTGGCATTTACCGAGTTCGGTAACTTGACTCAAGTCTTGTTGACTTGACTTGCTGACTCGGACTTGAGTCAGACTCGAGTCGCGATTTTTTTGACTTGAGACTTGACTTGACTTGAAAGAACATGACTTGTGACTCGACTTGACTTGACTTGAATAAATTTGACTTGCTGACATCAACACTTTTGTTAAAACAATTAAACACAACTTTTGGGCCTATGCACATATCAGTTGAATAAATGCTAAGCTTACAGCGCATAGTGAGCTGGGTGTCCAGTACATGTACGTATGCGGAGCTGCAGCACTGGACGACTGAATAGAGAATCGTCAAGACGGCACGCAAGTTTGATTTTGTACAGTGTATACGTACCAGCCAAAAGTCATTTGTCATTGGAATTTGAATTTACTATGTGCAACACTTGACTTGAGACTTGGCACTTGACTTGAAAAAAATTGACTCGGGACTTGACTTGACTTGGGAAAAAATGACGACTTGGTTACAACACTGCTTGACTCTCTCTTTTCTAACTGATTTGGGGGGACACTTGCCTATACTTGGCAACTGATACTCCCCACCTGATACTCCCAACCTGAATTGATTTGCAGCTTGCCCCGACCGTTATGTACGAGGTGACACTCGCCTGTTCGGCACTTGATACACCCCCAAATGCGATCCAGTTTTTACTGAGCGACTCTGCCGAGCTCGGCCGATTGTCCGCTCGATATCGCAGTGAACCCTCACAGCGTGTGACCGGTAGATTTGCCCGCTTCGTACGGTGTGTGGGTTACGATAAAGTAAGTCCATGCCGCATGCCCGGCCAACTAGAAGCCAAATGCATGGTGCGTTACCATAACACGTTGGCTACAGATGGAATATCCACACAGTCGTTTATCGCACACTCGACCACTGGTTCAATTCTTGTCGCAATTTGTCGAAAGTTTTGATTGAAATAGATGAGAGATTTTATGAACAAAGTTGATATAGGGCATGCACGCGTTGGCTGGACTTGAATTTAAGTCGGTAATTGGCCAAGTTTAGTTCGCCCATGCACCGCGTACCGGCGTTGTACATAACACAGCATATCGTTCCGGGGCATACGTGAAGTACAAGTATCATGGCACGAATATGCGGGGATATTCTGGGCGATACCATAATACCAGACATATCTAGACCAATCTAGACCAACAAGTAATAAATACGATACACGGTGCCGACCATGCTCTTAAATATTTGGGGCACTGATAGCGACTTGTCCTTAAGTCTGCGCGATAAATCGAAAATCCCTTTCCCGTTCATAGTTTTGCGCGCGCACGGACATAGCGGGGCCATGTGCACCGTGCATAAACAAGCAACTGCTGGGCTGCCGGGTGCAGCTTGTGGCGAAGAGCACCGACATTGGGGGAATTAAATTGTAGATATATTTTTTTCAAATACATGTCACAAATATACATTTCTGACATCGTTCATTTTTTTGTATGTTTAGATAAGGATGAATTTGTGAAACATGTCTACTAAAAGTAGGAGGTGCTTTAGTATATACCAGCACCCCCATACAAAAAAGTTTGGGGTGCTGCAGCACTCACAGCACCCCCCGTTCCCGCGGGCTTGTCAACAACCCTGCAGCAGATGCACTCTCGCGACTAGAACTGAACTCGACCGTCATGCCTGAAGCCATCGATTTCGGCCTAATTGCTGCTGTGCAACAGGGTGATGATGAGTTATGCAAGCTTCGTTCAACAACTACATCACTCGCACTTGAGGATGTTCCGTTGGGTGCAAAAGACCCTGCATGCACATTGGTCTGTGATACGTCGACAGGTACCCCGCGTCCATTTGTGCCGTCAGATTTTCGTCGTTCTGTTTTCAATGCCCTTCACGCCTTTTCACACCCGGGTGTTCTGGCAACGCAACGACTCGTCACTGCATGATATGTCTGGCCGGGGATCCAGTGCCACACCTCCACACCGTTATCCACTTTTGCAACACCTGATGCTCGATTCGACCATGTACACATCGACCTTGTCGGACCCCTGCCACACTCAAACGGCCACACATACCTACTCACCAGCATTGACCGTTTCACTCGCTGGCCGGAGGCAATTCCAGTCCCTGACATAACTGCTGACACGGTTGCACGCGCGTTCGTCAATCGATGGATTTCGACCTTTGGCATTCCCTCAACCATCACGACTGATCGTGGACGCCAATTCGAATCGGCGCTCTTCACCGCTTTGGTCCAACTCCAGGGAGCGAAAAGGGTCTGTACCACGTCATACCACCCCATTGCTAATGGACTCGTTCACCGCCAGCTCAAAACGTCGCTCAAAACATCACTCAAAGCCCACTGTGACACCAACAAATGGACCGAAACACTGCTAATCGTCTTGCTCGGTATAAAGAGGACTTGGGGCATATCACAGCCGAGTTGGTTTATGGGACAACCCTGCGATTACCAGGTGAGTTCTTTCATCCGGGGTGATGATTCGCAGCTCGACCCGGCAAACTACGACCACTGCCTCAAAAACATCATGGGTCAACTTCGACCGACTCCACCCCGACCGCAACAACGCAAAAGTCATGTTGGCAAAGCACTGCAGACAGGCACACATGTTTTCATCAGGCATGACGCAGTCCGCAAACCACTTCAGCCACCGTACGACGGTCCCTATTGAGTGGTTAGTCGCTCTGACAAACACTTCGTCATTAACATCAATGGTCGCACGGATATGGTCAGTCTAGATCGCTTAAAGGCAGCCCATCTTGATCCAGCTATGGTTCAATCACCTCCATCCCCTGCAGTGTCATCTTACCTACCGCCACCTGCACCTGCAGCACCACCATCAACAACTGTATCTGTTCCAACAGCTGCAGCACAAACTCCATCTCCATCCAGTCGCACTACCCATTCAGGCCGCTACGTTCATTGGCCGGCACGATTTCTTGAAACTATCGCTCGCTACATGTAACTCTTAGCTCACTAGAAGGGGGCTCCTGTAGCGCCCTCTATAACTGAACTTACAGGAGTAACAAACTCGGACACAAATACTCTTTAGTTCCGAGGTCGCTCCTCATGTGTTGTGCTTTTATTAATTTGTCATACGATTGATTTCTGAGTCTCCAGAATCCAGAAAATAAACCAGCATCCTAAGTTACCATTTAAGATAAACAGTCTACACGTAATCATACATTTACTTAGTGTACATCCCACACTAAAAAAAACTTTTCTAAAAGTACCTCGACATGTCTTATAAACACATTTAAAATGTTAGTGTCCAACTCCAAGTGGTTTCTGAGATATGACCCACCAAAATTTCTTACCCTGTCCCATTTAAGTTTCCCATTCATAGTTGCCCCGATAAAGTTTTTTACATTTTGAGGCCCATATCTCCAAAATGCATCATAGAATCTTGCAGATTGGATGCCATTTAACCTGTGCAACACTATTTTGGTAAAAATCGCATTGCATTTTCGAGATAAGGGCCTCCAAAAATGCAAAAAAGAATCTAGTGCAATTATAAATGGAAAAAGCGGGCGGGGTAGGAATATGCAGGAGTTCTTATCAAACAAGAGTTTGTGCAAGCAACTAAAACGGCGATTACAATTTTGACTTGTTGGACTTTTCCGACAGTTTACTTGCGTCCACCCGAACATAGATATTGACAATTTGGGAGACCGCCAACATAGGGCAAGATGGCTCAGTTGGTAGAGCGCCGGAGGTCGCAGGTTCGAATCCCGCTCCTGCCAGTTTCTTTGTTCACTTTGAAAATAAATACTCTTTTAACCGATGGAGATTAGTTTGCAGACGAGGGATTTTTTTATTTAAAAAAAGGGTTGTTATTCTGAACCATTTATCCCGTTTCGCGAAAGCTCATTATGTATGTAAATGTATGTACGGTTGATGTCGGTTGATGCTACAGCCAAACACTAGTGCATGTACGTACGTGAAGTTGATGCTGCTGGAAGATTTTTGTCGACATAACTCCTCCGTTTTCCCGTTTATTTTGTCTATATTATTTCAGTATGAGCATGGTTCTGAGATAATCATTATGCCTCGATCGTGTGTAGTTGCGGGTTGCACGAGGAACAGCGACAAAAACCCTGACCTGACCTTACTGCGATTCTCGGCGCCGAATGGAGTTCAAAGGCGACAGTGGGTCCGTTTTGTAGACAATACAATATCTGATTTTCGGCTGTCGAAATGGTTGAAAATATGTGCAGATCATTTCGCCAAAAACTGTGTATTGATGATAGTGTTAGTATGAAAACTCAGCTGGGTTTGAAGGCACAATTCTGTTTGAAGGCACAATTCTGTTTGAAGGCACAATTCTGTTTGAAGGCACAATTCTGTTTGAAGGTACAATTCTGTTTGAAGGCACAATTCTGTTTGAAGGCTGGAGCCATTCCAACTCTAAAGGCACCGAGCATTCCAATCCAGTCCCGGACTCACGCGCCCCACACACAGACCACGACGACGTTCCCTGCGGTTGCCGGCTCGAGCAGCCAGAGCCCCGGCCGTCTTCCCTGTCCACGCTCGCTTGACTCAACATGTATGCATTGTACACGTGCGGTACAGTAAATAGGCTGTATGCGATTGAGTCTGGGAGCTTATAACAGAAATTGTGTGTATAGTTCTGAGAAGGTGCGGGTCCTTATGAGGGCTGCATAAGCAAAGTGGCCAGACTAGAGTATAGCATAAGCTCACACACAACTCGCCGCGCAGGTCCCAATAAAAGCCGACTGGAAACAAAGGAAAAGTATGACTCATAACTAACTTTTCAGCAAGAACAAGCCTACAACCCCAATTCAAAATGTCTCACAAAGATGTCAACACTTTAAAATGTGTTTACCGTGGTGCTGAACCTGAATCATGCAAAAAGCACAGCAAGTAATACTAGCCTTGGACAAAAAAATACATGCAGACTCTACGTAAAACATATGTTTCTACACATATACGTCATCACTCGCGCGATACGGCACGCAGTTGACCTCTGCCTTTTCTGAATCGAGTCAAAGTGGCTCAGAAGAAAAAGGCTTAAAAACAATTTCTTTTTTCAGTCTCATGAAACTTGTTATATTAGTTTTGGGGAGGCATAAACTATCAGATAAGTGCAAAAAGTCAAAATTGTAATCTGCGTTTTAGTTGCTCTTTAAGCATATTTTGCAGTGTGGTTTAAGCTTATTTCTTTCTCTGTCTCTTTGAAGGTGGATGCTAAGTTTCTGAAGAACATGCGGTTTGCCAAGAAGCACAACAAGCGGCATCCTAAGCCCAAGACTGAGGCATAAATTAGGACAATGGCTGGCCCGAAAGACAGAAGAGTATTTTTTGAAAAGTGAAAATGAAACTACAGCGGAGTTGACCAAAACCGGAGTTCTAGTTATGGTTTCCAGTGACAAGTTTAAGAAAACCTGCTTGTTATTGAAAACAAGACGAACATGAGTATTGGTGCGGTACAACTTTATCAAGTGAAATGACTTTTGCTTGCATCAGAGCTTTGCAATTTGAGTGGAGCCATTATATTCTTTTCACTGAACCAATCTTGATCAACTGTCTCAACTGTCTCACTTGTTGCAAAATTCCGATTTCCAGTGTTTATGGTTTATTCAGAATGTGTTGAATAAATAGAGGCCACTTACTCCTCAGCTAAGGAAACACATAAATTGTCTTCTGTTCTTGAACACCAGGCTAACAGTAACACAATACTGGATCAGGAAAAGCCTCAACCCAATATTGAGTTAAACAATGTAATTCCTGATTAAAAGGAAGGCCAAATTCCATCTTGTTTTTCATAAAATAAAAAAATAAATATTTTTGGTTTCATGTTGGGTTCTTTTGCGATTTATAGGTATGATAGCTTTGGTTATGATCAAAAACCAAATTAATTATTCTCAATCTGAAAGATTACTGTACCAATCCAGAGAAATATTTCCCTCTGAAAACATCTCTGAAAATTGTATCTGAAGACCTCCAAAACTAGTTGTGGCTTATGATTCCAACAATCGAAATGAGCATTTTTTTATACTATTTTCTGGATAACTCAAACTTTCACAGGTTGATAATTCCGTGTTGGACCAGTACTGCCAAGTAACAAAGAAGATCTGTTTTTTTAACACATGATATACCATTGTTTTTTCAGTAATGTGCCAAAAGTGTGGAGTTCGGGCCCCTCTTTCAATCAGGTGTTCAATTCTAGGCACATCATCAAAGGGTGTGTTCGAGTAGCTCACCCAGGTCAACTCTGGTTAGCCCCGTGCCATTCAATTAGGTCTGACGTCATACCCGGGGCTCACTCGGGTCAGCTACCACAGACCTAGTCTTGGTTCCAAGACGTCCTTAACGGTGTGACGGCCGGCCGACAGCGCCCTCTAGCAACACACTTTAATACTGACACTCCAAGGCCAAATCGCTGAGAACGTCATGGCTATTTCGCATGGGAGCGTGCGCGACCTGCTTATGCATAATTTAACAGGCTGGTCAAACGAATAATCGCGCTTGCGCACTGGAGGAAACTCATGTTTTAGTAATAACTTACTACAGTCGAACACCTTTATAACAAGGTCCTTGGGACTTTACAATTTACCTTGTTATAATAGGTACATGTACCTTGTATTATCAGTAATGGAAAACAAAGACCCAGGACCTATTTTTGTCTTTGTTATAAGCAGGATGCTGTATTAACAGTGCTCTTATTATCAGGGTTCGACTGTAGTCTGTTAACGTTCTGAGCAGAGTGGTTCTGGACTACATGTAACTGGCAAACAGGATTAAGAAATCTTCGGATTGTTCCAAAATGTGATTTGGAATATCAAACCGTATCTCTGCCGACATCAGTCCCAGATGTTCAGCCAGGGCTTTCAATGGCACGACGACAATAACCAGCGCTTTCTCCCGTTTGCATTCGGTTACTTTGTTTCGTTCAAGAATAGCTATGGTTCAGGAAATGGAGCAGCTTGAAAAATTACACTCTTGCCAAATCCCGTTGGTAAATTAACAAACAAATCATGCCACGTACAAATTGATGAACGACACTGATCTGATGACTTTTTAGCTTTCCAAAGCCCAGTTTTTTGCTGTAAAATCCATCGCTTTGTCCACGCGATCAGAATTTGTTTCCCAACAAACTACGAATGGCTTGGTACTGCGCTGCACCAGGAATGAGCCCCATAGAAAGAAGCCCAATTTTCACATAGGCTACTACAGTAAGAATATAGAACACAATTTTCATGCACTGTGCGCACAAAAACTGCTGCAAAGTTTACCCCAAAAATCTCTGTTGCTTACTTTACATCCTCACGTTGTGTGCACCAAGCAAAGGATCGGTCGAATCTGTCCCAGTTTTAGAAAAAAAGTGAAAAAATCCCTGTTCCAAACTGAAGCATTTTGAATCTCAAGAAGCAATATGACCCAGTACAAAGGTCAGATATAAGCCAATCACTTCACAGGGCTGTTGAGATTAATCATGAATTATCAACAGCCCTGTGAAGTGATTGGCTCATGCCTGACCTTTGTACTGGGTTCTTGTTGCTTCTTGTAAATTCATATTACCTCAGTCTGGAACTTAGTGATTTTTTCACCTTTTTTTTTTCTTCTGAAATTTGGACAGATTCCATCTATCCTTTGCTTGGTGCACACAAGTTGAGGATGTAAATAAGCAACAGACAGATTTTTGGGGTAAACTTTTCAGCGGTTTTTGTGTGCACAGTGTAAACACAGTGCATGAAAATTGTGTTCTTATTCTTGCTGCAGTAGCCTATGGGAAAATTGGGCTTCTTTCTATGGCACGTATGTTTCCTCCGCAAACTTAATTTTGCTCATTGTGCAGATTTACAGTTTACCCTTTGTGCTGTACAAGTGACGTCGGATCAGTTTCATTTTTTAAGCAATGAGGTGCTTATTTGCATTTGAATAGGCATAATGGTGTTGCATAATTGAATTGCATTTTAGCCTTTTACAAGCAGTGATATTCGTTGATTTCCTCTGTTGCTGTCGTACTTTTCATGAGATTCTTTGGAAGCGGGGTTTTTACAAGAATGCGAATCCCATGGAAGTGAAGCTAACGACCAACTTGAAACCTTCCTGGTGATTATTAGTGTGCAATATTTTTTGGGGACAGATTCACGAGTTTAAACCCGGTGTAGGTTGTGCTACGATTCTGTAGCAGCAATTGATTAACTGAACCAGCAATCCTGGTGATTTTCGAATTGAGCATAATTCAATAGGTTTTAATCATATCGATACTAAATATGCCAAGAATTGATACTATCTACTTCCGACTTTACCTGACAATGTTACAAAGAAATCAATAAATATCACTTTGAAAAAAAGTTGCACGCCTGATTTTTTTTTATGTGTGTCTTGGGAAAACTTCTTGTGCACATATATTTCTGGGGTACATCTGACAGAAAACCCCGGAAGAGATAATTTGAATGGTTCGTATTGTCATAGCGTTTGTACAGTATTTTGGCAACACGTCTAGTAGCAGCCTGATGTTTAGACATTATTATCAATGGCTACGGCTCTTCACCGTAGCCTGTCAATGGCCAAATTCGAAGCCGTAGCCACAACAGATCCGATCCAGGCAACGGCTTATACTGTGCGACTGTAGCATACCAGCCTGTGAATAAACTAAACTGATACACCCGCAATACACGTCAACATACGTGATGGGGCTCTGGTACTGGTAGGAGCCCATATAAATAGTTCTAGGGGTAACGTACGGACACGTACACCCGACGTGAGTACAGAAACTAGATGAGTGAGTGTTTGCGATTTACATGCAATAATGCAGCTACGTCATACGCGCATGCAAATGCCACACAGTTCTGCTCGCGATTTCGCGAGCAGAACTTGCAAAATAACCAAGACGGTCTCAGCGATTTGGCCGTGGCTTGTGTGTGTAACGAGAGGGCGCTGTCGGCTGGCTGTGCGCGCTATACGCCGCACCACTAAGGACGTCTTAACCAAGACTACCACAGACCCTGCTCGCGGAGCAGAGTTACTAGTGGAATTACGTCACATGCATGCGTAGTTAAGTCTGACTACCCACAAATTCTACTGGAGCGGGGAATTAAAAATGACTCACTGACCTCAAGGGAGATTGTGTAGTTAAGGACTGTTCCTATAAGGGAACAAAATCCACTTTTAAGTTATTGGACTTGGCAAACTAGATTGCGACATTAAAAACCAACAGGTATGTCATAGATGGAGGGCAGAGTTTCTATTTTTTGTCCGAAATTTTTGGGTAAAACGACAACGAAGATGACAAAACGCAACACGAAAACGAGAAATGTGTTTGTGTACAAAGTTTGCTACAAACACAGCTGTTTCGGCGGTTTAACAACCAAATCTGACCTGTAATTCTGTAGATTTAGGTCTTCAAAAAATGCACCTTTAATGTGACGTAATATACGTGATGACGTCAACATTACATGATTTACCTACCCACCAAGTTTCATGACGATTGGACCTACCTTTATATGTATTTCACACCAAAAAAACACTTACGATTAACGTCATTATGACGTCACTCACGTTTTACATTGATATGTACGTATCTATGACTTAGCAAACCCATTACAAAAAAGAATTTTTATATTAGCATGTTTCTCTGAGATATAGATTAAAGGTGTAAACAAAATACAATAAAATTGTATGACGTCATCGTCACATTTATTTTCATCTTTTACACTTGCTGGCCTACCAACTATAACTAACTTTGAAATTAATCGGACCTATGGTTCTCTAGATATGGGCCCTTCAAAAATGCACCTTTAAGATGACGTCACGTGACACCCTGATGACGTCATCATGACACCCTGATGACTTCATGACGTCGTCATGACATCGTGGCGTCATCATGACGTCATCATGATGTCATCGTTCTACGACCATTTGTGGATGGTGGTCTTAGTGTGTGCCTAGTCTGAAGTCGATCGGATCTACCAAAGTGCTGAAGTGGAAGAAACGTGTACAAACCCTATAGAGTACTGAAGTCTGACGTCAATTGCCGCGGCAACTGGTTCCAAACACATGCAGTTTAGAATGTATTCTGGTTCCAAACATTGCATTGATTGACGTCATCACTTAGGTACTCTATGGAGAGGAGTCTGAAAAAGGAGAGAAAAACAAAGATGAGAGATGTGTTTTTCCATTTGACAAATACAACTGTTTCGGGGATTTTATAATCAATTCTAACCTGTAGGTCTGTAAATTTAGACCTTAGAAAAATGCCCCTTTAATGCGACGTCGTGGTGACGTCATATAATACGTGATGATGTCAATAGGACGTCATTCACCTATCTACTCAGTTTCATGACACTTGGACCTATCTTTGTATGTATTTTATCCAAAATTACACTTTCGATGTCAATGACATCATCATGACGTCACACATTTTTATATTTATATGTATGTATCTATGACCTAGGAAACATTTCAAAAAAGAATTTCTAAATTGCATGTTCCGCTGATGAGATGTGGATTAAAGGTATACAAAATAAAAAATACTTTGAAATTGTATGATGTCATCGTGACGTCACTTTCATTTTCATCTTTTATACTTGCTGGCCTTCCAACAAACCAACTTTGAACTGAATCAGACATGCGGTTCTCTAGATATGATCTGTTCAAAACTGCACCTTTAAGATGACGTGATCCTGATGACATCATGACGACATCATTTATTTTCATCTTTTACACATGCTGGCCTACCAACAAACCAACTTTGAAGTTAATCGGACTGACGGTTTTCTAGATATGGTCCCTTAAAAAATGCACGTTTAAGATGACGTCACGTTACCCTCTGATGATGTCATCATGACGTCATCGTTCTAGGACCATTTGTGGATGGTGGTCTTAGTGTGTGCCAAGTCTGAAGTCGATCGGATCTACCAAAGTGCCGGGGTGGAAGAAAAATTGTGTACAAACCCTATGGAGAGGATTCTGAAAAAGGAGAGGATTCTGAAAAAGGAGAAAAAAAAAAAACCAGACATGCGTCACTTGGAAACAGCACAAAACTCCATCACTTCTATGTCTTTTGCTACTCGAAACTTGACCTTTAAGCGTGACGCCATCGTGACTTCTTTCTTGGTCATGTAATTTCCATTATAGGATATATATGACAAGTTTGTTTAAGACCTTAGGCTGTTATATTTTGCAAATTGCATTAAAAATTCTAAAATAAAAAAATTAACACAAAATCGTCAAAATTAATAGCGTCAGCGTGACGTCGCATACATTTTTATCGTTACCACTTAATTGCCTGAATTATTCTATAATTTCCCATAAATGTGATTTGTGCACCTTTTTTTTTTCCCTCTTTCAGGGAACAATTTGTTTTAACCCCAAAAAAATTGTGTTCTGTATCCGCCCTTGTATGGATGTGTTAATTAGGTTATTAGCTGAGACATGATCACCTAAGTTTTTCTATTTTTTCCCCTTCATGCTTCCCCAAATCCTATAGACTTTGTACACGTTTTTGCTGTGCGGCACTTTTTTGTCACTTGCGAAGCCCATACTAACGGTGCGCATCAAACCATGATGACATCACGTGTCACGTGATGTCATATTAAAGGTGATTTTGACAGGCCCATATCTAGAAAACTGTAGCTCAGATTGGGTTTAAATTTGGTATGTTTGGTAGGCCGGGCATGTGTTATAGATGAAAATTTATGTGACATCATGATGATATACGATTTATAGGAAAGTTTAAGTTTTTGAACCTTTAAGGTTTGTTTGCTTATACATACATGTACATATAAATGTGAAAAATGTGTGACGTCATGACGTCAAAACACAAGGGCAGGCCCGATCCTAATGAAAATTGGTGGGTTGGTGGATATGTCACAGCATGTAAAATCCGAAGTGAGGTCATGACGTCATCGGCCGATTTTTCTGGGAATTTTTAAATGTTTCATATTTCATTTTACACTGTCATTGATCAGATTTACTGCAATCTTGACACGGGGTCAGACACGTCGGAAATGTTTGCTTTGACAAGTAATTTCTTAAGAACCATACATCCGATTGGGTTCAGTCTTGTTATGCAGGTAGTCCAGCATGTTATAAATGAAAATTCACCGACGTCATGACGTCACCATGACAGCACTTGTCAATTATCACAATTTTTACATTATTTTAAAGTTTTTCAACCTTTAAGCCATCTCATCAACAGAACATGCTAATTTCGAAATTTCTTTGAAAAACTTAATGGGATCAACATGAAAATGGTACGAACATACGTTCATGTTGAGATGTGCATATCTTTATGACGTCACTTTGACGTGGGATATAAAAATTCAAGTGAATTTAGGTCAAATTTTGAACTACATTTGTATATATTTTTTAACATAATGAGATGTTTATATTTTGTGATCTGGTATGCAATGGGCGAGGACTTGGACGACGCTAATAATGGGAGCGAATACAGTTCTTTGACGAGCTGGAACACGGGGCGAATTCACCTCCAAAACAGCCGAAGAGAGACAAAAACAGCGGGGGACGAAACAAACTGGCTCCCGTCGCGCAAGTATGGGGAATATGAGACCCCAAATAATGAACCGACGACAGTTCACAGATAAATGTCTCTTTTCCGGAAATAAAACTCAGCTCTAACTGTCTCCAGACGCTCCTACGCAGACGAGTCATCTACAGGTCAGCTGCTGATTGGCATCAACGGCCACGTCGGTGCCAACTGCCGGCCCAGCACTTCTGGTCCTCCGAAGTGTGCAGCAACAGCCCGGAAACCCGGCCCACGAGTTTCCTCGGCATGAGACCGCAACCAGAACCTGGCAGACCCTGGACCACGACATACGGGCCCCATCAGGAGTAAAAGATGCAATTTGTAAGACGTCGGGCTGATTTGTAGCTTTGTTTTCGCTAGGCAGTTAAGCCCTAGCGGGTTGAGATTTACTTGTTTCCTTTCCTATTAATTTCAAGACTTTTGTCTTGTTTCAAGCACGACTATTTGGTGTCGTACAGCCGATTTGAGGGCTGAGGTTGTTTGTACATGGAGGTATTCCTTTTAATACCTCCATGGTTTGTACTACATTGTAGTACCATGCACACCCATTTCCATCTTTGGCGTATCTCAGGTGCGAGTTTTCGCCGCTCAACCATTCCAAATTGTTCACCAAACTGTTTTTGCCGTTTCCCTGTCTTTAATTGGTATTTATTAACTTGAGGTAGATATAGAAAAGAAATTAATTTTCTGACGGAGGAACGGAGAAAGAAACTTCTGTTTCCTTCCTCCATGCTCGATCCTAACCCCTGGAATTGTGTAATTACTGTAGGGAACCGCCCGCGAGTGAGTGCGATCTAATATTGTTCTCCCGTATACACGGCGACGTCTTGCTCATTTGCATATTATCATGTAACATTACTGCATTGTTGATTGACCTTTGTGATCCCTGCACAGAGACGGGTTGCAAGTATTCCGTAACTAAATAAGTAGTTCGAAGTTTGTTTTGTAAACAGCGAATCCAGCTAACAAACGTGCTTTATTATTTCATAGCTTATAGAGAAATAGTATTATGTAAATGTATATTGTAACAGTTGAAGGACATTGTCTGGATTTGCAATGAGGAGTTTTTCAATGCAGACATGTGATTTTTCTGTGATACGACACAGACTGAACTTTCTTCGGTCTCTTTTCCCGAGACGACGTTGAGGAGCACACAGACAATAATTTTGCTGTCATTTTCGTCCCTTTTTCGGCGTGTGCATGGCCTGGCCATGATGCAGTTGTGCATTGTGTGTTAGAGCACTTTACCAGGAACCCCCAGCAATGGGGGTTTCTTTTAAGCTCCGTTTCTTGAAGCCTTGGTTTCAACTGGTGGTTCAAGTTCAGTTTCTTCCAGAGGGTTTCTTTCTTCGCTGGGTTTGAGTAGCTGATTTCTGTAGATGATTTTGCGAGAAATAAATCAAGTTCAAATCAAGAATTATATAACTGTATCCTGTGTTCTTCGAGTGGTTTTCCTTTTCCTGTTTTGGTGCTCGTCCTATTTTAAGAATGGGGCCGACTCTCCTTATGGCGTACCCCTACATATCATTACCATATCCCACATACAGCGTGTTCGATTACTAACTCGCGCCTCCAAATCGGGGAAAGTTGCACATGCGCAGTATGTTAGAGTAAACGAACGCTCTCGGGTCACTCGAGTGACGTCAACGCGGCTTGTGACAACATCTCTGTAGGCCTAGCGCCTGGTGGCGCTATTTGCGATGCCCAATTTTCTGTCAGCGCTGTGACTAGCTTATAATTTGTTTTTTATTTTTTGATCATTTATCATTGACAAATAATTGGCGTTTGTTAATTGTTACTATTTTAAATGACTCATAGAATTAGTTGTATTTTGATAACAAATTGATAAATGATTGAGGCTCAAATTTTCAATAATTTTTTTTTAGTAATTTAGTAATATGGTCACAACATTTTAACTGAAATTGTCCTTCAAAAATCCATAGCTTTGCATAGGGTTAACCTATCATGACCATTGACCCCTCAATTTATTTACTCTTTCCAGTGATATAATATTTAAATGAATTGAAGCAACTTAACATTTTCATGAATCTGCCGTGTTAGGCGGAGTGTCCATGACTGACGGACAGACAGAATCGGAGCCCCATTTTAAAGTGGATTGGTTTTAAATAAGGTGACACTCTCACAGAAAAAAATACACAGGTTGTGTACAATTTTACATAATTGCAATGTGCCATACGAACCTGCTAATAGTTAGATAAAACTTTACACAACAGGTGTTGGAAAATGTTTACTTTAAAAATTGGTACTAACATTTGCCTAATATCTCGGTAAAAACAATTTGGTAAAATTTTACCAAATTCGGAAGTTAAAAAATACATCGTTTCTATGTAGAATGACTAGAATTTAACTTTATTTTAAGTTTCTTTTTTTACCGTTTCACCATGTCAAAAGTTTACTAAATCTTTAGGTAATTTGGTATTTATTAATAAAAGGTTAAATAAGTTTATCATAAGTGAAATAAATCAACACAAGAACATTTAATGCAAAACATAACTGTACATTTTTTCTCAATCACTTATTACAATTTCCAAGTAATCATTGTCCAATTTTATTCAATATTTTTTGTTACAATATACTTCAGAAGTAATGTTTGTCCAAAATTCAGTGTTGATTTCCAACAATAACAGCAAAACACAAAGTTCAACGGTTATATACATGTGTAACACAAACATAAGTCAGTCTTTTAGGATAAAGCTCTAGACTTGTCATCAAAACTTGCATGTATCTCATTAATTAGATTAAAGGAGTTAAAGCTATAAACTACAGAAAATCTAATCTTTTTAAGCAAGTTTTTCTTTCTCAAAAGATACATTATCAGGTTTGTTTTTTAGTTTATGGATAAAATACTTAGCAAACAAATGCAACCACACAGTAACTTATTATGAGTGAGGTTCTTTAATACAACTCTGTCTCTTGAATAGCTTAATTAGCATCACATGTCGGACAAAAGATTTTGACTCTTTTTGGGGGTTGTAAGAAAAGTCAGTGGTCATTTGAAATAATGGTCTATGTAGTTTTGTTCAAGAAAACATTTTTTTTTTACTTTGATGTGAACTTTTGTCTGGCTTCAACAAACTACCATTCGAAGATTCTTAAAAACTTCTGGAAAATGTTAAATCCACAATAATGCAGTCTGCTTAAAATTAACACTGAAATGTTTTAGAACTTGGCAATCATTAAGATTGCCTTGTACTGTACTGGTCTGATCACTGTTGAATTTTCATTTTTCAGGTCGGAAAAAAATGAAAAGACTAACAAACTTCATTTTAATTAATTCTTTTTTTACATATTTGTACTGTTTTTATTACAACTTTTTATGGTCATTAATTAAACTTTAGATTACCTGAAACAATTATGATGGGCGTACATTTTGCTGGAGCTGAAGTCTCTAAAATCTCTGATAGTGCTACTTTTAACAATGCCCTTGATGCCATACACTACTGATTCTAAGAACTCCCATGCCCCATCGCAATATCCTGATACTGTGGACTACACACAAAGTAGGACTTGAAACATACATCAAGTGCTTTAAGAAGTGGGATGGTTGCATAGCCCCCCTCTCCATGATCACGAAGAATTGTGGTGATGGTTGAGGCGGCCGATTTACTTACGGTCAAGTACCATGTTCCAAGTCCATGTTTTCCTAAAGAAGTACAAATAAGCAATATAAATACTGTGTACATAAACCAAATCCCCAATTTTTTACAACAAAGAAGTAGTCAACTTAAAAAAACATTTCTTTGCTAAACGTGTTATAGCCATGTAGGCATGAACTTATATGCATTTTAATGATTTAGACTTCAACATAGAAACAAACTGAGCAAATTCAGTGAAGCTAGCACAGCAATCTCTACAAACAGTATTTCAACTAAATGACAGATCTACAGCAAAAACTAGCACTAGCATTTGAAAAATATTGGGGAGTGTGTAGATCTTAAATGTGCTTCACAATGCTGGGCAGGACATGGAAAAAGTAAATTTTCCTGAACTGGAGCTGAGTACATGGGCAGGCTAAGACATAACCAGCAAAAATTTCACTACCTTCAAAGAGCATTGTAGTTGTCATATTTTTAGTGCATATGGCTGAAACTGTACTTGCATATTTAATTGTACATGTATATAGTTGATGGCAGTGCATCATTCACAGTATTATGCCGGTCATATTTGTCTTGTGACAGGCGACTTGCATTAACAAAAAAGTATTTTGACCGGGGTCAAAAGGTTTCATAATGAAGGTCTTAAAGTTGATGCTTTGTTCCAGGCCGTAATTTTAGAGTGTGAACCGTTCGTTTAATTAAATAGAAGATGTAAGATTTAGCTACACTCCTACAGTACTTACTCTCTGGAAGTCCATTGAATGCTCCTGAAGACTCACTGAAACTGATACGGCCTCCTCTCCCCTTCCTTCTTCCAGTAAACAGAAGTGGAAGAACATGTATGGCCAAGTTCTTCCTAGTATAAAAGATAAACCCTGTTAATTATTTTGTGTGTCCAATGAGTAATACTTAGTTATTAGCTCACACCAGTTTACACAATTTCTGAAACGGCACATTACACTTACAGGGACAACTCATGCACCTTCATGGCTAAGTAATAAAATCAAAAGTTTCCTTTAGAAACAACAGCAATAATGCCATTTTTTTTAGATATTCAAATCTCTTTTTCAAATGAAATATGTGATTTGGTTGTATCCAAAGTTCATAAAATCTGGGGTAGGCCTACCCCTTACAAAAATGTCCCATGGTAGTTTCCCATGGGAACTTCCCATGGGAATCCCACGGGGGATTTGGACCCCATGTACCCAATGGGAACCCATGTATCCCATGGGGAATTTCCCATGCGTCCATTGGGTAGTTTCCCATGCCCCCCGTGGGTAATTTCCCATGCACCCCGTGGGTAATTTCCCATGCCCCCCCGTGGGAAATTTCCCATGAATCCCATGGGTAGTTTCCTATGTGCCCTCATGTTTTTTCTTCAAAAGTTATCCAACTGCAGGATGACAAAATAACATGGTTACTATCACAATTCCAGCAACAACATTTTTAATTATATTCTTTGAGAAAACATCAGAATGTTGGTCAATAATTAGTTTCTTATTAGGCTGTTCCCATATACATACTACATGTACATAATAATGCTGGGAATTTCTGTAGGCACCTCGGACAGAAATATATTTTGGATTTTAGTCACAAGAATTACCAAATGTAATTTCTGATTTGTCCGTACACACTCCTATAAGATTGTAATAGGCCCTACACATTTGTGACAAACAATGAAATTCATCTCCTCTTTGAAACTTTACGAAGGACTCTTGTTGTTCCGTCCAACAACGAAGCTCGGTAGCTAGTCAGTTCCAAGCATGGCATCCCCCAGTTGTAGATAATCAGCTGCAACTCCTTCATGCTCCTCTTCAAGTGAAGTACATGTACACCACTGTATATTAAAGGTACACATTGCTTTGGATTTTGCGATTTGGGCTATAAAACTTAAATGGATATGGTTGGGAAGCTTCTTTTTAAGTAGAATATAAAGATTCACATAACTATCCCTTCAAATTGCGTGTTTTTTGTTTAATTTCGTGACCAATAACGGTCCGCCATTTTGTAGAACCAAATTTTTGACTCCACAAAATGGCGGACTGTGTTCACCAGTCGTATTTCCAGTCGCATCTGGTTGAAGTACGTTCTGTTGATCCATTTTGATGTACTGTGGCACGGCGCGCAGCACTGGCGATATATGTCGAGAGGTAGAGAATTGTACCTGGCGATCATCTGATAGGTTCACAAGGCCACTGGCTGCGGCGCCAGCCTAAAGACTCTTACAGCGTATTTTGCGCATTATTTAGACGGTGGTATTTAGTACTGGAAATAGGTCTATGTATCGCGGGTCAGATGTCAGGGGTAAGCGGCCAATTTTTTTGTTTCGTAATCACTAATCACTAATTACAACACATTATACGTGTTTTTTTGCATGAACAACTCTTATAAAAGATAAGGGACATTTCCAAACAGTAAAATGTCATGACATTTGAAGGCAATGTGTCCCTTTAAAGAAAAGAGCAGAAAATACAAGATATGAGACATTGAGACTAATTCAAAAAATTTGCTTTATACAACTGTTTTGTTAGTTACGGTTTATACAGGAACAGCCTCTAGCCCGTGATTTGCGAAACAATTTAAACAATCCTAACATTTGGTACAAATGCCTCAAGCTATTAATTAAAGCACATTTCACATATTTTTAAAATTATTAATTTCTGTTTTAAAAAAAGGGATTGGAAGAAGGCCTTTTTTGTTCATTAGGCCTACTTCTATTTTAGATCATGGTAGGCAATGTTTTCTCAGATGGCTTTTGCTAAAGTAAAAACTTTGACTCATTTTATTTCTAATTTTTGACCTTTTCTTAAGATTTAAAAGAATTGAAGCAACTTAAAATGTTCATGAATCTGCCTAATTATGGGGTTTTTCAAAACCTTAAGTTAAGGCTTGGCTTCGTCTCGGCTTCGGCTCCGACTTCTGAATATTGAGAAGCAATAAACCAAATGGAAATATTCTAAATTTGTGCATGTTTTGTTTTAGGAACATTCATTCGATATGAAAGCAAAATTTTTAATATTTACATTTCGTTTGCTTCTCAGCTATTTAGAAGTCGGAGACGAAGCCAAGGTTTCGAAAACCCCCATCAGTCCACGCGAGGCTAGCGCTACACGTTCATGCCTACACAACGGATATGTTCATGCATGGAGGTAGGAAAAGCTCCATGGTTCATGTAACGAACAAAAAACTATGCAGGCCAAAATACGCAAACGTAGACCTAGTACCTACATCCTTACATTTTCACGGTAACAACTTAAGTTATAACCATAAACTCACCAGTAGAATAATGCAGTAAACTCTCCCAAATCACACAGGATCTAATGTTTCGTCAGACGTTCAGATATTTGCCCCGATACGACGGTTGTCGGTCACTTCGCCCAAAAACCACTTCGCCCTCAACCACTTCGCCCAAACGCCACTTCGCCCAATTCCCACTTCGCCCAATCACCCCTTCGCCCAAAAACCACTTCGCCCAATTACTACTTCGCCCCAAAACCACTTCGCCCCAAAACCACTTCGCCCAAAAACCACTTCGCCCAATTTTTAAGCACCCAAGATTTTGTTCCCAATGTGTTTGTTTTTGTTTTCTATTTCGTTTTGATGGTGCATTCAAAACTTTATTTGCGTTGTGACATCCTTTTTGTGACCATGCTTTTCTTTTCTTATTAGTTGATAGGCAATTGACCTGTCGCCGTTTACGAGTTACCCACGCCCCTTAGACAACCCTATGGGATTTTTGTGTGGTAATTTTTGTTTGTCTCAGATTTTGCGCGTTCCACGTGGAATTTTAATTGATGTGATTGGACAATAATTCATAAGCTGCGTTGACGCGATTCCACCGCGATATAGAAAATAGGTCAATTATTTTTATCAAGTGGTCATTCAAATTATTACGATTTTATGACTTCTGACTAGCGCCCACCCAAACAAAGATACTGACAATTTGGGAGACCGCCAACATAGGGCAAGATAGCTCATTAGTTGGTAGTATCATGGAGGTGGTAGTATAGAGCGCTGCGCTGGTACGGTATTCCGGAGGTTTTTATACAAAATTCGTAAAATTTATAACGTAATTTTTTACAAACATTTATATTCTAACATCTTAACTGATATGAGGGATGATGTACAATTTATGTAACAAACTAATGAAATGAAAAAAGGGCATACGGATCGGGCATGGGCGAAGTGGTTTTTGGGCGAAGTGGTTTTTGGGCGAAGTGGTTTTTGGGCGAAGTGGTTTTTGGGCGAAGTGGTTTTTGGGCGAAGTGGTTTTTGGGCGAAGTGGTTTTTGGGCGAAGTGGTTTTTGGGCGAAGTGGTTTTTGGGCGAAGTGGTTTTTGGGCGAAGTGGTTTTTGGGCGAAGTGGTTTTTGGGCGAAGTGACTGTAAAGCGATACGACAAACAGTTGTAGCTTAAAACGGCCTGTGTCTGTCTTTGTTTGAATCGTCTCGTAACGTAATAACGAACATGTCTTTTTCAAATCCGCGAGACCGCTTAACATTGATATTCCTACGCGTGAATTAATGCACAGCTAGCTATGATCTATCTCAACATTATCCTGTGATTTTGGTCAAGCTTTTATCATCAAAGTACTATTCTTTCATTAAAAAAAGCAAGAACTTTTTATCACTTTAATTGCAAAAATTGTAAAACATTTCTTTGCACCGACCGGGTGACGCACTAGTTTAGTTTCCCTACGCGCTCATGGCGGCCGCGACCTTGCATTATTATGCATACACATGGTGTACGTTGTACGTGGGTACATGTGTATACTATGCATGTGATTACAACTAGGCCTATGTGTGCACAGTATATTATACTCACATACGTACACACACACAGTCATGTAAACGGGTGCAATCGTGGACCTCCCATTGTTCCTCTTTTGTTTATACTTTTTCGGAAGGCCTCCCATTGGTTTTGTACACGATTTTCAATCGTGGACGTTAGGTCAAACGTGGACCCATTTGTCTACGCCCGAATTCTTTTGTCCTAGGTCCACGATTGCCGGCATATACAAACTCACATTATTATGTGTGTGTACGGTGTAGCTTTTGACCGAGTCGTTATGATGCAATAACGATTGAAACTCGACTCGCGGGTCTGTACGTTATAACCTTGCTCTATGTTATAATTAGGCCTAATTGTTTTAAGTCAGAAATTGTCATGTGAAGACTGAATGGTTAATTAGAAGTTTTATACTTGTTTTCATCGTGTGCGGGTAATATTACTTATGGCACATTGACACTGAGAGAATTCATTTTTTAAATCAGATTTTTTACATTTTTATCGATTTTTAATTCCCATGGGGAATTTCCCATGCTCCGCGTTGGTAATTTCCCATGCACCGCGTTGGTAATTTCCCATGCCCCGCGTGGGTAATTTCCCATGCCCCCGTGGGAAATTTCCCATGCCCCCGTGGGTAATTTCCCATGCCCCCAGTGGGCAATTTCCCATGTCCCCAGTTGGTAATTTCCCATGCCCCCCGTGGGTAATTTCGCATGCCCCCCGTGGGTAATTTCCCATGCCCCCCGTGGGTAATTTCCCATGCCCCCCGTGGGTAATTTCCCATGCCCCCCGTGGGTAATTTCCCACGAATTCATTTTTTTAATCAGATTTTTAACATTTTTATCGGTTGTTAATTTTTCTCGTGTCAATTGCATCTGATAATTAACATCAATTCAATTACCCACCATATGATTATTGACCGAATGGTGTTTTCTTGGTGATAAGTTGTCACCATGGTGATTTCCATGAAACCATGGTGTTCCCATGGTGGTCAGTTTGTCACCATATGGCATTCCCATATATCCAAAAATTCCTCAATGGTGTTCATCACATGCACCACAATAGTGTTTACAGGAACCACCATGACTTCCCCATCAGTCCCCATGTGTTTCCCATGAGACCCCATGGGAAACCCACGGTGTCTTAAAATTTTCTCCATGGTGTTTTGCAGAGACACCATGACTTCCTCATAAGTCCATATGGGTTTCCCATGGGCCCCATGGGAAACCCATGCTGTCTTAAAATTTCTCCATGGTGTTTTACAGGGACCACCATGACTTTCCCATGTGTTTCCCATGGGGTCCCATGGGAAACCCATGGTGTCTTAAAATTTCTTTATGGTGTTTATATGCACCACCATGGTGTTTACAGAGACCACCATGACTTCCCCCATCAGTCCCCATGGGTTTCCCATGGTGTCCCATGGGAAACCCATGGGAAACCCATGGGACATTTTTGTAAGGGACAGTACACATGATAATGTACGTACAGGTGAAATTGCTTTTGTACATTGACTTTCTCAAACAATTTCACCGGAGTCCCTGCACTGCCCATGTTTTACAAAATCAGTAGGTCTATACTGAAAAATTACTGTACCAAATTGTGACATGTTGGCCTACGTTATTGTTTACCTTCGAATGTCCATATTTGTCGCTGTTTTGAATTAGTTTCCCACCGCTGGCGCATCGTCGGACGTGGCAGCCATGTTTTTAGCATGGCCTTATGGGATACTTACCCTACTAACCCGCTCGGCGAGTCGGTTAGTAGAGCCAGGCCCGAGTAAGCGCGACAAGTCACGCGAGAGCTAAATCGAACGGGCTCGCGCTTGCACGAGTAAGCGCGGGGTAATTAGTAATCGAACGCGGTGATAGTGGGATATGGTAATTAAGACTGCAGTCGATGTGTTTAACGCGCGACGCAGTGTTTTTAGTAGGAAAGTTTTATTTGTAGAATCAATCTTTTGGAAGGATGAGATTAGCTCCTAATGTTTTTCCTGCCTATACAGGGGCGGATCTAGGTTTTACCCAAGGGGGGGGGGGGTTACCTGAGGTGATTGGCCTACACACCCCAGCGTGCCGATTTTTCGACACCCGACACTGGTTATTTTTTTTTTTTTTTCTCAGCCCAAGGGGGGGGGGGGGGGGGAGGGGGTTTAAACCCCCAAAACCCCCCCGTAGATCCGCCACTGCTATAACGTTAAATATATTAACACTGCACTGAGTAACAGCCGGCCTGGTGGGAGTGGTGGATCGGGAGGAAGGAAAAGTATGACGACCGTCATGACCGTTTTCGCCCATTATCGCCGGATGTCAGTTGTGTCATTTTCCGAATGTTTTGCTCAGCTGTTTTCGCAAATTTGTCAAACCTTTCGATGCATCTTCTGCAGCGGCGGCAAACACTGTCATTGAGAATTAGCTGCTTTCTTGAACTGGATAAAAATGAGTAATTTACTAGCGATTGGAACAATTTTGATTTCCGGCCTCGACTCGAATTATGTGTGCCTTTTGTTTAAACATAAAATACATGTATTTCCTGACCAGAGAAAATCCATATCGTTTATCGTAGCCACCAAGACTAGTGGCCTCGTCTTGATAATGGAAAAACGTGCTCGAACTCGTTTTGCTGATGTGACGTGACGAACAGGATGCTAATTAACGCGGGCGCGAGAGCGCACACAGGGCGTTCAACATTCGGATTACGCGCGCGGTTCGCTTTCAGTACATAAATATTTATTTGGAATAGCCAGTCAGGGTCGTTTACGTATTCCTCACGGCCAGGGGTTAGTGAAGGAACGCACACGCGCCCATGGAGTCGAGGATGGCGCAGCGCGGCAACGGTGCACGCGCGGGCCAGACCAGTACTGGTATGTACTACATGTACGTACATGATATGTACATGATACGTATACATGTACGTACGGCTGCTGCAGCATGCATATGGCACCCATTAAGGGGTTGTTCTAAAACCCCCTCGACCCCCACGACCCCCTCGACTCTTACGCTCTTAAGCACACACTACGCACGATGCACAAACTGTTTCGTTTCGCAATTCATGTGTCGCAAGGCCGGCCCGACCCAGAATCAGATTGTATCCCAAATGAGAACCAGCGTTTACGGGCCCGAATTCGAATTCCTGTCGTGTCGTTTTGCTGCATGACTTCGAATTCGTGTCTGCGTCGTTTGCTGCATGGCGACATGTAGTCGCAAAATCCAAGAATTTATAATGATGCCACAACACAAATGATCCTCTTCCCGAGTAGATAATTTCATATTCTATAAAAAAAATGGGCTTACATATGTCTGATATTTGCTAGCTGGGTCAGTGCGCAGTTTTTAGCAACGTTCTTCTAATTCTATGGCCTACAACTCATTAGGTCGTAGGAGGATATCGCTTCCATCCAAGACAGCGTGGCCACTCCTTGGGATTTTTCCCAAGATCTTGTGAATTTTGGTGGGAATAAGGATTACCCGTACCCATGCGCAAAATGCTCATTATAAAAAGGTGCTTGGCATATACACTTGTACAGCATTTTCCACTGCTTGGGAAATCTTGGGATTTTCAAATTTGATGAGTGGCCACACTGTAGACTGGTTCTCGGTCCCTACATTGTCCTTCGGATTTCAAAAGTAGGGACCGGTAGCGGGTAATAAATTTCGGAGGAATTCCTCCGGTTCATGCATATGCATGCAGGTCAGGGATCATACCCACAATGCAACTGGGCCATGGTAGAGTACGGCCGGCCAATGTGTACGTACGTGTGGTGATGATAGTACGTCAGTGTATATTACGAATATTCGTTTAGATTTTCGCTCAGGTTTATAAAAAAGGTATATATTTTCGCAACCATCAACAAGGAGAGAGGCACTGCTTTTCATATTTGAAACCTATGCTGTTGAAATGCTTGAAATTTTGCC
The DNA here is from genome assembly GCA_037893225.1 of Hippasteria phrygiana. NCBI lineage: Eukaryota > Metazoa > Echinodermata > Asteroidea > Valvatida > Goniasteridae > Hippasteria > Hippasteria phrygiana. The sequence continues at coordinate 1,231,939 of JAZGUH010000197.1, forward strand.
TTCGCGGAGGAGACACGATCATGATCATGACGATGGCGATTTTGCCTACAAAAACAAGAAGACTGTGACTAGTGTGAAGTGTGATGCTGGATACGATTACGAGAACGATGGACTTTATAGGGGCGTATGGAGAAATAAGACTAGAATACATGTACTGAGTGAGACTGGACTGGAGTATCATCGTGTAGTGGCCATGTATACTGAGACTGAGAGCAGCAACAACCATTTGCAGCCCGCTTAATTCAATCATTGGAGAGCAGATTGAAAGGGTAAGACGGAAAGATTTTACTTTAATACCCTCACCAAAATCGGTCAAGAACAGCAAAATCTTGGAAAATAACAAACCCTCCTTGATAACAACTTTCTAAACGTGTGGTACAACCTGTTGTTATATCAAGATTTATTTCAGCAAAATCTGTACAAAAATGAGGAAGAAGTCAACATGTATGATTGTGAACACTTTGAGTGGCTTTTTACATGGTCATGGTGCCAAGAACTTCTAACAAAAAACACAAACTTTCTTCCCCTATATATACCCAGGAGAAAATTCCCATTAGGTCCCATTAAATGGGACCCAATGGGATCCCATTGCAATGGGACCCAACGTGGAATTTGGGACATCGGCAATGGGATCCCGTTGCAATGGGATCCCATTGGTCCACTGAATGGGATCCCGTTGGATCCCATTGAATGGGATCCCATTGAATGGGATCCCATTGAATGGGATCCCATTGAATGGGATCCCATTGAATGGGATCCCATTGAATGGGATCCCATTGAATGGGATCCCATTGAATGGGATCCCATTGAATGGGATCCCATTGAATGGGATCCCATTGGGTCCCATTGAATGGGATCCCATTGGAGTATAGGATCCCACTGCTCACATTCAATGGGATTCCATTCCTCACATTCAATGGGATCCCATTGTATCCCATTGAATAGGATCCCATTTGATCCCATTGGATCCAATTGCTTACATGCAATGAATGGGATCCCATTGGATCCCAGTGGCTCCTACTGAAGGGGATCCCATTGGATTCACGACGTGATGCCATTAAGTCCATTTATTTGAACTAGATCTGTGGGTTGCATCAAGGATAAGTTTGATGATATCCAATCACAACTTATGCAAACAACAAACTCAGTGATTCATTACAGGACATGTAAAAGGAGACAGAGACAAACAAGATCAAAATACTCTCGACAACTACTAAATGTTGTATCCAGAACTGTGATTGTGAAGAAATTAAACACATTTTAAAATAGCCTGCTCCACACCAGTTTCAAATTTGATCTCAACTTTGCGAGACATGTGCCCTATCATTTAAAAGAAGATGCACTGTACATGCATTCCTATGGTATTGTTTCTGTTGAACTTTTATGTGAAAATTATCTTGTGTAACTTTTCTGTGGAAATTTTTACCATATACATTGTACATGTAAATCACAAAGCACGTGCAGCCAACTGTGAAAATAAGTTAAATCGCGATAATTTCTTAATTTTCCATTGTCGTAGGCCATGCACTATTATAGATTTTTAATTCATATTTTTAACAAACAATGAAATTCAACTCCTTTTTGAAAGATTATGAAGTACTCTTGTTGATCTGCCCATCAATGAAGCTTGGTAGGTTGTCAGTTCCAAGCACGGCATCCCCTTGTAGATAATCAGCTTTAGTTCCTTCGATCGTGCTCCTCTTCAAGTGAAATACACCACTGTGCAAGGAAAGAGCACAAAATAAAAACAATATGAGACAATTTGAAATAAATTGGTTAACACAATTTTTTTTGGGGCTAAGTTTCTGGAGAGGGACAGCCTCTAGTCGGCAATGTGCAAAATAATTCCAATAACCCTAACACTTGTACAGTTCAGTTATTTAAACAATCTCAAGCTAATACTTCAAGTACATTTCGCAGTTTCAAAATTAATAATTTTTGTTTTCAAGTGAGTTTAAAGTAGCCCTGATCATAAAATCTTGTTCTATTTTGTACATGTATGCAAGTGAACCCTTTTTAAATCTGCCAGAAAAATTGGGCAACATAAACGTGGTTAGCGTCATGTTGTTTTCAACAAAGGAAGGATCGAGGCCCTTTATTATTATGTCTACTTTTTACATCACGGTAGGCAATATTTTCTGGAATGGATGCTCCCATACATGTATTTTTCAAGATGTCTTTCACTGACAGTAACGATTCAAAACATGCTATAGCCTAGTTTAATAGGACTAAATAGGCTTGGTGTAGGCCTACAGTATTTCCTCTCTAATTCTCTTCTTTATAATTATGGCATTTATTAATCAGCCAAAAAATGCTGTTTCTTTGAGAAGCAAAAAAGGAGGCAGCCTCGAAAGATAGAGTACAAATAACAGCAGGCAGAAATTCCTCCATGGTTTGATCTAGTCCGTGTAACTTGGACCCTTTATCGCCCCTTTTTAACACTTGGACATGATCTGGCGATAGTAGGGTCCAAGGCAAGTGTGCGATAGAGAATGGCTTTTAATTCAATACGTCTAAAATCCAAACAAATTCAAAATTCAACCTTACAACGGCCACCAAAATACTAGATACGCCACCATCTGAACAAGTGGAGTTCCATGATCAGATGAAAGTACCAAGGTTTACTTAACATCCAAATAAAATGTTACCGTTTAATTCCTAGAGACCCCCGCAGAACATGTCTTTTCGCTTTCTTGGAGTTCAAATTTTAGACGTATTGAATTAAAAGCCATTCTCTATCGCACACTTGCCTTGGACCCTACTAGTACTATCGCCAGATCATGTCCAAATGTTAAAAAAGGCGATAAAGGGTCCAAGTTACTCGGACTAGGTTTGATCATGGAGGGAGTTTGATCGGCCGACTTTGTACCCAATTTCCGGACATCCCCATTTTGCTATTTAATTTCAAGACAGGCCTACTAAAATTGTTGTTCAAATATTCAACTAAATTAGGCTTAACCTAAAGCTCATCGAGGGATATTCCTTCCTCCATGGTTTAGCCAACACTCCAACAAAAGTTGGGGGGGGGGGGGGGGGGGGGGGGGGAGTCGGAGTGTGCATGCCGTGCCACCGTACACCTGGCCGGGTCCCCACGCACGTACATTGACAGGTATGCTATACCCATGGAGGTACTTCCAAAAATGTAAGGCTCTCCGTTAGCCTTACAAGGATATGTGATTTTGGTCCCCGTAACTCAATGGGGTTTGCAATACGCTCTTGCGATATCTGTTACAATGTTCCAGAATTCCACTTTCCCAAACCTTAATCTCCCCAGAAGGTTATCCAATCCCTCCTACATATCTTTTAGACTTTTGCGGCCCATATGCGGAACATTGAAACGGACAATTTATTGAGTAATGGAGTTTTTACTCACCGACCGACGTATGCAGCCAAAATGAACATGGTGTCGCACAGCTGACTGATACAGTCCACCAGAATGCGCATGCGCGTGGATTTTTCGAAGAAATTTGGGGCTCGACCATTTTTTGAAGGAGGGGGGTGCATCTTGTCTACATCGCGCAACGGTGATGTGTGCAACGTGAACAAAATAATGACCATCGATCCAGATTCTGCTTTATTCTGGTTTGCATAAAATAAAAGCTCGCATTGGCAAAAAATAGCTACGTGGCTACCCGCCATGACATTTAGACGTATGGGCATAACAAACATTGTCAGGCCAAGGAACAACACTAGGTATAATAGCGCGCCAATAATTTATCACATTGCACACATCACCGTTGCGCGATGTAGACAAGATGCACCCCCCTCCTTCAAAAAATGGTCGAGCCCCAAATTTCTTCGAAAAATCCACGCGCATGCGCATTCCGGTGGACTGTATCAGTCAGCTGTGCGACGCCATGTTCATTTTGGCTGCATACGTCGGTCGGTGAGTAAAAACTCCATTACTCAATAAATTGTCCGTTTCAATGTTCCGCATATGGGCCGCAAAAGTCTAAAAGATATGTAGGAGGGATTGGATAACCTTCTGGGGAGATTAAGGTTTGGGAAAGTGGAATTCTGGAACATTGTAACAGATATCGCAAGAGCGTATTGCAAACCCCATTGAGTTACGGGGACCAAAATCACATATCCTTGTAAGGCTAACGGAGAGCCTTACATTTTTGGAAGTACCATGGAGGTATCCTTATGCCGGCTAATAGTACATGCACATACAACGGACATAACGATGGGGCACTGTGTGTACATGCCAAATATATCGTTCAAATGTCACGAAAATGACCTCAATAAACTCACCATTACATGCAGTAAATGCTCCCATGTCACCCAAGATCTAATGTTCCATCAGATGTTGAGATTTCAGCGCAGATACGACAAACAATTGCAGCGAAAAACGGCTGTATCTTGGCTTGAATTGTCCCGTATATCGAACACGTTCAAATCCTGTCCGCGATCGAGACCGCTTAACATATTGATATTCCTACGCATGGCCGGGGGGGGGGGGGGGGGGGGGTTGCACATAAAAATGCACAGCTATCTCCCCATTATCCTGTGATTTTGGTCAAGCCTTTATCATCAAAGTATTATTTTTAATTCAATACATCAATATAGAATTTGTAGCACTTGTACAAAAATATTCTGCTCCAATGTGACGCACTACATGTATGTATGCCGTTGCGCTCATGTATACATGTACATGTGTAGTGCAATATGCACGTACGTATGTACATGTATGCAGCTGGCTTGGACTACATGTGTATATCAATGCAATCACTTTCATGATGACTTAGACTTGTTTCAAGTCGGGAATTGTCTTGTAAAAACTAACGGTAATCAGCAGTTTCATTGTTGTTTTCATTGTGTGCGGGCAATTTCACTTCTTGCACATTAACACTGGTAGAATTTATATACAATACATTTGTTGTAACTTTGGAGAAAAAAAATTTAATCAATTTTTAAACATTTTTTATCGACTTTTATATATTGTTTTGATAACTTAGACTTGTTTCAAGTCTGGAATTGTAGTGTGAAGACTGATCGAACGGTTAATTAGGAAAACAGTGCGACAAGTGAAATAAAAAATTAATGAATTCGTATCGGATCCCATATGCTGCTGCTCACCAATTGAGCCATCGAATCACATAAAATCCAATTACTATACATCCCTTAAAAAAGGTTAACATTATTTAAAATTAATAAACCCATTGACTCATCCAATTAGGTTCAGTTAATACATTTCTTGAAAATGTTACATTTAAACAATTCAAACTTTAAAGTCCTGCATAAAGTTGAATTCTCATGGAATCCCACATGCTGTTGAACAAAAATCCAATGAATCACATCAATTTCCCATTGAAATTTATGGACCCATTTAATGCATCCCTCAAGTCTAGTTGATACATTCCTTGAAAAACACTTCCCCGTTGAAAACCTAGTCATCCCGTTGAATTCTTACGGGATCCCATATACTCCAGTTGAAGAAGGGTGTGACCCATTGAATCCCATAAGGTCCCATTAGGTCCAGTTAATACATCTCTTCAGGATATAATGAATTTCCCATTGAAATAAAGGGATCCCGTTCAGTCCCATTGACACCCATAAGCACCAGTTGGGTCCCATTAAGGTTTTCAATGGGACACAATGGGATTCAACTGGAATTTTCTCCTGGGTATTGCAATAAAATGTCCCAACAAAATTCTCAAAATTAAAGGTTGTGCCATACAATTATGAACACAATAATGGATGGTTATTTTTCAAGATTTGCTGTTCCTTAACGATTTTGGTTGGGGGTATTAACCCTACAGTCCTGAATCCTCCAATTTTAATATGATTTTCCACACGCACTAGGGCATTAGGGACTTAGGGTTAAAGTAAAATCTTTCCGATGTGACAAATTTCTTTCATATTAAAACTAGTCTGAATTTATGTTAGTTATACAATAGAGAGTTCTATCTGAACGGATTGTCCAACTAGTACTTACTCATGTTTCAGGCATCCAGTGCCAGTAGTTGTGCAAAAACAACCCCTGACAAATAGTTGGAAGATATTCATTTTTGAAATCTTTTAACACTACCGATTCACTTGTTTGTCAAACATGTGTTTGCACTTGCTCAGAAATAGATTTGCGTGATCAGGTGATCCTGTAGGAAAGACTTTACCTCCATTGTGATAGTGGTACAGTTGACTGATATAGCACTGCGCCATCAGGCAATAATGCATATCCACTTATGATAGCACCCGACTTATGCTATGTATGCAAACAGCAGTACTGCTATTAATTTGCATAAATTTTCTTTTTCTTCATGCAGATACGGTGCATGTGCCATTCAAGTCAGTGACAAAAGGTGCCTAACTATTTCAGATGCGCAACAGGACACCAGAGTGAAAGTGTTACGGATGGAAGATTTTTTGACAATAATGGGCATCTTGAACATTTATTGGAGAAACATGTGTGTGATGTTTTCGTCACAAAGCCCTATCAGAACAGTGTGACTCATGTTGTGATTGATGAAGCCCACAGTGTCCTTCATTAGGGGCAGACTTTAGACAAGATTTTAGAAAGTATCTAAACTGCAGTCACTGTTTTCAGGAGCATTTTTTCTTGCTGTCACTGCAACTGCCAAGTCTACAAAGAAGGAAGGAAATTTGTTCATTGATTGGAATGAAGTCCACCAGTTTCATAACATCCAGCATTGACAGGACAAATATTTAGTTCAGAATCGAAAAGAGACCTCCAAAGCTTCATGACGAATACCCTTTCATACTTGTGTTTAAATGCATCAATTTAAAAATTTTAAAATATGTTAGCAAAAGCTTGAATTCAATTTTAGATTTTACAGTATTATGCAATCGATTTCAGCTCTGAATTTTGCATGGACCACCCCCCCCCCCCCCCCCCATCCCTCCTCTCGAAGGGCTTCGTATATAGCTTGCCTTTGCCATCTACTACCGGTACTTGAACACGGTGTCCTAGTCAGTCTATCAGTACTGATGTGAGTGCCCTCCCCCCCCCCCCAAAAAAAATGTTTTCATACAGTTGTCCCAATATGAAAGAATCTGAGAGAAACTGACTAGGACACCGTGTTCAAGGTTCGCATATGATGCACGATATGGGGCAGAGGGAACCCCCCCCCCCCCCACCCCCACCCATTTTATGTTGGTCATTGTGTTCCCTGAATCTCAGGAATTCTCTTCAGATGTCTGGGGGGATGATGGGGGGGGGGGGGGAGTTACTCCTCTGCCCCATATTGTGCTGGTTATAAAGGTCTAGGTTCGACCTATTATTGATTAAAAACGAATGTCACTTTTTAATTTGTTTTGGTGTGTTTTTCCTTCTGCTTTGTAATAACAAATTATTGAATTTGTCTGAACATTCATGCTCTACTCAATTTGTATACTTTTGGTTTGTATTTTGTTTTTCTGATGAGAAATCATATTGTTAGGCGCGACAAGCGAAGGGTAGATTAAGAAGCAAAGGGTAGATTAATCTGACCTCCAGGAAGAGGGTTGGGGCTTGTGTGCAGTTCCCGGGATTTTTTTGTAGGCCTACATGTAAAAAATTGTTTGATTTTTTGGCTGCTGGCGCACACGTACGTTCGAATACGTCCCTAAATTCGCGTGCCTTTTACTTTAGCTTACATATTACTCCTTCCAACACATGTATTCTACCATATTTCAGCAAGTTTTCCAAGAATTTCATCGTGTCTGCTGCCTATCAAGTCGGTGAATCATTGGCTACGCTGCATTATTCGTAGTTTTCCGATACTGTACTTGTACATTGTGCTCGAGATGTCGATTCTGCACGAAAATGTAAACATCATCTCTAAAAATAGAAAATGCTTACTGCGCACGCGCGGAAGTGGTCCAATCAGAAGCTTTATATGAGTGCTAGCTACCGGTCCCCATATTATATACATATGCGGACCGGGAACCAGTCTAGCCACACTGTTCACGCGACGGCCGCATGGATTTCCGGCATCCTGATTGGTCAACCAGCCTGCATCACAAACTGGGACGGTGGTACGTCTTTGTGATGGGAAGGCGAAATGCAACCAAAACTTAGAGCGATTGATCATGGAGGACCTCCATGGATTGATTACGTAACACTAAACAGGCGCTAAGCCGCCCCCCCCCCCCCCCCCCCCCCCCTTGTAAATATTTAGTACATCAATGTTTCTTGAGAAAATGAAGACTTTTAAACAGGCTAAATGCCAGGGATTTACTATTTCCAAGAAGATTTTTTAATTCAATAAATACGCGCGTGAAGAAAACAAATCCTCAACTACTTTGTCCTCATTATTTCAGCAAAACTTAATTATTTCATAACATTGTTATTTTTCAAATTAGGCCCTATGCAGGGAACTATTTCTTCGATTTATTAAACCAAAAAATTCAACGTTATTCTTTGGGACGCAATATTTAAAGTGTATTTATTTTTTTACATAAGGGGGGCCGGGGGGGGGGGGGGGGGGGGGGGGGGGGGTCGTCACAAGTCATTACATGATGTTTATTTAGTTTACGTTGTCAAAATCACGTTGGCAGATTGCGACCTGATTGTCTAAGTTTATTGCAGAAAATCTACCCATTTCCTTCCTGCATGCAGTTTGTCACACAATATTTAGAAAACTAATATAAGGCTTAATATTCCCTGTCTTTGTCAGGATGTGAATCTCCAATTCTTGCAGTGGGGCAAATTTCACGGCGATGCTAAGCACAACAATTTGCTTAGCATGAACAATCTTCCTTGATAAACAGGATTACCAACCAAATTGATGTGAAGTGTACCGTTTGTGGCTGGCATTTAGCTAGCTGTTTGCTTAGCATGAAAATCCCATGGCCTTTTGGCTGGTAACCTGTTTTAACCAAGCAAGACATTTTAGTGCTAAGCAAATGTTTGTGCTTAGCAGCTCCGTGAAATTGGCCCCAGCATGTGTGGCAGGGCCAAATTATATTGCTTGTTATTTTTAGAGAGTTGCTCCCCTGCTTATTATTTTTAACATGTACTGTGGTTTATTTAGTTGTGTGTCCCCCTGGCCCCAGTAGCAGCATCTTCCCCCTTGACCACAGTTATACTTGTGTACAGAGTTTTAGCTTGCCTTCACTTAGCAGACCGGCGGAGAAGAGTGCACATGTGCCTCTTTCACACTCCTTTGAGTTGTGCGACCTGCCGTAGCCTTGTCTTTCGTCTGCTACAGTGCCCTGGTAAGTTTTATCGTCCAATTGTTGTTCTTTTTATATTGTATAATCTTATTTCGAGTTTCATTACAGTTTTTGATAGGTTTTATTTGGTTTAAAGCGAGGTTTTATCTTTAGAAAGTTATAGTTTCTTTTTGAGAAAGCTTTGTGATTTTACTTTATCATGGTGGGTCCAGCGCATTCGCATTTTGTATTATTGTGATTTTCTTGCCTTTGTGATTTGAAATAAGGAAAGGAGTACTGTTTTGCCAATGGGATGACTTGAGTTTTCTTTGACTAGTTTTATGTTGAATTATATATATTTTTGTGTACAAGTTATCAATTTCTACTTTAGAACTTTTCTTGTTTCTCTTAGGATGGTTTAATTTCCATGGAGAATTTCTTTTTGTGGAGAAAGACTTTATTTTTACCCCTAGAACATGTAGATTGAATGACTTTAGAGTGTATCTCTACCATTGTTTCAAGTAGGAGATCTAGTTTTCCCACAGAGATTTAAGTGTGCAAATTCCTTTCTGAGTGTATCATTTGAATGTTTATTCATGAGTAGATTAGACTTTCTTCAGCCCCATTTTCGCCTGTATTATATGACCACCTGTTTGTAACTTTATTGCTCTTTTCTAGTTTTAGACTTCATGGACTTGAGGAAGTCTACTTTAAGTTAATTGCTTGGCCATGTGCTGCTGTGGTTTCAGAGCCCTAACCCTTATGTAAACTCATTAGATATTCACAAGAAAGTTCTTTGTTTCCAGTGTATGTTGAGCCTGTAAGCTTACTTTACTGTATATAGGCAACATGTACATGTATAAGTATATAGCAGATTTAACCTTGGTTTCGATCATGAGCACTTTGTTTTGATGTATTCTTTCTTTTCTCTTTTCTTTTGATTCTTATAGGTTTCAATCAGAGTGTACCTAAGGTCCATTATTTGATACTCTGTGTTGGTTTAGACTTTAATTTTTTGTGTTGGTTTAAGCATACCTTGCTCTTTGGTTTAAACTGTTCTATTTGTTGTTGGTTTATAAGGTTTTAAATAAGTATATATTTCTTTTTTTAGGTTTTTGGGTTGGTTTTGTTTTGATTTATTTAAACTTTTTTCTTGGGTTTTAACTTCAAGGTTTGAGTCACAAGTTCACTTCATTCTTAAATCCTTTTCCTAATAAAATAGTTCGCGACTTGTTCTTTAGATCCTGGTATTGCTTTGTCTTTTTTTGTGTCGAGTAAAGTCCCCATGGTGTGTCATTTTTCCAGGTTACACATGCAGCTGCAGTTCAGTCCGTTCCTATCTACTCCTAGAACTATGAGGTTCCTGACATGAACCTCATAGGAAGACGCCGATTTTTCCCATAGGCTAGTACAGCAAGAATAAGAACGTCATTTCCATGCAACACGTTTCTACATTTTTCGCCGTGAATTACTTCATGGCTGCCCCCCAAAAAATAATATGCCGCATTTACATCCTCACCTTGGTTGCGCCAAGTCAATTTTCGCCTAAAACGGGTCCAATTTGCGAGAAATAAAAAAAAAAAAAAATGCAGTCGTTCCGAAGCGATCACACACGCACACCATCGATTAAGCCGCACACACGAAGCTCCTGTAAGATATCCCAGCATGCATCCAGCCGGGTAATGTGCGCTTCGAATTTCCGGCAGTTGCCTGCCGGCCGTATAGTCTAGGTTCCAAGACGTTCTTAGCGGTGCGACGTATAGCGGCCGACAGCGCCCTCTCGCTACACACACACACGCCAAGGCCAAATCGCTAACAACGTCTAGGGAATTTTGCAAGTTCCGCTCGCGAAATCGCGAGCAGAACTGTGTGGCATTTGCATGCGCGTGTGACGTCACTGTATTATCGCATGTAAATAGCCAACACTCACTAGTCTGGTTTCTGTACTCACGTGGGAATTACGTGTACGTACGTATGAACGTGCAGCGCAGTACCAAGCCATTCGTTGTTTGTTGGAAAAAATGTCTGAGCGCGTGGACCAAGCGATCGATTTTACAGCAAACAAACTGGGCTTTGGAAAGCTAAAAAGTCATCAGATCAGTGCCATTCATCAATTTGTACGTGGCCATGATTTGTTTGTTAATTTACAAACGGGATTTGGCAAGAGTGTAATTTTTCAAGCTGCTCCATTGGTCTTAGATTTCTTGAACGAAGTAACCGAAGGTAAACAGGAGAAACGCTTGTTATTGTCGTCGTGCCATTGAAAGCCCTGGCCGTTGATCAGTTACATCATGGAGAAATAAGACATTTCTCCATGGTTACATCGTGCTGAACATCTGGGACTGAAGTCGGCAGATATAACGTCTGATATTCCAGATCACATTTTGGAACAATCCGAAGATTTCTCAATCCTGTTTGCCAGTCCAGAATCACTCTGCTCAGAACGTTAACAGACTAGTAAGTTATTACTTAAACATGAGTTTCCTCCAGTGCGCAAGCGCGATTATTCGTTTGACCCGCCTGTTAAATTATGCATGACAGGTCGCGCGCGCTCCCTTGCGAAATGCCCAAGACGTTCTTATCGATTTGGCCTTGGCGTGTGTTTGTGTGTAGCTAGAGGGCGCTGCCGTTCGCGCTGTACGTCGCGCGCACCGCGATAAGAACGTCTTGGAACCAAGACTACCGGCCGTACCGCGCTTCGAATTTCCGATGAATAATCATGACTTGACCGACCCACGGCCCCCCCGCACATTACCCGGCTGGATGCATGCTGGGATATCTTACAGGAGCTTCGTGTGTGCGGCTTAATCGATGGTGTGCGTGTGTGATCGCTTCGGAACGACTGCATTTTTTTTTCTTTTTTTCCCGCAAATTGGACCCGTTTCAGGCGAAAATTTACTTGGCGCAACCAAGGTGAGGATGTAAATGCGGCATATTATTTTTTTTGGGGGCAGCCATGAAGTAATTCACGGCGAAAAATGTAGAAACGTGTTGCATGGAAATGACGTTCTTATTCTTGCTGTACTATACTAGCCTATGGGAAAAATCGGCGTCTTCCTATGGGATGAGGTTCATGTCAGGAACCTCATAGTTCTAGGAGTAGTTCCTATCCTCGATCCTCCGTGTTCAGTAAAATAATTACTCCTAGAACTATGAGGTTCCTGACATGAACCTCATAGTCATAGGAAGACGCCGATTTTTCCCATAGGCTAGTACAGCAAGAATAAGAACGTCATTTCCATGCAACACGAGTCTACATTTTTCGCCGTGAATTACTTCATGGCTGCCCCCCAAAAAAATAATGTGCCGCATTTACCTCCTCACCTCCGTTGCGCCAAGTCAATTTTCGCCTGAAACGGGTCCAATTTGCGGGAAAAAAAGAAAAAAAAATGCAGTCGTTCCGAAGCGATCACACACGCACACGCCATCGATTAAGCCGCACACGAAGCTAGCTCCTGTAAGATATCCCAGCATGCATCCAGCCGGGTAATGTGCGGGGGGGCCGTGGGTCGGTCAAGTCATGATTATTCATCGAAAATTCGAAGCGCGGTACGGCAGGCAACTGCCGCGTGTCCGTTATATACCGTCTGCGACGACAGGCAATGCATGCAGACGGTATATAACGGACACGCGGCAGTTGCCTGCCGTACCGCGCTTCGAATTTTCGATGAATAATCATGACTTGACCGACCCACGGCCCCCCGCAAAACAGGAGCTTCGTGTGTGCGGCTTAATCGATGGTGTGCGTGTGTGATCGCTTCGGAACGACTGCATTTTATTTTTTTTTTTCCCCGCAAATTGGGGTTGTTCTAAAACCCCCTCGACCCCCTCGACCCCCACGACCCACGACCCCTCGACCCCCTCGAGGTACGTTCTGAGTCGGATCGTATCCCAAATCGAAACCCGGAGTTCGAATACGGCCCCAGATCGAATGCATGCTGCGCGCGCTGCACACATTATTTTACTGAACACGGAGGATCGAGGATAGAACGGACTGAACTGCAGCTGCATGCTGGGCCAATTTCACGGAGCTGCTAAGCACAAACATTTGCTTAGCACTAAAATGTCTTGCTTGGTTAAAACAGGTTACCAGCCAAAAGGCCATGGGGTTTTCATGCTAAGCAAACAGCTATCTGAATGCCAGCCACAAGCGGTACACTTCACATCAAAATTTGGTTGGTAATCCTGTTTATCAAGGAAGATTTTTCATGCTAAGCAAATTTTTGTGCTTAGCATCGCCGTGAAATTGGCCCCACTGCAAGAATTGGAGATTCACATCCTGACAAAGACAGAAAAGCCTTATTAGTTCTCTAAATATTGTGTGACAAACTGCATGGAGGAAGGAAATACAAAATGGGTAGATTTTCTGCAATAAACTTAGACAATCAGGTCGCAATCTGCCAACGTGATTTTGACAACGTAAACTAACTAAACATGTTATGACTTGTGCATGATGACCCCCCCCGCCCCCCCCCCCCCCCCTTATGTAAAAAAATAAATACACTTTAAATATTGCGTCCCAAAGAATAACGTTGAATTTATTAGTTTAAAAAATCGAAGAAATAATTCCCTGCATAGGGCCTAATTTGAAAAATAACAATGTTATGAAATAATTAAGTTTTGCTGAAATAATGAGCACAAAGTAGTTGAGGATTTGTTTTCTTCACGTATTTATTGAATTAAAAAATCTTCTTGGAAATAGTAAATCCCTGGCATGTAGCCTGTTTAAAAGTCTTCATTTTCTCAAGAAACATTGATGTACTAAATATTTACAAGGGGGGGGGGGGGGGGGGGGGGGGGGGGGCGGCTTCGCGCCTGTTTAGTGTTACGTGATCAATCCATGGAGGTCCTCCATGATCAAGTTTTGGTTGCATTTCGCCTTTGCCCATCACAAAAAGACGTACCACCGTCCCATGTTTGTGATGCAGGCTGGTTGACCAATCAGGATGCCGGAAATCCATGCGGCCGTCGCGTGAACAGTGTGGCCACTCATCAAATTTGAAAATCCAAAGATTTCCCAAGGCAGTGGAAAATACTGTACAAGTGTATTATATGCCAAGCACCTTTTTATAATGAGCATTTTGCGCATGGGTAATCCTTATTTTTCCCACCAAAATTCACAAGATCTTGGGAAAAATCCCAAGGAGTGGCCACGCTGTCTTGGATGGAAGCGATATCCTTCTACGACCTAATGAGTTGTAGGCCATAGAAGAACGTTGCTAAAAACTGCGCACTGACCCAGCTAGCAAATATCAGACATATGTATGCCCATTTCTTTATAGAATATGAAATTATCTACTCGGGAAGAGGATCATTTGTGTTGAGGCATCATTATAAATTCTTGTATTTTGCGACTACATGTCGCCATGCAGCAAACGACGCAGACACGAATTCGAAGTCATGCAGCAAAACGACACGACAGGAATTCGAATTCGGGCCCGTAAACGCTGGTTCTCATTTGGGATACAATCTGATTCTGGGTCGGCGGGCCGGCCTTGCGACACATGCATTGCGAAACAGTTTGTGCATCGTGCGTAGTGTGTGCTTAAAAGCGTAAGAGTCGAGGGGGTCGTGGGTCGTGGGGGTCGAGGGGGTTTTAGAACAACCCATTTTTTCGTCTATGGCAAGTTTCAAGGTTGACCTGTATATGCAGAAAACGTCATTGTAGAATAAGATATTCAAATGTTAACAAATTTATCATAAGTCACTTACCAGTTAAAATACAGCTCTGGGACTTAACTCTTTCGAGTACAAAAAACGTGCTGCTGGCCCATCAAAATACGGCAAAATCCGGGTTTGTGCACTTTAAGCAGGGCTAAATCTGGGGTTGTTCTAAAACCCCCTCGACCCCCTCGACCCCCACGACCCACGACCCCTCGACCCCCTCGAGGTACGTTCTGAGTCGGATCGTATCCCAAATCGAAACCCGGAGTTCGAATACGGCCCCAGATCGAATGCATGCTGCGCGCGCTGCACACATTATTTTACTGAACACGGAGGATCGAGGAACGGACTGAACTGCAGCTGCATGCTGGGCCAATTTCACGGAGCTGCTAAGCACAAACATTTGATTAGCACTGAAATGTCTTGCTTGGTTAAAACAGGTTACCAGCCAAAAGGCCATGGGATTTTCATGCTAAGCAAACAGCTAGCTGAATGCCAGCCACAAGCGGTACACTTCACATCAAAATTTGGTTGGTAATCCTGTTTATCAAGGAAGATTTTTCATGCTAAGCAATTTTTGTGCTTAGCATCGCCGTGAAATTGGCCCCACTGCAAGAATTGGAGATTCACATCCTGACAAAGACAGGAAAGCCTTATTAGTTCTCTAAATATTGTGTGACAAACTGCATGGAGGAAGGAAATACAAAATGGGTAGATTTTCTGCAATAAACTTAGACAATCAGGTCGCAATCTGCCAACGTGATTTTGACAACGTAAACTAACTAAACATGTTATGACTTGTGCATGATGACCCCCCCCCCCCGCCCCCCCCCCCCCCCCCCCTTATGTAAAAAATAAATACACTTTAAATATTGCGTCCCAAAGAATAACGTTGAATTTATTAGTTTAAAAAAATCGAAGAAATAATTCCCTGCATAGGGCCTAATTTGAAAAATAACAATGTTATGAAATAATTAAGTTTTGCTGAAATAATGAGCACAAAGTAGTTGAGGATTTGTTTTCTTCACGTATTTATTGAATTAAAAAATCTTCTTGGAAATAGTAAATCCCTGGCATGTAGCCTGTTTAAAAGTCTTCATTTTCTCAAGAAACATTGATGTACTAAATATTTACAAGGGGGGGGGGGGGGGGGGGGGGGGGCGGCTTCGCGCCTGTTTAGTGTTACGTGATCAATCCATGGAGGTCCTCCATGATCAAGTTTTGGTTGCATTTCGCCTTTGCCCATCACAAAAAGACGTACCACCGTCCCATGTTTGTGATGCAGGCTGGTTGACCAATCAGGATGCCGGAAATCCATGCGGCCGTCGCGTGAACAGTGTGGCCACTCATCAAATTTGAAAATCCAAAGATTTCCCAAGGCAGTGGAAAATACTGTACAAGTGTATATGCCAAGCACCTTTTTATAATGAGCATTTTGCGCATGGGTAATCCTTATTTTTCCCACCAAAATTCACAAGATCTTGGGAAAAATCCCAAGGAGTGGCCACGCTGTCTTGGATGGAAGCGATATCCTTCTACGACCTAATGAGTTGTAGGCCATAGAAGAACGTTGCTAAAAACTGCGCACTGACCCAGCTAGCAAATATCAGACATATGTATGCCCATTTCTTTATAGAATATGAAATTATCTACTCGGGAAGAGGATCATTTGTGTTGAGGCATCATTATAAATTCTTGTATTTTGCGACTACATGTCGCCATGCAGCAAACGACGCAGACACGAATTCGAAGTCATGCAGCAAAACGACACGACAGGAATTCGAATTCGGGCCCGTAAACGCTGGTTCTCATTTGGGATACAATCTGATTCTGGGTCGGGCCGGCCTTGCGACACATGCATTGCGAAACAGTTTGTGCATCGTGCGTAGTGTGTGCTTAAAAGCGTGTGGGTCGTGGGGGTCGAGGGGGTCGAGGGGGTTTTAGAACAACCCAGGTGAGGAGGTATATGCGGCATATTATTTTTTTGGGGGGCAGCCATGAAGTAATTCACGGCGAAAAATGTAGACTCGTGTTGCATGGAAATGACGTTCTTATTCTTGCTGTACTAGCCTATGGGAAAAATCGGCGTCTTCCTATGAGGTTCATGTCAGGAACCTCATAGTTCTAGGAGTATAAAATAATGTGTGCAGCACGCGCAGCATGCATTCGATCTGGGGCCGTATTCGAACTCCGGGTTTCGATTTGGGATACGATCCGCCTCAGAACGTACCTCGAGGGGGTCGAGGGGTCGAGGGGGTCGAGGGGGTTTTAGAACAACCCCGAATTAAGCTTGATATAGACTGGTTTCGATCCCTCCATCAGCATTTTAATTTCAAATGCAGGAAGCAGAAGCCAGATTTAATCTAAAGCACGTCGCGTACGATATACGGTACGGCCAAGTTCAATCAGCGACTATTTGCCAACCACTGGTCGATTGTGCCTGGTACCCAGGTTATATTTTGTGCGTAGGTTACCATTCAAAATCGACCAAGTTGGTTGTCAAGTTCGCTTGCGCTTTCATCATAGAGTTGTGTACGTGTGGCGCATGGCATCATTCATTGTATGACAGATTGTGTGTTGTTTATAATAACCTGAACTATCAAGTTTGTAAAAATCTTACGAAAAGATCGATTAAAGCGACAAACATTCATGTAAATGTACCTGTGGAGTTTTACAGAGCTTGTAGAGTTTTACAGGGCTTCACAGAATATTTCTAATTAATACAAGTAATAATGACTGGCCTCCATGCCCTTTAAAAAAAATTCCATTGGCCTTGGTGCCCTTTGCTTTGGCCTTGGTGCCCTGCCAATTTTTGTATTATCGAAGGCAAAATGGCCGTGCCCTAGAAAATCTTAAATACATGTATGAGGCCTGTAATGATTTTTGTCAACAATGTTGAAAAATTATTGCTCTCGTAATTTGTTTCGAGAGCCATTTTTGATCTTTCTGGAGCGGAATTTCACTGACGTGATGTTCTATCTGCATGCGGACGGCCGGCTAAAACAGCAAGGCATGTGGTGGGCCTCCCCTGAAGCCTTACGCATGCTGATGTGACATGGACAAGTTTGCACATTTCTTTGCACCTTTTGCATAAGTTTTTCGCACTGTTTTCGCAAGTTTTTCGCACCATTTTCGCACCATTTTCACATTGATTTTCACACCAAGTTTCCAAAATGTTCACATCACGAACCTGCGACCTCCGGGTTACCGGGGGTCGGTAACCCGGAGGTCGCAGGTTCGAATCCCGCTCCTACCAGTTTCTTTGTTCACTTTGAAAATGTATTCAAATTTACCTAATCGGTTTCCCTTGTGGATTGTTTGACAAATTATAAGTTTAAAAAAAGTTGTATCCTCATTGAGTGATCCCCACAATGTCGCTTCCCAGGTTGTATCGTAAAATTGGGTGTGATCCCTGGCTATACGGCATTCTGGGTTTATGACTTCTGACTAGCGCCCACCCGAACAAAGATACTGAAAATTTGGGAGACCGCCAACATAGGGCAAGATAGCTCAGTTGGTAGAGCGTCGGTACGATAACCCGGAGGTCGCAGGTTCGAATCCCGCTCCTGCCAGTTTCTTTGTTCACTTTAAAAATAGTTTTTATTTTAATATTGTCTGCAGGACTGCAAGAATGTCATCTCTTCATTCAAGACGTATGGCACGCCTGAGTGCTCGTATTTTTGGCAATATTTTTCGACCAACAACCTCCCAGTCGATGAAAGTTGTACAGCTTATGAGTGAAAAACCACGAGAATACAAGCCACAGGTTGTGGAGTACTATCCACCTCACACTGAAGTCTATAAGATGATGAGACGGCTCCAGTTTTTGGGATTGTACAGGTACACATTTTTGGATAACTGTTTATTAAATACATGTACATCATGTACATGTACATATGTACGTGTACATACACTACATGTACGCAGGAGTTTTGATTTGATTTGATTTGATTTGATTTGATTTGATTTATTCGCAATTGCCACATAGAAATGATATTGATTAATTAATTTACTGTAAATCAAAAATTAAACATGGAGAGTTCCCCATACAATGGAAAAAGCAGGGATAACGCAAACAAGTTTTAAACACTTATTTCCATTGCGGTCCCAAGAGTTGCAGTAACAACATTCAAAAACATTGTTTTGCCTTGTTCTCACTACTGCTGCCCATGGCCCAATTAAGCACAAAAGTTGTTACCATAGTGTATTTCACAACTAAGTTGTGCTGACACTTCCATGCAAGATATATATTGATGCATCACCATTTCCTGTGTTCACTACTGTTCACTACAGTAAAATCGCGATAACTTATGTCGAAGCTATTCCTGGCAAAAGAGTAGGATATTGTGTACATAAATACTCCCCTAACTCGAATTGCCGTCACCGGTGAATCCGTATAATTTGTTTTAGTCGGTCCAAAAGAAACCACTGCAAAAAAAGCCACAGTGAAGTGTCAACCGTCGCAAAAACTTGTTTATATGATTCATAATTGCTATCCCCTTCGTAGACAGGGTGCATGTGCCATTGTAATTGATTTGGTCACACGTAAACACACAATCGACCATAACTGCAACCAATCCTTGTTTTTTGGCCTGATCACTACAGCTTGCCCAATGTTTCCTGCACACCGACAGTTGAATTGCTGGCTCTTTGCGGTGTCCAAATGACCGCATTGAAAACCTTTGAGGGTGCCGTGCGCACCTGGCTTTCAAGTTGTCTGTCCAATCAGAGGCAGAAGCTGGCTTAGTGCAGTGGACATGTGACCGGATAAAAAAAAACAATCACTGGCTCTGTGCGGTGTCCACGTGACCGCATAGCAATTTCTGAGGATGCGACGTGCGCTGAAATCGAAGCCTAAAGTGCATGCACAGATCCGTGAAAACTCACAACAGTGCACCCTTTGTCAGTTGTATAATAATGCATACAGATTGCACTTGCAGAGTTTCTTAGACAAACGTGATATGAAATAAAGATTTCCTACACAAAGTTATATTATATATGACATTTGGTGGTTTATAATTCCATTACAGAAAACATCTCACCTCTGTTTAGGCGTTCCAATTTTTTAGTTGTTTTACGGATTTCGGCGACGTAAATTGTTGAAAAATGAAGAGACAAAAATCGGCAAGAACAATTTAAAACAAAAAATTTCCCCCAGCGACAGATTTCTTAAACATTGATTGGAAATTTGAATTACAAAAACCCAAAAAACACCCAAAACTCTCTTTTTCAGACCATTTTTTCGAGAACTCGTGAAACTGAAACTCCTGAAAGGTGCTGACGTTATGCTAACGTTTACTGCTAGTGCTAGTGCTGGTGATTGCAAAGAAAATTCTGCTGGTCTATATAGTCAGTGATAGTACTAGGCCTACATCATGCCTGCGGTTCGTCATGTACATGTAGGCCTTAAAAGTCCAGACCAAACGAAAAGACCAATACATGTACATGTACATGTATATACTCTACTTGAAATCACCGGTTTGGTGTTACGATAACAAAACATGGACCTATCGGGCGAAACCAAAGACGCAACGATGCCGCGCCGAGGTTTGATGAGCAAGGCCCAACGCGTTGTTTGTTTACCATTTTGATGCAGGGCCGGGTACCCGTTCCGAAAGAGAGACCAGCGCTATCACAGTCTTCCCTGGCCCCTTCCATTGTTTAAATGTTCTCTCTCGTGCCTTGATATAGAATACAACCAGCGCAGCGGGGTATGCGTAACCCTGGGAACAGCGCACGTGCGCATATTTTGTTGTTGCAGGACTTGGGACGGGTTGGTGTTAGACGTAATACACATTGTAAGCATACTGGTCTGATACCCTTACGACACTCACGGGATGGACTGGATATCGCGTGACCTGTCAAAACTCTTTTCTGTCGAGCCCAGCCAGACCTAGTACTACATGTAGTACATGTAGTACCTGCCCGAGAATATTTTTCTGTCACTTTACAGAAGGGAAGCGAGGTAGGAAAAACGCTTGATGGACGTCGCCTTTGACGAAAGTATCGGATCTTTGGCAGAGGCGATGGGGGTTGGTGAACAGTTAGTGACAATCCATGTAACTTAACCTCCAGAACGGCAGGAACAATCGTAACAGAAAATAGTTTAAACTCTTAAAAGACCTTTTTCTCAGTATTTTACTTTTTTGACTTGTTAAAAAATGCGAAAATTAAACGGCCAAGCCGCCATAACTTGTCAACGGGGTGTCCAGTTTCAGTTTGTTGAGCGCAATCTGGAGTTTTGCTCAAGTTTATTGTACTCCCTCGTGAGTTCATTTAGATTTCATTCAACCTACAATAAACTTGCGCAAAACTCCAGATTGCGCTCGACAAGTTTAGAGATTAAAGTAATACATTTGGGAACAAAATATGAGATTGTATTGACTTTTTATATTTTCATATTGTCCATTCGTCAGCATTTTTGTTTTTGTTTGTTTTTAATTTTTAGTTATTGTTTTGCTAGGGGCTACTAAACCATGTAAACATTTATAGTTCAGAAAATATCCTATTTTAAACATGAAACTGAATAAAATTCTGATGTTTTTAACAGTTATTTGACACAATAAAGTGGCACGTCTATTTAAATACAAACATTAACATTTATCCAATTTATTTCCAACTTCAGACAATGTTCAATTCTACAGTTATGAACATTCACAACAATAGTTCATCATGTATTATTATTATTATTATTATTATTATTATTAATTCTTTCTGGTAATGAAACCAAGGATTCCTCAAAAGCGCCCTGGGCACTGTAGCTCGAAAGCCTGAAGAAACCTGTAGAGAGAAGACAATGAGAAGAAGTTACAGTTTTAGAGGTGGGAGGAAAACCCCAGAAGAATATTCTGGGGAAAACCCATGCATGTACATGTAATGTGTTAGTGTCAAAGAAACTTTAACCTTTGCGATACATTTTTTACTGGTATACAAAATATATACATGTACATGTCATCGGCCAATTTTTAATTTTTTTTCCTGCCTGACGACCCTTTTTAGCACCTAAAAAATCCGTAAAACAACTAATAACATTGGAATGGCCTTACCTACATTTGGTTATCAGTGCACAAGTGCACAAACCTCGCTGAAAAGAAAGTGCCAAAAAAGCCGCACCCTGTGCGCCCACTGCATGCCCCATAAAGGACCTTGTAACAGCAGCTAGGCCTGTGCTTTCACGGGTAATTTTGGATCCAGGTACCCGAATGCCGCTCTGGTTCGGTTCTCGGGTACCCGAAAGTGCACCGTTCAGAAAAAAAAAAAAAACTCTGTATGCTGTGATTTTTGCTGTCTATACATAATGTCTTAAAAAAATGGGCTCGCATGTAAATGTAGTGTGCGGCCGCTGCATACAGCAAGCCAACCGTAGATTTGACTTGATTCCACATCTCAATTGACTTCCGAGAAAATTGAAATTAAATGCAGTATAAAAGCAGATGTTTAAAAATAATACCTGAAACTTGACATCGATGTTTCAATTGTTCCAGGCTTGTTAGGCCAAGTAAAACAAAATTGATGTTTCTCGTCCTGGCTTTCAAAAAAAAAAGGAGGAGGCAGCGCTTTACTACTTACTATTTTTCCATTTTTTGCTATTTTGTTCCCAAGATGGCCGCCATGTTTAATATGACTGCCACGGTATATTTAATAAGAGTTTCTTGTGCTATTTGAGTTATACTGATGTAATATATGACAAACAAATGATTTGTATCATTTTAATCCACTTGCTAAGCAAGTTTCCAAATTCAGAAACAGTAAAAAAATGCAACACTGGTATTTGTGAATTTCTGATTGCACGATCTCAAACTGCCAATCGAAACACATTCTAGTATTAAAACACAACACACTTAATTTGCAAAGTACAGCTTTTCTAGTTCCAGGTGTTTGTTTTTCCTTTGATTTCAGTCGTTTTGTATGCTGCTGCCGTACTACACATCAAGAAGCTGAAGCACACCATTTTTTTAGCGACTGTGTATTATACTAATACGCACAGTCATGCAATATCATATACATAGCGTAACATGAACATTAAAGAGGAACTAAAACGCAAATTTTTCTTTTGACTTTTTGGACTTTTCCGACAGTTTAAATACTCTTTTAACTGATGGAGATTAGTTTGCAGACGAGAGGGATTTTTTTATTTAACAAAAAAGGGTTGTTATTCTGAACCATTTATCCTGTTTCGCGAAAGCTCATTATGTATGTTAAATGTATGTACGTGACCCCGTGACGTACACGTGTAGAGTCGGTTGATGCTACAGCCAAACACTATGCATGTACGTACGTGGAGTTGATGCTGCTGAAGAGTTTTTGTCTGCCTAACTCCTCCGTTTTCCCGTCTATTTTGTCTAATTTTGATATTATTTCAGTATGAACATGGTTCTGAGATAATCATTATGCCTCGATCGTGTGTAGTTAGTTGGGGGTTGCACAAGGAACAGCGACAAAAACCATGACCTAACCTTACTGCGATTCCCAGTGCTGAATGGAGCTCAAAGGCGACAGTGGGTCCGCTTTGTAGACAATACAATATCTGATTTTGGGCTGTCGAAATGGTCGAAAATATGTGCAGAACATTTCGCCAAAGACTGTATAGATGATAGTATGAAAACTCAGCTGGGTTTGAAGGCACAATTCCGTTTGAAGGCTGAAGCCATTCCAACTCTAAAGGCACCGAGCATTCCAGTCTGTCCCGGACTCACGCGCACCCCCGCGACGACGTTCCCTGCGGTTGCCGTCTCGAGCAGCCAGAGCCCCGGCCGTCTCCCTGTCCACGCTCGCTTGACTCAACATGCATTGTACACGCACAGTACCGCATGCGCTGCAGCATGCGATTGAGTCTGGTACCTTATAACAGAAATTGTGTGTATAGTTCTGAGAAGGTGCGGGTCCTTATGAGGGCTGCATAAGCAAAGTCGCCAGACTAGAGTATAGCATCAGCTCACACAAAACTCACCGCGCAGGTCCCAATAAAAGCCGACTGCAAACAAAGGAAAGTATGACTCATAACTAGCTTTTCAGCAAGAACAAGCCTACAACCCCAATTCTAATTGTGTCTCACAAAGATGTCAACACTTTAAAATATGTTTATCGTAGTTTTACTCCTGAATCATGAGCAAAAATCACAGCAAGTAATACTAGCCTTAGAAAAAAAAATACGTACAGACTCTACGTAAAACATTGTCGTATAATACAGTGACGTCATATGTTTCTACACGTATACGTCAATACTCGCGCGATACGGCACGCAGTTGACCTCGGCCTTTTCTGAATCGAGTCAAAGTGGCTCAGAAAGAAAAGGCTCAAAAACATTTATTTTTTATTTTTCAGAATCATGAAACTTGTTACATTAGTTTTGGGGAGGCATAAACTATCAGATAAGTCCAAAAAGTCACAAAAAAATTTGGCGTTTTAGTTGGTCTTTAAGGGCTTGAAATGAACGACGGCCAGTGCCGTCGTTACCTTTTTACCCAAAACGTTATGGGGACAAAAAATGTCCCCACAACTCGGTCAGATTTTTTCAAACAAAATAAATTGTCCCCATAACTAGGTGTACGCTAGAGTGTAAATATCTGCAATCGTGGACGTCCCATTGTTCCTCTTTTGTTTATACTTTTTCGGAAGGCCTCCCATATGTTTTGTACACAATTTTTAATCGTGGACGTTCGGTCAAACGTGGACCCTTTGTCTATGACCTAACCCTTTTGTCCCTAGTCCACGATTGCCGGTATATACATACTTACACACCCACCAGTGTGTAAATACCTGCAATCGTGGACCTCCCATTGTTCCTCTTTTGTTTATACTCTAACTTTCTTCGAAGGCCTCCTATATGTTTTGTACACGATTTTCAATCGTGGACCTTGACTCAATCGTGGACCGTATTGTCCTCTTTGTTAAAGGTCCACGGTTTGAATAGCTATACAAACACGCACACACCGGGTAAACGGTGTAAACATACTGAATCTGGCTTTTCGACAGTACACACATCACATACTTTGTACACAAACTGAATCTAGTCCAGTTTCGGAGTGTGCCGATACTTCAAGCAGTGACACCCCCACCGCAAGAATAAATGTGTGTATTCGTACATAAATACCAGCAGGAGTAGGTACGGCAGATCTTACGTGCAAAGTGAACTGACTTTCTTTTTCTCAGTACTTGCACGCGCAGTACACAATACGCATTGATGTTCGTGTACGAGGCATACGAAGATAGTCACAACACGTGGTGAGTCATGCGATGTCAGTATGGTAGGGCCTATACACATGTACCATGAACAGTTGTATAAGCCAATTCGATGTCTTGGGCGCGCAGGGAATTGTGGGATAGAAATTGGATAAACAAACCCATGTATGTGGGCGCGCCATTCGTGTTGTGCATAGCGTACTCAAAAGTAGTCAATTTCAAACAGTGATAATAAGTTTTCAAAGTGAACAAAGAAACTGACAGGAGCGGGATTCGAACCTGCGACCTCCGGGTTACCGTACCGGCGCTCTACCAACTGAGCTATCTTGCCCTATGTTGGCAGTCTCCCAAATTGTCAGTATCTTTGTTCGGGTGGGCGCTAGTCAGAAGTAATTAACCCAGAATGCTGTATAGCCAGGGATCACACCCAATTTTACGATACAACCTGGGAAGCGACATTGTGGGGATCACTCAATGAGGATACGACTTTTTAACTTATATTTCATCAAACAATCCACAAGGGAAAGTGACTACGTGAATTTTAATACATTTTTAAAGTGAACAAAGAAGCTGGCAGGAGCGGGATTGTTTGATGAGTGATAATAAGTATTAGCATGGCTCTAAATCAATTAACAAGTGCCCTGATATCAAAAGGAATATTGACTCTTACGACCCATGGTGTTTATATAGAAACAAAATCAAACTTTCAACTTCCGCTTTTCACGCGTCGGTGCCGCAACGTTCATTGAAATCACATGTAAAACTCTAAATCTCTTTGACAAATTGTAACTTTTTTTGAATGTAACTTTATAAATAAAAGAAACGCCAAAAAATGCCTAAGCTTTGTACACATGAAGTCCAAACTATTATAAACATTGTGATATAAAAAGAAAATCAGACAAACCAGGCGCACTTAGTCAACAAGTATTTTTATAGATCGAGTACAGAAGCAAAACGATTATTTTGTAACAACCCCGAGACATCTTGCGTGGCGGAAACCAGACTGGTACCGTATGCGTATTGTGTTTAGATTCCATAAGTCCATTGCCAGACTTAGTCTGGCTCGCAGTACGCGACGCATGTTCCGTGTTGCTGCGTTGTGCGAAGCGATATTTGGAACTAATTTTGCCCGTGTCTCACGGGCTGGACGTCCGGTGGGCCCGGACAATGTGCTAGGGTTCGGGAAAAATCACAACTTTTTTGTTCTGAGCGGTAAAATGCCGATTCCAAAATCAAGTTATAGTTTATTTAATGGGGTTCTATATGATGGCAAACATTTCGACAGGTTTGGAAAATTTAGACTTGTAATATGAAGAAATCCAAGCTGAAATGGAAAAACGCATGTCTAAGAGGTGCGTTGCTATCGGGCAGGGATAGTTGGTGCATGCGCGAGCGAAACATCGAACTGGCTTATTGCGAACGTGGAAAAGGAGTCCAGACCAATTCTTAAGGCAAAAACAACCAAGGAACTTCGTTTTTGTTTCTAATATTTTCACGATTTGTTTTCTTTTTTCTCCTTTTTTTCGGAATAGTAAATAGTAAAAAACAGGAGGTGGCGGCCAGAAAGGTGGCGGGCGGGGACGAGAAACATTTAATTTTTTTACTTGGCCTCATTAATCCGCGGAGGTATCCTGCAGTGTTTATACATCGGACTAGGCCTACGTGGGTCAATCCATAAATAAGGAATGGTAAAAATGTACATTCCTATACTTTCTTGGCGGATTTGTCATAACATTTTGTATAGTTAGTCCACATATTCATTTCTGTGTTTTTATATAACGAATATCAGTGTGCACTAAATAAAACCAACAAAATTTGTATCATAAGAATGCATTGTCGTAATTTTGGTTTAAAATAACATAAAATTGTCACTTTTTAGTCAAAACGTTGTGACATTGAAACACCGCATTTAATAAGTTTTCTCTTCTTTTTTAAGGGTTAACTTGGTTATTTATAAACTAAAATGATTGATAACACACCAATGTTGAAAGTAAAACTCACATTTCATAAATAATTTGATATTTTTTTAACATGAGAGGTTTGGCAAAAATATGTTCACTGTGTAAACTTTGGTGTAAGGATGGGGAATTTACGTTTAATTTGATAAACGTTTAGCAAAACTTTCCCGTAGCGTTTAAACTTTTAAACTTTAGTCACACTTGCAAAAAGGCTGCCGCCCACCCCAGCATTTGTGGGGTAACTGCGGTGTGGATAAATGCACCTGTGTTTCGGCCAGCTAAGAATTCCAATTGGCAATGTCTCCAGCGTGCACATGGAAGGAACCACAACCAATGACGTATTTATTTGCTGGGAACCAGCTCATTTAATTGGCTGAAATATTATCATCACTGTCCATCAGCAAAAACAAACGGGGGTCATTAACTAGTGGCACATCCTCAAAGTCCAGTGTACAGCTGAACCCATACTTTGTAATAAACAAGAGACACAATGTATCAATTTGAACAATGGTGCTGTCAATCATTCTCTGGAAAGACTTTTTTGGAGTTGGGATTTTATTTGGGCATTTTTTTCAAAGACCGTGGAAAACTTTATACGAAAAAATGAGTTTGGAAACTGAAATGAACATGAAATTTCACCCGTTTTGTGTATGCACATGGATAAACGATTGGGGGATATTGCCAAGTCCAAATAATTTAATAAATGTATCTTTTGTTTTCGTAGTAGAGGTTAAAACTGGATTAAAAAAAGGCCCGGTATTAATAGCCCAGATTATATGCTAGAGCAAATTTAGCACATTATTTTAATTAGACTAACACTAGGACGTAGGAGAGCCGTCTGCGCCGAGCATTAATCTTGGCCCAGTGGCGTTTTGAAAACATCAAACACAGACAATTGTATACACTGTGTATTATTGACACAATACATGTAGATAGTTGCTAGTCATTGAGAGATAGATGTATCAATTAAACTTCTTGGAATGTGATCACGTACTATTAACCCTCCTGTCTCAGGGCCAAAATCGACCCAGCTGCTGTACAGATCAAAACCTATCAAATTTCAGATTGAAACACACACAAACTGTCAGAGTTGGTGTTTAGAGATTTTGATAGGCTGTGATAGTTATAAGTATAGGAGGGTTAAGGCTTTATAAATTAACTAAATTTACAAAGATCGTAGATTCTTTGTAAATAAAACTTGAAGGTACATGTAGATTACGTAAATACAAGGTCCCATTTTTGATATTTGAGTTTCGTTTAAACGTTTGGGAAAATTTCTAAACGGAATTACATTTTTTTTTCGTTTAAACGTGTAAACGCCCCATCCTTACTTTGGTGTCCCCTAAAAAATGTTTACACGGTGAATGCTCCATTATATACATGTATGTTCAATTTTGATGACTAGTTTAAGCTTGTACTTTGTTTCAAAGTATGTGAAAGTTTGTAAATAGAATTTAAGGAAACAAGAAAAATATGTTCATTCTAAATTTTGACGGACCCCAATTTTTACATTGTGAAACTTTGTGGTTGAATTAATAATATTTGCCAGGCTTAATTTGTGGACATTTCTAGATAAAATTTAATCTGGATGCAGATTTTTAACATGCAATATGTAAAATTTGGATGACTTGTTTCAAAATTTGTTTCAATATCAGGCAATACAACTTTGGTGTCCCCCTAACTTCTTTACACGTGAAACTTTGTTTTTGTGCCAAAAGAATGAGATAGAGCCACCAATTGACTTATCAATTGAGTTTTTATCTCAGAATTGACCACGTTATCTAAAGTAAACACAATTTATTTTGGTGAAGTACAACCTAGCCGGAGACTAACATCGTTGAAAGCAAGTTCACATCTTTTTCTACTTTCAAATTATGAGGCACTTCCGGTTTTAACCGGAAGAAAGGGTCACGTGATATTGCACGCACGACAAAAAATGAAGACCTAGTATTATTGACGCTAAAATCAAGATCAGGGGTCTCACGGCTGATTTTATATACATGTAGCATTTTAAAGATTAAAAATATTTGTCTTAAATCGCTTGTAATACATCCGATGACGTCATCATGACGTCACTCTTCAAGACACGACTTTACATTAGGGTCTACATGTATGTCTGTGCTAACTTTGACTACGGTCCGAGGTTGTTTGATGACCAAAGCGCCGTCCAGAAAATCTATGCACAAAGTCTATGGGGTTTGGGATAGAACTAAAATAAGAAGGAATTACGAGAAGTGTGTCTGTTTTGGAACAAAACACATGCTTTTCCGCATTATTTTTCTGTAACTTTGAATTTTGCATACTAGTGAAAATACCTACCCAACAATTTTCATGATGATCGAACCTGCGCTTATAGTTATACGTTTTATTTTGAAGTGATTTTTTGGACGGGAATATTGACGTCAATATGCATGATTTGCGATGTCCCTTCTGAGCCACCATACACCATTGGTACATGCTGTAGCAGCAGTACGTACGTACGTACGTACGTACGTACGTACACCGCTTCGTATTGTACCCCGCCATGCGCGCCGAGCCACACAACTATACGTTCGAGTGTGGAATAAATTGATAACGTGCTACACGAGATGCACAGTTTCTTGCCCTTGCCAGAATTCTTTTGTTGGCTTTTCTGCAAACTTTGCGGAAAAGACTTTGTTTTTGTTCTGATTTTTGGGGCTTTTCCGACACTGCCAGTCGGAAAAGGCCTTGTTTTTGTTCTGATTTTTTTTTTCTTCTTCTTCTTTTAGTTCTGACCAAAATCCCATAGACTTTGCACACGAATTTTGTCGGCGGCACTTTAGGTCTTAAAAAACCTCAGATCTTAACCAAACTTACCTCAAACATAGACCCTATGCTGAAATTGCATGTTGAAGAGTGACGTCATGATGACGTCATCACGTGTCACGTGACGTCATCTTCAAGGGCCCATATCTAGAGAACAGTATGTCCGATTTCCTTTAAACCCGGTATGTTGGTAGGCTAGCTCGTGTTATAGATGAAAATTGAGGTGACGTCATGGTGACGTCATCATACGATTTTATAGTAATTTTTTAGTTTTTGAACTTCAAAGTTTCTTAAAGCCATATCTCATCAACAGAACATGCTAAATTCAAAATTCTTTTTGTAATAGCTTTGTTAGCTCCTATATTCTTTCACATCAATGTGAAAAATGTGTGACGTCAACAAGGCCTTAAAAAGTATGTTTTTTTGAAACACATATAAGGGTAGGTCTGATCGTCATAAAAATTAATGTTCAGGTAGATAGTGCTACTAGCATGTTAAATCCGAGGTGACGTCATGATGACGTCACCGGCTGATTTTCTATGATTTTTTTAGTTATATCCCAAATCCCATAGACTTTGTACACAAATTTTGTAAGAGCCACTTTGGTCACTAAACAACATCAGATCTTAATCAGGCTTAACACAAACAGACTCTAAGCTCAAAATGTATGCCGAAACGTGATGTCATCACGTGTCATGTGACGCCATCTTAAAGGTGCATTTTTCAAGCGCCCATATCTAGAGAACGGTAGGTCCGATTGCCTTCAAACCTGGTATGTTGGTAGTGTAGCTCGTGTTATAGATGAAAATTGAGGTGACGTCATGATGACGTCATCATACGATTTTACAGTAATATTAAAGTTTTTGAACTTCAAAGTTTCTTAAAGCCATATCTCATCAACAGAACATGCTAAATTTATAATTCTTTTTGTAATAGCTTTGTTAGCTTCTATATTCTTTCACATAAATGTAAAAAATGTGTGACGTCATTATGACGTCATCAAAAATGTGCTTTTTGGAAACACATATAAGGGTACGTCCGATCATCATAAAAATTGGTAGGTAGGTAGATAGTGCCACTAGCATGTAAAATCCAAAGTGACGTCATTTTTAGTTTTATCAAAAATCCCATAGACTTTGTACTCGAATTTTGTAAGTGGCACTTTGGTTACTAAACGACCTCAGATCTTAATCAGACTTAACACAAACATAGACCCTAAGCTGAAATTGTATGCCGAAGAGTGACAGGGTGATGACGTCATCACGTGTCACGTGATGTCATCTTAAATGTGCATTTTTTAATGGCTTGTATCTAGAGAACCGTAGGTCCGATTACGCTCAAACGTAGTATGTTGGCAGACAAGCATTTGTTGTTGATGGTAATTGAGGTGACGTCACGATGACATCATCATACGAAATTATAGTAATTTTAAAGTTTTTGAACCTTAACATTTTAAAAAGCCATAATTCATCAACAGAACATGCTAATATCGAAATTCTTTTTGTAATATGTTTGTTAGGTCCTACATATGTAACCAAAAATGCAAAATATGTGCACCATCATAATGACGTCATCAAAGGCATAATTTCTCGTAAGACATGTAAATTGGTAGGTCCAATTGTCATGAAGCCTGGTGGGTAGGCACAAACAAGCAAATATCGCAGTGACATAAAAAATAATGCGGAAAAGCCCTATGTTCTGTTCAGCGAAGAGACATAGAGTCCTTTTAGTTCTGACCAAAATCCCATAGACTTACTACACAAATTTTGTCGGCGGCACTTTAGGTCTTAAAAAACGTCAGATCTTAACCAAACTTACCTCAAACATAGACCCTGAGCTGAAATTGTATGCCGAAGAGTGACGTCATGATGACGTCATCGGGTGTCATATTACAAGCGATTTTTAAGATAAATATTTTTTAATCTATAAAATGCTATATAAAATCAGGTTTTAGTGTCAATTGATAGTATAAACCAGGATCTTCATTTTATCTCGTGTGCGTCAAATCACGTGACCCTTCCTTCCGGTCCAAACCGGAAGTGCCTTATAATTTGAAAGTGGAAAAAGATGTGAACTTGCTTTCAATGATGTTTTCTCCGCCTAGGTCATACTTCACAAAAAAATTACCTGTGACGTCATAAAATGTTTGTGCGCCCTCTAGCGGCAGGTTGAAAAATGTTTAAAATGAATAATCAGTCGATGTGTGTGGCGAAGTTTGCTGAAATCACTTTATAATTGATGTATATAATCCACTTCATGCTAAGAACAATTTGAGGGGGAGAAAGATTGATGACGTCACCAGACTGGAAGTTACAATGAAAATACCTTTAAACCTTGAAAAATTGCTGAAAAATCAACCGCGAGAGATATAATCCAGATATTTGCTTCAGATGGCAGAGTTAACATAGCTCTCGAGCTTTCTGATAATGACCTTACGATGACCTCATTAAATATGGGATTACGAGCAATCAAAGATTTCTGGATGTAATTTTTGAAAATCAATATAGAACCAATCGAGAGAGATCGGACTTTGCTTTTAATGGGAACTGATGAAATAATCGAGGGTCTTCATTTTTGATATTACGTGCAAAATCACGTGACCTTTCCTTCCGGTTGAAACCGGAAGTGCCTTATACACTGTAACTTGAATGTAGCCATATCTCACCAACAGAAAATGCTAAATTCAAAATTCTTTTAGTAATAGCTTTGTTAGCTTATATTCTTTCACATCAGAGTAAAAAATGTGTGACGTCATCATGACGTCATCAAAAATGTGCTTTTTAAAAACACATAAGGGTAGGTCCGATCATCATAAAAATAGGTGGGTAGGTAGATAGTGCCACTAGCATGTAAAATCCAAAGTGACGTCATGATGACATCATCGGCTGATTTTCTATGAATTTCTTAGTTCTATCCCGAATCCCTTAGACTTTTGTACACGAATTGTGTACGCGGCATCTTTGGTCACTAAACAACCTCAGATCTTAATCAAACTTAAAGAGGAACTAAAACGCCAAATTGTTTTTTGACATTTTTGACTTATCTGATAGTTTATGCCTCCCCAAAACTAATGTAACAAGTTTCATGATTCTGAAAAATCAAAAAAAATGTTTTTGAGCCTTTCTTTCTGAGCCATTTTGACTCGATTCAGAAAAGGCCGAGGTCAACTGCGTGCCGTATCGCGCGAGTGTTGACGTACACGTGTAGAAACATATGACGTCACTGTATTATACGACAATGTTTTACGTAGAGTCTGTACGTATTTTTTTGTCTAAGGCTAGTATTACTTGCTGTGCTTTTTGCTCATGATTTAGGAGTAACACTACGATAAACATATTTTAAAGTGTTGACATCTTTGTGAGACACATTAAGAATTGGGGTTGTAGGCTTGTTCTTGCTGAAAAGTTAGTTATGAGTCATACTTTCCTTTGTTTGCAGTCGGCTCTTATTGGGACCTGCGCGGTGAGTTGTGTGTGAGCTGATGCTATACTCTAATCTGGCGACTTTGATTATGCAGCCCTCATAAGGACCCGCACCTTCTCAGAACTATACACACAATTTCTGTTATAAGGTACCAGACTCAATCGCATGCAGCGCATGCGGTCATATGCAGCACGATATGGGGCAGCTTTTTTCACCATGCATCATCTGCAGGACCTACAACTTCCTACAGTCCTACACAAAACTGGTTCACTGTATCCGTCTTTGCTTTTTACTTTGTGCACATTTCAATGGTGTAGGACTGTAGGAAGTGTAGGATCCTACAAAATATACGGAGTGAAAAAAGCTGCCCCATATCCGGCAGGGTATACATGCGGTACCGTGCGTGTACAATGCATGTTGAGTCAAGCGAGCGTGGACAGGGGAGACGACCGGGGCTCTCTGGCTGCTCGAGACGGCAACCGCAGTTAACGTCGTCGCGCTGGTGGTGCGCGCGAGTCCGGGACACGATTGGAATGCTCGGTGCTTTTAGAGTTGGAATGGCTCCATCCTTCAAACGGAATTGTGCCTTCAAACCCAGCTGAGTTTTCATACTAACACTATCATCTATACAGTCTTTGGCGAAATGTTCTGCACATATTTTCGACCATTTCGACAGCCCAAAATCAGATATTGTATTGTCTACAAAGCGGACCCACTGTCGCCTTTGAGCTCCATTCAGCACTGGGAATCGCAATTCGCAGTAAGGTTGGGTCAGGGTTTTTGTCGCTGTTCCTCGTGCAACCCCCAACTACACACGATCGAGGCATAATGATTATCTCAGATCCATGCTCATACTGAAATAATATCAAAATTAGACAAAATAGACGGGAAAATGGAGGAGTTAGGTCGACAAAAACTCTTCAGCAGCATCAACTCCACGTACGTACATGCATAGTGTTTGGCTGTAGCATCAACCGACTCTACACGTGTACGTCACGGGGTCACGTACATACATTTAACATACATAATGAGCTTTCGCGAAACAGGATAAATGGTTCAGAATAACAACCCTTCTTTTTTTAATAAAAAAATTTCTCTCGTCTGCAAACTAATCTCCATCAGTTAAAAGAGTATTTAAACTGTCGGAAAAGTCCAAAAAGTCTAAAAAAAAATTGCCGTTTTAGTTCCTCTTTAACACAAACATAGACCCTAAGCTGAAATTGTATGCCGAAGAGTGACGTCATCTTAAAGGTGGATTTTTCAAGGGCCCATATCTAGAGAACGGTTGCCTTGAACGTCTGATTGCCTTCAAACCTGGTATGTTGGTAAGCTGTAGCTCGTGTTATAGATGAAAATTGAGGTGACGTCATGATAAATCATCATACGATTTTATAGTAATTTTTAAGTTTTTGAACTTCAAAGTTTCTTAAAGCCATATCTCATCAACAGAACATGCTAAATTCAAAATTCTTGTTGTAATAGCTTTGTTAGCTTCTACATGGGTCATTCTACATGGGTCATGAAGTTGGGTACATAAAGTGTGACATTTTGCCAAAAAGGGCAATATTTAAACCCTAACAAATAAATGTTCTACCTTTATCAGTTTTCCCTGATCTGGATAAGTTGTTCATGCACACTTGCAATTAGTAGTTGCACTAGTCCAATAAAGGATTCGTTGGATTGTTTTTTTCACACTCGATGAAGATATATAGCCAAAATGTGTGTGTGACATTCCTCTAAATTAGGTGTCCTGTTATGTGAAACCAGTACCTTAAAATGTCATTATATTCTCTCTGCTTTTATTAATTTGTCTAAATGTTAATAATTTTATAAACTTATAAGTACATGTACATGTCTTATTATGATATGAAACTTGCGATTCTTCTAAGAAAGCTGGTAGATATAGGCCTTTGAAAAAAAATGGTGTCCGTGTTACATGTGAAACCGTAAAACACATTTTCTGACATACACCATTTGCCTTGAACATGTATGTATTTTATGAACTAGTTCACATGTAACATAGACACTGGTGTTACATGTAAAACCCATAGCTTATTTGTACCATATCACTGTAAATTTCAATCCCGCTCCTGCCAGTTTCTTTGTTCACTTTGAAGGTGTATTCAGATTTACCTACATCATGTAGTTTCCCTTGTCGTTTGTTTGACGAAGAATGTGGTTTAGTAAAGAAAGTGTTGAAGAAAGTTCTTAAGATATGGCAAAAGTAAGGTACTGGTTTCACATGTAACAGGGACACCAAAAGACTTGATGTCCTGTTACGGTGTGATAGTTTATCGTGTATGAAGAAAATACATTTGATTTGTAAAATTCATGTTGTGAATTGGGTATTAGTGCTGCTCGGACACACATAATCTGTTTTGGGTATATGAATAACTGTGAATGTGAAGAAATCCTCAAAATTTCACAACTTGTGTGAAAAAGTGTACCAACTTCATGGAATGACCCATATTCTTTCACATCAGAGTGAAAAAATGTGTGATGTCATCATGACGTCATAAAAAATATGCTTTTTTTTAAAACACATACAATGTATAAGGGTTGGTCCGATCATCATAAAAATTGTTAGGCAGGTAGATAGTGCCACAAGCATGCAAAATCCAAAGTGACGTCATGAGGTAATCGGTTGTCAAGTGACATGAACGTCAAGGTCAAAAGCAAGGTGAAAAGTACAAATTTGCATCAAAAAGAACCTCGGTTCTTAAATAAACTAAGCATAGACATACAAGTGGACCGTGTAGTTTTATATTGTTTTTGATCTAAATTTCGAAATGGCTGTTACTTTACACTTGAGTGAGCCACGATCATGAAAATCTGGAATTAGGTAGAGCAAAATTCAATGTATACATGCGTATAAGCTGTTTTGTCATAGCAGATTGCTAAATACACTAAATTTTTACCATAGATTTAATGACCTTCAGATGATGCCATCATGACGTTATGTCAATTTTCATCTTAAACACACCCTGGCCTACCTGCACAATAATATTGAACCCAATCGGACCTGTGGTTCTCTAGATATCTGACCTTAAAGTATCTACCTCTAAGATGATGTCACGTGACCCATGATGACGTTATCACGACGGCACTTGTCAAAGCAAACATTTGCAACGTGGTCTTGGCGTGTGTCATATTAGGAGTCAATGTGTTCAATGACAGAGTAAAATTTTGCAAGTATAATGAAATTTAAAACATTGAAAAATTCAAAGAAAACTAGAGGTTAAGCGTCTGTTGAGGTCAACAGACGCATGGCTTTTCCTGGTTTTTTTTTATCAGCATTAAAGTTGTTAAGGGTTTTGTTTTCGCTGAGTTTTCTAAGATCTGAGATTATTTCATGATCTAGATTTCTTACTTGAAAGTTGACCTTTAAGTTTATATTACTTGACCTATGATGACATTATAAGGATAGTACTTATACATGGTGTTGGCCTGTGTCGAGATTGGAGTCAATCTGATCAATGACAGTAATATATAATAATATGTTAAATATTTAAAAATTCATAGAAAATCAGTTGATGACGTTATCATGATGGCACCTCAATTTTCATCTATAACACGAGATACACTAGCAACATACCAGGTTTGAAGGCAATCGGACCTACCGTTCTCTAGATATGGGCCCTTGAAAAATGCACCTTTAAGATGACGTCACATGACACGTGATGACGTCATCATGACGTCACGTTTCGGCATACATTTTCAGCTTAGGGTCTCTGTTTGTGTTAAGCCTGATTAAGATCTGATGTTGTTTAGTGACCAAAGTGTCCCGTACAAAATTCGTGTACAAAGTCTATGGGATTTGGGATAGAACTAAAATAATCATAGAAAATCAGCCGATGACGTCATCATGACGTCACCTCGGATTTAACATGCTAGTATCACTATCTACCTGCACACTAATTTTTATGACGATCGTCCCTACCCTTATATGTGTTTCAAAAAAGCATATTTTTGATGACGTCATGATGACGTCACACATTTTTCACATTTATGTGAAAGAATATAGGAGCTAACAAAGCTATTACAAAAAGAATTTTGAATTTAGCGTGTTCTGTTGATGAGATATGGCTTTAGGAAACTTTGAAGTTCAAAAACTTTAATATTACTGTAAAATCGTATGATGACGTCATCATGACGTCACCTCAATTTTCATCTATAACACGAGCTACCATACCAACATACCTGGTTTGAAGGCAATCGGACGTACCGTTCTCTAGATATGGGCCCTTGAAAAATGCACCTTTAAGATGACGTCACAAGACACGTGATGACGTCATCATGACATCACGTTTCGGCATACATTTTCAGCTTAGGGTCTCTGTTTCACGGACCGCAGGCTCGCCAAAACTAAAAGAGCGCACTCTGTCGGTTCCCTAGGGACAGTGAGTAGCATGGTGCCCTGTGTATACAAAAAACAGGTTAACTACAACGTTGGCGATTAGGGGACACGACTTGTTGCTTTTACTGCTCACGCACGTGTACCACCGAAGTATATAGTTCCTCAAACTCCAGAGAATATTAACCTTTTTAGTGGAAATTTTGCTAGATTAAGAATGCCTCGTGAAGTTAGGAAACACCTTTTCTTCAGCAAATTGTAAACTTGAATTAAGTAAATGCTAACAGGTTGCATGGAAATTATTATTAATATTTTTGTTTTAATTCAAGGTCATTACAAAATCAGAGATCATCACCATTTGTGTGGGCTTTGTAAATGTTAAATAGTTTGTTTCTCTAACAATTTGTCATTCACCCAAACAAATTGTGGGGGGGGGGGATATTTTACACTGAACTTGTTAAGAGTCAAGTTCAATTTTTTGACATACAAATTTAAATTGCAATGGTAAACAGAATTGTATCTTTCTTGAAAAAGAAGGGTTCATCACAAAAAGCATTTCAGCATAATTGCTCTTTTTTTAATTGGATGTTTTTCTTTTACACCAAAAGGTCTTGAAAACTTATGGGATAGGCTACTTGGGTAATCGAGTAATGAAAGTCAATGGTATTGCAGTCTGGTCAAGTGGTTACATGATGATTTACAAGGATCTTTTCTCATGGGTGGGTCAGATCTTCGAGTCATTTGCTGTGTTTAAAGACATGGTTGTGATAAGAGGATCCATGATAGCATCTACCCAGAGATCAATACATTGTATCCGAGTCCACGTCAACACCACTGCAAGATGAAAACAGTGGCATAACTTGGGTTGAACATGGGGGGGGGGGGGGAGGTGTGACAATAACTGGGTAAAACAATTTCAGAGGGGGACTGAAGCCAACGATGTAATTGTTCTTTTATTCAAGAGTTTAAATGGGGGAGAGTATTAAAGAGGCACGTGTCCCCCATGCATGCCCATATAGTTACGCCACTGTATGAAGTGCATATTGTACTTCTAACATTAGCCGCATTTTTTTGTCAAGTGCCAATTCTTGAAGTAATCAGACGGCATATGGCTATGATGACTTTTGAAAAAACATCAAGCACACACCCTCCCCCATACAAAAAATAAATCATCGCCCCACCCCCCCCCCCCCCCCCCCAGCCCCCCACTCAAAATTTTGCGAATGCAGAAAATAATAGCATTTAATTAAGAAAAATAACTGAGCAACCGCTACTGTAACATCCGCCCCCCCCCCCCCCCCCCCCCCCCCCCCCCTCCCCACCATAGAGAGAGCCCTGGCTACGCTGCTGGTAACGAGACGACTTAGGACCAGAAGCCTTTCTTCGGCACTGTTTGATGGTGATCACCGCTGTTTAATCAGAAAAGAGCACTACTTCTCTTTGATGGCAAGCTGTGCAGTCTGCTTCATTTTGTCAACAGTGAACAGGAATGGTTAAGAAATCAGAATTGGGGGTCATTTATTAATTATTTGAAAAACAAAAAGGAAAGTTTTCTTCTTACTTGGATTTCAGGTACTATGCATATATTGTGGAAGTCTAGGTAATCAGGATCTATGGGTGGGCGAAGGGATCCATTAATCCAGGGATCTAGTTAGAGCTGAAAAGGGGAGAAAACTCGGGGAGGGGGGACTTAACAATATACACACCACTTTTGTCTGCATAATATTTAACCTGCTTCCTTGAGTTCCATCAAATAGGTAATTGATGCAGAAAAAGTAGCATGTCTGCCCCCTGCATGCCCTCTTCCATAGCCACACAGCTTGCCACACAGCTTACCCCCCCCCCCCACCTTAATGTCGGATCTGCCCCAGTGATATTTATACGGAAAGATTTTACTGACTTTAATAGCCCCACAGCAAAATCTTGAAAAATGTGGCTCAGCCTGCTATTTCAACATTTATGTCAGCAAAATCTGTAAAAATGAGGCAGAAATTGACATGTATGTGAGCACTTTGAGTGACCATACACTGCCCAACTTGAAGTTGAAGAACATCTACATGTAGCACAAATACGAAATGTATTTCCCTATAGTATACATTTATTGCACACAACATTCCAAACTCGAAGTTAAAAAAGGTTGTGCCAAGTGTTTAATACAATTCTGAACACAGATGGATGATTATTTTCCAAAATTTGCTTTTCCTGACCGATTTTGGTAGAGTGTAGTAAAGTAACATCTTTCCGTTTAGTGTTTATTATAAAATACGTGTAGAATTCATCGTGCATGAGTACATACATTCGCTATGCAGGCTTAAATCGTTATACATGTATTGTGCATGCTCTTGCCGCCACCAAGCCTACTTACAATGTCGAAATTATGTTCATTTTATCACCCATCAGTGTCTTCATGAACGCTGGAATAAATCTACTTCCCGTCCTTTTAACCACAAACACGACAAATCTGTGCATAGATTCAATTTTCACTTCAAAAACACTCGCGGAATCAACGCTGATTTCCCGCACGCACAATGTTGCCACGTCAGCCATTTTTAAATACCCACTGAACGTCAGCACGTGCGACGACGCACAGAAATCACCAGGATTCAGTGGAAAAATCTGTCTTTTAAAGATAGTGGCCAGCCAGAGATGGACTTGGCAAAAGTTTTATGCAGAGTTTAGAAGTTCACCTAAGTCTTACAGGTAGAATTGAAGTGAGTATAGAAGCCGTTTGTCGAGAAAGAAGAGATTTGTTGCACGACAGCTGTTCTACATCTCGGGAAAACCCAGGGGCTGAGTCATGCATATTTGACCTTGGCATAAACAATGGTGTCCTGTGACCAGGGGACGCGGAGTAATAAGCCGAATCACTTCGGGGTTGTTGACGAAGAGTTCCTCCACATACAAAAAATAGATTTTGGCCCCAAAAATCCTTGGATCTGGTCCATTCAAGACATTTTGGGGAGGGGTAAATATCGATGACGTCATCACTTAGCCGAAAGAAAGTCAGCAGATGCAATTTCTGCGACGAAAATTATCTTTTAGTGGCCACCCACGCCAGCTGTTTTCTTCATAATGGCGCGATAGAC
Organism: Hippasteria phrygiana; assembly: GCA_037893225.1. Lineage (NCBI taxonomy): Eukaryota > Metazoa > Echinodermata > Asteroidea > Valvatida > Goniasteridae > Hippasteria > Hippasteria phrygiana. Next base: position 1,272,489 of record JAZGUH010000197.1, read on the forward strand.
GAAGGTTGAAAGGTCACGTACAAGAGAGGGAATGTTGAGTATTGAGCTATTTCGGTAGTTTTGGTGAAAAAGGGGGAATTTTTGCATGCCCAATATTTTATTTTTAATAAGTAATTTTCGTAATTTATAATTCTATTATCTGAAGGCCGATTTTCACTATATTTGAAGGGTAGAGTTCGGAACTTATGCATATGCATTGCATAAATTTCCCGGATGTAGGGTGTTCCCCGTGAGGAGTTATCCATTCATGAATTTCGGTATGTATTTTTTGGAAATCCGAGTCGGTGCATGTAAACAACAATAAAAGGGCGCCCTCTGTTGGTTTGCACAGTCAGTAACATTTGGCAGCGCGAAATACAAACGCGGGCCGTGGTTTGTGTTAAGCCTGATTAAGATCTGATGTTGTTTAGTGACCAAAGTGTCCCGTACAAAATTCGTGTACCAAGTCTATGGGATTTGGGATAGAACTAAAATAAGCATAGAAAATCAGCCGATGACGTCATCATGACGTCACCTCGGATTTAACATGCTAGTATCACTATCTACCTGCACACTAATTTTTATGACGATCGTCCCTACCCTTATATGTGTTTCAAAAAAGCATATTTTTGATGACGTCATGATGACGTCACACATTTTTCACATTTATGTGAAAGAATATAGGAGCTAACAAAGCTATTACAAAAAGAATTTTGAATTTAGCGTGTTCTGTTGATGAGATATGGCTTTAGGAAACTTTGAAGTTCAAAAACTTTAATATTACTGTAAAATCGTATGATGACGTCATCATGACGTCACCTCAATTTTCATCTATAACACGAGCTACCATACCAACATACCTGGTTTGAAGGCAATCGGACGTACCGTTCTCTAGATATGGGCCCTTGAAAAATGCATCTTTAAGATGACGTCACATGACACGTGATGACGTCATCATGACGTCACGTTTTGGCATACATTTTCAGCTTAGGGTCTCTGTTTGTGTTAAGCCTGATTAAGATCTGATGTTGCTTAGTGACCAAAGTGTCCCGTACAAAATTCGTGTACAAAGTCTATGGGATTTGGGATAGAACTAAAATAATCATAGAAAATCAGCCGATGACGTCATCATGACGTTACCTCGGATTTAACATGCTAGTAGCACTATCTACCTGCACACTAATTTTTATAACGATCGTCCCTACCCTTATATGTGTTTCAAAAAAGCATATTTTTGATGACGTCATGATGACGTCACACATTTTTCACATTTATGTGAAAGAATATAGGAGCTAACAAAGCTATTACAAAAAGAATTTTGAATTTAGCATGTTCTGTTGATGAGATATGGCTTTAAGAAACTTTGAAGTTCAAAAACTTTAATATTACTGTAAAATCGTATGATGACGTCATCATGACGTCACCTCAATTTTCATCTATAACACGATCTACCATACCAACATACCTGGTTTGAAGGCAATCGGACCTACCGTTCTCTAGATATGGGCCCTTCCAAAATGCACCTTTAAGATGACGTCACATGACACGTGATGACGTCATCATGACGTCACGTTTTGGCATACATTTTCAGCTTAGGGTCTCTGTTTGTGTTAAGCCTGATTAAGATCTGATGTTGCTTAGTGACCAAAGTGTCCCGTACAAAATTCGTGTACAAAGTCTATGGGATTTGGGATAGAACTAAAATAATCATAGAAAATCAGCCGATGACGTCATCATGACGTTACCTCGGATTTAACATGCTAGTAGCACTATCTACCTGCACACTAATTTTTATAACGATCGTCCCTACCCTTATATGTGTTTCAAAAAAGCATATTTTTGATGACGTCATGATGACGTCACACATTTTTCACATTTATGTGAAAGAATATAGGAGCTAACAAAGCTATTACAAAAAGAATTTTGAATTTAGCATGTTCTGTTGATGAGATATGGCTTTAAGAAACTTTGAAGTTCAAAAACTTTAATATTACTGTAAAATCGTATGATGACGTCATCATGACGTCACCTCAATTTTCATCTATAACACGATCTACCATACCAACATACCTGGTTTGAAGGCAATCGGACCTACCGTTCTCTAGATATGGGCCCTTCCAAAATGCACCTTTAAGATGACGTCACATGACACGTGATGACGTCATCATGACGTCACGTTTCGGCATACATTTTCAGCTCAGGGTCTTTGTTTGTGTTAAGCCTGATTAAGATCTGAGGTTGTTTAGTGACCAAAGAGGCTCTTACAAAATTAGTGTACAAAGTCTATGGGATTTGGGATAGAACTAAAAAATTCATAGAAAATCAGCCGATGACGTCATCATGACGTCACCTCGGATTTTACATGCTAGTAGCACTATCTACCTGCCCACTAATTTTTATGACGATCGGACGTACCCTTATATGTGTTTCAAAAAAGCATATTTTTGATGACGTCATGATGACGTCACACATTTTTCACATTTATGTGAAAGAATATAGGAGCTAACAAAGCTATTACAAAAAGAATTTTGAATTTAGCATGTTCTGTTGATGAGATATGGCTTTAAGAAACTTTGAAGTTCAAAAACTTAAAAATTACTATAAAATCGTATGATGACGTCACCATGACGTCACCTCAATTTTCATCTATAACACGAGCTAGCCTACCAACATACCAGGTTTAAAGGAAATCGGACCTACCGTTCTCTAGATATGGGTCCTTGAAAAACGCACCTTTAAGATGACGTCACGTGACACGTGATGACGTCATCATGACGTCACTCTTCGACATGCAATTTCAGCATAGGGTCTATGTTTGAGGTAAGTTTGGTTATGATCTGAGGTTTTTGAGGACCTAAAGTGCCGCCGACAAAATTCGTGTGCAAAGTCTATGGGATTTTGGTCAGAACTAAAAGAAGAAGAAAAAAAAAAATCAGAACAAAAACAAGGCCTTTTCCGACTGGAAGTGTCGGAAAAGCCAATAAGCCTATGATGTCATTGTGACGTCACTTTGGATTTTGCATGCTGGTGACAATATCTAGCTACCCACCAATTTTCGTGATGATCGAACGTACCCTTATATGTGTTTAAAAAGACCACATTTTTGATGATGTCATCATGACGTCACACAATTTTTGCATTTATACATGTACGTAGGTATATATGAACTAACAAACCTATTACAAAAAGAATTTCGAAATTAGCATGTTCCGTTGATGAGATATGGCTTAAAGGTCCAAAAATTTAAATAATCCTATAAAATCGTACCATGACATCATCATGACGTCACATCAATTTTCATATATAACACGTGCCGGCCTACTAGCATACCAACTCTGAATACAATCGGACTTACGGTTCTCCAGATATGTGTCCTTCAAAAATTCACCTTTAAGATAATGTCACCATGACATCACGGTGCGATGCACACCTTTAGTATGGGATCTTTGTTTTGGCAAAGTATGATGAAGATATGAGCTTTTGAAGTGACCAAAGTGCCGCACAGCAAAAACGTGTGCAAAGTCTATGGGATACGGGGGAGAAGAGGAAGAAAAGGAAGAAGAAGAAAAACAAAATCAGAACAAAAACAATACCTTTTCCGCAGGAATTGCGGAAAAGCTAAGAAGAAAAAAAGAACGAACAAAAACAAGTTCTTTCCCGCAACTTGCAGAAAAGCCAAAAATCAGCACAAAAACAAAGCCTTTTCCGACTTGTCGGAAAAACCAAAAATGATTAGTCTAACAAATTCATTGTAAAAAATGAGCGGGACGACTGGACTCCCCTGTAGATCCATGCCCAAAGGATTAATTTGCCTAATACATGTACTGTTACATGTATATGTACCTGACCTGTACATGATAATTTAATACATTAATTCTTTTACCTGGTGTATCTTTGACAGGGATGAACATGCAGACTTCCGTGATGAGATGAAAAGAGTTGCTCGTCTTAAAGGGAAGGCACCACCCAAAAAGGGGGAGGGCAAAAGAGCCATGAAGAGGAAGTGATATGGGACAGTGTCACATCAAGTTACTTGGATTGGACAAACAATTTATGGATTGCAGCAAATTACGCTAATCATATCAGTTGTATACATGTACATATATACAAAAGTTTTGTTTAATATGAATGGTATTGGTAGATGAGCCTAGATGTAATGAAAGATCTATTTTAAAATGCGGACAGATTGTGAAATAGAGCTGCACAAGTGTCATGATTTATAGTCAAATGATGTGTGTGAATGAAGTATAGCATCTACATGTATATCACAATTAAAAGGTACAACGTGCACACATGTATGTACGCATGTGTGATTATGTCCATGAATTGGATGAGTGAATATACAGTGTAACTTGCCAGAAACGCAACCAGTATCTACAGAATCATCCAGTGGTCTTTGTATGTTGCACCCAATTGCATGGTAGACGACCGCACACTCGCGCAGACCAGAAATTGAGGTGTTGCCCAAATCTGTCCCCAGTTGCAACACTCTGACAACTGTCAAATTTGTTGGGTATGGGGTGGATGTAATTCCTTATATCGGCTCCAGGGAGCAGTGTAGAACCTCAATCATACTTCAACTTCAGGTAAGTATCGTCAATTTTTAATTCTATTGCCCTGTAGAGTTGTGATAATAAAATTCTATGGTACTTCGAAGCCAACTAGACGTGTCCAGTAATACTACACACTCTAAACTGCAGTGAAACTAAGGGTAATTATTATGTTCTTTCCATTTTGTTCTACATCATTCGTAAGACAAATCTCCTTTGTAGCAACCAAGTCCTTAAGCAGGGGTGAGATTTGTCAGGATTTTTCCCGATTTCAATTTTTTTTGTCGGGATTTCAGAATTTTTAAAGAATCTCTTTTGCAGTCTGAAATTCCGGAGGTGTTGTCCAAAAGGTGGTTTTACCTGTGTATATAGACCAAGAAAAAATATTTTAAGTGCTGGGTTGACTTTAGGTAAATACAAACTATTTGTTGATTTGGGGTCCCCATAGATTTTTCGTGGATTTCGTGGATTTTTCATTATTGGCCAACCTCACCCCTGCTTAAGTCCTTAAACTTGGCTCCTTCACTTTCTGAATTACTAGCAATGGTGCATGTTGAACGTAGGTGTTTCTAGTCGGCAATTGTTTGTTTAAAATAGGGATGTTTAAAACCATTATAAACACTGACTTGTATACGCTTACCCCCTTGGCCAACCTGTGTGTGGCAATTCATATTGAATTTCAGTACGAATTTCACTTTTAGAAATGCGTCCTTGATTCTCGACAGTGCTTTGAGTATTTTCTTGTGCATCACACACGTAACGTGATGCAGAAGTATAATCCCCAACGATATCCCTAGAAAACCATAAATTTCACGTATATTTAACAGAAAAATATGTTTTTCATGTTATTTGTTCCTTCCAAAGATCCTTTAGTAGCTACTAGCTATACGCGGCACTCTACGTGGCCACGGTGATGATACGCATATACGATCTTCGGTTTCTTCCCACAAACCAGACAATATCGCCTCGTACATGTATGTACATCGGTTCGCGATTTTCTTTTACACAATTATCTGGGGTGCTACCTTTTAAAATGACTTGAATAAAGGCTACAAAGCATGCATGCGTGACTATAGGCGCGCTGCTAGTATTTTTTTTATTTTCCTTTATACTCACGCTGATGATCTGTTGCGCTGTTCACACATTAGAGCATCACTAATTAGTTCGCACATTAGAGCATCATTAATTCATTATTTATCATTTTCTTTGAAGAAATGTTCAGTTTCAGTTGCGCTTGTATTATTTTCTGATAAGCTATTCATTCAGTCTTGGTTGTTGTATATTAACTTATAAACAAACCTTAAAGAAAATATATACATGTACATTCAGGAAATTTAAATTGGGCTATGTTCTAACATAGAGCAAGCTCTATGGTTCTAATATAAACCTGTTCATTAGCAGTGTGTATCCAAGTTTCGGTTCTGCTGGGGTGGGGGAGATATTTAATGGGGAGTGTATAGTACCAGTTGCAGTTCTGGGGCTTTCAATTCCCAAAATAAACCTAAAACAAGAAGTAGGAACAATGTCAAAACAGCATAGTAGTAAAAATGTATCTACCCCCCCCCCCCCCCCCCCCACTCAACCGATTCAAAGGAATTTGCCCCCCCCCCCCCCCCTCAAGGTTTATTCAGCAGTAAAGTTCTGCGATACAGCGATTGTACGTACAATGTACATGTATGTGCGTATTTCTAACGGCCAAATCGCGTACGGCGAGTCGAGTATAGTGCAGATGGACTAGTCTCCGCTCGAGAACGGTGATAAACTATGTTCCATAGCAAAGTACACACAATACCCCAGATCGTTGTGTAAAAAAAATCGCCATCGGGTCACCGACTGCATGCAAGAAGCGCCATGTTGTTCAAAGGTTATGAATATTAACACAACAAATCATTTGCATATTCGGCCGCGCCCACATTAATGCAGGATTCCTAAGACGACAGTGCGAGCGCATGAGTTGGTCTAATCGTACCGTTAGAGGGCGCACTGCGTGAAACGAATTTACGCGACGCTGCACGATCCATTATCGATCACTATCGTCTTGAACCAAGACTATATGAAAATCCACTCGGTTAAAATATACGTTTCTCGGTTAAATCAGGGGACAAAAAATACTTTGTTAAAACGGGGTCGATTTAAGAACCTCTCCTGAAGCCTTGCTCATTAACTCTGTGGTCAGTTTTGCGGTATTTAATCCTCCACGGCAAATAGGAGTCGTTTTGCCTTTGAGGTTTTAATCCCGCGCGCCCAGGCGAGCTCCTTCCAGCATGGTGCTATTACCATATACATGTACTGGCATCTTGTGTAACGGTACATAACTGTTTATGATTGACAACTAACTTGTTTGGCATGATTAGTTCGGTCCATATTTGTATGTATGAAGTATTTTAAAAAGATACGTATAATTTGGGTGCAAACTAGACGTCAAGAAATGCTTGCCGCGAAATTTGGCGAGTTGAAAATGTGTTCTGGTTACGTGACGTCGTCAATACTATGTTCGCGTCCACATTTGCTTCGAGTTTAGTATTTTGGTTTGAAGGTGAATGCACGACGCGGATGTGCACCCTTTTTGAGTGTTCTAAAGACGACGGCACGACGTCACTCTGGCGTCGCGTTGTGGCGTGGGCTGTTTCCTATGTTACTTTTATGCAGTATGCCTGCCGTCGCGTCGTGTCGTGCCGTTGAGACGTCGTGTCGTGTCGCGTCGTGACGTGTCTTTGTGCCGTCGTATCTCGCCATCGCCTCAGACTGGTGGAAATAGGGGCGCCCTTTGGTATGGCGTGGAACGGGCTACGTCTGTAAGGCCTTAACGTAACCCATTCCATACCATAACAAAAACTTGATGCGCGTAACTAATTCTTCAAAAAATGGAATAAATACTTAGTATACTTAGAAATAATTAGGATTGGAAGAACACATATTGCTATTCCAAGAGAATTAAGGAAGGTCTAGTCCTGTTGTATAGGCTTTTAATGTATAAGTCTGGTATGGTGCAACAAGTTAATAGTTGACCAAACCCGGTGACCCCATTCCCAATTACAAGTGAATATAAACAACGGTATATTTTGTTGATTACCAATACCATACCATACCATACCATACTATTCAGATCGATGGTCTAAATATGCACTAATGTAATAAACTACAACGTAAAAGACAAATTTTACTGAAAAAGGCAGGAAAGGTGCTCCAAAACTTTCTTTCGAAAACAATTCACTTGTATTCTCATTAAGTACATGTACCGGTATTGAAATTGAATGCATTTATTTTTTCGTAAGAACGGTGAACAAAAAATGGAACTAGAAGAAAAAGTAGATTTGATGTATTTGAAAGCATAATTATTTGGTATTTTTATATGTACATGTATGTGTTTCAATGGAGGTGTATGCCTGCTCCCATTTAGTAATCAAATGACAATAGGGTAATCAAAAGATTTTTTTTGGAACTATGATTGAGCCGCGTTCAAAAGTTACCGTGCGTGAATAACATTCCACTGTGGTTAGTATTCTTCCGTGCGTCTGCACTATGATTACATGGCTTGCGTAAAGTCCTTGGCCACGTAAACTTCGCAGTGATCAAAATGCACATTTCACAATGCAGTGCCCGTCCCCATTGGACTTTCAGGGACGTAAAACTGGCCACGTAACTCTTCCGCTACACGGTTGGACCTGTAAAAGTTCCCGCTGTGGAGGGATAAACCGACAATCGACACTTGACAATTTGTAAAGTTTACCGGCTATCCGCACTGTACTTAATGTGGACAAGTTGACAACAGTCTCTGTACATTTTACCAAAAAAGTACAATGTGGACACGGCTTTAAACTCGGTATAGGTTGCACCTCAGTAAATAAACGATACGCAAAATTCAGGAAAAATACTTAGAACTCTCCAAGGTGTTTGAGACGAACATCAAATTATAGCTTATTTCATTATTTTTCAGTTTCTGTTCAATTTTATGGGGATTAACCAATGACTTTTGGGAGAAATTTCCATTCAAAGATGATCCCCCCTTAAAGTACCGGTAGTCCCGTAGCCCATCGCCAGCTCAAAAGATGATGCCTACGCTCCATTGCAAAATAGAGCACTTTTAGTTTCTAATTTCATCGGAATTTCACAGTAATACAAGCTGGCAGTCCTTTGCACGGCTTCCAGCCTAAGTCTCTTTTACAAACCCTCAATTTCATGACACACAAAAATGCTCTAAAAGCAGAGAATTTGAGGTGTTGCAAATCGTAATTTGGCCGGCGCAGGCAATTTTCGGCACATTTACTGATACCCTGCACGATATGGGGGAAAAGGGTACCCCCCTTTTATCCCTATACCCTAGGCACACTCCAGATTATTGTTATCTAACACATCCCCCTAGATTTCTGAATAGAATTCCTGAGATTCCGGGAACACAATGACCAACACAAAAGAGGGGGGGGGGGGGGGGGGTGGGGCTCCTTTTCCCCCCCACATCGTGCTTCATATGCATTTACTGGTACTGCACCCAGTAGTCTGCGTATACTGTAGTGCATGTACAGTAGTGTGTCCAAAACTTAAACTTGTGATCCCAGGCAGGCAAAATCAATAGCTTTCAAAAATACATGTAGTTTTAAATATGATTTGAATGAGATTAACACATGTACACATACACATTTATTTTGTTTTGGGAAATGAAGTACATGTATACTTATTATCCATGCTGTGCCTAACCCTGCTGTAACCAGCAATGACTTAAATGACCATTAAGCTTTTCCTTATTAGTATCAGTTACATGTGATAATTAGGCTTAATGCAATGAAATGTTAAGTGTCTACTGCTTGTGGTTTGTACATGTACATGTACTCCTTTGTACATTTAGCTTACCCTGCTATCATCTTCAGTAGTTGAATAAAGGACCTCCTGTAATCCTTGAACGAAGTAAAATGATTAAACTGTGCTAAATTTTTTCACGGGATACTAGTATAAAAATACAGGTACATGTACATGTACATATCTAAATTAATCTGTAAGTGTTTAAGAAAATCCCCTTATTAAAGATGCATTCTCCGTGCTAAATTCAAGTTTTTATCCCCCAAATTCAATTCATTTTAAATTGCCATTTTTCCAGCAATACAAAGTTATTTACTTTGAATGAGGCATCAACTAAAAAAAATTACCCATGTTTAGCTATATGATTATTATTCATACTTAACAATTTTAAATGATTGGCTGGCAGAAAATATTTTTTTAAATTTTTTCAGGGTAGGGCTGTTTTCCAACACACAACCAGCTTTGAGAATGTACTGATAATAGAAGCCAGTCTGCTCGCAAAGCTGATTTTGTGCCCAAAACAAAAACCCTTTTCAGCGGGTTGCGGTGTTGTACGTGTAGGTCTTGAGACCTGAAGTCTCCAGACATCAGGTCTTGAGACCTGGTCTCGGTATCAAGGCCTTTTTTTGAAGTCTTGGTCTTAGTCTCGGTTTTGTCCTAACAAAGTCTCGGTTTCCGGAGGGCTGGTTTGGGTCTCGAATGTGCGTGTCTCGGTCTCGGTCTCCGATGCCAAGATCTGGGGTTTTACCCTTGAAACCTATCGAGACCACACCAAAATACATTGCACCATACGAATCTAGTCTTTATTTCAAACATAAGCAGCATTGTAAAAAAATTCATGATGAAGAATTAGATATATCTAGAATTAGATATTTATAAGCTTGAATGGACACTAAATCAATGCAGCTTGTTTATTTTGGAGTACTGGTACCCGCGGATATGTGCCGCACATGTATTTTACTGGTGCACGTCGTATGGGCTTAGAACGACATGTGCAAATAGATGGTTTTAGGATCGAGTACATGTACATTGAGCATTTTGAAATATAGCAGGGCACAAGACTTCATAAGGGAAATCAGCTTCAACACCCTAGTCCGTGAGCCCAGCAAGGTTTATTCAAAATGTCAAATTCTAAATGTCAAGTGCAAAAGCTTTGAAGCATGGAACATGTTGAAGTGACTGAGACATCTGCAAAATGGGTTTTCGTAAGTGTCACGTGTGGTGCCTTGTTATTTTCCAAAAATTCATTTTAATCAAAATTGAGTGCAAGCCAAATTTATTCACTAATAGAAAGCCGACGGTCAAGTGATTAAAACTTGAATATTTGAGAAAAAGATATTTGGAGCAAAGTCTAATTAAAAAATCATGTAATCGTGCGGAGGGGGGGGGGGGGGGGGGGGGGGCGTTGCCGTCACCCCCTCCCGTTAATTTTCGCTTATATCGTCGCAATGCACTTTTTAAAACGTGTCAAGTTGTCCTGACATGTTTGCTGATGTCTTGGAGTTATTTTGAAACCGATTTCAATCAATTAATCAATCAATCAATAAAATGTGCATAGCAGTGTGCATTTGTCAACCACTAGTCGATTTTAAGCTACACACAAAATACATCTTGAGTACCAGGCAGAATTGCTGGAACTTGCTCAGCGACGGGAAGTATATTGTTTCTTTGGTTCTCATTTTCGACCGACTCCATTTTTTAACTCCCGACCCTGTCAGAAATTTCTTACAAGCTTATCTGGTATACGTGCATATACACAGCGGCACGAACAATGGTACTTTTTTTCCATCCTGGTCAGGACTTTCTATTGTCCTACACACTAACCCATCCCCATAGACTAAGCACTAGTTTGCCTGTCCTCACTTTTCCGGAACAAAGAAATAAGCGTGAGGACAGTATTGTTCCCTTTGTTGAACCCTCCTTTTTGTCCTCACCAGTACGTAAATAATTATACAGAAGTATTTATGCTGAGCATTTTGTGCATAAAGCAGTGCACTATATTATGGTCCACACCACACCAGGGCGAATGTGTATTCAACTTGCTCAAGTCCTTAAAGCAATTTAAAGTCAGGTAATTAATCAAAAATCTAAATTTCCCCAAAACAGTACATTTCATTTAACTTTGTTGCCAAAATTGGGTTTGTTTGTTTTTAAATTTCTTCATGCACAGAATGTCTACTGCAGCACGGGAAACGGGTACATTGTATTTATTTTACAGCACATCAGGATTCTTGAATCATATGTCACTTGCGCAAATTTGTAATTTGTTAGAAAGATGTTTTTTTCATTTATTTTAAAGTCATGAAAATAATTCAGAACGAGACAGTCATACATTGAACACTTTGTATCATTCTATTTAGGCTTATGTGCGTTGAACAAATATTTTTTACCCCAGATTAAATTTTTTTTTCGACCTACCGACTTTTCTTCGAGGCAAAAAAAGTAAATTAGTATGTCTGTAAGCATTTTCCTTGCGTCCCAAAGCTCAGTTTAGCACAATTTCGTTCGCATGTTACCAGACAAGTAGGAATATTGAACCGAGTTACCATTTAATATATATTTGTGTAATTTAACCTTTATGTAATTTAAAATGAAACATGAGATGAACAGCAGAAGACAACAATAACATCAAATTATAAAGTTTTTTTAAGTGAACAAACGAATAAAAAGGAGCCCTAACATTAAAGACGAAAATGTCAAAAATGTTGACGAACCTTAATTAAAAGTTAATTTGATGTTACTTTGTATCTTTAAAAATAAGTCTAACATATTTTCAAGAAAGGTAAATACAAAGTAAAAAACAAAGTGGGAAATTATAGGCCTAGGTACATGTATCTTTAACAGCGGTTCCATGTACATGTACTGAGAATCAACAATGAATTATGACGAAACTTTACAAATTTGATATTAAATTGTGTGCAAAAGACGTACATGGTTCGGCGTAGACGAGACGAAATTGAATCCTCGTCAAAAATGTGTGCCCATGGTTTGAATTAGATTAACTTTAATTGAAATTGTGTGACAAAAGACGAAATTAAACATTGCAAATGCATTAAATCGATTCTGCTGCACGAATTCGAATACCAGAATCTTTGAATTTGAATAAAAAACGTTTTAAAATATACTTAAATACCTTTCAATTTTTTTGCAATGGGCTCTATTACGTAAATGCCTGCTAAATACATGTATCGTCGAAATATATTCTGAGTTATATAGACTAACTGGCCACACTGTAAACTTTCCTTGCCGGTCATTAAAAGAAAATTAAGATAATATGGTTACTCGTGTCGGGTACAATGAGCTCCTATAGAATGAAGATTTTTACCCATCTTTGATGAACTGCTGTACATGTAGCTGTCAATTGCTCCCAAGCCTTTTTTGCGGAAAAGCCTTTGTTTTTATTTTATTGTTTTTATTTCTTATTCTTGTTGCTGCCATAGACAATGCACTTGTTTCGTTCCGGACGTCATTTTTGCCATTAAACAGACCTCTATTTCTATGAAAGTTTGCATAGTCCCACAGAACATGCTTTAGACAGCCTCTCCTTGAAGTTCGACACATACCGTAGTCGAGCAGATTGGTCTCATCCTCCTCGGCCAGAAAACTCTCCTTGATGAGTTTCAAAGGCCCCTCGCCTCATGACCGGAGACCAATTCAAACGAAGTAAAACCGGTTGACTCGTTCGGTGAGTCCCTATAGTTGCAAACAGAAAAGGAATTCCTTTGTCCCAATCTTCTTGTAAATCCTCGCAGTATGCTCTTATTCTTGAGGGTTTGGTGGTACCTCTCCAGAGCTCCTTGAGACCGCGTGTGATATGCAGATGATTTCAACTGCTTGATCCCCAGCTCACGCGGGACGTCCTGAAACACCCGACATGAAGTTAGACCCCTGATCGGACTTCTTTCGGTGAACCATATCTTCTGAAAAACTGCATCAGAGCCTCAACAACAATTTTTGTTGTTATCTTCCTTAGTGAAATGGCCTCTGGAAATCTGGTTGACAAATCCATTTTGGTCAACAGAAACTGATGCCTGGACTTCGTCCGCGGTAGTGGACCAACACAATCAACGAGGACTCTCGTAAATGGCTCATCAAATGCAGGAATCGGTATCATCGGTGCAGGCTTGATTTTTGTGTGCAAGTTCGCCCCAAACAAGACTAAAGCCACTCATGGTATGGAGCTACAAGGAAAGGAATCAAAGATGGAAGAGATAGGAATTAACATTCCTCTTGAAACAGGATGAAGGGAAACATGCACCAGGCAAAGAGTTCCACAGATACAGAACGAGGGAAAAGCTATTGGCATCTTTTCGTTCTACATCTAGGTACAGTCAGAGTATTGGTGGGAACAGGCGGAGAGCCAAGTTTCACGCTCAAATACCCTAACTGGAGGAACCAAGCTGGACAAGCCGGTGGAACATTTCCCATGAAAATACCTAGAGAACAGACTAAGAGCAGCAACAGATCTTCGGTAAGAAAGTGGTTGTAAGGATGAGCCCAACTCATCTCCAACCAAATTAACAATGCGCTTCTGTACTCTATCTAATTAATATATATACAGTCCGACACTGCAGAGATATTCACGGTAAATTCCAGAGAGCAAGTAATAACCCATACGTCCTATTATGGCTAGGACCGGAGTGATGGTCAGCCCCACAAATTGGTTGCACCGATATTCCTCATATCTTATCAGTTGCAATACCAGTTGCACAAAGGATATCCGGCCACATTGCCGCCAGAACAAAGCAAGTAAAATTGTACCCCAAAACATGACATAGATGCTGCGTACGCGATACAAACACCGCCTATAGCTCACTGTTATGTATGGCCGTATTGCGTTACAAGTCTGCACCCTCCGTGTTGTACATACATGTACATGCCGAGCTGGATAGCCTTGGTGGTTCGATAAAGTTTAATCCCCAGATAAAAGCATCCGTTAAAGACGGTTTTGGGTATTCACGCATACACCTCGTTATGGGGACAATTTCTTTTGTTTGAAAAAATTTGAGCGAGTTGTGGGGAAATTTCCTGTCCTTATAACGTTTTAGGTGTCCAGTACAGGGGTCTAGAGGTAAATTGGGGTTAGGGTTATATGAAAGAAAATGGAGAGATATACATATTAGGCTAATGTTGACAATTTTGGGTCGAAAGAATTATCAGGGTTTTAGTATAGAGAGATTTTCCTTAAGCACACGAACCCTACGGGATGTCCCCATAACCCAATGTGGGAAAAGTATGTATAACCTTCATTGTGTATGGTTTCGTCCAAGGATCACTAGAGCCACGGTTACCTATGCTGAGCGTGCCGTACTTGTTTATAATAAGATAGCTGATGAGCTTACGTAATTTCTTAATCGGCAGCTAGGCAAATTATTACCCTGCTCGACTTAAAGGGGCTGTGTCGTCGCGCCATCTCGCGTTAACGAATCAAATATTGGAGTGCGCCCCCTTGCGCTTTATTTCGGTTATGTGCTATTTTTAACCTCCATCCGTTTGTTATGGCTGTTCTGAGAATTGGCTTTTGGAAACTACACCCCCTGGAACACGCACGCATGTCCAGCGCGCGTCTGCGTACTGAAATACACATACGTGTACACACATACTTATAAACAAGTAGCACACATCGTGGCACTCAGTGCTCTAAGAGTAAGATTATTAGAAAAAAACGTTCAAATTTCATCTGTTTATTTCATAAAATTGCATTCACATGTACACAAGTGCCATGGAATATTTGTCTGAAAGTTGCATAGAATTGGAGGTTGGCGATATAGAAGTAGAACCTTACGCTGGAGAACCTATGACATGTACATGCCGAAAATTCTTGCCAGAGAGGACGACTCAGCACACGGGGTGCTTGTCCATGTAACGTAAATGTGCACAGCAAAACTGCAACGTGTCTTGTCGCTGTGGGACAGTTCGCGCTAAATTTTGTACACAAAATCCCACAGGCGGGGTATCCGTAAAAGGGTCTATGTATTATGTGTACATTCATTTGGATGTATCTTGTTCCGTATCTTGCTTGTAAACTTAGGTCGATAAAAAGCTTCAGGCTTATTTTGACCTGTCACTTTAATAACAAAATTATCATGCTACTAGAAGAGGTGTAGTGCCTGCAGACAGTTCTTTAGCAGCGAAACAATAAATTAAAATCTAGAACTTAGAAGTAGATTTTTTTTTAAACAGTTGATAGATGGAGCTGAAACAACTTCACTTGGTCGTATATTCCAATGGCACTTGTCAACAACTCGCTGTGTGAAACAATATTTCCGCACATCAAGTCTACATGTAATGTATGGTCAACATGTACGGTACATACATTACATGTACAGTACATCCGATCCATGTACTCGGTATGTGAATTGTTCATGTCATAAAAAGTAATAAGCGAATAATTCGTGCAAAACGGGTGAAAATTAGGGTTGTTTGAATATTTGTCGTGGTGTTTATTTCTTCGGTAGTCATCTTTATCATATTGATGTGGGGATCTGTGCGCCAGTGGCGTAAACACGGGGAAGGAGTTCAGTGGCCCGCCGATTTGTATTTCTTTTTTGTTTCGTAAATTTATAAAGGGGAAATTGTACACAAAGTGAGGTTTCAAATTTCAAGCGGTGTTTGGGGCGGGGGATCCCCCGTTGAGAAAAAGTTTAAGATGCAGTACTTCGTTGACAAATTCAATAATCATCCCCACTTTTCGACACGGATTTACTCGCCACTGGTGAAATCTCATTTCATTGGCGTATATTATTTATTGGTAATAACTGTTATTATTGTGTTTATTATTTGATAGTGTTGAAATAACTCTTATGATGTAACTTTCCATAAATTCCTGCCGACAAGGTCGTGGACTCAATATCGCCATCAGTATAGCTGTTTTACTTTGATTTGCTCATCATTGCACGCACAGCCGATTTTAGTCGACATTTATTTCGATACATAGGCCTACAACTTTATTTTTGTATAGAAAGGGGCTGGTGCATTATTTATTTTACAATTATAAATACAGATTTACTTATTTACTTATTTTTGTTTGGTTCTGTCATGGTACATTTTGGCGTTTGGCGGGTGGGATGTCACGGACTATGTTCGACTGTAGGCCTATCGTATATTTTTGGTGGCACAAACACATACAAAATACTTGTACATGCAGTATGTATCATAACTACAGGATCATGCATGCAGCAGTCATTGCAATTGTAATCTGATCTGGCGCGCGCGCACTGTGGGTCAGCGCGCGCGAGCCCTGTAGGTCAGCGCGCGCGCGCCCTGTAGGTCAGCGCGCGGTCGTGGGGTATTATTTGCAGTTACTGGGTTCATCTGCGTTCATCAGTTCGGGATTCAGTGTACAGCCGCAAGCCTGCTATGATCGTGACGACACAGCCCCTTTAATAGACGGTGCGATTATTGTACAAACACAAATGCTAAACTATGGCCTTGGTGATTGTCCACAAAGCAAACAGGCAGGAATAGACGGACTTATGGAGGTATCCTCGTGTGGCCATTATTCGCGCACTTAAGACTTTGACCGAAATGTTAACAGTATAAACTAAGCTTTACATGGTTTTGGTATTTACAATTGTTTAGTATATATGACTAATATCTTACCTGGATTTTTTTTTAAAGGAATATTGAAAGTAACTGAAGCAACAGAACCGCCACCTACGCAAACGAGTCGGATTGGTTCTTCCAAAAGTTACGTGACCAAAATTCGCGCATGAATAAACGGAGTCTCCGAACTCCAATGAGATGAAAACAATAATGGTTTTAGTCCTGTACATTGCATGTGATTTTGGACACGACAAACGTATTAAGTTTGGTCATATGCATATTAAGTAGGCCTAATTTTAAGACATGTATGCCGACAAACAACAACTCAATGATGATATCGGTAATCTACGCAAAACGATCGTAAAAAAATTATAAGGCGCACGTCTTTTCTCAGGCTCCATATTTTTGATAACGCCCTCTGTTGTTTAGCGAAAGTAAACTGAAACGTCATTTACGAGTCGGAGCTGGTCGTGCAACACTGACCGGGAGCTCGCAGTGAATTTTTAGTAGTCTTTTGGGAAATTTTAAAAAGCGGTGTTTTGTATTTAGTCTATATGGTAAGATTTTACTCTCTTTTTGCATTTTGTCAAAATACTTACGGGAAAAGCTTTTACTTGTGACGAACGATCATGACAGCAAATTTGATGTCAGTGCATGCTACGTGCAAAAAGTTACGCGCCGAGAAAGTTGGTCGCGCGAATATTGGGCAGCGCGAATTTGAGACCCAGCACGATATACATGTACCTCCAAGACGGACTCTGTTAACCGTACTTTAAACCCTGGAGGAATGTGTAAACCTATTCCATTTTGAAATAGAACTCAACTAAATGTATCTATTTATTTATTTATTTATTTATTTTTTTATTTTTTTTTATTTTTACAAACTTCATCGTCCTTTCTATATTTTTTTTCTATAAAATGGAAGAACATTGTGTACAGTCCGTCAAATTTACATGATGCGTTTGGGAAACATTTACCGATTCATATCATAACATTAGTTTCTTTGTTTCGTTATAAAAAAAAACGTCCAAGGTGAGGGACAAAGTGTGAATTTTTCAGTCGACTTTCAGCTACTTCTTCTATACACGTGTTGGCTTAATCGGTCACCTCGGTTCTTTAGCATACCTTCTCTAATGAGTAGTCTTATCCGCTTGTGTACACACTTCTGTGTGTGTAAACAACATTGCGTAAGAGCTACCAGCAAAATAATCCTATATTTGTTATTGTGACGTGACACGACCATACAAGGCCAAAGAAAGGAAGGAATAAACTCGTATAAACACGATGTTTTCTGTCTACGTTAAGATTGTTGCTCCTAAATTTCTTTGTTTCATCGGACTGGGAAGTACAAAGTGAGCCATGTAACGTAAAGTAAGCGTGCAAAAGGTTCACGTAAAAAATTAAAACATAAAACGCAAAACTAGAAATAAACAAAGGAAATTACCCCCCAAAAAACCCAAAATACTAACAAAACCTAAAAGTCAAATAAAAAAAAGTACAAATTGAAAGTAAGATCGTAAAATATACGCTAATGTGATTAACGTAAAAACTAAAACAAAATATCAAAGTAAACATACTATGAAAACTCACGAAAACAGAATATGAAGCGATGTAAAAGCAAACGACTAAATAATGTAAAAAAAAAAAATCAAACTAAAAAAATATATTTGAATAGGGCATGCAAAGTAAAATGTTCAAAGTAACAAAACGTTTTCGACAAAATGTGCACAAATAACATTTAAGGGTTTTTTCTTCTCTTGTTTTTGGTTACTCATATTCTGATATTTTGTGTATCTTTTGGTATTGTATTTTAAAATTACTTTTCTTATAGTAGGGTATACTGTATACTATACTTACACTTGATTGGGTTTACGTCATCCCATAAAAGTTCAATACAAATGCAAGAACTCAAAGAAAAAAAATAAGAAAATATGGCTATTACGAGGCAGCAAACTACGAAAAAAAAGAGAATGTAGCATTAAATAAAACAAGACACGGAAACGAATAAATAGACAGAAATCATTGAGTGGTCAACTTATGAAGTGTTGGAGGGCAAGAGGATTATGTTTTTAATCACCCTACTGTAATGTAGGTCTATATACTATAATAATTGGTCTGTAAATGAGTACATAGTTTATTGGTGGGAATCGTTGATGGTAACCGGTTTGCTCCGTCTATTATTTGGAGACTATGTAGGCCTATTGGGAGCGCTTGTAATAAATGTCAGCTCGTCCATACACTAGCTCATGGATGGCCTATATTTTGGGGTAATCTTCACTGTTAAACTATTTCGACGACCTGTTACCCGAAAATTCTGTGTTTTTGTAAAAGAAACATAAAAACTAGGACTCTATGTCTCTTCGCTAAACAGAACATAGGGCTTTTCCGCATTATTTTTTTATGATGTCACTGCGATTTTTGCTTGCTTGTGACAAGTCTGCCTACCCACCAGGCTTCATGACAATTGGACCTACCAATTTACATATCTTACGAGAAATTATGCCTTTGATGACGTCATTATAATGGTGCACATATTTCTTTTTACATATGTAGGACCTAACAAACCTATTACAAAAAGAATTTCGATATTAGCATGTTCTGTTGATGAGATATGGCTTAAAGAAAATTTTAAGGTTCAAAAAATTTAAAATTACTATAATTTCGTATGATGATGTCATCGTGACGTCACATCAATTTTCATCAACAAAAAATGCTTGCCTACCAACATACTACGTTTCAGCGTAATCGGACCTACGGTTCTCTAGATACGGGCCATTGAAAAATGCACATTTAAGATGACATTACGTGACACGTGATGACGTCATCACCCCGTCACTCTTCGGCATACAATTTCAGCTTAGGGTCTATTTTTGTGTTAAGTCTGATTAAGATCTGAGGTTGTTTAGTGACCAAAGTGCCACTTACAAAATTCGAGTACAAATTAAGTCTATGGGATTTGGGATAGAACTAAAAATTCATAGAAAATCAGCCGATGACGTCATTATGACGTCACTTCGGATTTTACATGCTAGTGGCACTATCTACCTACCTACCAATTTTTATGATGATCGGACCTACCCTTATATGTGTTTCCAAAAAGCACATTTTTGATGACGTCATAATGACGTCACACATTTTGTACATTTATGTGAAAGAATATAGAAGCTAACAAAGCAATTACAAAAATAATTTTGAATTTAGCATGTTCTGTTGATGAGATATGGGTCATTCTATAAATTAGGGGTCCAATTTTGGTGTCCCTGTTACATCTGACATGTATAAGATTTTGCAATTCAGGACACATTCTTTAATGCCTTCTATCTCCAAGAGTGATTGTGTAAAGCAAATAAGTACCTGCCAAACAATTTAAAAATAGTGTGAAGTCAATTTCAATGATACTTGATGGGAAATTACACAGGTCAGGTGTAACAGGGACAGCAAAAAATGTCACACCTTATTTGGACCCCTAATTTATAGAATGACCCATATGGCTTTAAGAAACTTTAAAGTTCAAACACTTTAATATTACTGTAAAATCGTATGATGACGTCATCATGACGTCACCTCAATTTTCATATATAACACGAGCTACACTACCAACATACCTGGTTTGAAGGCAATCAGAGGTACCGTTCTCTAGATATGGGCACTTGAAAAATGTACCTTTAAGATGACGTTACATGACACGTGATGACGTCATCACGACGTCAAGTTTTGGCATACATTTTCAGCTTAGGGTCTCTGTTTGTGTTAAGCCTGATGAAGATCTGATGTTGTTTTGTGACCAAAGTGGCTCTTACAAAATTCGTGTACAAAGTCTATGGGATTTGGGATAGAACTAAAAAAATCATAGAAAATCAGCCGATGACGTCATCATGACGTCACCTCGGATTTAACATACTACTAGCACTATCTACCTGCCCATTCATTTCTATGACGATCGGACCTACCCTTATGTGTTTCAAAAAAGTACATTTTTGATGACGTCATGATGACGTAACACATTTTTTACATTTATGTGAAAGAATATAGGAGCTAACAAAGCTATTACAAAAAGAATTTTGAATTTAGCATGTTCTGTTGGTGAGATATGGCTTTAATAAACTTTGAAGTTCAAAAACTTAAAAACTACTATAAAATCGCATGATGAAGTCATCATGACGTCACGTCAATTTTCATCTATAACACATGCCTGCCTACCCACATAGAAATTTTTAAGTCAATCGGACATACGGTTCTCTAGATATAGGCCCTTCAAAAACGCACCTTCAAGATGACGTCACGTGAACCCTGATGACGTCATCATGACGTCTATGTTCCGGACACATCTTCACTATGAGGTCTTCACATAGGTTAAGTTTTATGGGAATACGACTTTGTTTTCTGTTAAAAGTACATGTACGAAGGAAACGTGTACAAAGTCTATGGGACCAGGTACCCAAAAAGAAAAAGAAATTATTCCGTTTTCTTGTTGATTAAGAATAAAATGTCATTGTTTGTATGGTCTATTTCAATTTTCTTAGCTCACGTAAAATATGGTAATTGTTTACGCAAAATGCGTACTCAACCGTTAAGTCATGTCACGTGACACATGATGGCGTCACACAAATGACACAACTTGGTGCATATTTATGGCATAGGTAAGGTAATAGGAAAATAATGTTGGAAATACTTTGTTGTGTTCGGCGGATAAGTTAATAAGCAGATAAGTATTTTAAAAATGGAAATATTAAAGGATCAAATGATGAGGTTATTATGAGTTACCCTATTTTTAATACGTTCCCTGTTTTTTAACAGATATAATACGTTCCTGTCTGTATACAACTAAATCTATCAACCCGCTCCCAGTTTAAGTTCTAGAGATATAGGACTTTGAAAATTGCAGCTTTAAGATGACGTCATATGACATTCGATGACGTCATGATGATGTCACTTCATATTGGGCATATAGTAATCATACTTTAGCTGCACACCGATTTTTATTACAATCGCATCTTGTTTATGTGTATTAAAAAACACCACAATTTAGATTACGTCATGATGACGTCACGCAAATGACCCAACTTGGTGCATATCTATGTCACATACAAAAGCTATTAACAAAACAATTTAGAAAATACCTTGTTTCGTTCGCTAGATATCTTGAAAAAAAGGTTAAAAATGCAAAAATTCAATATTTAAAAATACATCACATGATGACGTCATCGTGACGTCACCCAATTTTCACATGTAACACATCCTTGTCTTTATATAAACAACTTCAGTCCGAAATGAAATCCCACATTTACTTTGGGAGATATTGGACTTTGAAAATTGCACCTTTAAGTTGACGTCACGTTACACACGATGACGTCATGATGACGTCACTCTGCGGCACACAGCGGCACACAGCGGCACACAGCGGCACACATCTTTGCTATGTCTATGTGTATGCTAACTGACTAAGATCCAAAGTTTTTTGATGACCAAAGTGCCGTCTAGAAAGTCTATGCGCGAAGTCTGTGGAATTTCAGTTAAATGATAACAAAAACAAACGTTTTTTTTCTGCAATTTTGCGGAAAAGCCAAAAATTGCTGAAGAAAAACATAAAAAGATGTGGAGAAAACAATCCCTTCCCTTGCGAGGATCGAACTCAGAACCCTGTGGTCGGGAGTCACATGCTCTATCCACTAGGCTATACAGTAGTTCGGATAGGGCGCGCGTCGGTCATCACGAATGATATCCGAGGTGGTTTCTCCGATTGCGGACAACGCCACACATAGGTTTACGTCACATAACATGCACTGCTACCCTGACTTAGCTCATATAGCGCAACGGCACACACAAGTACATTGTATTGTAGGATAAATAAAGAACGTGCAACATGATACCCACGGTTACACTGCCTTCCCAGAATTCCTTTGTTATCATATTGTTTTGGGGCTAAATATTGAAATGGGTATATTTTGACGCTGGAGTGAGCTATGATCATGGGAACTTGGAATTAGGTACACAAAAATACAGTGTATAAAACTTCCGAAGGTTTTTGTCACTAAGACAGTGCCGAAGCACGTCTCGCCCGAGGCGAACAGCTGTCCCGGACTCGGGCCACCGACCGCTATACACAAAAAATATATGAAAGAGGTTCACATCAACCATGTCAGTTTGTTTTTATCAATAATAAAGACAATATTTTGTAGGGGCCACTTAGTGAGAAAAGCGTCGAGATTGTTAAGGGATTTGAAGTACGTGTACTCAAGGAGGATTTTATATTTTAATCGATGTTGCCAGATGGTAAGGGGATCAGAAAAACGACACGTACGATACAGCCAATAAATAACATTTTTGCAATTGATGATAAAGAAATTGGCCAGACGAACCGCCTCACCGCCTCACCGCCGTGGCCTCTGGAATCAGGGCCCAGTAAACATCGAAGTTCAGTTGGAGGTCGGGGAGAAGACGGGACAGAACAGAGTGGAGGAAGTTGAGGGCCGGTTGGATAGATGGGCAGAGGATGAAAAGGTGCTCGATCGTGCCCTTCTCTCCGCACCATCCGCAAGACGAAGGGATGCCAGGGTTGAGATGATGTAGAACAGGCAGAGATGGTAGAACATTGTGAAGGAGTTTAAACTGGACGTCTCCTTCCTTTTTGGAAGATGGCAGTTTGTAAATGGACAGCCATTGAATTTTGGTGGAGGCGTCCAGAAAGCCAGGTTTGTACCACGGAGATGAAGGGATAGCCGGAAGCGAGTTGAGATGGTTATTGAAGATAGTGTACAAAGTGCTAGATGGTGCGGAGAGTCCCTTGATGGAGGAGCCCAGCAAAAAATCGATGGGTAAGTCCGGGCGATCAGGGATCTTGTGAAGGAGTCCATGGTTAGACCGAAGTCCGATGTCGGAGAAGATTGTGGGAAAGGCAGAGATGAGATTACGGCGAAGACGAAGAAGTTGAGGTTGAAGGGCACGATGAGAAGGAGGGCGAGGTGCAAATGTGAAGGTCCAAGGAAGATCCACAGCGTCGAGCCAGCGGCCGGTGTCCACATGAAGTAGATGACGGATGAGCCCCACACCGCGCACCGAGAGCCGGGCGGCTAGGTCGGTATCGCTGCCAAGAAAGGGGTCTAGAAAGAGACTGATTAGGGGAATGTTCATGACATGGTTGAGGGAAGACTGAGGTATTTCGATGCGAGCTCCGGATGCACTCCAAGCACGCAAAAACTCACCATAAATAGGAGGAAGACTGGTAAAATATTTGGGGTCAATTCGACAGAGCAATAAATGGTAGTCTAAATTCAATTTTTTGTATTTTTGAAGAAAATAGTCAAAAAGAACAAAGGAGGGATGACTAGAATGGGTAAGGTATCGCTGAATTAATTTGAGACGAAAGGTGAGAATGCGTGCTTGGAGGCATGCTAGACCAAGGCCTCCTCTGTCGGGTTTTTGAAAAAGAGTTTTCCGTTTAAGTAAGTGTCTCTTGTTGGACCAGACGAAGTCGACGAGCAGGTTTTGGAGTTCACCTAGGACATCGTCTGGAGGAGTGACGACAGCAAGATGGTGGAAAATTTGAGAGGCGGCCAATTGATTAGCCACTATGATTTTGCCTTTGAGTGAGAGAGAATAAGAAAGTCTTTTCCAGTTCGCGAGAGTTTTAGAGACTTTTAGTTTACATTTTTCCCAGTTTTGTTTAACATAGTGGGGACTATTTCCTAGGTGAACTCCAAGAAAACACAAGCCCTCATTGTTCCAACGAAAATTTAAAGGCTCGTCGCTTCGTCCGGTCCATGATCCGGCCCATAAACCTTGAGATTTTTGTGTATTTAGGCATGCAGCAGATGCGCGACTGAAAAGATCGTAAGTGTCACGAATGACATCAAAACCAGAATCGTCAGTGATGAAAATGGAAATATCGTCTGCGTACGCGGACACCGAACAAAAAGTCGTCCCGCCGGGAAGATAAAAACTTTTCCCACAGAGGTTTTCTCTCAGCTTGTTTAAAAAGGGCTCAATAGCAATTGAATATAAAAGGCCGGAAAGCGGACAGCCTTGCCTATAATCCCCTTTTCAAAGGGAAAAGGCGCTGTCAAGGAACTGTTCACTTTAACGAGGCTTTCAGTGCCTTCATATAACAGGTGTATATAGTTAAGAAAGTGGGGACCAAAACCCATGGCTCTCATTGTGGAGAACAAAAAACTGTGGTCAACATTGTCAAAAGCTTTCTTTTGATCAAGGTTGACCACAGCCAGAGGGAGATCGTTGGAATTACAATAAGCGAGTATGTCACGAGTTAAATTTAAGTTGTCGTAGATAGATCTACCGGGAATACAGTATCCTTGATCCTCATGAATAACGCTGCCAATACACTGCTTCAATCTATTGGCAAGCAACTTGGCCAAGATTTTGTAGTCAGTGTTGAGGAGAGAAACTGGGCGCCAATTACCAATGTCGGCAAGATCACCCTTTTTGGGGAGAAGGGTGATTACAGCTCTGAGGAAAGATCTGGGTAGATGATCGGAGGCAAGGGATGAATTGAGAACAGAGAGAAAGTCGTTACGAAAAAGAGGCCAAAACACTTGATAAAATTCGCAAGTGAGGCCATCTAGGCCGGGTGATTTATTTTGGCCAAGTTGCTTGACAGCAGTATCGAGTTCCTCAATAGTTATAGGACACTCTAAGTTTTCTGCATCGTCACAATCCAGTTTAGTAAGATTATTTATAAGAGGGTCGAGGGCGCCCTCGTCAGTCGGCCGAAGTGAGTACAGAGAAGAATAGAAATCACGGACGTGATTTCTAATTTCCACGGGGTCTTCGGTGATTGACCCCGAGGTGAGCCGTATTTGAGAAACGGACTTAGACAAAGAATTCGATTTTTCCAAATTAAAGAAATAGGAAGAACTGGAGTCAACTTCGGTGGTGTGCTTAAAGCGGGATCTGACAAGGGCGCCCTGCGCCTTAATTTTCAGGAGAGTATTTAAGTTATTTTTTTGTTCCTTAAGAACTTCAAGAGATTCCGGCGTGACATCCGGCGTCGACTGCAAGTCGTCAATAATTTGATTTATTTTGGCAAAATTGGCACGTTTTTCTTTGGCAACTTTGGTGCTGTACATTTGAGTAATTCTTTTGATATGGATCTTTCCAAAATCCCACCACGATCCAAGATCAGAAAAATCTGATATTTGTTTCCTCCGGTCTTTCCAAAAGGACTGAATGATATCAATAAAATGTTCGTCTTCTAAAAGAGTATTATTAAGATGCCAGTAGGCACTTCCCCTCTCTCTAACGCTGGGAGGTTTCAAGGAAAGAAAAACAGCGGAGTGGTCCGAGAGGGAACAGGGGACAATTTTACAAGAACACACAGAAGGGAGAAGACTAGAGTCGGAATAAAAACGATCCAACCTGGCTTGAGAAATTCCACAAGGGCGGGAGGGATTTTTCCTAGACCAAGTAAACTTTTGGTCGGACGGGTGCAGTCTACGCCAGATGTCACAAAAAGACAGCGTATTGACAGCGTTTGTGAGAGCCATGGAGATTTGGCGCCTGTGTTCAGTGGGCGTACGCAGACGATCAATAGAAGGGCATTCAGTACAATTGAAATCGCCTCCCAGAACAATGACCCCGTCGGAACACTGGGAACAATGATCCGCGAGATCACTGATGGCTTGAAGAGCGTCATTATCGGTTTGGGGAATGAGAGCGTTATAGGTATGATATATGGTATTCTGAAATTCAAGTTTAGTATAAAGGATATGCCCGCGACAAATTACGCTGGAATCTAAAATATTAAAAGTACCATTTTTAATGAGAGTAGTGACACCCGATCCTTTAGACGAATCGGGGGCACACAAGGGAGTATAAGGCCATGTGTTCCAACAGGGACACTGTTCCGTGAGGCTATAAGTTTCCTGCAAAAATACAATATCAGGATTATTACAGATATTATGAACATAGACTTGAAAGGAGGCACTCCGTGTTGAAGTGGAACATCCCCCGGTATTTAAAGTAAGGAACGAAATAGCCATACAAAAGTTAAAAAAAATTAAGAAACTGAGATTCCATGGAGAATGAGAAAAATTAAATATCGAATGATCTGATCAGTTTCTGCACCCTCTGCTGCATGCTCTTTTGCAAGAGTGGATGATTTCGCAAGGGTTTTAGTTGTTTAACAAGTCCCGGGATATCAGAGGTGAATTTCCTGGCGATCTTGGTCTTTTTCTTTTTGGCTTTGACCTGGGCGAGAAAGTTAAGCATTTGTGAGTGTGATAGAGGACCTTTTGTGGTAAAAATGGACTCGGGGATGGAGTCGTCGTCGGTCTGTGTGTCTTTCCAGAACATGGAGTCGGTGTCGGTGCTCGTTTCTGCAGCGGTCGAGGCAGGAAAGGAGGGAACGGGTGTTTGGGTGTCAAGGGCTTGGGAAAGGGAGGGAGAGCCGTTCGTTTCGGGGATCACTGAGGAATTGGGTGCTTCTTTGGTGAGATTGTGGGAAAGTTTGACAAGTTTGGGAGGTGGAGGCGAGGACGATTTGCTTCGGGTTGGTCTTCCTCTGGCAATTATATCGGAGAAGCGTCGTGACGGCTGAGGGGGTGATCCCCAAACGGAAAAGCTCTCCGCAGGTGGGTTTGGATGGGTAGTTGACTTGGGGGAATTGATAGATGGTTGTTTGGGAGGAGCTTTGGAGTGGGGTTTAGGTGTTTCGGGGATAGTTGTGGGCACAGGTCCAGCGCCCACAGCCGTCTTTGTAGGTGATCCTGCTGGTTTACCAGGGGGCGGGGCCGGGGCAGCTTTCGCGGAGGCGAGTGCCCCGACTGCGGCAGAGGGCGCGGGCGCAGGCGCAGGACCGGCGGCCCCAGCAGAGGGAGCCGGCCCGGGTGGGACGGAGGGTTTGGGTTGTTTGGGAGGATATTTGACACTGGATTTGTTGTGGACAAAGGCTGGCGGAGGATTGAGTGGATTGTCTGGTTTGTTCAGTACTTCACCGTCAACACGTTTGTCATTGTCATCGTCGGGTCGTCGTTTCTTGCAGGAGCGGCTGACATGCCCGAACTCGCCGCAGTTGAAACACCGCACCGACTCCGTTGTGAGAAAGACACGGTAGTTGACACCCGAGAAAGTGAAGTTAATATGATCAGGGGGGAGGATGTTTGGGGCAAGTAGGACCTGAACTTGTCTTCGGAAGGACATGATATGGGAAAGAGATTTCTGCTTGAGACCAAGGGGGATGGGCCGAATCTGAGACACTACCTTACAAAATGAAGAAAGATTATTTACAAGAACTGTGTTTGGGATCTCGGGGTAGACATTGGAAAGAGTTAATCGGGTGGTAGGGCGAACGAGGGGGGTGAGCTCGACGAAGGTCCCGTTGTAGTCAAGTCCTTGTTGGACTGCGTCTACAACGGCCTCCTTCGAGCTCAGATAGATTGCAATGCGACCATTGGAAATACGGGAAGCAGAGAGGACATTTTTAGCAGGTTGCTGTTTAGTGAAGTGATCAATGTACGACTGTATGGATATTGTATCGAACGCCCGAAAGCTGACCCCATTGTTCCGTGTGATGTTTTTGAATGGCTCATCGCCGGGAACAATGGGTTTGGCAACGCCAGCCGTGCTTACGCTTGGCTGGCCCTGAATGGATGGTCCTGCTTGACTAGCCATGGTGGGCTAGCCAAAGCAGAAAACCAGTACAGAAAGAGTAAAAATGATCGTTAAAATACAGGAAAATAATAAAACCTGATCTATAGTAAAAACAGAGCAACCTGATATAAAAACTGGGACCATGCAAGGTCAAAAAACTACACAAAACTAACTTACAGCGGAGCTCGATCGAAACACGTCTGCACAGAAGAAGAAGAAGAAGAAACGAGACCTAAGATGTGTTTGTGGACAAACACAGAGCTGTTTCGTTTCGTAATTGGTACGTGAAGTATGAACGATCGAGGATTTGGAATGAACTTTGAAATCATGCGAAACGATTAAGGTGAAGTTTGATTCCGTTTTCAAAACGATTAGAAATAAGTGATGAGAAAAGATGACGTCACGTGATCCTTGATGACGTCATCATGACGTCATTATTTATTTTTAACTTTTGCATATGTTGGCCAACCAATTAAGCAACTTTAAAATTAATCGGACATACGGTTCTCGAGATATGGGCCATTCAAAAATGCACCTTTAAGATGACGTCATCATGAAATCATCATTTATTTTCATGTTTTACACACACTGCCTGACCAACAAACTAACTTTGAAATTATTCGGACCTATGGTTCTCTAGATATGGGTAATTGAAAAATGCACCTTTAAGATGACGTCACGTGACCCCTGATGACGTCATCATGACGTCACGATTTATTTTCATGTTTTACAAATACTGCCCCACAACCAATTGAGCAACTTTGAAATTAATCGGACCTACGGTTCTCGAGATATGGGCCCTTCAAAAATGCACCTTTAAGATGACGTCACGTGACCTCCTCTGTGTGCCAAGTCTCAAGTCGATCGGATTTCCCAAAGTGCCCAAATGCCCTGTTGGAAAAAAGACGTGCACAAACCCTATGGGAGAGGAGTCTGAAAATGGGAAACCCAAGAGACGAAAAAAACTGAGATTTGTACGCGGACCGCCACAACATACTCATGGTTACTGCCTTCCCAGAATTCCTTTGTTATCATATTGTTTTGGACCTAACATTTGAAATGGGCATATTTTGAGAATGGAGTGAGCTACGATCACGAAAAGTTGGAATTAGGTACACGAAAATACAATGGTTAAAACTTCCTAAGGTTTTTTGTCATACGCGATTGCTAAAGATACAAAATTCTAGCCTGAGTTTAATGACCTCCCATTGACGTCATGATGACGTCACGAAAATTTCCTGCCCTCAGATACATTTCGGGCACCCAACAAAGACTTTGCAATAGAGAGAAATGACGCCACCGCTTTGGTTTTTCAGATATGGGTTCCACAAAATCGACTAATTAATATTCAAGGAGGTCATAACTTGACAACTGCTGACGTCATCACGACGTCATTGTTATATGCACATCAGCGAATGATGATAAATTATTGTTGGACTTCTCAGTCTGATTGAAGAAAGTTAAAGACGAAAATAGGTAGCAAGAATGAAAATGTGCGTAATACGAATGGACAGGAGTAGACAAAAAAAAATAAAAAAAAAAATAAAAAAAAAAAATCTTAACGAAAACAAGAGCTGTTCCGGCTGGAGTGCCGAAACAGCTAACTAGAAGTGTGTCTGTTTTGGAACAGAACACATGCTTTTCCGCATTTTGTTATGTCACTTTGAATTGTACATACTAATGACTATCTACCTCTACCCACCGATTTTCATGACGATCGAACCTATGCTTATGCGTTAAAAAAAAAAACACACTTTTTTGATGACCTCATCATGACGTCACACATTTTTCACATTGATATAAAAAAATATCTACGGCCTAAGAAACCTGTTACAAAAGGAATTTCGACATTAGCATGTTCTGTTTACGAAATATGGCTGAAGGGTTCAAAACGTAACTATCAATATAAATTCGCATGATGACGTCATCATGACGTCACATAAATGTTCATCTGTAACACATTGCCGGTCTACCACCATACCAACTTTAAACCAAATCACACTGTCAAAAATCTTCTGTCAATATTTTTTTGAAGTGATTTTTTCGGACGGGAATATTGACTTCAATATGCACGATTTGCGATGTCCCTTCTGAGCCACCATACACAATTGGTACATGCTGTAGCAGTACGTACTGTATAAACGTATGGCACTCCGTATCGTAGCCCGCTGGGCCACACACAACTGTGCGTTCGAGTTTAGAATAAATTCACAACGTGCTGCATTGCAGTCACGGTTTTCTGCCCTTCCCAGAATTCTTTTGTTTTATATTGTTTTGATCTAAATTTCGAAATGGCTGTTATTTTACAATTGAGTGAGCCACGATCATGAAAATGTGGAATTAGTTCGAGCAAAACTCAATGTATACATGTGTATAAGCTGTTTTGTCATAGCAGATTGCTAAATACTCTAAATTTTTAGCATGATTTAATGACCTTCTGATTACGTCATCATGACGTCACGTCAATTTTCATCTTAAACATACCCTGGCCTACCCGCACAATATTATTGAACCCAATCGGACCTGCGGTTCTCTAGATATCTGACCTTAAAGTATGCACCTCTAAGATGACGTCATGTGACCCATGATGACGTCATCACAATGGCAGTTGTCAAAGCAAACATTTGCAACGTGGTCTTGGTCTGTGTCATGTTTGGAATTATTCTGATCACTGATAGTGTAAAATTTAAAATGAAATTTTAAACATTGAAAAATTCACAGAAAATCAGCCGATGACGTCATCATGACGTCACTTTGGATTTTGCATGCTGGCAACAATATCTACCTACCCACCAATTTTCGTGACGATCGGAACTACCCTTATATGTGTTTTAAAAAAGCACATTTTTGATGACGTCATAATGATGTCACACATTGTGTACATTTATACGTAGGTATTTATGACCTAAGAAACCTATTACAAAAAGAATTTTCGAAATTAGCATGTTCCGTTGATGAGATATGGCTTAAAGGTCCAAAAATGTAAAAATTCCTATAAAATCGTACGATGGCGTCATCATGACGTCACATCGATTTTCATCTATAACACGTGCCGGCCTACCAGCATACCAACTCTGAATACAATCGGACGTACGGTTCTCTAGATATGTGTCCTTCAAAAATGCACCTTTAAGATGACGTCACGTGACACGTGATGACGTCATCACGACGTAACACTTCGATGCACACCTCTAGTATGGGATCTTTGTTTTGGCAAAGTATGATGAAGATATGAGCTTTTGAAGTGACCAAAGTGCCTTACAGCAAAAACGTGTACAAAGTCTATGGGATTTGGGGGAGAAGAAGAAGAAACAAAAAATCAGAACAAAAACAATACCTTTTCCGCAGGAATTGCGGAAAAGCTAAAAATCAGAACAAAAACAAAGGCTTTTCCGAAAAATTTCGGAAAAGCCAAAAAATTACAGAACAAAACAAAACAAAACAAAAAAGAAAAACAGAAAAACAGAAAAAACAGAAAAACGGAAAACTAAAAACAAAAAAACTAAAAAACTGAAAACAAAAAAACAGAAAAACAGAAACAAACAGAAACCTACAAAACAAAAAACAGTGCGCGCAATCAAACGCGCGTATAAAGCAAAAACCGAAACACACTATTCAAACAAGCATATAATAAAACAGAAAAACGGCACACCTAAACTTTCAAAAGTAAAAACTTTCAAAACAATTTTATGTCAAAACACAAGGCATCAGAAATGTTTGCGTCACAATATGTTTAAATCACGAAAAAGAAGTAACGTTTGCATTTCAACACACAACTACACGAAATTTATCTCACAACTGTGAAACACTTTGCACTGATATAACACGTAGTGCACATCAAACAAAAATACTGCAACACATTTACATAACAGATAAACCTACATAAAAAAACACAAAACGAAATTAATCTTAGGTAAAACTGAAAATAGTCAAGCATACACGAACGCATTTCATGCAAAACCGTAAAACACAACTTGAAAAGCTTTACAATTTTAATATGACGAACACGTAAATACACAAGCCTGTAAATTTTATAGAGAACATTGAGCGAGTTTGGGGAGATAGAGAACTGGGAACCTTGGAATCCCTATAGGACAGGATATGAATGGAGGGAACCTAGAAATCTCTATAGGACCGGAAATGCATGAGTTGGAAAATAAATGTGACCTTGTCCTATGAATCTTAAAAGGACGGTATATGCATGAGTTGGAGCACAAAGAAAACTATGTGGACCTAGGATTACGTATGGAACAAGGTAGACCTTGGATGGCGGACGGAATAATGCACGAGTTTAAGGGGAGAATGTAATTTGTTAGCATTACCGCGTTAACAACTACGAGTGTAATGGTGTCCCAATGCAGTCCCATTTCACCATGTGTAAACTGTTTGTGTAAGAAATATGTCATCCGGTAAATTTCTTTGTTCAACCGCACCCTTAAAATAATTCTTCAAACGGGTTTATTGCAAAATGGAAAGCAAAAAGTAACGTTTGCAATTCAATACACAAGTTTACTGTACACAAAAAATAACCTAAAGTAAAAAATAAAAAAAATGCACGTCAAACAATTGAATCGTAAAACACAGAAAATAAAAGCGTTAACAAATCCATTACACGCAAAAGCTTTGCAAAACTAAACTTTTAAAAGTAAAAACTAAAAAATTTGTTAATGTTGCACAAAACTTAAACCATAATTTTTAAAACAGTCAAGCACTTACACGAATATAACGTATGCAAAACACCCAACCGAAAACAACCCAAAGCAAAACTGTGAAAACATTGCGCGCAAGAAAACGCTAGCTAAACACATTCGTAAAACAGAAAAACAAAAGCGTACAGAAATATTAACGCAACGCATTACACGCAACTGATAAAGTTACGTACAACTAAACTTTCAAAAGTAAAATGTACTTTAAACATCGAAACTCATCGCTACATATTTAATTCTTGAAAAAGAAGCAACGTAGCAATTCAATACACAACTACAGGAAAAGTATCAAAAATAAAAGTGTCAAAATTGTCAAGCATTAAAAAGTGATACTTTCGCAACATGAACAAGATCTAAAGTTTGCAAACCAACACTCAGCTACAAGACAATAGCCTAAAGTAAAACCTTTAAAAATAGACAAACATCTAAACGTGTATACAATGCGTACGACACATAACTGTACTAAGACTTATTAAATACACAGATCTAAAAACAATAATGTCCAACAACATCAAACTGCATGTGGTAAAACAAGATTGCAATACAAAACTTAAACGCACGAAAACGATGAAAACTACAACTGAGACAACGGTTC
The DNA here is from genome assembly GCA_037893225.1 of Hippasteria phrygiana. Taxonomy (NCBI): domain Eukaryota; kingdom Metazoa; phylum Echinodermata; class Asteroidea; order Valvatida; family Goniasteridae; genus Hippasteria; species Hippasteria phrygiana. Next base: position 1,306,262 of record JAZGUH010000197.1, read on the forward strand.
AGGCCTTGAAAACAGCAAATAACCACTAACAACATAGTCTTGAGCCATGAATACACCCACCACAATATCCACACAATTCAAAACACCCAGTCTAATAACACCGTACATTTAAAACAACCTAGGGTACTCAATACAAACGCTACCCCAGTATTAAAACATCCTTGTACTATCGCAAGGTTTTTGGGTGATCAGGTTTGTCGCAACACCTAATTACTGGTCACTTCTTCAATGTATACATGTTTATTACAGCGTACGTGGTTCTCCAGTTAGTCGTTGTCCTAAAAAAGACTTCCAGCCCCTTCTTTGTCCCATAGGTAAATTTAAGTTACACTGATCCACTGTGGGCTATGAATGCAGTATCCATTGTAAACACAGCGTTGTGCTAAAAGGATTTCCAGCCCCCTTTAATTGCATAAGCAAAACTATGCTTTAATGATCTGCTTGTATGGTGTAAACTCACATGGTCTGGCTATGCAGGAGGCGCCCTTCGATTATTTACCGATTGACTAGCCATTTGCTAATGAATTGGTGTAGGCCTACATATACCATGCCACACACACAACTCTCTCAATGGCCAATCATGCAAAATACATGTACATGTAGTTACTTATAGGGCAGGTGCTCTCACAGGAATTTGAGCCAATGTAAACAAGCACGAGTGTCATCAGTTAATTATTGGTATATCTCGAATGCAGCCCCATATCTCACCATCTATAATCTTTGTGCATGCAATACTTTAAAGTAAACTAATTGAAAAACAAGTTAAATTTATTAAACTTTATCGAACCACTAAGGCTATCCAGCTCGGCATGTACATGTATGTACAACACGGAGGGTGCAGACTTGTAACGCAATACGGCCATACATAACAGTGAGCTATAGGCGGTGTTTGTATCGCGTACGCAGCATCTATGTCATGTTTTGGGGTACTATTTTACTTGCTTTGTTCTGGCGGCAATGTGGCCGGATATCCTTTGTGCAACTGGTATTGCAACTGATAAGATATGAGGAATATCGGTGCAACCAATTTGTGGGGCTGACCATCACTCCGGTCCTGGCCATAATAGGACGTATGGGTTATTACTTGCTCTCTGGAATTTACCGTGAATATCTCTGCAGTGTCGGACTGTATATATGCTGCTCACCGGTGAGTGTTCCACTACCACAACTTTTAAGACAAAACGTATGTTTTCATATTTTCAGCCACCACAGACATTATGATCGGTACAAACTGGTACATGTCTGCACACGTAAAACCCATTCGCGCGATTGCACAATAGACTACGAAGGTGACGTGAGTCATTCCCAACAAATCTTGCGGGTTAATTGTTCCATTGCACATGCGGAAATTTTCCCATTGCTCTGTGGCATCTTATTCCTGGGTTGATTCTTCACTTTGACGCTAAAAAGTCATTTCTAAAATTCCAATAACCTCAAAACTCATTCTTTAAATACGATTCCATAAAATTGTCTGTTAGCAAATCATTGTCGAATTCGCTTACGCAACACCCCTCCCACACGAATGGGGCCGATCTAACTTGCTCCACAAACAGACCCATTTCTATTTTTCTTTTTCTTAGTTTTGTTTGGTAATTTTCAATTAATTTTTATTTTGGTATTTAATTTTTTTTTTTTTTAATGTTCTTTTAAAGATTCCAACAATTCATATGCTGTTCTATTAAGATTTTTATGCTCACCTATTCACATGTAGTCCTATGGAGATTTCCAGGCTCTCACAATTCATATGTGCTGTCCGATAGAGATTTCTAGGTCCTATACTGTCCTATAGAGATTCTTAGCATCAGGCTCATGTAAATGAGTCCGATAGAGATTCTTCGGCCCTAGGCTGGCCTATAGAGATTTTTAGGTTCCTTTTGTTTTTCCTTTAATTATGCTAATGGTCCGCTAAAGATTCTTAGGTTCATCCATATCCTGTCCTATAGAGATTCTTACGTCCTACGCTGTCCAATCAAGATTTTTAGGTTCCTTATGTTTTTCTTTGATTTTATGCTAATGAGTCCCCTAAAGATTCTGAGGTGCCTTTTGTTTTTCCTTTAATTATGCTAATGAGTCCACTATAGACCCAACACACTACTCGGGTCAACATCACTAAACTCGCGTGCATGTAGCAGCAGTGGTTGTAGCAAATAATTCCTAAGATCTCCTGGTGAGAGTGCTCCAGCTGCGAAACGGCGGGTTTTTGGTCCTGTCAATACAAACGGCAACGCCGCCCGCCATGCCGCAGTCCGAGGGGTGATTGTGTAGTGTAGGGCCCCTCTTTAGTTTTGATGAAATTAGATTCAAGGGTATTTTTTCTCATTCCAAAATGACTTTTTCAACCTAAAGCAGACTTCTCTTAATTCTATTGACATCGTTTTTTTTCATTTTGAACCGTTAATTTCGGTAGAAAATGAAATGTTCTTACGCGCTTTACGGCAGTTGCTCTGCGAATGAACGCGGTTTTGCGTGTTTACTGTGCGTCGCGGTGATCGCCATCTTTATTTTCGCGTTGCGTTTTGTCGTCCTCATCGCCGCTTTATCCCAAAATTTTCCTCAAAAACTAAAACCCTGCCCTTTATCTATGGCATACCTGTTGGTTTGTAATGTCGCTAACTAATTTGGCAATTCCAAAAGTAGATTTGTGTTCCCTTATAGGGAGCAGGGCCATACGCAATCGCCGTCCGATGCCTGTTGCTAGCCCCGAAAGCCTGTTCTTAGGCTTTATCAAAACTAAAAGGAAGTCTGAAGCCCAATTTGTCTCGGGTGTGCGCCACGTACGGAAACACCACAAGGAAAACTGGTATCACAAGGGTATGTAAATTTTGTTTTTTTCTTTTCATTTTGAGATAAATGACGCTTCGTTGTTGCTCAACCATGTGAACCATTGAGAACCCATGAACTGCACGTAGTTTGCGGCCTTTTTGCACAATTTTACAATCAAGCTAATCAATCTAGTACGAAAGAGCCTATGCTGTGAATGCGACGAAGAAGTGAAGTTTAAGTATTGCCATCAGACTACTACGTGCCCAGAATACATCGCTCACAGGGAGCCTAATTTGCATGCGTGTTCAAAAATCTTGCACATTTAAATGATCCCATACCAGGGTGAGAGAGCAGCTGTAGTGTCGGTGAGGGCGCTGCTCGACACCATTGGAACGAGGTTGCACAACTCCCGTCCTAACTTTGGACCCAATAGTGTTCATTCGTTTTGAACGTACACAGGACGGTCACTTACGTCTCAGCCAATAAAATGCCTTGCTTATAACGCTCCGCCCACCGTGACCGTCCACTACCTTACCTTTATTATTCAAATTGCACAGTGCTTGCATTCATTATAATAACAGAGCAAGAGGATTTCAACTCTTCCATCGGCACAAAAATCAGAATAACAAGAGAATTCTACGCGCCAGGGTCTCGAACTGTGAGATGGAGTGTAAAATACTGTTTTCATGCTCCTTTGCTTTGCTAATACGCATGAAAAATACTTTCCTTCTATTGGACAACACGATTATTAAACGCAAACACATTATTTCTAAATCGTATTAATTTATTCCGAGCATGGGATGCGGTCGCCTGTAACCGTTGAGTTATACACTGCTACGAGAATAATGTCATACAACCCCCCCCCCCCCCCCCACCCCCAATTATCACATCTCAGTTCCTCCATTTACTTTCTCATATAACAACATTTATATAAAATCATAATTTTAAAAGTATATTTACATGTACGGGTTATTATCAGACTTGACTGAATCAGACAGTCGTACTTCCCCTTCGCCATCACATCTCAGTTCCTCCATGGAAAAATGCCCTTTAGGCCTGGACGTTCCGTCCATCTCGGTACATCGTACTAACCTCCAATTAGGCCTACTTTTTCATATTACAACATTTATATAAAATCTCAGAACATTTATATAAAAATCTATTTAAAAAATGTTTCTTTTTGACTATCAACTGAATCATATAAGTTATCCTACTCTTTATACATGCTGCTATATCAGTCATCAACGCACCTCCAGCACACTTCGTGTTTAAGGCATTTTAATAAAGCAACTATATCCTTAAATGCATCAGATGAAATCGTTCAATTACTATAACCTTAGCCTGAATTCTCCGATACATCATTAATTGTAGGTCTTTAAGTCACTAGTGTTTCATTCCTTATAAGTATCTCCGATACTTTCATTCTCTGATTGACATCTTTGCATTAGACGTCTTCCATCTTCCATGTTCCATAAGTATTTCCTATGAAACTCGCTTATTTGCTAAATGAGATGCAACGCCGGATCTCATACTGTGCAGGCCATATTTCGTTGGGTTCTCAACGCCTACTTGTTCGAGTGCTTCGAGAAACAGTTCCCTGCATCTAGTAGGTCAAAGGCCAATGCAATATTGGCGTGTATGATTTTGTACTACGGCGAAACGACAGAGCCGTAAATAGAAAAACATCCTGGCCAATTTCAACGTTACAATTTGACATATCTAAGTAATAATCGAACTGGTGAGTAGTCATCTCAGGTATCGGAAATAAAAATGTATTTCCTTCTCTAAAAATATCCGTTTTTGATCTGGGAATGAATATACCCGAGCCTTTGTAGAAGTTCGAAATGACTAGCTTTAAGTTGTACCATTTCGTCATGTCTGAATAAGAGTAAATTTTAGTGACACATAAGGGCAATTCCACCGTCACTCACGTTACATTTACATGCCATGAGGCTACTTTGACCTCTCACTGCTTTTAAAGTATTTGATCAAGCTGAATCAAACTAGCCATACAACAACCTTGGGGTAAGGGGTACTCAAAAATGAAAAGAAATTGAACCTTTTCATTCATGTTTTTTTTTTTTTTTTTTTTAACACATGTGTTTTGTTGGTCATTTACGTTACAAAAAAGGGACATGAACAAATTTGCTTGCAATTTTGTAAAAGTCTCCTTAAACTGTACTCTGCAACACAAAAGTAACTGTTTTACCTTTTACTCAACCCATAGCTAGATATAAAAAACCCATTTTAAATCAAACCAGTGTGTGTTTTAGATGCAAGGGACATGAGATTACAGTGAGGTATCGTCACTCACGTTACTTCCTCTTCATGGTTTTTTAACACGGCATAAAATCTGAATTTGATGAACTGCAACATAAACTCTTTTCTTGTAATATATGAACCTTTCTCTCTGCCTCAAATATAAAAACTCAATAACACGTTTTGCATGTTAAAACAACGTGCCAAAATGACTACCAAAATCCATGATTTTAGCTCAAAAACTGGTTGTTTTGTTTTTTTATTTTTTTAACCTAAAATCACACTTAAATACATTCCGTCTCATTGGCACACCACTTAAATGAAATATCTTTTCGTCCCCTTAAATTTGACACCACATGATGTGATGCTTGTAATTTAGAAGATTTCATACATTTTCCACTTTCTAGCCTTGTCCACTTTTGCGTGGAATTGCCTATAAGCTGTTCGTAGTTGTATTAGAGAACTTTCGGGAAGCCCGAATTTGTGGACCATGGTTTTAACCAAATCTAGAGAAAATTGTTCTTTTTGGTTGGGAGGATAATGCAGTACTCTTGAGCAGAAAGAATATTTTGTACCATAGGCGAGTATGCGGGATAAGGCTTGGAAATAACGAGAAGCCATGTTAGGGCTGTTGCAGAGATAATAATTGGACTGTCAGATTTCATATGAAATACGTCATACGAAATACGTCAAGTATGTAAACTGCAATTACCTCAATCACGCAGAGGCAATAGTGGAATGTTAGTGTTCTTCGAGCCACAAAGGCAAAAATACCAGCCTTGAATTCTTCAAATTCCTTCGGAAAACCACACCAGGATATCTGTTTGAAAATTATCTAATGCAGAAAGGAGAAAAAACAAATTGCTTATATCTCATCTTAGGCATGGAACTCTGGGCCAAATATCTTGTTATTTCTTCATTTTTCCAATACATTCAAGCCCTCTGCTGTAAAAATTCCTGGTATCCAAGGTTTATAACAGGACCAAAACAACGGCCAGAATGGAGAGAATGGCCACCATGGGCAAACTAATGCCCCACCCCCCCCCCTCTTTTTTTTTTTTTTTTCTTCTCCTTATACGCATGGAGATGTTGAAGCACACTAATAAGGACCGTGGGTGACACTAGGAGACAATTTTCTTTCGACCAATCTTGTGCAAATGCATCTACTCCGGAAGTCCCTGGATTAGAGTGTCTTGAGAAAAAACGAGATCATTTCCCATTGTAATAGGATGCGAAGCAGTCCACTGCGAGTGGACCCCATAAATCATTTGTTTGTAGTGTATAGTGCTTGTGAAATTTCCCAATCGTCTATATCTATTAGTCTAACTTACTAGATCAGCCTCCTCGTTTTGATTTCTGGGAATCCATTGAACCTCGAATCAAATATAATTAGTGAGACAGGAATCGAAAATGTCAACAACTAACTTCTGCAAATCCTTCATGCTTCCTAGTACCTCGACTATATAAGCGGCTGACTTGCTCTGTATAAATATTCCACTGAATTAGAAACTATTGGAAGAAGGGAAAGGATTGCAAAATGAATGGAATCTATTTCCTGCCATGTTGGGTTCTGTCTGGCTTCGGTCTCGGTCCACTGTTTATGGAAATCATTACAGAGAATCGCACCTGAACCTGACGAACTAGCATCACAGCATGATATTGTGCTGATTTTGTCAACTGTATGCGAATATATCTCGTACGTTCATTGAGACGTGATTCTTCCAGAATTCAATTTTGGATATAGGCACAATTCAACTAGACTTGTGAAATTGTCTTCGTGACTGGCTTTGGCGATTTCTATTTGACAATGTTTGGTCTTTAATCGAGTTATACAACCACAAACTTGACTACGGAAATCACTTGCCCTACGAAATAATGTAAATGTCCAATCCTTGTAAAGATGTGACCGTTGGAGGTCGGATATCGATAAGAGTATCTTATCTGTACGCCTTCTTACAACCGGTAAGGTACCTTTTACCGTGTCCTAATTCATACCTAACCATTGGGTACGAAAGGATTGATCCCTTTGGCTTTTCTCTGCATTATATGCCATGACGGGGGGATGACTGGGTTCTTGGCTGGGCTCTTGAGAACATGGGTCCAGGGAAGTGCGGGCACTCTCTTGCCCAATGACCTGGCATCTTGCCGGCGAAACATGTCAGCATTTGGCAGGCCTGGCGGAAGGGAACAATGGAATACCAACAAACAAAAAGAATTCTGGAACTTAACGTTTCCTACCGAGTATAACTCACGGCGTGCGACGACCTGAACTGTTGCGATTTTTACCGAGTTGCTCTTATATAGAGCGACACTGCATTGCATTTAACTTCTCCATAGTTAACCACTGATGCGTTACATTCCATGATCCACTCCCTATCGCTAATCCAAACCCGGGGCGCTGCAAAGGGCATTGTGCCGTCCAAACGAACAAAACCCCATAATTGTGACTACTTATAGACATCATGACTTGATAAAGGAATGCATTTGAAACGTAACTCGGGGTAATTATAATGGACTACTCAATCTCATGCTGAAAATGTTCAAACAAAATTGTCTGCCATTTTCCTACCAATGAAAATAAATACAAATCAATCTATCTTACATGTACATGTATATGTCTTCGGAATACTATTTCATTAATCTCCGCAATTTTTTTCTTATTAACAATATCACATGTATTACGAATAAATATTTATAAATGTTGTCTTTGATGAAGGTCTTACTTAACTTAAGACCGAAACGGAGACCAGCTAATTTTGTTTAGTAAACTTTGTGTCTAGTGACGTACCCTGCCTGAGCCTTATCAATTTGTTCCAAATGCCTTGTTACATAAAACTTTTGTATAAAGATAAAGTTATCTGTGATAATCACAATTTGAGCAGCAACAAATTCGTACGCTTTATATAAACAAAGCCTTTATTTGAAGCTTTGACACAAGGTTTTGGTCTTGGAAAAGGTTAAAAACCTTGTCTTAAAAAATCTTAAACGTAAACACTGTCAGTCTTTAGAATAACAAGGCATTTGAGCGCAAGAAAATAATAAGGCTAAGGCGGGGTACGTTCACTGCAGTACTTAGATTTACAATAGAACAGTACGTAGGATTTGAAAGGCTTATATTGGAACGCAAGCAAACCATAAGGATAAGGCGGTATACACTGGCCACGATAACGATAACGGAAACGAAAACGATGCAAATAAACGCTCCCCATTGGTGGATGGAACGCGCGCGTATTACACGCGCGACAATTCCACCAATCAATGCCGTTTATTCTCACCGTTATCGTCTTCATTATCGTGGCCAGTGCGACCGGTCCTTTAGACTTACAATAGAAACAGGACGTAGGATTTGAAAGGGTTGTGCGTACACTGATATTACTGTTGGAGAGATATACCGTACCCTGTGGAGACATGGAAACAATAGAGACAAAGGGACTGAATAGGTCTCCACTAGACAATTCTATGGGTTATGTTGTCTCCACAAGGAATTTTGTGTACAAAGTCTATGGGAGTTTGCTTAAGTACAGGGACAAAGGGGAGAACAATGCCATGTCTCCACAGGGATGCAAAAAACGCGGATTTGTGCGTAAAATCTTACACAAGTTGTGTACAATTTTACACAACCGCTGTTTACTATATGAACCTAGCAACTGTTGTGTAAACAGTTTACACAACCCTATAGTTGTGTAATTTGTAAACAACAGTTGTGTAGTATTTATACACAATAATGTGTACAATTTATTTACCCAATTAGTTGTGTAAATAGTTTACACAGCAATTGGTTAATTCTTGAAGCAAAAACGGTACAAAATCTTAAACATTACGGGAAGTTCATAGTAAATTTACGGGATTTTTTTACAGTGTGGATTGCCATTAACCAACAGAAATGAATGAATTCGGAACCAGACTAAACGGAAGTAACTTATATATTACTAAGGTAGAGTGTACAAATGCTACGATAATCTAATAAAGACTACAAAGTGAACGATGTTGTGATTTAGCTTTATATTCAGCGTATCCCCCTCATAATAAAGTCATGGCTTCCTATGAACAATTTCAATATTTGAATATGAAATTAAAGGAGATGTAATAAGATTCTTCACCTGTTTGTAAAACAAATTAAATTATATTGTGCAATTGTTTGAATAAAACCTATTATGGTCGAGAAAGTGTATTTTTGGACTAAACACGGCAATTTAACCCGACTTTTGTGAATGAAAATTTCCTTATTTCTGATTGGTCGTACTTCGTGATTGGTTTATTTCTTATCACGTGCTTCAAAGTCTACACAACAGTTGTTTAAATTCACTTTTGGCGACAATATCGATTTATATGCATTTACACAACCTATCATTTACACATGTTCCGCGTTTTTGCATTTTTGTGGAGACGTGGCATTGTTCTCCCCTTTGTCCCTGTACTTAAGCAAACCCCCATAGATTTTGTACACAAAATTCCTTGTGGAAACAACCTAACGTATAGAATTGCCCTGTGGAGACCTATTCAGTCCCTTTGTCTCTATTGTTTTCATGTCTCCACAGGGTACGGTATATCTCTCAAACTTGGATATGATCACACAACCTTGTTCAATAATTACACGTGGTTGTTTAAAATCGTTTTTACACAGCGGTTTTTTACACAGGAGAATAACAGTGTAGGGTATACCGTCAGTCTTTAGAATTTGGAACGCAAGGGAACAATCAGGCTAAGGCGGGGTAGGGTCACTACTTATACTTACAATAGAAACAATAGGCCTACGTTGAATTTGAAAAGCTTATACCTAGGGTACCGCAGTCTTTAGAATTTGGAATGTAAGGGAATAATAATGCTAAGATGGGTACGGTTAGTGTTCATATGTTTTGAACGTACACAGCACGGTTATTTACGTCTCAGCCAATGAAATGCCTTGCTTATAACGCTCCGCCCACTGTTACTGCCCATCGTGACCGTCCACTGCCTTACTCTTCTTATTGGCTGTTTCGTAAGTTTTACGAAACAGCCCTTGTTTTCGTTAAGATTTTTTTTTATTTTTTATTTTTTTTTTTTTGTTGGCTTTTCCGCAGAATTGCGGAAAAGCCTTTGTTTTTGTTAAGATTTTTTTTTTCTTTTTTGGCTTTTCCGAAATTTTTCGGAAAAGCCTTTGTTTTTGTTCTGATTTTTTTGGCTTTTCCGAAATTTTTCGGAAAAGCCTTTGTTTTTGTTCTGATTTTTGTGGGGGCTTTTCCGCAAATTGCGGAAAAGCCTTTGTTTTTGTTAAGATTTTTTGTTAAATTTTTTTTTGGCTTTTCCGAAATTTTTCGGAAAAGCCTTTGTTTTTGTTCTGATTTTTTTTTTCTTCTTCTCATTCTTGTTCTATCAAAAATGCCATAGACAAAGCACACGTTTCATTCTGACCGCCACTTTTGCCATTAAACAGACTTCAATCTTAATGAGAGTTTGCATTGACTTGGACCCTATACCGAAGTAGTACATATTACTCTGACGTCATGATGACGTCATCACGTGGCACGTGACGTCATCACGTGGCACGTGACGTCATCTCAAAAGTGCGTTTTTGAAGGGCCTATATCTAGAGAACCCTAAGTCCGATTGAGCTCAAACTTGGTTTGTTGGTGGACCGGCTTGTGTTATAGATGAAAATCGACGTGACGTCATGATGACGTCATCATACGATTTTGCAGTAATTTTTAAAGTTTTGAACCCTTAAGCCATATCTCATCAACTGAACATGCTAATTTCGAAATTCTTTTTGTAATAGGTTTGTTAGATCATAGATACTTACATATAATTGTAAAAAATGTATGACGTCATCATGACGTCATCAAAAATGTGCTTTTTTGAAACACATATAAGGGTAGGTCCGATCGTCACAAAAATTGGTGGGTAGGCAGATATTGTCACTAGCATGCAAAATCCGAAGTGACGTCATGATGACGTCATCGGCTGATTTTCTATGATTTTTTAAATGTTTCAAATTTCATTATACACTAAAAAACTTACACTGTCATTGATCGGATTGACTACAAACTCGATCCGGGCCAAGACCACGTTGCAAATGTTTGCTTCGACGAGTACAGTTGTGATGACGTCATCGTGGGTCACGTGACGTCATCTTAAAGGTACACACTTTAAGGTCCTATATCTAGAGAACCGTAAGTCCGATTGGGTGCAGTCTTAATGCTGATAGGCCAGGATTTGTTACAGATAAAAAAATTGATGTGACGTCATGATGACGTCATGATGACGTCATCTAGAGGTCATTACATTCAATTAAAAATTTTGTATATTTAGCAATCTCTTATGACAAAAACCTTCGGAAGTGTTATACACTATATTTTTGTGTACCTAATTCCAAGTTCTTATGATCATAGCTCACTCCAGCGTCAAAATATACCCATTTTAATATTTAGCCCCAAAACAATATGATAACAAAGGAATTCTGGGAAGGCAGTGTAACCGTGGGTATCATGTTGCATGTTCTTTATTTATCCTACAATACAACTTATACTTGTGTGTGCCGTTGCGCTATACGAGCGAAGTCAGTTCGAGCTCTGTCTTTTCTGCTGTGGTTATACCCTTTATAGTGTGGCATTTTGCCCAATTTTTACAGGGTTGGTCACTTTCAACTCATAGACCACCCTAGTCATTCTTTTCGATTTTTTTTTGGTGGATTCGTTGAGTTTTTAGAGGGTTTTGGGGGTATTTTTGGTTACTGCTGTGGTGTATAAGTTCTACACACAGCAGCGTTTCTTTTGTTTGCACGTACGGCTTGTGGCAGTGCACAGCCCTACGTAGCGTTTGTTAAGCTTTTGTGTTCAGTGCACAGCCCCCAGTCTTCGGTTACGTAAGCATCCGGAGTACTGTGTGGGCTGTGTTATTTCTTTTGAATAGGCGGGCAAAGGTATTTGCCCTCCTTTCTTTCTTTTTCTCAGCACTGTCAAAGTAGACAGTGCTTGTATGTATATATATACAAATACATATATATCCTGTTTGCCTTGCTATCTGCAGTGAGATAGCAAGGTAGTTATTTTCTTTCGGCACCAATACAAGTGTTTTTGGTGCCATTTGTACATATAATTATCCGAGTAGGATAATTTTATTCTTTTTACCGGACTAGGCAGCTGCTAGCCGGTTCTTTTTTTGCCTACCCCAGTTGGGTCGGTCTTTCTTTGCCTTTCCCTTTTTCCCTTTCGAATGCCTTCCCAAGCATTCTCCCCCCGGCGCCTCCGAGCTTTCGAACTGAAAGTCGATGGCAAAGAGGCGCCTAGTGACGTTTTTAAGGTCCTCCGGGAGGTCGGGGTTATCCCCAAAGACCACTTGGAGGCCTTACAACCTCTACCCGGCGGCAGATTTGACGTCACTTTCAAGTCTGCCGCATTAGCCCAACGTTTTGGGCCAGTTTTGGCGGGGCGTCCCGGTTGCCATGTGTCGTCATTTGGCGCCATGACGCTCGTCACTGTCAAGTTTGTGGAGGTGGACTTGGACGACAACGTCGTCCGGTCCATCCTCTCACGCTTTGGGAAGGTTCAGAAGGGTAGGTTTCAAACCTACCCGGATGAGCCTTCCGTTTTTACTGGCACCCGGCAGTACCTCATGTCGGATGTCAAGTCCATCCCTTCGGTTCTCCGCATCGGGAACCGCAACGCCTGGGTGTCCCACTTGGGACAGACCAGGACCTGTGCCCGATGCGGGGACCCTGGCCACACGGCCAATAAATGAAACACCGTGAGGTGTTACAAGTGTTTGGAGGTGGGACACACTTCCTCCGAGTGTCCAAACTCGGTGAAGTGTACTTTTTGCGGGGAGGCGGGGCACAACTTTCAGCGGTGCCCCAAATCCTACGCAACTAAAGTTAAGCCTACCAAACGGTGGGCTGATGTAGTGGTGCAGGAGCAAACTCCTCCTGCACCACCCCCTCGTCAAGAGCCTTCCGCTGCGTCTGCATCCGCAGCTGCGGCGGCAGACAAATCGGACGGCTCCACGCCCGTTTCGTCTTCGTCTTCGGACGGGGACACTATTTCTGGGGACGACAGCCCGCAGACGTCCTCTTTTAAGTTGCCTCGAGCGTCCTGCCTTGGATGTTCGGGGATTGTAGGTCCGTTTGAGGCGCGCTCCGAGTGGAAATGTTTCCACTGCGAGCGTGCCATCATTCGGACTACTAGTTTTAGCCTTGTCGGTTGCGCCGGGTGCACGGGCGTTAACTCGCAGCCAACTTTGGTCTGCGACAAGCCCGCGTGCCTAGGGGCCGCGACCGATAAGGTTAATCCCTTTGTAGTTCCGCGAGGAAGGAGGAAGAAGACGAAGAGGGCTCGTCCCTCCTCAGATTCGGACTCCCCATCCTCCGGGTCCATTCCCCAGAAACGTTTTTCTGGGAAGCCCGGATCTAAACTCTCCGAATCTTCTGACTCGGAAGAGGATAGACCCGGGAAAGAGATTCTTCCTCCCCTCTCACCTTTGTTTCCTTCTGTGGAGATTATTCCTGCTACTCAACCTAGCCTGTCCGGCTCCTCGGGGTCCGGGGAGTCGGACATAGACGAGCAGGGTGGAGATGAGGACGAATTTCTGTCCTCGGCAGAATCTCCCCCTAGCCCAACCCCTGGGGCGGAATCGCCCCCTTAGTTTTTTTGATCCATAATTCACAATATGGTCGCCATTCTTACACTTAATGTCCAGGGCATGCGCGCTCCCGTAAAGAGGAGACAAGTTTTTGAGTTGTGTGGAGATTACGATATTTCCTGTCTTCAGGAATGTCATATCTCCTCCAACTCCGATTTAGCTGCTTGGCAGGCAGAATGGAAGGGCAGGATGTTCGCCAGTTTTGGCACATTCAACTCCTGTGGTACCATCATCCTTCTGCCTGCTAGCAGCCCCTTCGTTTTTTCTGATCCTTCCTTCGATACTGAGGGGAGGATCGTTTCTGGTATTTTGCGTGGTCCTGGCAGCGGGTCGGGGGTGCGACTTTGCACAATTTATGCCCCCACCAATGCCAGGTCGCGCCGTCTCTTCTTTGCAGGATTAGGCGTATACCTGACTGGTAACTTTCCCATTCTCCTCACGGGCGATTTTAATTGTGTTTCAGATGTAGCTTTAGATCACCGAGGTTCCGATAACACACGTTGTGGAATCGGGGCCAAGGAGATCGAACATCTGCTTTCTGATTTTGACCTTCGAGACTGCTGGCGGTCTCTTCACCCGTCGGACGTTTCTTATACATGGCGTAATGCGGCTAACACACTATCCAGCCGGCTAGACCGTTTTTACGTGTCGAACCTGGTTGATGTGGTGTCTTGCCAGCATGAGCCATGTTATTTTAGCGACCATGTTTGTGTAGTTATGGATTTTCCTTTACCGGAGAAAGCACGTGTTGGTGGAGGTTTTTGGAAATGTAATGTTTCCGTCCTTGCCGACGCGGGTTTTCAACGGGAATTCCGTTGTGCTTATGCGGGTTGGCGGTCTCTCAAGGAGGGGTACGACAACGACTCCTCTGGTGGGAGGACGTCAAATCCCGCATAAAGCGTTTTATTATTTCTTTTTCTTGTCGCTTGGCAAGAAAGAAGCGGAAGCGTAGGGAGTCACTTTTGTCTTCCCTGCGCTCCGTTATTTCTGATTTAAATGCCGGGAAGTGTGACGCTGCCACTCTTTCCCGGCATAACGAAATCAAGGAGGCCCTTCAAGAATTGGACGACTTCGAAGCGGAGGGTGCCCGAATCCGCTCGCGAGTTCGGGAACTCGAGGAAGGGGAGAAGCCGTCCAAGTATTTTTTTCATCTAGAATCCTCCCAGGCTCGGAAGAAAATTATTTCCTCCGTCCGTAACCCACGGGGAGACATCGTTACATCCCCCGGAGAAATTTCTACCGTTTATCGAGATTTCTTTCTCGACCTTTTTTCTGAAGAGCCTGTGGAGGTTGACTCACAGGGCCCCTTTCTTGACTCTTTGTCTACACTTGTAGATGAAGAGAGCCGCATTGACTTGGACAGTCCACTTGAATTGTCTGAGCTCGATGCGGCCCTTCGTAGCATGGCCAACGGTAAGACTCCCGGAGGGGACGGCCTGCCCAATGAATTCTACGTGAATTTTTGGGACATGGTCGGCCCCGACCTTCTTGGGGTCTTCCATTGTGCCTTTATACTAAATCATTTAGGTGATTCACAATGTTTGGGGATCATAACACTTTTGGAGAAGGTTGGGGATCCGCTTGATCCCCAAAACAAGCGCCCCATCTCTCTCCTTAATGTTGATTATAAGATCCTGTCGAAGGCCTTGTGCCTCCGTTTGGGTAATGTTTTACCTGACATAGTCGGTCAATTTCAGACTTGTGGCGTCAAGGGGAGGTCCATCCATGATAATACCAGACTCCTTCGGGATCTGGTAGCATACGTGGATGGAAGGAACCTTGACTGCCTCGTTATTTCCCTCGACCAGCAGAAGGCCTTCGACAGGGTCAATTGGGATTTCCTTTTTAAGGTCCTAGACCAATTTGGTTTTGGGCCGAATTTCCGGCACTGGATTAAACTGTTATACACAGATATATCCAGTGCAGTCTTGGTGAATGGGGTTGTTTCCTTTTTTTGTCACGAGGGGTGTAAGGTAAGGTTGCCCTCTCTCCCCTCTTCTATATGTCCTTTTTGTTGAGCATTTTGCTCAGACAGTCCTCAATGATCGCCGCGTGACTGGTTTGGCAATGCCCGGGGCCAATGGCTTGCAATGCAAAGTGTTGCAGTACGCTGACGACACGACCTGCATTGTAAGGGATTGCCAATCTCTCAGGCGGCTTTTTGGGATCATTGATTTTTTTTCGCGCGCGAGCGGGTCTCGCTTAAATCTTGCCAAGTCGAAAGGCTTGGTCTTTGGCTCCTGGCCCGATTGCCTTCCCGATCTGGTCCCCATTCAGTGGACCACCGACCCGATCAAGATCAACGGTGTCTGGGTTGGCAAGGGGGACATGGGCCCTTTTAATTGGAAAGCGCGGCTTCCCAAACTGCAGTCCTCTTTGGACAGCTGGAAAAGGGGGACGTTTTCCCTCTTAGGTAAGGTATTGCTGGTCAATACCTTAATTCTATCACCTTTGTTTTTGCTGGCTTCGGTTTATCCACTTCCACTTGCAGTAGAGCGGACTATAAACCGAGCTATTTTTTCCTTCATTTGGTCGGGCAAGACTGAACTCGTCCGGAGGACAGTTCTTGTCCAGTCCCTAGCCAAGGGCGGGTTGGGTGTTACCAACCTCCGCGACAAATGTGACGCCTTTTTCGTTCTTGGGGTAAAGGCCTTGTTGGGCGATGGGGGCCCACCCTTGAGATTTTTTTCTCTATACTGGGTGGCCTTGTCGCTCCGCCGGGTCTTTCCCCCGAATTGGTGGCGGAACGATGTTCCTCACGCTTTTTCGCCCACGGGCTATTATAAGCAGTTTTGCAAGCTGGTATTGCTGGCTGTTGAGATTTCCCCGGACATTGATTGGGGGCCGGCGTCGGTTCGCAGTCTTTGCGAGCTTTTTGCGGGCCAACGTCCTAATCAGCGTCCGGCTTGCAACATTTCTGACATCGGTCAGATTTTTAAAGTTTGTCATGCCTCCAATTTGAGCAACCGACTTCGGGACTTAAATTGGAGGATTGTTTGGGGCACTTAAGACTTCTCAACGTCTTTTTCGTTGGGGTATAGGGGACGGCAAATGCCCTCGGGTCGGCTGTGCCGCTCCCGAGACACTTTGTCATATTTTTTGGGACTGTTCCTTTGTTTCCAATTTGTGGGCTTGGGTTGAGCATCTTGGATGTAAAGCACAAGCCCGACGTTTTTCTCTTACACGTTCCTGTGTCCTCTACGGGTCTGGTGTGGACACTAGCCCGGAGTCCCTTTTGATTTGGTTTTTAATTTGCACGGTGAGGTGGCTGGTTTGGCTTTCGCGTTGCGAGACATTGTATGATGGATCCCGACTGGATGCCGACCAGGTACTTCTCCGTGTCAAGGGTTCAATTAGGGCACGGCTCCAAGCAGACTTTGCCCGGCTGGACCGGACGAAGTTTCGCACCATTTGGTGTGTGCGAGGAGCCGTTTGTACTGTTAGAGACGACCGATTGGTCTTTCACCTTTGATTCCCTTGACGTTTGTCTTTGGAGCTACTGTCTCCTGTTCCTTTTATCTGAGCTCATTTGCTCCTGTGTTTTGCTTGTTATTATAAGTCTTGTCTCTCGCTTGTTACTTGTACCATTTTGTTTACCGTTTTTGGTTGAAGACAGGGGGGGGGGGGTCGTACCCCCTCATGATAATGCATGGGTAGCGAGGCTGCACTGTCTTCGTGTAATGTGCTTGTTTAGTGTTTGTTTTTTGATGTTCAAATTTAGTCAGGGGTAGGGGGGCTCGAAGCCTCACGTACCTAGGTATAGCGTGGCTATCCTACCCCGGGGACTTTAGATGTCCCCAAAACTTTAAAAATGGTAGCAGTGCATGTTATGTGACGTAAACCTATGTGTGGCGTTGTCCGCAATCGGAGAACCCACCTCGGATATCATTCGTGATGACCGACGCGCGCCCTATCCGAACTACTGTATAGCCTAGTGGATAGAGCATGTGACTCCCGACCACAGGGTTCTGAGTTCGATCCTCGCAAGGGAAGGGATTGTTTTCTCCACATCTTTTTTATGTTTTTTCTTCAGCAATTTTTGGCTTTTCCGCAAAATTGCAGAAAAAGAACGTTTGTTTTTGTTATCATTTTGTTCTTCTTTTTCTTATTTTAGTTCTAACTGAAATTCCACAGACTTCGCGCATAGACTTTCTAGACGGCACTTTGGTCATCAAAAAACTTTGGATCTTAGTCAGTTAGCATACACATAGATCAGACATAGCAAAGATGTGTGCCGCAGAGTGACGTCATCATGACGTCATCGTGTGTCACGTGACGTCAACTTAAAGGTGCAATTTTCAAAGTCCAATATCTCCCAAAGTAAATGTGGGATTTCATTTCGGACTGAAGTTTTGTTTATATAAAGACAAGGATGTGTTACATGTGAAAAATTGGGTGACGTCACGATGACGTCATCATGTGATGTATTTTTAAATATTGAATTGTTGCATTTTAAACTTTTTTTCAAGATATCTAGCGAACGAAACAAGGTATTTTCTAAATTGTTTTGTTAATAGCTTTTGTATGTGACATAGATATGCACCAAGTTGGGTCATTTGCGTGACGTCATGACGTAATGCTAATTTTGAATTTTTGTAATAGGTTTGTTAGATCATACATACATATAAATCTGAAAAATGTGTGACGTCAGGATGACATCATTAAAAATATATTTTTGAAACACACATACGGGTAGCTCCGATCGTCACAAAACATGGTAGGTAGGCATATATTGTCAATAGCATGCAAATTCAGAAGTAACGTCATAATTTTTTAATGTTTCAAGTTTCATTGTATCTCAAAATTTTCCATTGTCATTAATCAGATTGACTCAAATCTTCACACAGGCCAAGACCACGTCGCAAATGTTTGCTTTCACAATTACAGTTGTGATGACATCATCATGGGTCATGTAACGTCATCTTAAAGGTGAACACTTTATATCCTCTATCTCGAGAACTGTAAATTTGATTGATTTCCAAATTCTTTTTGTAATAGGTATATTTGCTCATAAATGTAGAAAATGTCTGACGTCATGATGACGTCATAAAAAATTCAGTTTTTTTTTACGCGCAAAGTAAGGTCCAATCGTGACAAAACTTTGCAGGTATGTTAAATGTCAGCTGGGAATGAGAAATATACAGTGACTCGTGATGGCGTCATCATCTGATTATATATGTAATAATATTCTTTTAAAAATATTATTTGATATATTCTTTAAACAAAATATTCTTTTATATCAGTATTCAACAGTAATTTCCCGGAAAAGCCTGTTTGTCTGTCCTGGACAGACAACACGTCTAGTTTTTTTTTCTTTTTCATTTTGGGTACCCAATCCCATAGACTTTGTACACAGTTCCTTCTGCCCTCTACTTTTAACAGAAAACAAAGTCGTATTCCCATAAAACTTAACATAGATGAAGACCTCATAGCATAGATGTATGTAGAACAATGACGTCATGATGACGTCATCAGGGGTCACGTGACGTCATCTTAAAGGTGCGTTTTTGAAGGGCCCATATATAGAGAACCGTAGGTCCGATTGACTTCAAAATTTCTATGTGGGTAGACGGGCATGTGTTATAGATGAAAATTGACGTGACGTCATGATGACGTCATCATGCGATTTTGTATTAATGTTTAAGTTTTTTGACCTTTAAGCTATATCTCATCAACGGAACATGCTAATTTCGAAATTCTTTTTGCAATAGGTTTGTTAGGTCATAGATACATACATACAAATGTGAAAAGTGTGTGACGTCATGATGACGTCATCAAAAATGCGCTTTTTTGAAACACGTATAAGGGTAGGTCCGATCATCATGAAAATGTGTGGGTAGGTAGATATTGTCAATAGCATGCAAAATCCGAAGTGACGTCATTGTGACGTCATCGGCTGATTTTCTATGAATTTTTCAAGGTTTCAAATTTCAATGTACTCTCCAAATTTGACACTGTCATTGATCAGATTGACTCCAAACTCGACCCAGGCCAAGACCACGTTGGAAATGTTTGCTTTGGCAAGTACCGTTGTGATGACGTCATCATGGGTCACGTGACGTCATCTTAAAGTTGCACACTTTAAGGTCCTATATGTAGAGAACTGTAGATCGGATTTGGTGCAGTTTTAATGCTTAAAGACCAGGATTTGTTACAGATACAAAAAATTGATGTGACGTCATGATGGCGTCATCATGACGTCATCTAGAGGTCATTAAATTCAAGTTAATATTTGGTATATTTAGCAATCTCTTATGACAAAAATCTTCAGAAGTTTTATACACTGTATTTTTGTGTACCTAATTCCAAGTTCTCATGATCATAGCTCACTCCAGCGTCAAAATATACCCATTTCAATATTTAGCCCCAAAACAATATGATAACAAAGGAATTCTGGGAAGGCAGTGTAACCGTGGGTATCATGTTGCACGTTCTTTATTTATCCTCGGATATCATTTGTGATGACCGACGCGCGCCCTATCCGAACTACTGTATAGCCTAGTGGATAGAGCATGTGACTCCCGACCACAGGGTTCTGAGTTCGATCCTCGCAAGGGAAGGGATTGTTTTCTCCACATCTTTTTATGTTTTTTCTTCAGCAATTTTTGGCTTTTCCGCAAAATTGCAGAAAAATACCGTTTGTTTTTGTTATCATTTGTTTCTTCTTTTTCTTATTTTAGTTCTAACTGAAATTCCACAGACTTCGCGCATAGACTTTCTAGACGGCACTTTGGTCATCCAAAAACTTTGGATCTTAGTCAGTTAGCATACACATAGACATAGCATAGATGTGTGCCGCAGAGTGACGTCATCATGACGTCATCGTGTGTCACGTGACGTCAACTTAAAGGTGCAATTTTCAAAGTCCAATATCTAACAAAGTAAATGTGGGATTTCATTTCGGACTGAAGTTTTGTTTATATAAAGACAAGGATGTGTTACATGTGAACAATTGGGTGACGTCACGATGACGTCATCATGTGATGTATTTTTAAATATTGAATTTTTGCATTTTTAACCATTTTTTCAAGATATCTAGCGAACGAAACAAGGTATTTTCTAAATTGTTTTGTTAACAGCTTTGGTATGTGACATAGATATGCACCAAGTTGGGTCATTTGCGTGACGTCATCATGACGTAATCAAAATTGTGGTGTTTTTTAATACACATAAACAAGATGCGATTGTAATAAAAATCGGTGTGCAGCTAAAGTATGATTACTATATGCCAAATATGAAGTGACATCATCATGACGTCATCGAATGTCATATGACGTCATCTTAAAGCTGCAATTTTCAAAGTCCTATATCTCTAGAACTAAAACTGGGATCGGGTTGATAGTTTTAGTTGTATACAGACAGGTACGTGTTATATCTGTTAAAAAACAGGGAACGTATTAAAAATAGGGTAACTCATAATAACCTCATCATTTGATCCTTGAATATTTCCATTTTTAAAATACTTATCTGCTTATTAACTTATCTGCCATATTTTACGTGAGCTAAGAAAATTGAAATAGACCATACAAACAATGAAATTTTATTCTTAATCAACAAGAAAACGAAAAAGCTATGTGTTCTGTTCTACAACAGACGCATAATTTCTTTTTCTTTTTGGGTACCTGGTCCAATAGACTTTGTACACGTTTCCTTCGTACATGTACTTTTAACAGAAAACAAAGTCGTATTCCCATAAAACTTAACCTATGTGAAGACCTCATAGTGAAGATGTGTCCCGAACATAGACGTCATGATGACGTCATCAGGGTTCACGTGACGTCATCTTGAAGGTGCGTTTTTGAATTCGCTAGAATATTGCACATAGCATTTGTAAACGTTTTCTTTCTTACCGGCCACTTTGGCTACTTTTAAACTTGGCAGACACTTACACCAACTGCTCACAATGTGTGCCGAACTTTTACGTCATGATGACGTCATCACATGTCACGTGACGTCATCTTAAAGGGGCATTTTTTCGAAGCCATATATCTACAAAAGTACAAGTCCGATTAAGTTGGAACGTAATATCTAGGTATGCCACCGGGTGTTATAGATGAACATTGACATGACGTTATGATCAAGTCATAACATGTCACGTGGTGTCATCTTAAAGGGGCACTCGCTAGATTATTGCCCTTAGCATTTGTAAACGTTTTCTTTCTTACTGGCCACTTTGGCTACTTTTAAACTTGGCAGACACTTACCCCAACTGCTCACAACGTGTGGCGAACTTTTACGTCATGATGATGTCATCACATGTCACGTGACGCCATCTTAAAGGGGCATTTTTTCGAAGCCATATATCTACAAAAGTACAAGTCCGATTAAGTTGAAACGTAATATCTAGGTATGCCACCGGGTGTTATAGATGGAAATTGACATGACGTTATGATGACGTCATCACATGTTACGTGACGTCATCTTAAAGGGGCAGTTTTTGAAGCCATATATATTAAGAAGTACATGTCCGATTAAGTTGAAAAGTAATATCTAGGTAGCCCAATAGGTTTATAGATGAAAATTGACATGACATTATTATGATGTCATCACATGTCACATGACGTCATCTTAAAGGTGCAGTTTTTGAAGCCATATATAAACAAAAGTACAAGTCCGATTAAGTTCAAAAGTAATATCTAGCTAGCCCAGTAGGTATTTTAAATAACAAAATTATTGATGTCATGATTACGTCATCACTCGTTTCGTGTCATTATCTTAAAGGGGCATTTTTCTCAAAGCCATATATCTTCAAAAGTACAGGTCCGATTTATTTGAAATGTAATATATAGTCGGGTAGGCAAGCAGGTTTATAGATGAAAATTGACGTGACGTTATGATGACGTCATCACATGCACGTCACGTTATCTTAAAGGGGCAGTTTTTAAAGCCATACATTGTATATCTACAAAAGTACAAGTTCGATTATTTTAAATGTAATATCTAGGTAGGTCAGCAAGTTTACAGATGAAAATGTACATTACGTTATGATGACGTCATCACAAGTGACTATTACAAACAACTTTAATTATTTTCAAAGTCTAACAAAGAAAACTGGCAGCAGCGCGATTGTTTGACAAACTTAAATTATTGTATTCTCATTTCACATCCAAAAAATAAAAAAACAAAAACGAAACAGCCCTGTGTTTGTCCACAAACACCTCCCTCTGGCTCTAGTTTTTTTTTGGCTGTTTCGGAAGTTTTCCGAAACAGCCCTTGTTTTCGTTAAGATTTTTTTTTTTTTTTTTTTTTCAGACTTTTTGCCCATAGCATTTGTACACGTTTTCTTTCTGCCAGGCACTTTGGCTACTTTTATGCAGCCGATTGCCTTTAAACTTAACAGACACTTAGACCAACTGCTCAGGATGCATGCCGAACTTTTACGTCATGATGACGTCATCACGTAATTTTTTATGAATTTTTGAATTTTGAAAATCGTAACATTCATTAAATTATATCTAGCGAACAAAACAAGATATTTTCAAAATTCTTTTTCTTATAGCTTTGGTATGTCTCAAAGATATGCCCTAAATTGCGAAAATTGTGTGACGTCATGATGACGTCATCAAAAATGTTTTTTTTTTTTTAACGCATGTAAGGGTCAATCCGATTACAAAAATGTATACATTGTATTTTTCTGTACCCAATTCCAAAATTTCATGATCGTGGCTCACTCAAGTAAGAAATGACAGCCATTTCAAAATTTATACCAAATTCAATATAACACAAAGGAATTCTGGGACGGGCTGATAACCATGGCTATTATGAGCTTGCTGTTTATAAAAGGGGTTGATTTCTAGTCTTTTTTCAAGTCGCTGAATTTTTGAAGTTTTAAAATCGTAACATTCTTTTCAATATATCTAGCGAACAAAACAAGATATTTTCAAAATTATTTTTGTTACAGCTTTGGTATGTCTCAAAGATATGCCCTAAATGGCGAAAATTGTGTGACGTCATGATGACGTCATCAACAATATTTTTTTTTTTAAACGCATGTAAGGGTCAATCTGATTACAAAAATGTATACATTGAATTTTCCTGTACCTAATTCCAAAATTTCGTGATCGTGGCTCACTCAAGTAAGAAATAGGAGCCATTTCAAAATGTAGACCAAATTCAATATAACACAAAGGAATTCTGGGAAGGGCTGATAACCATGGCTTAAATGTGCATGCTGTTTATAAAAAGGGTTGATTTGTAGTCTTTTTTCAAGTCGCTGAATCTTGAAGTATTATAATCGTAACATTCTTTTCACTATATCTAGCGAACAAAACAAGATATTTTCAAAATTATTTTTGTTATAGCTTTGGTATGTCTCAAAGATATGCCCTAAAAAGCGAAAATTGTGTGACGTCATGATGACGTCATAAAAAAATTCTTTTTTCAAGTCGATAGAATATTGCCCATAGCATTTGTAAACGTTTACTTTCTTACCGGCCACATTGGCTACTTTTAAACTTGGCAGACACTTACCCCAACTGCTCACAATGTGTGCCGAACTTTTACGTCCTGATGACGTCATCACATGTCACGTGACGTCATCTTAAAGGGGCATTTTTCGAAGCCATATATCTACAAAAGTACAAGTCCGATTCAGTTGGAACGTAAGGTATGCCACCTGGTGTTATAGATGAAAATTGACATGACGTTATGATCAAGTCATAACATGTCACGTGGTGTCATCTTAAAGGGACACTCGCTAGATTATTGCCTATAGCATTTGTACACGTTTTCTTTCTTACCGGCACTTTGGGTACTTTTAAACTTGGCAGACACTTAGACTAACTGCTCACAATGTGTGCCGAACTTTTACCTCTTGATGACGTCATGACATGCCACGTGACGTCATCTTAAAGGGGCAGTTTTTGAAGCCATATATCTACAAAAGTACAAATTCGATTAAGTTGAAAAGTAATATCTAGGTAGCCCAGTAGGTTTATAGCTGAAAATTGACATGACATTATCATGATGTCATCACATGTCACGTGACGTCATCTTAAAGGGGCAGTTTTTGAAGCCATATCTACAAAAGTACAAGCTCGATTAAGTTGAAATGTAATATCTAAGTAGGCCAGCAGGTTTATAGATGAAAATTGACATGACGTTATGATGACTTCATCACATGTCACCTGACGTCATCTTAAAGGGGCAGTTTTTGAAGCCACATATAAACAAAAGGACAAGTTCGATTAAGTTGAAATGTAATATCCAGGCAGATCTGCAGGTTCATAGATGAAAATTGACATGACATTATGATGACTTCATCACATGTCACGTGACGTCATCTTAAAGGGGCAGTTTTTGAAGCCATCTATCTACAAAAGTACAAGTTCGATTAAGTTGAAACGTGGTATCTAACATGAATTTTAAACAATTTTTGATAATTCTTGTAATATATTTTTAGGTCATACACACTTAAATATAAATGTGAAAAATGTGTGACGTCTGATGACGTAATCATGGTCATCAACTCCTTGTATGCTCACATTTCCAAAACGATTATGAATAAGCCTACGTGATTGCATGACCTGTCGTAGACGACCATGAATGTAAAACGAGATTTTTTGATCCACCATTGAAATCTCAAAAATTAAGAATCAAACTACCAAAAACCCCCCCTAAACGAAACAGCCCTGTGTTTGTCCACAAACACCAAAGCTCTAGTTTTTTTGGCTGTTTCGAAAGTTTTTCGAAACAGCCCTTGTTTTCGTTAAGATTTTTTTTTTTGGGCTGTTTCGAAAGTTTTTCGAAACAGCCCTTGTTTTCGTTAAGATTTTTTTTTTTTCTTTTTTTTTTTTTTTTTTTTCTTTTTCAGACTTTTGCCCATAGCATTTGTACACGATTTCTTTCTGCCAGGCACTTTGGCTACTTTTATGCAGCCGATTGCATTTAAACTTAGCAGACACTTAGACCAACTGCTCAGAATGCATGCCGAACTTTTACGTCATGATGACGTCATCACGTGATTTTTTATGAATTTTTGAAATTTGAAAATCGTAACATTCATTAAATTATATCTAGCGAACAAAACAAGATATTTTCAAAATTCTTTTTCTTATAGCTTTGGTATGTCTCAAAGATATGCCCTAAATTGCGAAAATTGTGTGACGTCATGATGACGTCATCAAAAATGTGTTTTTTTGTTAACGCATGTAAGGGTCAATCCGATTACAAAAATGTATATATTGAATTTTCCTGTACCCAATTCCAAAATTTCATGATCGTGGCTCACTCAAGTAAGAAATAACAGCCATTTCAAAATTTAGACCAAATTCAATATAACACAAAGGAATTCTGGGACGGGCTGATAACCATGGCTATTATGAGCTTGCTGTTTATAAAAGGGTTGATTTCTAGTCTTTTTTCAAGTCGCTGAATTTTGAAGTTTTAAAATCGTAACATTCTTTTCAATATATCTAGCGAACAAAACAAGATATTTTCAAAATTATTTTTGTTACAGCTTTGGTATGTCTCAAAGATATGCCCTAAATGGCGAAAATTGTGTGACGTCATGATGACGTCATCAACAATATTTTTTTTTTTAAACGCATGTAAGGGTCAATCTGATTACAAAAATGTATATATTGAATTTTCCTGTACCTAATTCCAAAATTTCGTGATCGTGGCTCACTCAAGTAAGAAATAGGAGCCATTTCAAAATGTAGACCAAATTCAATATAATACAAAGGAATTCTGGGAAGGGCTGATAACCATGGCTTAAATGTGCATGCTGTTTATAAAAACGGTTGATTTGTAGTCTTTTTTCAAGTCGCTGAATTCTTGAAGTTTTATAATCGTAACATTCTTTTCAATATATCTAGCGAACAAAACAAGATATTTTCAAAATTATTTTTGTTACAGCTTTGGTATGTCTCAAAGATATGCCCTAAATGGCGAAAATTGTGTGACGTCATGATGACGTCATCAACAATATTTTTTTTTTTAAACGCATGTATAAGGGTCAATCTGATTACAAAAATGTATATATTGAATTTTCCTGTACCTAATTCCAAAATTTCGTGATCGTGGCTCACTCAAGTAAGAAATAGGAGCCATTTCAAAATGTAGACCAAATTCAATATAATACAAAGGAATTCTGGGAAGGGCTGATAACCATGGCTTAAATGTGCATGCTGTTTATAAAAACGGTTGATTTGTAGTCTTTTTTCAAGTCGCTGAATTCTTGAAGTTTTATAATCGTAACATTCTTTTCAATATATCTAGCGAACAAAACAAGATATTTTCAAAATTATTTTTGTTACAGCTTTGGTATTTCTCAAAGATATGCCCTGAAAAGCGAAAATTGTGTGACGTCATGATGACGTCATCAACAAATCTTTTTTTTTAAACGCATGTAAGGGTCAATCCGATTACAAAAATGTAATCATTGAATTTTTCTGTACGTAATTCCAAAATTTCATGATCGTGGCTCACTCAAGTAAGAAATGACAGCCATTTCAAAATTTAGACCAAATTCAATATAACACAAAGGAATTGTGGGAAGGGCGGATAACCATGACTTAAATGTGCATGCTGTTTATAAAAAGGGTTGATTTGTAGTCTTTTTTCAAGTCGCTCAATCTTTAATTTTTTTAAATCGTAACATTCTTTTCAATATATCTAGCGAACAAAACAAGATATTTTCAAAATTATTTTTGTTATAGCTTTGGTATGTAATTACAGATATGCCCTATAAGGCGAAAATTGTGTGACGTCATAATGACGTCATCAAATTTTTTTATTTTTTTAAACGCATCTAAGGGTCAATCCGATTACAAAAATGTATACATTGAATTTTTTTGTACCCAATTCCAAAATTTCATAATCGTGGCGCACTCAAGTAAGAAATAACAGCCATTTCAAAATTTAGACCAAATTCAATATAATACAAAGGAATTCTGGGAAGGACTGATAACCATGGCTTAAATGTGCTTGCTGTTTATAAAAGGGGTTGATTTCTTGTCTTTTTTCAAGTCGCTGAATTTTTGAAGTTCTAAAATCGTAACATTCTTTTCACTATATCTAGCGAACAAAACAAGATATTTTCAAAATTCTTTTTGTTATAGCTTTGGTATGTCTCAAAGATATGCCCTAAAAAGCGAAAATTGTGTGACGTCATGATGACGTCATAAAAAAAATTCTTTTTTCAAGTCGATAGAATATTGCCCATAGCATTTGTAAACGTTTACTTTCTTACCGGCCACATTGGCTACTTTTAAACTTGGCAGACACTTACCCCAACTGCTCACAATGTGTGCCGAACTTTTACGTCCTGATGACGTCATCACATGTCACGTGACGTCATCTTAAAGGGGCATTTTTCGAAGCCATATATCTACAAAAGTACAAGTCCGATTCAGTTGGAACGTAAGGTATGCCACCTGGTGTTATAGATGAAAATTGACATGACGTCATGATCAAGTCATAACATGTCACGTGGTGTCATCTTAAAGGGGCACTCGCTAGATTATTGCCTATAGCATTTGTACACGTTTTCTTTCTTACCGGCACTTTGGGTACTTTTAAACTTGGCAGACACTTAGACTAACTGCTCACAATGTGTGCCGAACTTTTACCTCTTCATGACGTCATGGCATGCCACGTGACGTCATCTTAAAGGGGCAGTTTTTGAAGCCATATATCTACAAAAGTACAAATTCGATTAAGTTGAAAGTAATATCTAGGTAGCCCAGTAGGTTTATAGCTGAAAATTGACATGACATTATCATAATTGATGTCATCACATGTCACGTGACGTCATCTTAAAGGGGCAGTTTTTGAAGCCATATGTCTACAAAAGCACAAGTCCGATTAAGTTCAAAAGTAATATCTAGGTAGCCCAGTAGGTTTTTAGATAAAAATTGAATTGACGTTATGATGACGTCATCACATGTCACGTGACGTCATCTTAAAGGGGCAGTTTTTGAAGCCATATATAAACAAAATTACAAGTTCGATTAAGTTGAAAAGTAATATCTAGGTAGCCCAGTAGGTTTATAGCTGAAAATTGACATGACATTATCATGATGTCATCACATGTCACGTGACGTCATCTTAAAGGGGCAGTTTTTGAAGCCATATGTCTACAAAAGCACAAGTCCGATTAAGTTCAAAAGTAATATCTAGGTAGCCCAGTAGGATTTTAGATAAAAATTGAATTGACGTTATGATGACTTCATCACACGTCACCTGACGTCATCTTAAAGGGGCAGTTTTTGAAGCCACATATAAACAAAAGTACAAGTTCGATTAAGTTGAAATGTAATATCTAGGTACGTCTGCAAGTTTATAGATGAAAATTGACATGACATTATGATGATGTCATCACATGTCACGTGACGTCATCTTAAAGGTGGATTCTTCGAAGCCATATATCTACAGAATTACAAGTCCAATGAAATTGAAACGTGATATGTAGGTATGCTAGCAGGCGTTATTGACAAAAATTACATGACGTCATGATGACATCATTATACGATTTTCTAGTAATTTTTAAGTTTTTAAACCCCAAAGCCATATCTCATCAAACCTACATGCTAATTTCAAAAAACAATTTGTAATACATTTGTTAGGTGATAGGTACTTACATATGAATGTGCAAAATGTGTGACATCACAATGACATCATCATGGTCACAAACTGCAAGTATGCTCACATTTCCAAAACAATTATGATTAAGGATACGTAATTGCTTGAATGTAAAACAAGATTTTGTTTCATCTACCATTGATATCTCATCAAGAATTAGAATCATACTCCCACAAAAAAACCAAAAACACCCGAAACAGCCCTGTGTTTGTACACAAACACCAGTTTCTAGTTTCTTTTTTTTGGCTTTTCCGAAATCCTTCGGAAAAGGCTTTGTTTTTGTTCTGATTTTTGGCTTTTCCGACACTCCGTCGGAAAAGGCCTTGTTTTTGTTCTGATTTTTTTTTTTTTCTGCTTCTTCTTCCTCTTTTAGTTCTGACCAAAATCCCATAGACTTTGTACACGAATTTTCTCGGCGGCACTTTAGGTCTTAAAAAACCTCAGATCTTAACCAAACTTACCTCAAACATAGACCCTAACCTGAAATGGTATGTCGAAGAGTGACGTCATGATGACGTCATCACGTGTCACGTGACGTCATCTTAAAGGTGCGTTTTTCAAGGGCCCATATCTAGAGAACGGTAGGTCCGATTTCCTTCAAACCTGATATGTTGGTAGGCTAGCTCGTGTTATAGATGAAATTTGAGGTGACGTCAAGATGACGTCATCATACGATTTTATAGTAATTTTTAAGTTTTTGAAATTCAAAGTTTCTTAAAGCCATATCTCATCAACAGAACATGCTAAATTCAAAATTCTTTTTGTAATAGCTTTGTTAGCTCCTATATTCTTTCACATACATTTGAAAAATGTGTGACGTCATCATGACGTCATCAAAAATGTGCATTTCTGAAACACACATAAGGGTACGTCCGATCGTCATAAAAATTAGTGGGTAGGTAGATAGTGCTACTAGCATGTAAAATCCGAGGTGACGTCATGATGACGTCATCGGCTGATTTTCTGTGAATTTTTTAGTTCTATCCCAAATCCCATAGACTTTGTACACGAATTTTGTAAGTGGCACTTTGGTCACTAAACAACCTCGGATCTTAATCAGACTTAACACAAACATAGACCCTCAGCTGAAAATGTAAGCCGAAACGTGACGTCATGATGACGTCATCTTAAATGTGCATTTTTCAAGGGCCCATATCTAGAGAACGGTAGGTCCGATTGCCTTCAAACCTGGTATGTTATGGGAGCTCGTGTTATAGATGAAAATTAAGGTGACGTCATGATGACGTCATCATACGATTTTACAGTAATATTAAAGTTTTTCAACTTCAAAGTTTCTTAAAGCCATATCTCACCAACAGAACATGCTAAATTCAAAATTCTTTTTGTAATAGCTTTGTTAGCTCCTATATTCTTTCACATACATTTGAAAAATATGTGACGTCATCATGACGTCATCAAAAATGTGCATTTCTGAAACACACATAAGGGTACGTCCGATCGTCATAAAAATTAGTGGGTAGGTAGATAGTGCTACTAGCATGTAAAATCCGAGGTGACGTCATGATGACGTCATCGGCTGATTTTCTGTGAATTTTTTAGTTCTATCCCAAATCCCATAGACTTTGTACACGAATTTTGTAAGTGGCACTTTGGTCACTAAACAACCTCGGATCTTAATCAGACTTAACACAAACATAGACCCTAAGCTGAAAATGTAAGCCGAAACGTGACGTCATGATGACGTCATCACGTGTCATGTGACGTCATCTTAAATGTGCATTTTTCAAGAGCCTATATCTAGAGAACGGTAGGTCCGATTGCCTTCAAACCTGGTATGTTGGTATGGTAGCTCGTGTTATAGATGAAAATTAAGGTGACGTCATGATGACGTCATCATACGATTTTACAGTAATATTAAAGTTTTTCAACTTCAAAGTTTCTTAAAGCCATATCTCACCAACAGAACATGCTAAATTCTAAATTCTTTTTGTAATAGCTTTGTTAGCTCCTATATTCTTTCACATACATTTGAAAAATGTGTGAGGTCATCACGACGTCATCAAAAATGTGCATTTCTGAAACACACATAAGGGTACGTCCGATCGTCATAAAAATTGGTGGGTAGGTAGATAGTGCCACTAGCATGCAAAATCCGAAGTGACGTCATGATGACGTCATCGGCTGATTTTTATGAATTTGTAAATGTTTCAAATTTCATTGTACTCTTAAAATTTTGCACTTCTTCAAATGCCATGAACTTCAAACTTGGCATATGCATTGACTATCTACTCGAGATGGGTGCCGAATCATGACGTCATGATGACGTCATCACAGTCACGTGACGTCATCTTAAATTTGCATTTTTGAAGGCCCTATATCTATTTTTTTTCTGCTTCTTATTTTAGTTCTATCCCAAATCCCATAGACTTTGTGCATAGATTTTCTGATCGGCACTTTTGTCATCAAACAACATCGAATCTTAGTCAGAGTTAGCATAGGTATAGACCCTGATGCAAAGTCGTGCCGCGAAGAGTGACGTCATAATGACGTCTTCGTGTGGCATGTAACATGAACTTAAAGGTCAAGTTTGGAGTACGAAATGTTAATCATAAAATAATCTCAGATCTTAAACTTAGCAAAGACATAGACCTTCTGATACTTTATGTTAAATAAAAAAGAAAAAAAGGAAAAGCCATGCGTATGTTTACAACAGACGCACATTTTTTGGCGTTTCCGCTACAGCAGGAAAGCCTTTGTTTTTGTTCTGTTCGCGCGATTGTGTAGTTTAGTACACTTTCGCCCAGGCATGAACACAATCTACTTGAAAATTGTTCGTTTTGCCACATTCAGAACAAAGGGCCACGTCGAAGAACATCTGCAGGGGTTTTTTGGAGTGAAATCGTTAGCTAAGAGGTAACAAAATACGTGATTGCGCAATACCCAGCTTTACACGGATATATAGCTGGTGGGAGAGTAGTTGACCGAGCCAAAACGTGACACAACGTAAGAAAATCGTATTTTCCGCCTTAAAAACCTTTCCAAATCACAAAAGCACGTGTCATTGGGATTCAGAGAAGTCTACTTTAGTAACAAAAAAAGGCTTTTGGAATAATCAAATACTCCAGAAGCTAACATGAACACAATTAATACAGAAATCCTAAACTACACAATACCCACTATTTTGGTTTCTTCTTAAACACGAATTTTGTCTGCGGCACTTTGGTCACTAAACAACATCAGATCTTAAGCAAACTTAACCCAAACATAGACCCTAATCTGAAATTGTGTGCCGAAGAGTGATGTCACGATGACGTCATTATGTGTTACGTGATGTCATCTTAAAGGCTCATTTTTCAAGGGCCCATATCAAGAGAACCGTAAGTCCAATTGCATTCAAACCTGGTATGTTGGCTAAACAAGTACATGTTATAAATCAAAATTGAGGTGACGTCATAATGACGTCATCATCTGATTTTTATGGTAATTTCAAAATTTTAACGTTAAAGATTCTTAAAACCACATCTCATCAACAGAACATGTTCAATTCAAAATTCCTTTTGTAATAGCTTTGTTAGCTCGTACATTCTTTTATATAAATGCGAAAAATTACTGAAGTCATAATGACGTCATTAAAGGCATGATTTCTTGAAAGACATATGGATAGACCATGTCTAATCGTCACGAAACTTGGTGGTTAGGTAGATTTTTCACTAGTTTACAAAATTCGAAGTGACATCATAAAAACATATGGAAAAGCCCTATGTTCTTAAAAACATAGACCTCTAGTTTTTTTTTTTCTTCTTCTTCTTTTAGTTCTGACCAAAAGCCCATAGACTTTGTACACGAATTTTCTCCGCGGCACTTTAGGTCTTAAAAAACTTCAGATCTTAACCAAACTTACCTCAAACATAGACCCTAAGCTGAAATAGTATGTCGAAGAGTGACGTCATGATGACGTCATCACGTGTCACGTGACGTCATCTTAAATGTGCGTTTTTCAAGGGCCCATATCTAGAGAACGGTAGGTCCGATTTCCTTCAAACCTGATATGTTGGTAGGCTAGCTCGTGTTATAGATGAAATTTGAGGTGACGTCAAGATGACGTCATCATACGAATTTATAGTAATTTTTAAGTTTTTGAAATTCAAAGTTTCTTAAAGCCATATCTCATCAACAGAACATGCTAAATTCAAAATTCTTTTTGTAATAGCTTTGTTAGCTCCTATATTCTTTCACATACATTTGAAAAATGTGTGACGTCATCATGACGTCATCAAAAATGTGCATTTCTGAAACACACATAAGGGTACGTCCGATCGTCATAAAAATTAGTGGGTAGGTAGATAGTGCTACTAGCATGTAAAATCCGAGGTGACGTCATGATGACGTCATCGGCTGATTTTCTGTGAATTTTTTAGTTCTATCCCAAATCCCATAGACTTTGTACACGAATTTTGTAAGTGGCACTTTGGTCACTAAACAACCTCGGATCTTAATCAGACTTAACACAAACATAGACCCTCAGCTGAAAATGTAAGCCGAAACGTGACGTCATGATGACGTCATCACGTGTCATGTGACGTCATCTTAAATGTGCATTTTTCAAGGGCCTATATCTAGAGAACGGTAGGTCCGATTGCCTTCAAACCTGGTATGTTATGGGAGCTCGTGTTATAGATGAAAATTAAGGTGACGTCATGATGACGTCATCATACGATTTTACAGTAATATTAAAGTTTTTCAACTTCAAAGTTTCTTAAAGCCATATCTCACCAACAGAACATGCTAAATTCAAAATTCTTTTTGTAATAGCTTTGTTAGCTCCTATATTCTTTCACATACATTTGAAAAATGTGTGACGTCATCATGACGTCATCAAAAATGTGCACTTCTGAAACACACATAAGGGTACGTCCGATCGTCATAAAAATTAGTGGGTAGGTAGATAGTGCTACTAGCATGTAAAATCCGAGGTGACGTCATGATGACGTCATCGGCTGATTTTCTGTGAATTTTTTAGTTCTATCCCAAATCCCATGGACTTTGTACACGAATTTTGTAAGTGGCACTTTGGTCACTAAACAACCTCGGATCTTAATCAGACTTAACACAAACATAGACCCTCAGCTGAAAATGTAAGCCGAAACGTGACGTCATGATGACGTCATCACGTGTCATGTGACGTCATCTTAAATGTGCATTTTTCAAGGGCCTATATCTAGAGAACGGTAGGTCCGATTGCCTTCAAACCTGGTATGTTATGGGAGCTCGTGTTATAAATGAAAATTAAGGTGACGTCATGATGACGTCATCATACGATTTTACAGTAATATTAAAGTTTTTCAACTTCAAAGTTTCTTAAAGCCATATCTCACCAACAGAACATGCTAAATTCAAAATTCTTTTTGTAATAGCTTTGTTAGCTCCTATATTCTTTCACATACATTTGAAAAATGTGTGACGTCATCATGACGTCATCAAAAATGTGCACTTCTGAAACACACATAAGGGTACGTCCGATCGTCATAAAAATTAGTGGGTAGGTAGATAGTGCTACTAGCATGTAAAATCCGAGGTGACGTCATGATGACGTCATCGGCTGATTTTCTGTGAATTTTTTAGTTCTATCCCAAATCCCATAGACTTTGTACACGAATTTTGTAAGTGGCACTTTGGTCACTAAACAACCTCGGATCTTAATCAGACTTAACACAAACATAGACCCTCAGCTGAAAATGTAAGCCGAAACGTGACGTCATGATGACGTCATCACGTGTCATGTGACGTCATCTTAAATGTGCATTTTTCTAGGGCCTATATCTAGAGAACGGTAGGTCCGATTGCCTTCAAACCTGGTATGTTGGTATGGTAGCTCGTGTTATAGATGAAAATTAAGGTGACGTCATGATCACGTCATCATACGATTTTACAGTAATATTAAAGTTTTTGAACTTCAAAGTTTCTTAAAGCCATATCTCACCAACAGAACATGCTAAATTCAAAATTCTTTTTGTAATAGCTTTGTTAGCTCCTATATTCTTTCACATACATTTGAAAAATGTGTGACGTCATCATGACGTCATCAAAAATGTGCATTTCTGAAACACACATAAGGGTACGTCCGATCGTCATAACAATTAGTGGGTAGGTAGATAGTGCTAATAGCATGTAAAATCCGAGGTGACGTCATGATGACGTCATCGGCTGATTTTCTGTGAATTTTTTAGTTCTATCCCAAATCCCATGGACTTTGTACACGAATTTTGTAAGTGGCACTTTGGTCACTAAACAACCTCGGATCTTAATCAGACTTAACACAAACATAGACCCTAAGCTGAAAATGTAAGCCGAAACGTGACGTCATGATGACGTCATCACGTGTCATGTGACGTCATCTTAAATGTGCATTTTTCAAGAGCCTATATCTAGAGAACGGTAGGTCCGATTGCCTTCAAACCTGGTATGTTGGTATGGTAGCTCGTGTTATAGATGAAAATTAAGGTGACGTCATGATGACGTCATCATACGATTTTACAGTAATATTAAAGTTTTTCAACTTCAAAGTTTCTTAAAGCCATATCTCACCAACAGAACATGCTAAATTCAAAATTCTTTTTGTAATAGCTTTGTTAGCTCCTATATTCTTTCACATACATTTGAAAAATGTGTGACGTCATCATGACGTCATCAAAAATGTGCATTTCTGAAACACACATAAGGGTACGTCCGATCGTCATAAAAATTGGTGGGTAGGTAGATAGTGCCACTAGCATGCAAAATCCGAAGTGACGTCATGATGACGTCATCGACTGATTTTTTATGAATTTGTAAATGTTTCAAATTTCATTGTACTCTTAAAATTTTGCACTTCTTCAAATGCCATGAACTTCAAACTTGGCATATGCATTGACTATCTACTCGAGATGGGTGCCGAATCATGACGTCATGATGACGTCATCACATGTCACGTGACGTCATCTTAAATTTGCATTTTTGAAGGCCCTATATCTATTTTTTTTCTGCTTCTTATTTTAGTTCTATCCCAAATCCCATAGACTTTGTGCATAGATTTTCTGATCGGCACTTTTGTCATCAAACAACATCGAATCTTAGTCAGAGTTAGCATAGGTATAGACCCTGATGCAAAGTCGTGCCGCGAAGAGTGACGTCATAATGACGTCTTCGTGTGGCATGTAACATGAACTTAAAGGTCAAGTTCGGAGTACGAAATGTTAATCATAAAATAATCTCAGATCTTAAACTTAGCAAAGACATAGACCTTCTGATACTTTATGTTAAATAAAAAAGAAAAAAAGGAAAAGCCATGCGTATGTTTACAACAGACGCACATTTTTTGGCGTTTCCGCTACAGCAGGAAAGCCTTTGTTTTTGTTCTGTTCGCGCGATTGTGTAGTTTAGTACACTTTCGCCCAGGCATGAACACAATCTACTTGAAAATTGTTCGTTTTGCCACATTCAGAACAAAGGGCCACGTCGAAGAACATCTGCAGGGGTTTTTTGGAGTGAAATCGTTAGCTAAGAGGTAACAAAATACGTGATTGCGCACTACCCAGCTTTACACGGATATATAGCTGGTGGGAGAGTAGTTGACCGAGCCAAAACGTGACACAACGTAAGAAAATCGTATTTTCCGCCTTAAAAAACCTTTCCAAATCACAAAAGCACGTGTCATTGGGATTAAGAGAAGTCTACTTTAGTAACAAAAAAAGGCTTTTGGAATAATCAAATACTCCAGAAGCTAACATGAACACAATTAATACAGAAATCCTAAACTACACAATACCCACTATTTTGGTTTCTTCTTAAACACGAATTTTGTCTGCGGCACTTTGGTCACTAAACAACATCAGATCTTAAGCAAACTTAACCCAAACATAGACCCTAATCTGAAATTGTGTGCCGAAGAGTGATGTCACGATGACGTCATTATGTGTTACGTGATGTCATCTTAAAGGCTCATTTTTCAAGGGCCCATATCAAGAGAACCGTAAGTCCAATTGCATTCAAACCTGGTATGTTGGCTAAACAAGTACATGTTATAAATCAAAATTGAGGTGACGTCATAATGACGTCATCATCTGATTTTTATGGTAATTTCAAAATGTTAACGTTAAAGATTCTTAAAACCACATCTCATTAACAGAACATGTTCAATTCAAAATTCCTTTTGTAATAGCTTTGTTAGCTCGTACATTCTTTTATATAAATGCGAAAAATTACTGAAGTCATAATGACGTCATTAAAGGCATGATTTCTTGAAAGACATATGGATAGACCATGTCTAATCGTCACGAAACTTGGTGGTTAGGTAGATTTGTCACTAGTTTACAAAATTCGAAGTGACATCATAAAAACATATGGAAAAGCCCTATGTTCTTAAAAACATAGACCTCTAGTTTTTTTTTTTTTTTTTTCTTTTTCAGACTTTTTGCCCATAGCATTTGTACACGTTTTCTTTCTGCCAGGCACTTTGGCTACTTTTATGCAGCCGATTGCCTTTAAACTTAACAGACACTTAGACCAACTGCTCAGGATGCATGCCGAACTTTTACGTCATGATGACGTCATCACGTGATTTTTTATGAATTTTTGAATTTTGAAAATCGTAACATTCATTAAATTATATCTAGCGAACAAAACAAGATATTTTCAAAATTATTTTTCTTATAGCTTTGGTATGTCTCAAAGATATGCCCTAAATTGCGAAAATTGTGTGACGTCATGATGACGTCATCAAAAATTTGTTTTTTTGTTAACGCATGTAAGGGTCAATCCGATTACAAAAATGTATATATTGAATTTTCCTGTACCCAATTCCAAAATTTCATGATCGTGGCTCACTCAAGTATGAAATAGGAGCCATTTCAAAATTTAGACCAAATTCAATATAACACAAAGGAATTCTGGGAAGGGCTGATAACCATGGGTATTATGTGCTTGCTGTTTATAAAAGGGGTTGATTTCTAGTCTTTTTTCAAGTCGCTAAATTTTTGAATTTTGAAAATCGTAACATTCATTAAATTATATCTAGCGAACAAAACAAGATATTTTCAAAATTATTTTTCTTATAGCTTTGGTATGTCTCAAAGATATGCCCTAAATTGCGAAAATTGTGTGACGTCATGATGACGTCATCAAAAATTTGTTTTTTTGTTAACGCATGTAAGGGTCAATCCGATTACAAAAATGTATATATTGAATTTTCCTGTACCCAATTCCAAAATTTCATGATCGTGGCTCACTCAAGTATGAAATAGGAGCCATTTCAAAATTTAGACCAAATTCAATATAACACAAAGGAATTCTGGGAAGGGCTGATAACCATGGGTATTATGTGCTTGATGTTTATAAAAGGGGTTGATTTCTAGTCTTTTTTCAAGTCGCTAAATTTTTGAAGTTTTAGAATCGTAACATTCTTTTCAATATATCTAGCGAACAAAACAAGATATTTTCAAAATTCTTTTTGTTATAGCTTTGGTATGTCTCAAAGATATGCCATAAAAAGCGCAAATTGTGTGACGTCATGATGACGTCATAAAAACAAATCTTTTTTCAAGTCGCTAGAATATTGCACATAGCATTTGTAAACGTTTTCTTTCTTACCGGCCACTTTGGCTACTTTTAAACTTGGCAGACACTTACACCAACTGCTAACAATGTGTGCCGAACTTTTACGTCATGATGACGTCATCAAATGTCACGTGACGTCATCTTAAAGGGGCATTTTTTCGAAGCCATATATCTACAAAAGTACAAGTCCGATTAAGTTGAAACGTAATATCTAGGTATGCCACCGGGTGTTATAGATGAACATTGACATGATGTTATGATGACGTCATCACATGTCACGTGACGTCATCTTAAAGGGGCATTTTTCGAAGCCATATATCTACAAAAGTACAAGTCCGATTAAGTTGGAACGTAATATCTAGGTATGCCACCGGGTGTTATAGATAAACATGGACATAGCGTTATGATCAAGTCATAACATGTCACGTGGTGTCATCTTAAAGGGGCACTTGCTAGATTATTGCCCATAGCATTTTTAAACGTTTACTTTCTTACCGGCCACTTTGGCTACTTTTAAACTTGGTAGACACTTACCCCAACTGCTCACAATGTGTGCCAAACTTTTACGTCATGATGATGTCATCACATGTCACGTGACGTCATATTAAATGGGCATTTTTTCAAAGCTATATATCTACAAAAGTACAAGTCCGATTAAGTTGAAAAGTAATATCCAGGTAGCCTAGTAGGTTTATAGATGAAAATTGACATTACGTTATGATGACGTCATCACATGTTACGTGACGTCATCTTAAAGGTGAAGTTTTGAAGCCATATATAAACAAAAGTACAAGTTCGATTAAGTTGAAAAGTAATATCTAGGTAGCCCAGTAGGTTTATAGATGAAAATTGACATAACATTATGATGACGTCATCACATGTGACGTCATCTTAAAGGGGCAGTTTTTGAAGCCATATATATTAAGAAGTACATGTCCGATTAAGTTGAAAAGTAATATCTAGGTAGCCCAATAGGTTTATAGATGAAAATTGACATGATATTATTATGATGTCATCACATGTCACATGGAGTCATCTTAAAGGTGAAGTTTTGAAGCCATATATAAACAAAAGTACAAGTCCCATTCAGTTCAAAAGTAATATCTAGGTAGCCCAGTAGGTATTTTAAATAAAAAAATAAATGATGTCATGATTACGTCATCAATTGTTTCGTGTCATTATCTTAAAGGAGCATTTTTCGAAGCCATATATCTACAAAAGTACAGCTCCGATTTATTTGAAATGTAATCTGATAGACAAGCAGGTTTATAGATGAAAATTGACGTAACGTTTGATGCCGTGACCGTCCCACTGCCTTACTTTTATTATTCAAATGGCACAGTGCTTGTATTAATTATAATAACAGGGCAAGAAGTTTCAACTCGTCCATCGGTACAAAAATCAGACAAACAAAAGAGAATTCTACTCGGCAGCGTCTGGAACAATGAAATGAAGTGATGTACTGTATTTTCCCTACTGGACCTTATATGAATTGATAAAGGAATGCATTTAAAATACTACATGGGGTCACTTTAGTGCACTGCTCTATTTCATGTCGAAATTTTTCAAAAAAGTTTGTCCACCATTTTTTTACTAATAAAAGTAAATACAGAACAATGTTACTTGCATACTTTCATCGGAATCGTATTTCTGTAATCTCCGCCAAAAATGAAACAAATAAAAATAAAGAATTGTTATCAACAACAACATTGTTCAATGACGTGGTCAACCACAAGGGCCTAACGAGGTCCATGGAGGGGATACACATTCAGATCTAGTGCCCTCTCCTCACCATTGATGTTCATCCTCGCATTTATCTGCCGAGCGTGTCCCATTTCGTGCCCCACTTTAGTCTGTCTACCAGAGTGACAATACTTAATGTTGGCTTTTATTTATTGATGTGTTTCCAAATGTCGGGCTTTTCCGAATACTGAAAATACCCTTCGCAAGCCTTTGTAAAGCTCACGTACTGTTTTAATTCTATACCGGCCATAGTCTACCTTATTTAACACTAACATATCATTGCGTTCCAAATACATTTTTTTATTAGCCTTATTACCGGTA
This sequence comes from Hippasteria phrygiana, assembly GCA_037893225.1. Taxonomy (NCBI): domain Eukaryota; kingdom Metazoa; phylum Echinodermata; class Asteroidea; order Valvatida; family Goniasteridae; genus Hippasteria; species Hippasteria phrygiana. The sequence continues at coordinate 1,347,098 of JAZGUH010000197.1, forward strand.
TGTTCTTGCGTTCCAAATTCTAAAGACTGACGGTACCCTACGTATTTACCTTTTAAATCCTACGTAGTGTTTCTATTGTAAGTCTATCAGTGGTGAACCTACCCCGCCTTATAGCCTTATTGTTTTCTTGCATTCCAAATTCTAAAGACTGACGGTACCCTATACGTATAAGTCTTTCAAATCTTACGTACTGTTTTTATTGTAAGTCTAAGTAGTGACCGTACCCCGCCTCAGCCTTATTGTTTTCTTGCGTTCCAAATTTTAAAGACTGACGGTACCCTACGTATAAGCCTTTCAAATCATATACTGTTTCTATTCTAAGTAGTGACCGCTCGCCTTAGCCTTATTAATTTCTTGCGTTCAAAATGCCTTATTCTAAAGACTGACGGTGTTTTACGTTTACACTTTTTTAAAGAAAGATGCTTTGTTGATGAGTGTATGAATTTGTTACTGCTCAAATTGTGATTATCACAGATAACTTTATCTTTACATGTTTTATGTAACAAGGCAATTTGGAACACACGGAACTTGATAATAAGGATCAGTCAGGGTACGGTGTCCGCACTGGACTTTGTTTTTTGGAAGGTTTTACCGAGACGATGGTCAAATGAAAAATTGTCAAATGTGACCACTGTCCGCACTTGGACTTTTGACACGGGAAAATTTTCCCAAGACCGTGGTAGAAGTAACCGAGCTGTCAATTTAATGACTCATGGGGGCGCTTTGCGTGACCTTTCTACATTGACGCGAATGACCTAAATCACGCGTGCCTTTTCAATTTCATTTTTCCGGCTGATGTGTACACGTAGGCCTACATCTTTAGCACCAATCAAACTTCCGACTGTATCAATAATCAAATCTGCCATGATTGCGACCAACGGAGGAACAACGATTCAGGTGTAAAACTACGGTAAACATATTTTAAAGTGTTGACATCTTTGTGAGACACATTTAGAATTGGGGTTGTAGGCTTGTTCTTGCTGAAAAGCTAGTTATGATTCATACTTTCCTTTGTTTGCAGTCGGCTTTTATTGGGACCTGCGCGGTGAGTTGTGTGTGAGCTGATGCTATACTCTAGTCTGGCGACTTTGCTTATGCAGCCCTAAGGACCCGCACCTTCTCATACACACAATTTATGTTATAAGGTACCAGACTCAATCGCATGCAGCGCATGCGGAACCGTGCGTGTACAATGCACGTTGAGTCAAGCGAGCGTGGACAGGGAGACAGCCGGGGCTCTGGCTGCTCGAGCCGGCAACCGCAGGGAACGTCGTCGTGGTCGGATGCGCGTGAGTCCGGGACAGGCTTGGAGTGCTCGGTGCCTTTAGCGTTGGAATGGCTCCAGCCTTCAAACGGAATTGTGCCTTCAAACCCAGCTGAGTTTTCATACTAACACTATCATCAATACAGTCTTTGGCGAAATGTTCTGCACATATTTTCGACCATTTCGACAGCCGAAAATCAGATATTGTATTGTCTACTAAGCGGACCCACTGTCGCCTTTGAACTCCATTCAGCACTGGGAATCGCAGTAAGGTTAGGTCAGGGTTTTTGTCGCTGTTCCTCGTGCAACCCCAACTACACACGATCGAGGCATAATGATTATCTCAGAACCATGCTCAAACTGAAATAATATCAAAATTAGACAAAATAGACGGGAAAACGGAGGAGTTATATCAACCAAAACTCTTCCAGCAGCATCAACTTCACGTACGTACATACATGCATAGTGTTTGGCTGTAGTATCAACCGACTCTACACGTGTACGTCACGGGGTCACGTACATACATTTACATACATAATGAGCTTTCGCGAAACAGGATAAATAGTTCAGAATAACAACCCTTTTTCTTTTTTTAATAAAGAAATCCCTCTCGTCTGCAAACTAATCTCCATCGGTTAAAAAAGTATTTAAACTGTCGGAAAAGTCCAAAAAGTCAAAAAAATAATTGGCGTTTTAGTTGCTCTTTAAATCATTACTTTGTTATATCTAACCACATTTTGTGTTGATGTAAGTTGAAATAAAATACTTTAAAAATTTGACCCCTAACCTCTATACCATAAATAACAATATTAAAATCAAGCCAAATACAGACAAATACAAAAGATTCATCCGTTTTATTCTGTAATTTATTAACATTACTAACCAATCACCGCGTACTATCCAAGCTATAATAATAATACTAACAATAATAATAATAATAATAATAATAATAATACCCCTAGATGGGACATTTTGGAGACATTCCCATAGACTTGTGCACAACTTTTTTTCCGACTTTGATGTAACCTAACCCAAATATCCCCTATCCTACCCCCACGAAATTTGGTATATTCATGTTTTGGACCATCCTCTATCGATATAACTCACTTCCGACAGTAAAATTCTCACTCCTTAAGGGGGCTGGGTACTTAGGGAGACATGAAAATGTCTCCCTAAGTACCCTTGTCTCCCTAAGTGATGATTATGAACTACTAAATGTCTCCCTAATATCCTATGTAGACTAATAATAGTAAACCACAAACGAAATAATGAGAATTGGGAAAACTGAAGAAAACTATCGCAAACAATTCCAATTACAATCAAACTAATAAAAGTAACAATACACATATCAAGGAAGGAGCCGTCCATAAAGTACGTACGCACGAAATGCCGACTTTTTTGACGCCCCTGTACGCATGACATACGCAGTGGCTCCAACTACCCCCTGTACGCATACGCATTCCATATCTCTTTTTGACTCTCAGACTACCCTATTCTAGCATGATTAAACATCACAGTACACCTGCTGTAGTAGTATGATTCGTATGTCGCATCCAAAGACTAAAATATATCAAAAAATGTTGACAGAAAAAGAATGCAAACATTTTTATTAAAGGGGCTGTGTCGTCGCGCCATCACGCGTTAACATATCAAATATTGGAGTGCGCCCCCTTGCGCTTCATTTCGGTTATGTGCTTTTTTTAACCTCCGTCCGTTTGTTATGGCTGTTCTGAGAATTGGCTTTTGGAAACTACACCCCCTGGAACACGCACGCATGTCCAGCGTCTGCGTACTAAAATACACATACGTGTACACGTATACTTATAAACAAGTAGCACACATCGTGGCACTCAGTTCTGTAAGAGTAAGATTATTAGAAAAAACGTTCAAATTTTTTCTGTTTATTTCATAACATTTCATTCACATGTACACAAGTGCTATGGAATATTTGTCTGAAAGTTGCATAAAATTGGAGGTTGACGATATAGAAGTAGAACCTTACGCTGGAGAATCTATGACATGTACATGCCGAAACTCTTGCCAGAGAGGACGACTCGGCACACGGGGTGCTTGTCCATGTAAATGTGCACAGCAAAACTGCAACGTGTCTTGTCGCTGTGGGACAGTTCGCGCTAAATTTTGTACACAAAATCCCACAGGCGGGGTATCCGTAAAAGGTTCTATGTATTATGTGTACATTCATTTGAATGTATCTTGTTCGTATCTTGCTTGTAAACTTAGGTCGATAAAAAGCTTCAGGCTTATTTTGACCCGTCACTTCAATAACAAAATTATCATGCTACTAAAAGAGGGGTAGTGGCTGCAGACAGTTCTTTAGCAGCGAAAAAAAAATTGAAATCTAGAACTTAGAAGTACATTTTTTTTTAAACAGTTGATAGATGGAGCTAAAACAACTTCACTTGGTCGCTATTCCAATGGCACTTGTCAACAACTCGCTGTGTGAAACAATATTTCCGCACATCAAGTCTACATGTAATGTATAGTCAACATGTACAGTACATACATTACATGTACAGTACATCCGATCCATGTACTCGGTATGTGAATTGTTCATGTCATAAAAGGTAATAAGCGAATAATTCGTGCAAAACAGGTGAAAATTAGGGTTGTTTGAATATTTGTCGGGGCGTGTATTTCTTTGCTATGATCGTGACGACACAGCCCCTTTAAAGCTTTAAAATTTGAGTTAAACATCGACACCCAAATGTCCATGCCCTTTTGTTATCTTTCCAAAATAGAAACTTTTATATGATTCAGATAAAGAAATTATTTCTTGTCTAATACTAATACCACATCTTGTTGCATTATAACAAAAGTATTTGACCCAAAAGGGTTCTGTACTTTTACCTGTGGCATTTCTCTTCACGTTGTATTTGTGTGCTTACACTTTCAACTTGTTCCACTTCTTCCTCACTGCCATCCAATCCCTTTGTGGCCCTCCTGCTGTTCTGATGAGGGTGGCTTTATAGGCCAACATTTCTTCTTCCTGGCTTCAACCTGTTATGTTTAAATGAATTCATTATAATTCCAGGTATGTTGACCAATGCAGAACAAGAAAATATATGGAAATGAAATATGAATCGTCTCCAAGAGCCTAATTGAGCTACAAAAAGGATTTCACACTTTTCAACCTACATGTATTTTAGTGCAAATAATCATACCTTTGTATATGTAGTATATGGAAATTACTGGACACTGTTTCTTTTATGAAAGACTACCAAGAGATCCACTTTAATTTCCCTTGAAAATCAAAGCCCTGCCCTCTTTTCACCAACATGCTGTCATTGTCATCTACTTAGGTAAGTCCAATAAGTTAAAAAGTGGGCGTTTCTTCTCTTTTATTATAGCAACAGTATTCTAAATTCCAAGACCGCTGGCCTATATAAGTTAATGTTAGACATGACGTAGTCTGAGTAAGGCGAATTAAAAAACATGTTCAGTATCACCGCCCACTTCCTCTTAAAAAATCAATTTCACCAGTGGAAATGAAGTAAAAAAAAAACCTAAAATGTCAACCGATCCATAAAATAAAATAAAATAAAAGCTTACTCAAACTATTAAAACCACTTTAAACATGTTCAATTCTCTTTTCCACCACGTCTCTTCCTTTTTTGTATCTTTAAACAGTTAAAAAAAAAAGAACGGTTGTCAGAAATTTTAAAAAGAATGGCGGCCATCTTGAAAATAGAAAATAAAAAGCCCCTCATTCCTTATTAAAAAAACCCTCAAAAACCCGATTGCTAAACATTTTTTTTTTACTTGGCCTAACTTGGACCCTTTATCGCCTTTTTAACATTTTGACATGATCTGGCGATAGTACTACGGTCCAAGGGAAATGGCTGCCATGGACTCTCCATTATTCAAATATTAATCAAATATGAGGCGGGTGCCTCTCGGAATTGAACACGAAATTTCACTTTTCATCTGGATCGTAAGTGAACCTTAGTACCTGAGTACCCCCATCCTATGCTAATCCTGTATTTTGGTGGCCATTATAAGGGTGTAATCTGTTTTTGTTGGGTCTTTAGATATAATGCGCCTATCAATTGCTTGCTAACCTTTCATACTTCATATTATGTGTTGTTCTTAAATTTTATTCGGAAATGTTTGCCAAAAATATTCAGAGTTGGAATTAAAGTAATAATTTTCTTTAAATTGAGTAAGAAACCATCTAGACAAATTTGTTAAGTGTCAACAATCATCCTTAAGTGTGTAAGCATATTTTTGTTATGGAACAAAAGTCTTCACAATATTTAAATTACCTCTCATAAGTATTGTGTCAACAATCATACTTAGTCATTTAATTAAATCTGTAAATATTGTTTGTGTTTTAGAAGAAAAATCTTGCCAGTGATGACAACAGGTTCTATTTTTCTTATTTAATTACAATTAAAGAAGTGGCAACAGGAATTTTCTGTTCTTTAATTCAATTACTGTTGCATTGGAATAAAACTGTTTGAAAAGATTATGACTTGTTTGCTTCATTTTCTTTTGTTTTTACAGGAAATAAAACCCGAGTCACATGACTATTGTGATTAGTCATCATTTTGAATGACTAATTGCAAAAGTCAGGTGAGTAACGTTTAGTCATTTCAGACGTTTTTTGATTTAATCAGATGACTAATTAATATTAGTAATTTTGACTAACTTATGACTAATATTCGACTAATAAATAAATGTCGTCTGGCTTGCTGACTAATTTTAGTTGGTCATTTCAGACATAGGGCAGGATTAACTTTTATTATATTAGTCAAAATTACTAACTTATGTTTACAGTGTATAGGTATTTTTATGGTAAATGCTCCACCAGTTTGTCCAGCTTGGTTCCTCCAGTTAGGGTATTTGAACGTGAAACTCGGCTCTCCGCCTGTTCCGAACAATATACTCTGACTGTATATACTAGTCTTGGTTCCAAGACGTCCTTAGCGGTGCGACGTATAGCGCGCACGGCCGGCCGACAGCGCCCCCTCGCTACACACACACGCTAAGGCCAAATCGCTAAGACCGTCTTGGGAATTTCGCAAGTTCTGCTCGCGAAATCGCGAGCAGAACTGTGTGGTATTTGCATGCGCGTGTGACGTAGATGCATTATCGCATGTAAATAGCCAACACTCACTAGTCTAGTTTCTGTACTCACGTCGGGTTTACGTGTACGTACGTATGAACGTGCAGCGCAGTACCAAGCCATTCGTTGTTTGTTGGAAAACATGTCTGACCGCGTGGACCAAGCGATCGATTTTACAGCAAAAAAACTGGGCTTTGGAAAGCTAAAAAGTCATCAGATCAGTGCCATTCATCAATTTGTACGTGGCCATGATTTGTTTGCTAAACAACGGGATTTGGCAAAAGTGTAATTTTTCAAGCTGCTCTATTGGTCTTAGATTTCTTGAACGAAGTATGGAGGTGTTTCCTACCTCCATGAACGAAGTAACCGAATGCAAACATGAGAATGGAGTATGAATGGACAGTTCCAACAAAAACTTTCAATTTTACCATCAAAACGTCTACAATAATGGTAGTTACGCCACCAGAGATGACTTGGGTGTAAATTTTGGGGTACGAGTTGACTCGAGTATGAGTTAACCCGCGTATGAGTTGACCCATACCCCAGGCATAGCTCCACCCAGTGCCTGTGTGCCCCCTCCACCCCCAACAAGCCCTAAGTCACTCATAATTGACCCCCCCCCATCCCCTTATACCCAATCCACTCCACCCCCCCCCCCCCCCCCATCCCCTTATCCCCAATCCACCCCAACCATAGACAAAATAGAATAGCACGCATCCAATCCAGAAACATAATTTTTTTTTTTAAGAATACCATTATTTGAATGTTATCGATAATATAAAAGATATGACAATGGTCATAAATGGGTCAGTCCACAGGGTTGGGACACGGTGTGTGATATGACCATATCATTAACCCTAACAGTCCTGAATCCTCGAATTTCAATAGGATTTTCCACAACACACTTTTGGTGTTAGGGTTAAAACCCTCATTACATTTAAGTCAGTTATTTCATGTAACATCCATCTTTGGGTGTCGGGTTATTTGAGAGTTTTCAATCATGTAAGTTATATGTTAACAAAAAATGATTAAAAATGTGCTATTTCAATGTAAAAACATAACAAAGGAATTGTTGGACACAGTGTGCACGTTACGTCTATTTTACATTGTAAAATAGACGTAACATGCACACTGTGTCCAACAATTCCTTTGTTATGTGTTTTAACACTTTAATAAATTAATATGGGAAATTGATTACGTACACTAATTAAATGGCACACTTTGCAACACTAAAACACCTCTTTTAATGTAGTCAGTGTCCACATGTTGCAGAGATAGCAAGAGTTTGAAGAATCTGTGCAGACGTAACATGGACACCATGATAGACCATGACCATACACGTATTTCTGCTGTTGTGCTGCATTTTGATATTGAATACCATAACAAATGTTTTTAGTGTTGCAGTTTGTGTATTTCTAGAAGTGTTTAAAATGTTACAACAGGAAATTTGCATTTTTCAGGTCCCACCATGTCAGTACTAAAGGTTATGTAGAGACTGGCTTCATTATTCATCAGAAAATTTGTCAAACTGGTTACATGTATGTCCAACTGACACATTTTGTATCATATTTTTGGTAAAATATAATTTGCATGATTTTAAACTTTCTTAAATATTGCCCACCCAAAGACTGATGTCAACCTCGTGGATTCACCCAAATATATGTATTCATTTTCTGTCTGTATTGTTAGCTGGCGCTATATACCATCATGTGACCCACAGTGCAGTAGTTTTGCTCCTTTGAGGTGTGTCTGCCCCAAGACCAGCTGCAGGGATGACGGTGACCAGCCAGCCGCGGCATGTCATACTTGCCTCACTGACGAGTCACACAGGTCACCTGACGAAATACAACCTACTGAGGACTGTGGTGTGACAGTCATGCAGACAGGTAATGTGGGTGGTCAAAGAAAATGGGACAAGAAACACTTTTGTTTTTACTGTGATGAACCTCAGTCCAAGTTGCCCCGTCATCTCCAGTCTTGGTCATAATAAAGAAAGAGAAGTTGTAGAGATTGCCTCTGAGACCGACCGTAGTGCACGGAAAAATCTTCTGTTGAAAATACGCAATGTTGGTAATCACAGGCACAACTGCCAAGTCCTTCGACAGAGTGATGGTGTTCTCATTGTAGGACATATGCCCAATCATAAAGCAGATCCACATGCCTATGGATCGTGCATATATTGTTTTGGCTATTATGTACGTAGCGATCTTTGGAGACACCAGTGTCCACTGAAGCCTGCCCTCCCTGCACAGAATAATAAAAACAGTAGGACAAGTCGTGTGCGCGGACGTGTAGCTCACACGAGTGATTTATTGAAACCTCCCCCTGCTGGAGTCTCTTTCAAGTTGAACCAGGTTCTAAGTCCAATGAAGAGAGATGATGTGGCTCTAGTAGTCCGGAACGATCCACTGATTATCAAAGTGGCCAAACGTGAATACCTGAAACTTGGCCACGGCATAGATCAACATGGCTACATCCGAAACAAAGTCAGGGAATTGGGTCGTCTTGTCATCCAATTGCGAAAAAACACCAACCAACCAAATGCAACACTTGAGGCATTTGTGCATCCCCACCGCCTCAACGACATAGTCACTGCCGTTCGTGATATAGCAGGATTCAGTGAAGTCAACCAGTTGTATCATGTTTCATCTCTAGCACTGAAGATTGGACATTCCATCAAGAAGTGTGCCCTGATAGTCAAAGGAGATGCTCTAGAGTGTGGTCTAAATCAGAAAGCCGAACAAGCCGAACAGTTTCTGCAGTTGTGTGAAATGAAATGGAAAGAAAGTGTTTCCACCCACGCGCACAGAACACTTCACCAAGGAAAGCGTAACAAACCTGTCATTCTCCCAACAAATGCTGATGTGGTCAAAATGTCGTCGTTCATCCATGACGTTGGTGACAGAGAATTCCAAAGCCTTAAAGCTGCCCGGGGGAAACGAATAAGAGCACCTTGGAAGAAATTGAATGAGGTCACACTTTTCCACCTCATTATGTTCAACCGCAGAAGGCAGGGGGAGGTTTCCAAGATGACGGTGGAGGATTTCACCAAGCACAGTGCAGCTGTTGTCAATAGGGACTGTGCTCACTGATATAGAAAGGCATCTATGCAAAATGTTCAAAGTTGTTGAAATTGTCGGTAAGAGGGGAAGAACTGTTCCGGTACTTCTGAGCACTGAGGCGATGACCTGGTTGAATGCATTGGTTGCCAAGAGAATTGAAGCGGGAGTAGCACAGGATAATCGTTACTTGTTTGCACGGTGTTGTTATGGGGGCTCGGGCCATATACGAGGAAGTGACTGTCTCCGAGCATATGCAACTGAAGCAGGCCTTGAGAATGCCGACAGCATCCGCTCTACAAAACTTCGGAAACATGTAGCGACCGCATCACAGATTCTTGCCTTGAAGGAACATCAGCTGGAAACACTTGCAGATTTCATGGGTCATGATTTGCGGGTCCATCGTGAATACTACCAGTTGCCAGATACTGTCCAGAGGGTCACCCAACTGTCACGACTGTTCCTGAGCTTGGAGAGGGGCAACTTGGCATCCCAGCATGGCAAATCACTGCAAGAGTTACATGTGACTGGAGGTAAATTTCTCACCGTTTATGACCCCCCCCCCGTGCCCCTCTAACCCCTCCCCTAATGCCTGCCTGCCTCCCTCCACCCCTTCCCCCCTATATTCCCTCCCCCCTATATTCCCTCCCCCCTCCCGAATGAAATGGCAAACTTGCCCTCAAAAAATGCATTGATCATTTCTTTGTATATTCGCAGAAGGCTTCACGACTGATGAGGACAGCAGCGATTCCTCCGACTACTCAGATTCGAATGATGATTCCAGTGCAAGAGGTAAGTTGTGTCTGTGTCTGTCTGTCTGTCGGGCTGTCTGTCTGTCTGATGGAACAAGGTACCTGCGCCAATAATTGATGTTTTACAGTAGTTTAATTCTCAAGTTTTCTGTGTTATAGGACTGGGTGTAACCAGTGTCCCATCCACTAGTGAGGCACCTCCAATATCTGCACGAATGAAGCTGCGTCTCAGGACTGCACGAGAGAAGAGAGACGTGGCATCCCGGCCTGACAAATCACTGCAAGAGTTACCCGTGACTAGAGGTAAATACTGTCTAGCTGGCAGACACTCTCCCTCCCCTATCCCACCTTTTCTCCCCCCGGCCCTCCTCTCCGACCTCCCCTCCAACCCCTGTCCTAACTGCCTCCAACCCTTCCCCATTCTGTCCCCTCCCCTTCTATACTCCCTATCCTATCCTATCCCCCCCCCATGAAATTGCAAACTTGCCCTCAAAAAATGCATTGATCCTTTCTTTTTATATTTGTAGAAGGCTTCAAGACTGAGGACTGCAGCGACTCGAATGATGATTCCAGTGATAGAAGTAAGTTGTTTTGGTCTGTCTGTTTGGCTGCCTTCGTCTGTCTTCATTTGTCAGTCTGGCTGTCTGTCTGTATAAGGTGGCTGCGCCAACAGTGAAGGATTAAGTGCCTTAATTATCATGTTTTCTGTGCGTTATAGGACCGTGTGATACCAGTGTCCCATCCAGTAGTCGGCCACCTCCAATATCTGGACGAGTGAAGCCGCGTCCCTGGACTGCACGGGAGAAGAGAGACGTCACGGAGGGCTTACATAGATTCTTTTTGATGAGGACACTTCCTGGCAAATGTGACATTGAAGCAAGCTGTCCTGTGGCACTTCAGACTCGAACGTGGAGGAACATTAAAGACTTTTGCAGGAACACAATGAAGCTCAATGGCCGTTCTAGTGAACGTTAAGGGTATTCTTGGCCTTGTGAACGGACACTCAAAAAGTTTGTCGGAGCAGAATTAGTGCTCAGTTGCTCAATACAGGCAACCACTTAAGAAATACAAAGTGTGCACCACATAGCTAGGGATGCTCACTGATTTCAGAAGATATTACGAAAGCCATCAGACATGTATCATATTGAGGCCATCTTGTGCGCTGGCTGGGAGGCAATTAATAGTCCTATTTGGATTAGGAGAACAATGACCATCAGTTGAGCGCGATAATCTGTTGAAATAAGTTATTAAAAATAGGACATGAAGTACCTTTCGTACAGAAAGACAATATCGGGAATCAAATGATAAGACATGATGTCATACGCCTTAAGGGCCTCTATTTTTCACAAACATGCCATTTTTTGTATGGTGTCCTCAATTTGATAGACAACACTCGCATGATAGAAATGGCCTCTATTTGATAGAATACCAAGTATGTCCTCAATGTGCATTGGTGCACATGTATGTGTGCGTTTGCATGCTGTATAAAAGGCCTACCCAAAAGTCATAAGAGCATTGGACAGCATTGAGTAGAAGTGTCAGCCCACATGACATCCCACAAGACTTCCATGCGCTTGCCATTGCTTCAATGAGACGAAGATGCACAGCAGTCATTGATGCACAAGGTGGACACATCATATACTGATTTCATGCGACTTCAATATTGGCAAGTTCATTTTCAGTCACTTCGCAGAACATAATTAAGACTGTTTAAACTTGGCAATTTTGGTTAATCATGTGACTGGTGCTTTGCACTTCCAATACAGTTTATTCCGGTGACTTTTCTGCCATGGCTGAACAAATACAGGAATTAGTAGTGTGCACAGTTTCTATTGTTGCAGAGTATATTACATGTGCAAGATGCACTGAAAATGAATGGTTAACCAACATTTAACAGTTCGGGGTCAGTCTGTTTACCGAGTGTTCAGGAAATTATTAATTGTTACAATGTAATGCACAGATTGATAGAAGCCATGTAGGTAGGATTTTCGAATAAAACTTAGAAATATGATGCACAGAAAACAAACGTGAACAAAAAAACCCGGAACAAACAAAATTACACTGTTTTGATTTCATATTTGCTCGAGTTTCATTTATATCGCACGTGTGTACATGGCTTCTACAAATGTGTACATTTAATAGTAATTCACACGAAGACTATTCCATATGGGTTATTGGAAATTAACGATATAATGCATTATGAAGGTGCATTATTGCACTTTCAAACAAATGTTGCAAAGTGTGATGATTAACTGACGTTTATTTGTGAGCGACATCATGCCCTGACATTTGGGGAGGGGGGGGGGGGGGGGGCAAACAATACTCTCCAAAATCTATAGCTTTCAATTTTCATATTGAAATCATTTGTCCACAAATGCAAGCAGTGATTTTATCCACCAGACTATCCCCTAGTATCCAAGTCATCACCACCTTATGTTTTGCAGTCCTAATTATAAACTATACACACAGAAAACGCTGTTTAAACTTGTTAAACAACTTGGGTTGTTCATATGCCCTGCTTAAACAACCAGTTGGTTGTTCAAGCAGGGCACATGAACAACCCGGGGTTGTTGACAAAGTGTAAAGAGGTTGTTGATTGCTGAGAGAAGTCTGCGTCATTTTTATGTCAATTGCGTATATATTGTAACAAACAAAAGTGACTTTGGAGAACGATTTTTATCAAGTCCCCTTCAGCCCGCTGGTGCCGTTTATCTAAAAGTCGTCACTGCGGGCAGCAAATACATTGCCGTCATATGTGGAACTCCCCTTTTGTGCCTAGTGCTGGACACAAAAGGGGACTTCGTCCTATGACGTCAACTTGTTTGCTGCCCGCAGCGACGACTTTTAGATAAATGGCACCAGCGGGTTGGAGGGGACTTGCTAAAAATAGCTCTCCAAAGTCACGTTTTGGGTATTTCATGGCAGAAATAATGTGATGTTTGATTTTTACAAAACGCAATTTACATAAAAATGAAATATGACGCAGACTTCTCTCGCCACTGAACTTCCTCCTTTAAACATCGTGTTCCCTGTATATAGTTTATAATTAAAACCCTCCTATGCAAACATACATTCTGAGCCATGTTGTTGTATGGGTCAAAATCAGTCAAGGTCATTGTTTTTGACCCTCCTGCCATAGTACAAAACCACATGTAATCTGATCATGACGTCTGTGTAAAAGTATAGCAGGGGAGGTGGAAGGAAATTTTGACTGATTTTGACCTTTTAAATAGTACGAGGGTTTTAATTATAAGAGTGCAAAACATAAGGTGGCGAGGATTTCGAAAATGGGGGATAGTTTGGTTGATGAAAAAACTGCTCCCAGAGCAGTTAACTTTAAGCAACAACTATAATCCTCAGTTATTCATTTGGTAATACTTAATTATCATTTAGAATTAGTGACGCAAAGCAACGCGTACATGGTGGTACGCGTCGCTGTTGGTCTTCAGGAATCTGGTGGTGGAACGGGAAAACCTTCCAACGGACTGCCATCATCTCCGTTTCCCTCTCATCCACATTCCCACCCTGAACAAGAACTAATTGATGCTTCCCAGTGCAAAACACTGGAGTGTCTTTTTCCAGAATTAAATCTTGTGCAAAGTGGGACTTGGGGGCAACTCCAGCGAAAGTCATTCAAAAAAATGACTTCAGCCTTCTCCGCACCAACCCATGCAAAAGTGGTAGTGGTTGGTAAATGTCTTATAGATTGTGTTAAGTGGATTTAGTAGGAAAGTTTTCCCACAATTGGCAGGACCAGTAATCATGATGTTATACGATATTTTCCCCTACCCTGGACAAGAAGTGTTTTAACTGCATCTGAAAAATTGCTTTTACACACACCATTATTCACCAGAATATCTGCAGCACAATTTAGCCACTCCCCCTGACAGACACAGTCATCATTGGTGAGTGCCTTGTGTAAAATGTCGAGGCGATTCAGTCGAGACCTCTGTAGCAGCTCTTCAGAATCAGCCAGTTCCCAGGCATCCTAACAAATAAAAAAGACGCAAATACATGTAATGCACAAAGGAGAAATTAAGACCAGATAAATTATCCTAATATCCTAATTATCCAGATAATTAATCTTCAAACTTTTCTTTGTAATGTAGCATTTGTAAATTACTGTGTAAATTCATGGTTTGTAGTGTTTCTTAATCGTATTTTCAGTGTCACCGTGTCGAGCAGTTACATGCTAAATTATGTAGGTAGGGTTAGAGGCGTCTGTCTCCGGGAAAGGTCAAGACATCACCGATGTCAGCAGGGTTAGGCTTAAGTAATATATTCTCCCTGTTGGCGGGACAGACGTATCCCATACTGCGGTACGGAACTGGCGCGGTGACATAACTATATAAATCCATCTGTCTAGTATTGTTTTATTTTAAAAGTAGTTAACTCTTAATTAGGATTCTGTCATGCGCTTTTGATCATTTGTATGCAAAAGGCGCACTATACATTTTAAAATATTTTATTATTATTACCCAAAACTAATTGAGGATTTCCATGGTTACCATGGCAACCGATTTACAAACCATGGCAACCATGAATCTGAGCTATTTCTGGGAAACATTCATTAAAAAAAAATATTATGCTGTTGGTACCTGAACTTTCCAAATATGTCAGGTTAAAGATTACCGGCCAACACACGTCTCTGCCAAATTTCAGGTCAAAAGACAACAGCATATTGAAATTACAAGTACATTCCCGCGAATGACGTGACATAATAGAAGTGTTCGTTTACCTTAAGAACTTGGTTGACGACTTTCTCGCCTCGATTGATTACGAATTCAGCTAAATCGTTTTGCCCAACACTTTTGGGTGGTGTGCGAAGGCCAGTAACTCCAAACGCGACTTCAGGCTCTTTGAAACGGCGAGTTCGCCCACTTCGTAGGCCGACAGGCCGGAGCGCTTCCTTTTCTTCACAGGTCGTTCGACACCGCTGTCGGGCTGGACCACGAACAGCTGATGCGATAGCTGTACGCGGAGGGGGGGGGGGGGGGGGGGGGGGGGGGGGGTGGTCGCCAAATCGGGATGGTCCGGCGAATGGATTGCATGTTCGTCTTCTTTCATGACATATTGCCATGCACTGAAGTAGTTGTCATGGTTACAGGAAAAGTTCACTTTTACACCGTGCTCACGTTCCAACAGATTTCGTACTTGTAACCAGCGCCTGGCAATTTGAAGCTTAATAGCCATATGATAGTGGAACCCCCCACTGACGTGCGCTCCTTGCAGCAACACCAACACACCGGTGTAGGATGGTGTAAAGTTTTGAAGGCGCCAGGAACGATCTCCGCAAAGGCCTCCCGGTTTGGCACGAGTTCCTCTTGCGCTTGGATGTAAGTTATCAAGTACACTTGACGCACTTGACGCACTTGACGCACTTGACGCACTTGACGCACTTGACGCACTTGACGCACTTGACGCACTTGACGCACTTGACGCACTTGACGCACTTGACGCACTTGACACACTTGACGCACTTGACGCACTTGACGCACTTGACGCACTTGACGCACTTGACGCACTTGACGCACTTGACGCACTTGACGCACTTGACGCACTTGACGCACTTGACGCACTTGACGCACTTGACGCACTTGACGCACTTGACGCACTTGACGCGTCCCCAGTAACGTGGAAGGCCCGTCCGCCATGATGCCAATTCTGCAAATGCCCAACGACAGTATTCGACCAATGACTTTTATACGCTCGAGTTAAAACCGAATTCCGCACGTTTAGAGTACCGAAGTGATGACGTCAATCAATGCAATGTTTTGAACCAGAACAGTCTAAACTGCATTTGTTTGGAGCCAGTTGTCGTGCCAACGACGTCAGACTTCTATACCCAGCACGATATGGGGCAAAGGGGTACCCCCCTTTTGTCCCTATACCCTATACACTCTCAAGACTATTGTTACCTAACACATTCCCCCTAGTCCTCTAAAAGAATTCCTGAGATTCCGGGAACACAATGACCAACACAAAAGAGAGGAGGGGGGGGGGGGTGTTTCCTCTTCCCCATATCCTAGACTTCCCATATCTATATATATAGACTTCGGTACTCATTTTCTGTTGTTGTTCCCCACTTGTTGACATTTTGCGCGCACCTGTGGTTGTGCCAACTTGGCATCCTGCCAAATTTAACATTACGTCATCATGGTACATCGGACGGTCGACCACGGACGGTCGACC
Source organism: Hippasteria phrygiana (assembly GCA_037893225.1). Classification (NCBI taxonomy): domain Eukaryota; kingdom Metazoa; phylum Echinodermata; class Asteroidea; order Valvatida; family Goniasteridae; genus Hippasteria; species Hippasteria phrygiana. The sequence goes on from JAZGUH010000197.1 coordinate 1,363,451, forward strand.
ATCTTCAAAAATGTACTTTAATTTGTCACATTTCCGTTTTTTGGGGTGAATAATGTTGCAATTGAGAGGCTGAAATACCCAAAATTAGATATATAAATTTGCATTCTCCCCCTCCTCACAAACTATCGCAGTTTTCAGAAACCCCAACGGTCAACCCCAAGAGTAAAATAGAGAGAGTAATGAATCTATCTTTTAACTCCAACTTGTATGGTTAACCGTCGATTAAAACAATGGCAACTCTCATTACGTGACGCAAACACGGTAACCACGAGTACAATAATTTTCGATGATGTAAAATCTCTTTATAGGAACAGATATTAAACGAAAGGTGGGGACTTTGGTCACTTTATTTGGGGTAATTATAGGGGCCCCTCCCTTGGTCCACCGTTGCAGGCACCGCCCATTCCCCCGACCAACCGCTGAATGTTACGTCACGCTTGCTCTGCCTATATAACGAGAGTGCTGTGCATGGAGGAACTTGAAGCGTCGTCGGTGTGTGTGTACGCGTCAATGGTGCAGAGTGAGCTCGTTTATGTGACTAGGAAGCCACGCTTCCAGGACGCGTTGCAAATCGAGGTCGTCCTCGATTTGCAATAACGTTAAAAATGGACACTTCATGCAAAGTAATGACGACCAGTGAAATATTTCGCTTTTTAAAAGCAGTCCTCAGTGTACGGGAGTGACACGCGGAGTGTGACTTTACACGCCCTCATTTTACCCCGGAGAATCGCTTCAGATGTGCCCGGTAATGTAAAGAGCGCCCTCTCTAATTCTTCGTGAGGGAGGATGCACGCTTAATTAAAGTTTATTATTTAATGAATTCAAGCGGAACGCATCCTCTATCTATTTCGCGTTCCTACATGCTCTTCGTGAACACGCATCTTAAATTCTGGTGAGTACATATCCTACAAGCTTTCATTTTATTACTGATTAATTGTGTGTGGCAAATCGCCCTAAAAGTGTTAAAATGGCGATGTTCTGAGAAATGTATGCTCTCAAATGAAATAACGTTAAAGCCCACAGAAATGATGTTACCAATGGAGGAATAAAACATCATCACGAGTGCATAAATCCGTCCATCACCTAAAACCTCGTGCACAAAGTCTATAAGCCATGACCGAAAAAGTCGCATATTAGTTGGCAAGAAAAATGTGTAAATGTTGCCCTCCTAAATTGGTGTTTATTCTTCACATGTTCAATGTTGGGTAGTTGTCATAAGCCAACTTAAAGAAAGGGAAAATAAGTGGTGGCTGGCTGCGGCTGTGGAACTCTTTCCACTCCTGCTTTCAAGTTTTAATACTAGGCCTACATGCAGAAGTAATACATATGCTTTGTATGATTGATTATTTTCAGTCTGTCCATGTGTTCCTACATGCCACTGATGGAAGTTGGGTTAACAGCATGGAATGCAGGGATCAAGACACAAAATTAGGCCGTAAAGTAAGTACTCCAGCAGAAATGGGGTTTGGGCACCAGGCATGATGATTTTGGGTCATCTCGTACCCGAGTTAACTCGCACCCGAGTCAACTGGTACTCCCTCCTTTTGAATGGAGTATGAATGGACAGTTCCAACAAAAACTTTTAATTATACCATCAAAACGTCTACAATAATGGTAGTTACGCCACCAGAGATGACTTGGGTGTAAATTTTGGGGTACGAGTTGACTCGGGTATGAGTTAACCCGCGTATGAGTTGACCCATACCCCAGGCATAGCTCCACCCAGTGCCTGTGTGCCCCTCTCCACCCCCAACAAGCCCTAAGTCACTCATAATTTACCCCCCCTCCCCCCCCCCCCCCCCCCCCATCCCCTTATCCCCAATCCCCAATCCACCCCAACCATAGACAAAGTAGAACAGCACGCATCCAATCCAGAAACATAATTATTTTTAAAGAATACAATTATTTGAATGTTATCGATAATATAAAAGATATGACAATGGTCATAAATGGGTCAGTCCACAGGGTTGGGACACGGTGTGTGATATGACCATATCATTAACCCTAACAGTCCTGAATCCTCCAATTTCAATAGGATTTTCGACAACACACTTTGGGTGTTAGGGTTAAAACCATCATTACATTTAATTCAGTTATTTCATGTAACATCCATCTTTGGGTGTCGGGTTATTTGAGAGTTTTCAATCATGTAAGTTATATGTTAACAAAAAATGATAAAAAATGTGTTATTTCAATGTAAAAACATAACAAAGGAATTGTTGGACACAGTGTGCACGTTACGTCTATTTTACATTGTAAAATAGACGTAACATGCACACTGTGTCCAACAATTCCTTTGTTATGCATTTTAACACTTTAATAAATTAATAATGGAAATTGATTACGTACACTAATTAAATGACACACTTTGCAACACTAAAACACCTCTTTTAATGTAGTCAGTGTCCACATGTTGCAGAGATAGCAAGAGTTTGAAGAATCTGTGCAGACGTAACATGGACACCATGATAGACCATGACCATACACGTATTTCTGCTGTTGTGCTGCATTTTGATATTGAATACCATAACAAATGCTTTTAGTGTTGCAGTTTGTGTATTTCTAGAAGTGTTTAAAATGTTACAACAGGAAATTTGCATTTTTCAGGTCCCACCATGTCAGTACTAAAGGTTATGTAGAGACTGGCTTCATTATTCATCAGAAAATTTGTCAAACTGGTTACATGTATGTCCAACTGACACATTTTGTATCATATTTTTGGTAAAATATAATTTGCATGATTTTAAACTTTCTCAAATATTGCCCACCCAAAGACTGATGTCAACCTCGTGGATTGACCCAAATAATTATATGTATTCATTTTCTGTCTTTATTGTTAGCTGGCGCTACCATCATGTGACCCACAGTGCAGTAGTTCTGCTCCTTTGAGGTGTGTCTGCCCCAAGACCAGCTGCAGGGATGACGGTGACCAGCCAGCCGCGGCATGTCATACTTGCCTCACTGACGAGTCACACAGGTCACCTGACGAAGTACAACCTACTGAGGACTGTGGTGTGACAGTCATGCAGACAAGTAATGTGGGTGGTCAAAGAAAATGGGACAAGAAACACTTTTGTTTTTACTGTGATGAACCTCAGTCCAAGTTGCCCCGTCATCTCCAGTCTTGTCATAAGGAAGAAAGATCAAGAAGTTGTAGAGATTGCCTCTGAGACCGACCGTAGTGCACGGAAAAATCTTCTGTTGAAAATACGCAATGTTGGTAATCACAGGCACAACTGCCAAGTCCTTCGACAGGGTGATGGTGTTCTCATTGTAGGATATATGCCCAATCATAAAGCAGATCCACATGCCTATGGACCGTGCATATATTGTTTTGGCTATTATGTACGTAGCGATCTTTGGAGACACCAGTGTCCACTGAAGCCTGCCCTCCCTGCACAGAATAATAAAAACAGTAGGACAAGTCCTGTGCGCGGACGTGTAGCTCACAACAGTGATTTATTGAAACCTCCCCCTGCTGGAGTCTCTTTCAAGTTGAACCAGGTTCTAAGTCCAATGAAGAGAGATGATGTGGCTCTAGTAGTCCGGAACGATCCACTGATTATCAAAGTGGCCAAACGTGAATACCTGAAACTTGGCCACGACATAGGTCAACATGGCTACATCCGAAACAAAGTCAGGGAATTGGGTCGTCTTGTCATCCAATTGCGAAAAAACACCAACCAACCAAATGCAACACTTGAGGCATTTGTGCATCCCCACCGCCTCAACGACATAGTCACTGCCGTTCGTGATATAGCAGGATTCAGTGAAGTCAACCAGTTGTATCATGTTTCATCTCTAGCACTGAAGATTGGACATTCCATCAAGAAGTGTGCCCTGATAGTTAAAGGAGATGCTCTAGAGTGTGGTCTAAATCAGAAAGCCGAACAGTTTCTGCAGTTGTGTGAAATGAAATGGCAAGAAAGTGTTTCCACCCACGCGCACAGAACACTTCACCAAGGAAAGCGTAACAAACCTGTCATTCTCCCAACAAATGCATCTATGCAAAATGTTCAAAGTTGTTGAAATTGTCAGGAAAGAGGGGAAGAACTGTTCCGGTACTTCTGAGCACTGAGGCGATGACCTGGTTGAATGCATTGGTTGCCAAGAGAATTGAAGCGGGAGTAGCACAGGATAATCGTTACTTGTTTGCACGGTGTTGTTATGGGGGCCCGGGCCATATACGAGGAAGTGACTATCTCCGAGCATATGCAACTGAAGCAGGCCTTGAGAATGCCGACAGCATCCGCTCTACAAAACTTCGGAAACATGTAGCGACCGCATCAAAGATTCTTGCCTTGAAGGAACATCAGCTGGAAACACTTGCAGATTTCATGGGTCATGATTTGCGGGTGCATCGTGAATACTACCAGTTGCCAGATATACTGTCCAGAGGGTCACCCAACTGTCACGACTGTTCCAGTAGTATAGAAGATGCCGATTCTATGTCATTTTCTGTTTTTTCACTTTCCTCTCCAATTTTGCTGTAGGTACATACGTCAAATTTTTTAAAAACAAAATAGTCTAAAAATTACCCAAAAATTTATCAAAATTTTGCTGTGTATATACACACCAAAATTTGCACAAAATCAAGAAAATAAGAAGTGCTTTTCATAGTCGAGAAGCGTACGAAACGCCGGGGCGCCCGGCGAAAAAGCTATTACCCCAAAATAACATAAGCCAAAAAAAATTAATTATTTTTTTATTTTTAAGAAAAATATTATATTTGTTACTATAAAGATGGAAACTCAACCCATGATTCGAGGATACAATAGATGGAACAAAATATCTTTAAAAAGATATATCGATAAGTATAACTTATCTTTAGGAACACCAACAGGACGCCGTAATACGTATATCAGGCGAGATTATATTCGAGCTATAAAAAAAGAAGAAGACAAATTTAAAAATTTGAAAATACAATCTAAAGCTTCGTTAGCGCGACTCGCGCACGGTAAAAACTTACACGTCGTCCCAACGGGTAGAAATGGTCGAGCGATAAAAAAGGATTACATCGAAGCGATAAAAAGATTTAAGGAGCAAAATACTTTTCGAGAAGCAGACTTTCGAGAGACTAGAAGATTTGAAAACAGTTATAGAAATTTGGAACTGATTCCGAGTCTGTTTACCGACGATCCAGAGCAATTTTACAACACCCATACGTCGATGATCAAAAACAAAATCGTCGCTGAATTAATAGAAATAAAAACGATGAAACTACAGATCGCTATGAAAATAAAGTATGTAAAAAGATCAGGTGATGGGACTACAACATCAACCGCTACTCATTTTAGTTACCAAAATCGAGTCTTAAACAAGAGCGAGATAGCTACGACTATCGGGAAACAATATGAAACGATATTATCTCAGATAGATAAATATACGAATAAAGGAAGTGGTTGGACTATAGATAAAATAGTCGCGTTTTACATCAACATAAACAGAGTTAACCCTCTGGTAGGCGCTTCTTACGTAAAACTACCCAAATATATAACTAACAAAAACGCAATATTTAATATCAAAAATGAAGATCAAGAGTGTATAAGATGGTGTATAAGAGCCGCCCTAGGTATATATACCGATAGAGTTAAAAACCAATTAGCAACAAACCCAAAGTACCAATTTCGCGGAAATAATCCATCTACTTATAAAACCGATGACGGATTAAATTTTAAGGACATAGACTTCCCCACACCCATAAGTCAAATATCTAAAATAGAAAGACAAAACGATATAAGTATAAACGTGTTAGGATATGACACAGACTGCAAAAATAAAACCTATCCACAAGATAAAAGGGGCTTGATATATCCGCTATATTTATCTAAAAGACCATACGATATAAAAACTATCAGTTTGCTATTATTTGACGGTCATTATTGTTGGATAAGTGACTTACCTAGATTCTTATCTGGCGTTACCAATAGTCAACATCGTAAAATGTTTTGCTTAAGATGTTTAACGCATTTTAATTCGAAAGAGAAGCTGGATGGGCACATAAAAGATTGTGAAGGAATAGACTCTGCTTTATCTACCGTTAAAATGCCACATGAAAGTGTGAACAAATACTTAGACAAAAGCAAATTAATGTTTAAAAACCTCAAAAATTTACAAGATGCACCCTACGTCATATACGCTGATTTTGAATCTATCTTAGTACCCCAAGAAAAAACAAAGACGACGGTATGCCCTACTTGCGTAGCTACGCAAGTAGAACCGTCGAGTAAAACTCATATTCACAAAGCCTGCGGTTATTCGTACGTTGTAGTTAGATGCGATGGTCATAAAATGAAGCGAAAGACTTATAGAGGTGAACACGCTATAGACAATTTTATAACCTCGTTGCAAGAACTCGAACCTAAGATTAATGAATTACTAGCTCGCGTTAAGCCGATAATATATACGCTAAAAGAAGAAAAGATACACCTAAACTCTAACGAGTGCTGGATTTGCGAAAAACCAATTTATCCAAATTACTCGTGTAATTGCCAGTGCTACAAGTCTGTAGAACCTAAAAGTATAGAAGAACTGAAAGAATACTCGTACATTAACAAAAAGGGATATCTCGAGTTAACATGTATGTTCTGTGAAAAGAAAATTAACAAATTTCGAAAAGTCAGAGATCATTGTCACACTACCGGTAAATATCGCGGAGCCGCACACGCTTACTGTAATCTTAAATTACGAGTAATACCCGGCAAAACGACAATACCGGTCGTCTTTCACAACTTAGAAAATTATGACGCGCACTTGATCATGCAGGGTATTTCAAAGTATCAAGAAGATATCTGGTGTATACCCAAAAATTCAGAAAAATACATTTCATTTTCGATCGGTCAATATAGATTTATCGACTCGTTTCATTTTATGTCTAGTGGTCTCGACAAATTGGTAAAGTCTTGCCCGAGAGACGCCTTTAGGCTACTCCTGAAGCGTTTTGGCGAAGAAAACGCGGACCTCTTATTACAAAAGGGTGTATATCCGTACGAGTACATGGACAGCTTTGAACGATTTAGCGAAACTACTCTACCGCCGAAAGAATCTTTTTACAGCGCTCTAAAGGACGAACACGTGTCGGACGAAGACTACGAAAGAGCGCAACGAGTATGGCGGACCTTTGATCTCAAAAACATGGGCGAATACCACGACTTATATGTAACCACAGATACTCTATTACTAGCCGGCGTATTCGAGAATTTTAGGCAAATGTGTAGAACGAATTACAAGTTTGATCCAGCCAACTACTTCACAGCACCGGGATTAAGTTGGGACGCTTTATTAAGGCATACTAAAATAGAATTAGAATTATTAACCGATGTAGATAAACATCTATTTTTTGAAAAAGCAAAAAGAGGAGGAATATCGAGCGTTGGAAGTACGTGCTATGCCAAGGCCAACAATTCATACCTAAAAGATTACAAGCAAGATAAACCCGATTCGTATATTCTCTATCTAGACGCCAACAACCTCTACGGATGGGCCATGAGTCGACCGCTACCTTACGGCGAGTTTAGATGGGTCGGTACAAAACAATTTACCCACGATCGTATCATGGCGTTAAAAGATAAGGCTTCAACTGGATATATGTTCGAAGTTGACCTGGAATATCCAGCCGAACTACACGATCTACACAACGATTATCCTTTAGCCGCCGATAATATAATCATACCTGAAGAATGGTTATCGGAGTATCAACGAGAGTTGGCGAGTGAGATAGGAGATAGCGCTAAGGTAAAAAAATTAACCGGTACGCTATATCGCAAAGAAAAATATGTATTGCACTACGTCAATTTGAAACAGTGTTTAAGGCTAGGCCTAAAACTAACTAAAGTACATCGGGCGTTACAATTTAAACAAAAACCTTGGATGAAATCGTACATCGATAAAAACACGCAACTCAGAACCAAAGCAAAGTCGGATTTCGAAAAAGACTTTTTCAAATTAATGAATAATTCTGTATTCGGCAAAACGATGGAAAATGTCAGAAATAGAATAGATGGTGTGCTATTAAGAGACGATCAAGTAGAAGAATGCGAAAAAATAGTTTCTAAACCTTGTTACAAGTCTACTACAGCGTTTAAAGAATGCGGTCTCTCATTCGTGGAATCGTACAAAAAGAAAACGTATTTAAATAAGCCCATCTATTGCGGCGTTAGTATCTTAGATTTATCGAAGACTCTAATGTATGACTTTTATTACAACCAATTAAAAAAGACGTATGGTGATAAAGCAAGATTGATGTATACAGACACGGACTCGCTGCTTTTGATTATCTATACGAAAGACGTTTATCGGAATATGGAAAAACAGTCCGACTTGTACGATTTTTCTAACTACGAGAAAGACCACTTTTTATACAACGAGACTAACAAGAAAGTCATCGGTAAATTTAAAGACGAATGCGGAGGAAAAGTCATAAGCGAAGCTACTTGCATCAGATCGAAGATGTACTCGATTGTATACGGGGAACACGACTGTACTCCCTACGGTCATAGCTACGACTGTATAAAAAAGGCCAAAGGCGTAAACCGAGTGGTTATAAACAACGATCTATCTTACGAAAAGTATAAAAATTGCGTTTTATCGAACGAATGCTATTCAAACAAGATGATTCGTTTTGGAACTGAGCGTCACATGATATACACAGAGTCTCAAGTCAAGCAATCTTTAAATCCTTTAGATACGAAGAGATATATTTTACCTAATGGTATAGACACTCTGGCTTATGGTCACTCGCGTAGCTAAAGTCCAGAACAAGACGATCGATAAATATCTACTCGAAAAATAAATTTCTTATGGTTATTCTCGACTAACTCGCCGTCTCGGTCTCTGAAAGAAAAACTCAGTTCAGGTATTTTACTCCTAATTAGCGGTATGGTAATTTTTCTTTTATTTTGGATAGTCGCGATTACATCCGAATGGGTCTCAATATATGTAATCGGTATAACGTCTAACAAGTGCGTGCTCTTTCCGTTATAGAAATTATTAGACGTAGATAACTGATCGCAATGTAAAAAAATTGCATTCACATAATTTATACTATAATGTCCTACAAGTTCACCCCTAACTTTACCAATACCCAAAGGAACCCAAAGAGAGGGTAGAACCAACACTTTTCGAGTATATAGATCAAAATAAATATGAATACCTTTATTTTTCGATAGTATACCGATATTAAAAATAATCTTTTTATTAATCTTGTCCGCGGAAACTGCAATAAAAGTTAATTTATTAAATTTGGCTATTAACTCATCGATAGTATAATTTTCAGCTGGAATTACCATTTCACCTCTAGTTATATCACTAGTGGTATAAGAGATACCAATAGGAAATGTTTCCCATCTTATAGTCATACGTTGAGTTATATTATAAAAACCGACGGTAAATATCGCGTTGTTTAAACTCATACAGTAATTTCCATTAGAGTTATCTATAGGTTTTGATAAACTAAACGTTTGTTCGTTACCATCCATTTTAAAAACGTGCGATTCCATTTTAATAAAGCATAACAAAATCTTCAAAAATCGCTTAAAATTTACCGATCGTCAAGTTAAAACTAATCTGTTTTCCTCTATTATTGATTAAAGCGCCGTCTCGGTCTCTGATACTAAAGCTAAGTTGGTTTATCCTATCGCCCGCGAGTCTACTCGCGGAGCTACGCTCGTAGCGCGCTAAAGTCCAGAACAAGACGATCGATAAATATCTACTCGAAAAATAAATTTCTTATGGTTATTCTTGACTAACTCGCCGTCGCAGTCTCTGAAAGAAAAACTCAGTTCAGGTATTTTACTCCTAATCAGCGGTATGGTAATTTTTCTTTTATTTTGGATAGTCGCGATTACAACCGAATGGGGTGTAATCGGTATAACGTCTAACAAGTGCGTGCTCTTTCCGTTATAGAAATTATTAGACGTAGATAACTGATCGCAATGTAAAAATATTGCATTCACATAATTCATATTATAATGTCCTACAAGTTCACCATCATCTATGGGATTCCACCGATAGGGTAGACTCAACACTTTTCGAGTATATAGATCGAAATCAATATTATAATATTGATTTTCCGATATTATACAGATATTACAAATAATCTTTTTATTAATCTTGTCCGCGGAAACTGCAATAAAAGTTAATTTATTAAATTCGGCTATTAACTCATCGATAGTATAATTTCCAGCTGGAATTACCATTTCACCTCTAGTTATACTTCTAGTTATACCAGTTATATCACTAGTAAATAATATCCATCTTATAGTCATACGTTGAGTTATATTTAAAAAACCGACGGTAAATATCGCGTTGTTTAAACTCATACAGTAATCTCTATTAGAGTTATCTATATGTTTTGATAGACTAAACGTTTGTTCGTTACCATCCATTTCAAAAACGTGCGATTCCATTTTAATAAAGCGTAAAAAATCTTCAAAAATCGCTTAAAATTTACCGATCGTCAAGTTAAAACTAATCTGTTTTCCTCTATTATTGATTAAAGCGCCGTCTCGGTCTCTGATACTAAAGCTAAGTTGGTTTATCCTATCGCCCGCGAGTCTACGAGCGGTTAATCTTGTACGTTCAATAATCGTATTATCTCTTTTCGTTATCGGTATAACGTGTAACAAGTGCGTGCTCTTTCCGTTATAGAAATTATTAGACGTAGATAACTGATCGCAATGTAAAGAAACTGTATCGATAGGCGTTGTATTATACAGCCCTACGTAATCTACACCAAAAACTAATTTTTTTTCCCGATATCCCCAACAATTGTTTAATGTTTTTATCGAAGCGTATAACGTTATTTTCTTCTGTTATATAAAAATATATCTTTTTATTAAGTTTATCTACGGAGACTTCTAACCAAACTAATTTACTAAGTCTATCTCCGATCCAATCTATATCGTAATATCCAGCCAGAATATCAATTTTTCCGTCCGTACTACCCGTTTTTTGCCCCGTGTTTGGATCGATTTGATTTATAAAATAGAGAACTTCGCTATTACTAGGTATATTATAAAACCCCGCGGTAAATATCGCGCTGTTTAAACTCATACTATAATCTCCCTTAGAATTATCTATAGGTTTTGACAGACTAAACGTTTGTTCGTTACTGTCCATTTCAAAAACGTGCGATTCCATTTTATATATTTAATTTATAAGATATAAAAATGAAATTCACTCAACTTATGAAATTTTTAGACGTTAATAACCGAACGGTAAAGAATGCTCTAGATATCGTGAATCTAGCTAGAGGTCAAGACGATAGCGACAAGTACGAAGCGATAAGCCCGGAGAGTACCCCGTTGAACATGAACTTGAGTCAACTTAACATCATCGTAAACGCTAACACGAACGCGAGTTTTATCGCTCGACTAGTTGATATATTTAGCGCTTATAAAATGTCCGACGTGAAGAGCGACGAAGCGGTCGAACGTTATGCATCGGACCCCATGACGTTTTATCAAAATCAACTCAACTTTGCATTTTGGTGCGCGACTTCTGGTTGCGGCGTAGGACTAGAATCGTTGCTACACAAAAACCCCGTAATATCGGCTTTATTCAAGTTTCACGTATATTTCACGATCAGAAAGATACTATACTTTCTAAAATGCCCAGTTCCAAACGACGACGCATTCGTCGATCTAAACAATAGCATCGATCACGGTGCTTATACCAACGTCGGTCAACGCTTTCGAGTCGATCCAAACGTGAGTTTTAAACAGACCGTAGACTTAGCATCAGCGGGTCTAGGTACTGCGTACTATTACGATAGAGACTCGCATAAATATTTACCGGTACCCGGTATAGATTATATACACGATGAGGAAGACTTAGATCCACAACCTGGTGGTGGTTACACCATGGGTTTTACCACGCCGGATGATACGTATAAGTACGGCAAGTACACCGTCATGTATATCAGACAATCCGTAGACGTTGTACGACTCGGTTTTCGAGCTCTCATACGCCAGAAGAGCTCGTTTACCGACGTTGGTATAGAACAAATAAACGAAAGCGTTAGAACGTACGTGTACGCCATACTCGGCACGCAAGCCCAAGCAAAAACGAGTATACTAACCGCGGGTACCGGATTAGATGCCCAAAGACAATTTGAAAATATAGTAGAAGGTATCATCGACAGCCCTACGGACTTAGAATCTTCTATAACCAGATTTCAAGATTCTTTACAGTACGCTAGAAGCTCGTTAAACTTTGTGATTAGCCCAGGATTATACTTGATTCCATCAAATATGGAGCTTTTAGTCGGTATTCATCGAGGTTATAATAATAATATACAGATAGCTACGCCCGGCGCGCCGATAGGATTAAATATCAACTTGAACTCGGACGTACTCCCTCCAACACCAACTCCTGCACTACCCCAGCCCACTTTAGACCCTCCAACCCCACCTCCTGCACTACCCCAGCCCACTTTAGACCCTCCAATCTCGGGCGTACGCCCTACGAGCGTAGCTACGCGAGTACCCCCAACACCAACCCCTGCACCACCCACACCCTCTCCCGTAAAAAAGAGGCGTATAGTAACCCAGCAAAATTTAGACCCTCCAATCTCAGACGTACTCCCTACGGTCGTAGCTACGCAAGTACCCCCTCCGCCAGACTCGCACGAACAAGAAAAAACGGCTTTAGTCGTTGGTTTAATGGCCGCTGCTGGGGTTGGGTATCTAGCTTACGATATTCTACGTCGCTGAAGAAGGTGGTAACTCAGTATCTGACGGAACGACCATTAATTCTTTCTTAACGAACGATCTCTTGGGGCCGTGAGTCAGCCAGTACAATGCGGGCTGTCCAGTATTCGTCGTTCTTTTTTTTATCGTATACATTTCTAAGCTCCAAATAGGATCGGTAGCTCTTCTTCTAGCGTCTTTTTCGAGCTCTCCAGGAGCGTAAAGATATCTAACGATATCATCATTTACGCTTAAAAGTTCTTCGGGGCTCTTGAGCCCCGAAGAACTCAATTGTCTTATTTCTAACTGAGACATAGCCGCTCGAGGAGTTAACGGTTCGCCTTTCATAGTCGATATCAATCTAGTTTCTTCATCGTTTAACGCTTTTATAACATCGGGCAATCTTTTTACCCACTCGCGGCTACGCTCGGTAGGCTCTAACATTTCTTGAGCGTATTGATGGCCAAATAATCTTTCGGCTAAAGTACGATTAAATCTTTCTACTATACCTTGAGCTCTATGATTACCAACCTCGCCTTTCTGTACTGCGACGTTGCGAGTCCGCATCAAAGTATTAAATTCGGCCATAAATTCTGTACCGGGATCTACTTTTATCGCGAGAGGCCAAGACAATGCCGATCTTTTGTAAATCCTTTTTATGGCCTCTACAACTTGAGTACTCGTTTTATTCGTCAAGGGTTCAGCTTCTTTATATCGAGTGGCCACATCAACGATCGTCAACGCGTATTTATAAGTTTTTCGTCTAACTACATCGTGTGGTAGTGGTAGATATAACAGATCCGCTTGATGCATTTCATTTGGTCGTGCGATAGCCTTATTGAGGCTCGTAGGTCTCGGGATAGTACTGGGGGCAGGCAAATAAATTTGCCACATGGCTTGTTTTCTTAACCAATTTCTAACGTCTGGCTCGGGTACATCGGCTTTTGACGATAATTTTTTTATGGCGCCTGCACCTTTCCAATATCCTCTAGGACTGTAAAATATTTTACTTAATTTTGTTTCCATTTTATTTTAATGACTTATTAAAAATGGTGAGTCTTTTAATTATGGGTGCTGGAGCTTTAATAAGCGCTGTGGCATTTAGCGGAGCGAGCTTCGCCTTTTCTAAGATAGGAAAAAGCGGTGCGGACGAAGAACGTAAACGACACGATTTGGCTTTAGAAAGATTAACTCAAGCTAAACAAGAGTGGGTGGAACAAAGAACCAAGGTTCTGGATTATCTAAACAATCGACTACATAAAGAAGCCAGGGCTAAAAAAACATTTAAAAACGTAGATGAGGCGTTGAGAGAATATAACGAAGTAACCAACGACGAGTTGAGATTACCTCGCGAACCTGTATTGTCGGACTTTTACGTACCCAGCGAAGATAAAAAAGATGGCGAAATTGCATTTATCTTAGGAGGCACTGCTGTTTTAGGGTATTTAGTTTATAAGTTTGTTTAAGTTTTTTTTGCTTTTAAAATAAAATAATTTTTTTGTTTCGTGAAGTAAAATGAACGCAATTTATGGAAGCAAACTGAATCCACACAGAAGTTAAAAAAATCCTAGAGCGTTGAAGGGGTTGAGACAATCGATGGTTATTACTCATAATCCTAGTACCGCAGGGGCTGGCAGTCTGTTGATCGTCGAATTTCCTATGTTGAGTCAAGACGATGTAGTCGTACCGGGCACAGTACGATTAGCTTTTAATATAGACTTAGAATCTGAAGGCACTGGCGAAGATGATGCAAGAACTCTATATTATAACGTCGCACGAAATTTAATTAGTGGCGTAAGAATCAAACTAGAAGGTAAAGATTTCGTAGCGTTTACGGATGCCGATGTATATAACGCATATAAAGACTTGTGGAGACCAGCCAGCGCGAACGATGCGTATCGAGGACTCGAAACTTCTAACGTCACGAAACTCAGAATCGGCGCTAGCGATGGGGTTGCTAGCGCAAATGGTGGAAAAGACAAAGCGATAGCCAACGCTTACGGTAACCGATATTACATTCCTCTAGATTTTGAAATGCTTACGGATCATCAGCCTTTTAGTCCATCGACGCTCAAAGATAGACTAACGTATGAATTTACATTTAACGATCACGCGAGCGTAGTAAAATCTACCGATAATAACGCGAAGTATAAAATTTCGGGGTTAGATCTAGAGTTTGAAACGGTGACTAGTAAAACATTGGCAGATAGTATCAGACAAAAATATCGAGGTAAAACTCATTTTCTATACGAAAAAGTTCAAAGATATACGGTTTTAACGTTAAACAAGTCCGATACTACTTGGAACATTAATCTTAATCAAGCCATTAGAAGTCTCAAAGGTATACTTCTTTTATTTAAAGAATCGGGCGAAAAAGATCCTCAAATTTGTTATAATCCAAAGATCGAAAAAGTAGACGTTACGATAGAGGGTAAGCCGAATCAATTGTATAGTCAGGGCATGAAGCGTTATCAACACTGGGATGAGATTACAAAGTTTTTCGGCGACTCTAATACAGAATTTGGTGCCAGCGTGTGCAAAGACTTAGACTTACACGATATGACGCTAGGCTCCTATTTAAGCACTAGTTACGGTCTTTGGCTAGATACGAGGGTAACCGACGACAACAAAAGTCATGGTTCTGGCAGGAAAATAGGAGACGTGGGTGGCGGTATTTCTCTCCATTTAGAAAGAGAGGCTGAGACAGCTGGTGGACTATCGTGTTACGTTTTCTTGGTGTTGGTTCTCGAAGATGGAAGATTTAAAGGTAGTTACTCTTAGAAGAGTCAATTATCTACCTTACTATTAAATAAGCCTAAATAAGCATGTTTCCAAAAACACCACACTGCGCACTAATATGCGGTAGGACTAATTCGGGTAAAACCAAATATATTTTAGATCTATTAGAAACTGAGTATAAAGATCACTTTGAAAATATCGTAGTTATTTGTCCTACGTTGAGCAACAACAAGACTTATCGCGAGAGACTTTGGTTGTGGTTAGATCCCGAGATATACCTATGCGATTTAGAGGTAGAAAAGGTGTCTCTCAACGAAGCTTTAGAATTTTATAGAGCTCGATTTAAAGGATCGCACGTTTTATTTTTGATAGATGATTGTAGCTCGGAACAAGAAATAAAATATCGTAAGGCGGCGCGCTCGCGTAGCTACGCGAGTACTTGCGTTTTAACGAAATTGGCGTTTAGCGGTAGGCACGACAATCACTACTGTTGGTTGATGACTCAAAAGTATAATTGCGTAATGACAGATTTTAGAGCTCAAACTGCATTTGTCGTATTGTTCTATTGCAAAGATAAAAATAGTTTCGATCAATGTCTCGATGTAAATGATGCGGTGCCTTTAGAAGAAAGATCGAGAATTAAGAAGATTTTAAGAGATGTGCCTTTTAGTAAATTATTGGTAAAAACTGATCCTCCAGTCTGTTGGCAGTTGATCTATAGTTGAACTGTTAGATAACTGTTAGATGATCTATAGATGATCTATAGATAACTATTAGATAACTGTTAGATAACTGTTAGATAATTGTTAGATGATCTATAGATAACTATAGATTATCTAGTCATCTATAAAATATGATAGAATATCTAGACCTATTATTAAAACTAGTAATAGCCATCAACTTATCTTTATTTTCTTACGATTATATGTCTTGTAGAAATAAGATTAAAAAATATAGTTCTATTTTAAATGAGCAAATCGATAGAATCTCTAAGCACGTTATCTCAAGAACCTCATCCAACAGTAGCTGCTGCGCCCATAGCGCATAGCTTAGCGACGACGAGCGAGGCTCTAGATCCTAAAAATAGACTTTTAGGCGTAGTCGCTGGTGGTGATTCTAAAAAATATTTCGGTAAAGAATACTCCGTTAATGAAATAGAGAGCTTGACCGCAGAAAAACAAGAAAAACTGTATAAAAGATACGAAGCCAAGCTCGGTAAAGAAATGATAGTCAGTTTGGGGGGTTGCGTGTTGACCCTTTACGCAAAAGCTTTAGGCGTGACTTTGCCGCTGGCTTCGCCATTCGGTTATAAACTTTGTTTAGATTCTGAAGAAGCCCTCGTTAGTGACTTAGAAAAAGATCCCGTTATTACTAGCAGCTTGTCCAGTTTACTTTGCGAAGTGCATTACAATTATGGGGTTTATTTATCTCCTTTGGTGGCTATGTTGATCACGACTAAACATTTACAGGTAGATAGTAGTAATAATGGCGTTACAAATAATAATAGTATTACTATAAAAGATGAGTCTAGAAACGACAACGACAGATCAAGTAGCAGAGACTACACAGCCTCCCCAAGAGACTCCCCAACCTCCACAAGAGCCGGCTCAGCCTCCCCAACCTCCCGAACAGCCGGCTCTAGCGAGAGTCACAAAAAAGAGAGTAAAAGACCCTAAAAGAGTAGAGCAAGGTAAAAGACTGGCCGAAAGAAACAGAAAGATGAAAGAACAAATACAAAAAATGCAAAGTATAGAAGAAGAAGCTCCCCAGCAAACGCCAGCGCTAACGATGAGAGACATTCCGAGCTGGGGATATGCTATGGTTGGTTTGGCTGTTTTAGGAATTGGATATCTCGCGTTTAAAAAGAGTAAACCTGTAGATCCGCAGCAAAAAGTAGTGGTTACAAACGTATAGTCGGACTGCCTATTATCGCGGCAACTCTATTATCGCGGCATCGAAAATTCCTTTTTTTTCCGTTGCCAAAACCCCTTCGACTGGCAATTTTATATCCAATTCATCAAGCATTAAGGACTTTCTGCTGATTTGTGTAAAAAAATGACGATTAAAAAATGTTGTGTCGGGACTTTTAACGATTTTTAATAAATATTCACGTTTTCCAAAACTTGTACATTTTGCCTCACCGTGTCTGCTAAAAGGTACCGTCTATATTTTAACATGAATCGTTAATGGTGCTCTGTCCATGGAAGTTCAATTGTCTGGTTCCCATTCAACAGCTGCAAATGCAAAATGACGCCGAAGGACGATATTTCCACCGCGAAATCGTAGAAACATTTACTGGATCAAAATAAGGACAGTGCAGTAAAACAAATATAACGACGCACCGTGTAAAGTGAATGGCGCCCCCAATCGTCAATCAGTAGACTTGTCTCAGTGAATTTTGTCGCCTTCGAGGGGGGACAGGGTGTTAAGAAATCATCTTGCAGGGCCTAATCGTCTTTAATCAACTTGAACTTTACAGGGAAAATATCAGACTTTATTCAGGGATGTTTTGGTCAAACATTAACCATGAATAAAAAAGTTGAAATCATTGTAAAAAACACTTCCCACATACCGCGATAATACAGAGTCTGTACTCCGCCGAGCAATGACGAGCAATGACGAGCATGTCTATTTTCACAGGCATCGCATGGGAATAAACCAAACCACCGTCGGATTTTTTATGTCAGTTTAAAAAGAGCAAGAGTTATACAACACAAAAGACAGGACAATTCGGGAAGGTTAGTGAGCAATCTCTATTCCGATCGGGAAACGTGATATCACCCTGATAAGTACCGCGGTAATACAGCGTCCCACCCTACCCCCTAAAGTTGAAGAACTATTAGAAATGGAATAAATAAAAAAAATAAAATGTTTGTACAAGTAAAATGGATACTAAGAACGTTGCAAATACTCTTTATCACGGCGCTGTGTTGAGTTTGTTGACCGTAGGTTATACTATGTTGAGTAAAAAACTTTTGAAAATTAAGCCCGCCGATTTAGGAAAGTTAGACGTAGAAGATACGGTTAAAATCACCGCTACGGTAGGTAGCGCTCTAGCTACTCAGACTTGGTTGGTGAGTCAAGGAGTAATTCCTCAGAATGTGGTAAATACTACGTAAAATATAAAATATACGACTTTATAAAATGGCTGAAGGTGGAGAATTTATACCTATGGATGACGTGGGTCGAGAAGACGAACAAAATGATGCTGATGATGATTTTCAAGATGCCGATGGCGACGATGGTTTAGGAATAGACCCCGACGGTGATTTTGAATTAGACAGACCGGCTGAACCACAACCGCCTACGACGATTAATGAAGCTGGTGATATTATAGATAAACATCGTGATATATATAAAGAAGGTATAGCTAATAGATTTTATGGTTTTTGGGAAGAAAAAAAAGACGAAAAAAAAGACGGCTTCGTTAGACCAAAACTCATTAGGTACGAACTTTTTACTAAAGATGAAAAGGGTATTTACTTCGACGGTGTTAGATTGACTGGTAAAAAATCTCCCGATAGATTTATAGGTGAAGCGACGTTAAAAACAAACTTTAACGCGAAGTTTCCGTCTGGAAACTTTATTACATTTTTTAAAGAAGATTTGGGTTTATTAACGACCGCTGAATATAATTTGATGGATGCTGAACAAACGATAGATGTAGCGTATGATACTTACGTCACTCCAAAACGACTAGTTGAGATAGCTAACAATCTGCACGATAAAATAGAAAGTATGGTGGGTCCCGATATTGATCCCGAATATGACCCTGAAACCGGTAGATATACAATTCCTCCCGCCTCAACCGAGAGAAGTAGATGCTCAAGCGCAAACTGAGGGGCTAAATTATAGAGAACTTGCAGCTTTAGACAAAAAACTACAAACGCTCAGTGGTAGTTTAGAATTAAATTTAGCCGAGCTGAGTAGGATAGATGATGAAATTGCTAAAACAAAAGTAGCCTTAGGTGAATCAGAAAATGAAAACGAGCTAGACTACCTAGCTAATCAATTAAGAGATCTCGAAGATGAAAGAGCGCCTAGATTAGAGGCTGTACGAAGCAATACGGAAAGTCTCCAAAACCAATTTATGAGAATCAAAGAAACGATTAATAAAATATTAGAAAGAGATACCTCGCTAGCGGAAAAGATTAGAATTCTGTTTCGAGAACAGGGCGTGACGGTCGTTAGTATATTAGCCGCGTTTGCTTTAGCTATAAGTACGATCGTTGCTTCTTTGGTGGCTGCTATTGGTGGCGGTGGTTCGGCTGCTGCATCGGTTGTTCCTGCTCCGACTCCGGTTCCGCCTAAACTCGGAGGCAACGTGAAAGATTGGATAAGTAATCATTTAAAAAACTTGGCCAATTTACTAAAAAAGCTCGGGGGTAAGTTATTAGCCGCTTTACCGGGTATTTTGGGTAGTATCGCTAGTTGGTTGTTCACGTTGTTAAGTAAGTCGGTAGGTTGGTTGGCAGAACACGTGTGGGCGTTATTGGTAGGTGTTGGTACTTTGATTCTCGTATACATGCAAAAAAAATTAAAATAAAATTGTAATAGTTTAATATAAAATGACCGCAGAATCCGTTTACCCTAAAGTGCCCGATGTTCCTAGAGAAACGAACGAGTCTTCAGTCTTTAGGTTAAATAAAATCGAACGAGTGCAAAAAGAGATAGCCGTCGAGAGAGATAAGAGAGAACGGTTGCAAAAAAGGTATAATAAAATTACAACCTGTATATCAAACGCAGAGACCGTTATAGAATGTCTCGGAGCCGTGTCTGGTACCATAGGCATAGCCAGCGTTGTCGGTGCCATTAGTATACCTATAGGCGTGGTGTTAGAAGGCTTAGCTATAGGATGCGTGGGTGTAAGTTTGGTATTAAAACGATTTAGTAAAAAGTTTAGAGGTAAAGCCAAGAAACACGACGAGATTCGAGTAGTAGCCGAAACAAAATTAAATACGATAAATGAATTAGTGTCTCAGGCCGTAGACGATGGCGATGTAAGTCACGAAGAATTTGCTTTAATTAACGAAGAATTAAGAAAGTTTTATGGAATGAAAGAAGCCATTAGAACTCAAACGAAAGCTAGAGAAGAGTCCGATAGAAATCAAAAAGAAATAGACGATGAGGTCGAAAAGAAAGTTGTCGAGAGAATGGAGAAAGAAAAAAAAGATCTTATCGCAAAACTTACAACTTTAGATTAGAAATATGTAAAGAGTATGAGCGTGATTCTAACGTGAGTATTTTACCTCCTGATTATGAGAGTTTAGGGACTAGGCCTAGCGCTCCTTGCGAAGAATAGTTGTAATTTAGTGTATAGTAGAGCGTAGCTATGTGAGTACGACAAAAATATCCCTCATCTCTACTGAGTGTAGAGATGAGGGATATTTTTTTGGCTTGCGACAAATCATTTTTTTGCCTTGTTATTTTGGGGTAACCGGGCGCCCCGGCGTTTCGTACGCTTCTCGACTATGAAAAGCACTTTTTATTTTCTTGATTTTGTGCAAATTTTGGTGTGTATATACACAGCAAAATTTTGATACATTTTTGGGTAATTTTTAGACTATTTTGTTTAAAAAAAAATTGACGTATGTACCTACAGCAAAATTGGAGAGGAAAGTGAAAAAACAGAAAATGACATAGAATCGGCAATCTTCTATACTACTGTTCCTGAGCTTGGAGAGGCGCAACTTGGCATCCCAGCATGGCAAATCACTGCAAGAGTTACATGTGACTGGAGGTAAATATCTCACCGTTTATGAACCTCCCCCGTGCCCCTCTAACCCCTCCCCTAATGCCTGCCTGCCTCCCTCCACCCCTTCCCCATATATTCCCTCCCCCCTCCCGAATGAAATGGCAACCTTGCCCTCAAAAAATGCATTGATCATTTCTTTGTATATTCGCAGAAGGCTTCACGACTGATGAGGACAGCAGCGATTCATCCGACTACTCAGATTCGAATGATGATTCCAGTGCAAGAGGTAAGTTGTGTCTGTGTCTGTCCGTCTGTCGGGCTGTCTGATGCAACAAGGTACCTTCGCCAAAAATTGATGTTTTACAGTAGTTTAATTCTCAAGTTTTCTGTGTTATAGGACTGGGTGTAACCAGTGTCCCATCCACTAGTGAGGCACCTCCAATATCTGCACGAATGAAGCTGCGTCTCAGGACTGCACGAGAGAAGAGAGACGTGGCATCCCGGCCCGACAAATCACTGCAAGAGTTACCCGTGACTAGAGGTAAATACTGTCTAGCTGGCAGACACTCTCCCTCCCCTATCCCACCTTTTCTCCCCCCGGCCCTCCTCTCCGACCTCCCCTCCAACCCCTGCCCTAACTGCCTCCAACCCTTCCCCATTCTGTCCCCTCCCCTTCTATACTCCCTATCCTATCCTATCCCCCCCCATGAAATTGCAAACTTGCCCTCAAAAAATGCATTGATCCTTTCTTTTTATATTTGTAGAAGGCTTCAAGACTGAGGACTGCAGCGACTCGAATGATGATTCCAGTGATAGAAGTAAGTTGTTTTGGTCTGTCTGTTTGGCTGCCTTCGTCTGTCTTCATTTGTCAGTCTGGCTGTCTGTCTGTATAAGGTGGCTGCGCCAACAGTGAAGGATTAAGTGCCTTAATTCTCATGTTTTCTGTGCGTTATAGGACCGTGTGATACCAGTGTCCCATCCAGTAGTCGGCCACCTCTAATATCTGGACGAGTGAAGCCGCGTCCCTGGACTGCACGGGAGAAGAGAGACGTCACGGAGGGCTTACATAGATTCTTTTTGATGAGGACACTTCCTGGCAAATGTGACATTGAAGCAAGCTGTCCTGTGGCACTTCAGACTCGAACGTGGAGGAACATTAAAGACTTTTGCAGGAACACAATGAAGCTCAATGGCCGTTCTAGTGAACGTTAAGGGTATTCTTGGCCTTGTGAACGGACACTCAAAAAGTTTGTCGGAGCAGAATTAGTGCTCAGTTGCTCAATACAGGCAACCACTTAAGAAATGCAAAGTGTGCACCACATAGCTAGGGATGCTCACTGATTTCAGAAGATATTACGAAAGCCATCAGACATGTATCATATTGAGGCCATCTTGTGCGCTGGCTGGGAGGCAATTAATAGTCCTATTTGGATTAGGAGAACAATGACCATCAGTTGAGCGCGATAATCTGTTGAAATAAGTTATTAAAAATAGGACATGAAGTACCTTTCGTACAGAAAGACAATATCGGGAATCAAATGATAAGACATGATGTCATACGCCTAAAGGGCCTCTATTTTTCACAAACATGCCATTTTTTGTATGGTGTCCTCAATTTGATAGACAACACTCGCATGATAGAAATGGCCTCTATTTGATAGAATACCAAGTATGTCCTCAATGTGCATTGGTGCACATGTATGGGTGTGTGTGTAGCTAGAGGGCGCTGCCGTGCGCGCTGTACGTCGCAGCGCGCTAAGGACGTCTTGGAACCAAGACTATGACTGTACATGTGTACCTGGATGCAGAACGAAAAGCTATGCCAATAGCTTTTTCCCTCGTTCTGTATCTCTTCGAACTCTTTGCCTGGTGCATGTTTCCCTTCATCTTATGATCTCTCCTGTTTCAAGAGGAATGTTAATTCCTATCTCTTCCATCTTTGATTTCTTTTTCCTAGTGGCTTTTAGCCTTGTCTGGGGCGATCTTGCATAAACAAGAAATCGCGTTGGACCAGACGCAATTGTGTTTCCAAGGGGGAGGAGTTTATGGAGCGTCAAAAGTGGACAACCGTATTTTCCCATTTTCTGCTAGTAGAATTTTAGGTTTTTAGAAATGGCAACACCGGTTTAAAAAACAAATCAATTATCTTCTAGCAGAAATTTGGATTTTACTTTGACGACTATCTCGGCGCCTCAAAAGTGGACAACTAAAAATCTCAAATTCCTACTGACAAAAAATCATGATGCTCCAAAAGTGGACAACCCCGTTTTCCCATTTCCTGCTATCACAGATTTACAAATTTTAATTATAGACAGTTTGAATTTGAGTTGGTTCACAACCACATTTCTGCTAGCAAACATAAGAGATTTTGGTTTCTACAATAAGTTCAACATGAATATTTACAAACAGAAATTACGGATTTTTAGTTGTCCACTTTTGAGGCGTCAAGAAAAGTCGCAAAGTAAAACCCAAATTTCTGCTATAGCAGAAAATTGACATTTTAAAAACGGCTGTTGCTACTTCAAAAATCTAAATCTTTGCTAGCAGGAAATGGGAAAACGGGGTTGTCCACTTTTGGAGCATCATGATTTTTGTCAGTTGGAATTTGAGATTTTTAGTTGTCCACTTTTGAGGCGTCGTCAAAGTAAAATTAATTTTTTTTAAAAACCGGTGTTGCCATTTTTATAAACCTAAAATTCTACTAGCAGAAAATGGTAAAATACGGTTGTCCACTTTTGACGCTCCATAGGTAGACGACCCCGATTCCGAACAGCGTTTCTTGCTGGAATAGCGTTTCTTGCTGGTTGGGGGTCGAAGCCCCCTGCTCGTTGCCATTTTTGTTTTGCTTTGCAGAAACCCTACAGGTCTTAAGTTATTTTGCCAATGGGTGAGAACAAAACAGAGGTTAAATGGCGCCACCAACGGTGAGAAAGTGTGTCAGCCCCCCCCCCCCCCCCCCCCCCCCCCCCCCTTGTAATTTTGTTTCGCAGACGAAACATTTTGGGAGTCACCTTTGTGGGCAAATTTCAGAACACCCCCCCCCCCCCCCCCCCCGCAAAAAATCCTGGATCCGCCCCTGCAACCCCCCAAAAGATAGAGACCAAAACATTTAAACTTGTGTACAGCTCTTTTTGTTGATAGATAATTCCGAGCATAGACAGCTTTACGTTTGTATTTCAGTAGTGATGATAAAAGACGGACTAATTAAGGCAATTTCTTCAAATGTTGGTAGAATATGTACAAGTAAACATGTATAATGACAATACTTAAATTTGCAAGGATGTGATATATTTCATGATCTATATTAATTTCCAATGTTAGACTGAAGTTGCTTCATGCGTGAATGTGCACAAAAAGGATTTACATGAAAATGGCATTACAGTGCCCTCTGTTCTCAATATATTTAGCATTAAGAGAAATCAAATTATGCACAAGAATGGATTGACATGATAATATGTCATTTAAATATTCACAATATTTACAAAATGATGCAATGTTTGAAACAAAACTGGACAAATGAAACATATGGCTATAATCGGATCTCTCTGAAACACTCATCACTGAGATTATCAGTTGTCGGACATAGGCTAAAGACTTTTTAACTGTTTGTTGTTCGTTTTTGTTTGTTTTTGTTTTGTGTTTTTTTTCTTCTTTTTACTGTTTCCCCACAACTGAACCACCTTTTTTGTTTGCCAAATAATGTTTGGAGAAAGTTGTAGCAAATGAAATGGGGATTCACCAAAAATATTCTCATATCAAGAAATCCTTAAAATATGCATATTAAAGTAAAATCTTAACAAGAAATGATATACATTGTACTTCGCTGAAGAATCTAGTCACAGTACAGCCAACTTATGCCAATACAAATATGTTATGTATAGGATGTGACACCTAAAGAAAGATCACATATTAATGTGGTGCAATTAGGTAGAACATTTATGGATTGGATCTTATTGATATATTTTCTCCATCATGCCAATTCACATGCTGCTCAGTTCAACATTTTTGATCAATACAAAGTAATAATGTGACAGTTGCATTTTTCTGCTCATTACAAAATAGATCCATTTCTACTGTTGAATTATCAAAGAAAATTACAATATGAACAAATCCTAATGCATTATATTAAGATTCTAGCAGTAGATATGCGTCCGGCGACCACCACAGTATTTAAAAGGGAAAGCTAGTTCTTCTGTTTGATAAGCAAGCCAGAGTACGAGTATAGGCCCCCTATGTATCTAAATGAACAAAACAAAAATCTTGCTCAAATTAGACACCATGCTAGTTCAGTCTTTTTTCTAGCTCTGCGAAAAATATAAGTTCATATTTTTGTTCTGACAATACCTATTTTCTTTGAAATTATAATCCAAGAGCCAGGAATCATTTATTTACTAAAAATAAACCAATACTTTGCGTATATATTTCTGAAAAGGTTTCTCCTTTTGGGTATTCCAACTGGGGCATCATAAGGTCCCCTATAGCTACTTGTGGACCAGTATAACTAAGGACTAACATGTTACATCATCCTTGACGAGAAATCAGAATAACACACCATGCTGGTAATAGTTTTAGCCTTAAACAAGTCCATTCAATCAAGTTAGCATATACAAGTGGTCAAGGATCAAATGAGCCGGGTTATCCATCAGCATCAGCATCTTCCTTAGCAACAGCCCTCATTTAGGTACTTTTGACATATGTATGCTGTACACCAGAAAAATGAACCGCAATAAATGCGGTGTAATTCGGTCATCAATAAGGACAAGCTGGCCATCTGGAGATTCCTGATAATGGTCAGTGGTCACTTGTTAGTCAGCAGGCCGGTGCCAATGCGGAATAACAGTGGCAACAAACTACGAAAAAGTAGAAAAGTAAGTGCCAATGGGCGGCAATCCCTGGGGGATGGGGACGGCTATGGCAGTGTCCCCCCCCCCCCATCATTTCCCCATGATCATATACAATTTATTGGTCATTGGCTTTTTGCAGAATGCACCAGATTCCCAGAATACACAAGACACACTAAGTACAAAATACGAAACAATTGTTGGTTTAATAGAAATCTCCGCCACTGCATACTTATCCAGGCTTATTAGGTGACCAACATTTTTGGAGTCGACTGTTACTTTGAGCATGAATCGCCTCTACACAAAACCGGTCTCAGTGGCACATCCTTTAAACCTGTATGGCATGGGATTGATTTAATGGATGAAACGGCCAGCTCTGTGAGGTACTGCTTGCCGTCTTTTTCAGGGAATAGGCAATCTTTCAGCAGAAATGGTTACTTATCAAGTACATGTAGTCAAGCAATGTGATTCTAATTCCAATGTTGGAGTCGAGTAGAGTCGACTCTTGAATGGAATCACCAAAGCCTTGCCTATCTCCTCCGATCTGATACCAGAGGCCAATACATGTACGTGACATCTAATTCAACTTTGCCATTACTCATGTGGCTCCTCTTCTGATTGTTTTACAGACTGCATGCAACAGTTCTGGAAATATATCACATCCTACAACACTAGCTGAACAAGAATTTTGATGTAAAAGTAATGAATTCATGCAATATGAGGAATTGTGTTACTTTCCTCGCTTTTCACCCGGGTTTGAATATTGCTCGACATGTGGAATTTGTTTTAAGGCCCTGCTCGACTCCTTAAGTTCCCCAGGAATATTATTCTTGGGTTTTGCTCCCACCTCTTAAACTGAACATAATCTTTGTCTTCTCTTGCAAAGTTCAGTTTTTTTCAAGGTTGCGAGCTACATGTACAGTGCGATATGCACTAGAGGACAGTGTTGTAGTCAAGGCCACAACCTCCGAGGCCGAGGCCGAGACCGAGACCGAGGCCACAACCTCCGAGGCCAAGGCCGAGGCCGAGGCCGAGGCCGAGGCCACAACCTCCGAGGCCAGCTACTAAACACGTAATAAACTAATAATCCACTCAATCAAGGTTAAGATTTTGTTGGATTTTCTTTATTTTTAAGTCAACGGCAGGTTCCTTCATGCATTTCAAGAACATAAGGGTCTCCAGCATCTGTTGGGATAGATTTGCACGGTGGGGGCCTCATTGATAATAATCCCTCCTCTGCTAAAAATGCGCTCCACTGGAGCATTGCTGGCTGGAACATAGTCACGTTTATATTTAACTGTCGTTTTTCTTAAAATGCTTTTCTATTGTTAGGTTACTCGTGATTTTGCATGCATGTCTTATTTGGGGCCAAATTTGAGGCTACATTGCCTGATATATATTTTTAGCCAAGACTTTTCATTTTTACGGAAAAGTAGCCACATTTTGATCTGATATCTTTAAAAAGGCAAACATGAAAATCAACAGTTAAATATGAACGTGTTTGTTGTTATTTCGGAAGCGCCCGCGCGCCAAATTCACTAATGTTGTGTCTTCTCGAAATCCCGACTTCGTACGTGCGTTCTGGCCTCACGCATGCGTAGTTTACAAAATGCAGCCGGATCCGCAGCCGGTGTTTGTCAAACGTGCATGGTTTTGGATCGCGCGCCACAAGGGTTTGGATAAGTTGGCAGGTTATTCTTAACTTTTTCTTTACTTTTAGACGATTCTCCCCCGCTTTTCCGAGGGATCCAATCAGCGACCGAGTTTGCGCCTTATCATAAATTATTCATTACACGCAAATACATAGGACATGACAAGGCATGACCATTGATCTCCTCGAATAGACCTTTATCATGCTGTGACAAACTTTGTCTTGTTCCCTGTATGCATTAGCAATTATGAATAGTGATTCCAATTATTAAATGAAGGTGCCATACTATTTTTCCCTTCCAGCCTCGGTTTGGTTGCATTGATTTTAATAGGAGAAAAACAAAATGGCTGTACCATGATAAAGGTCTATAGGAGCTTCAACGTGTAAAGCGAGTAGTTTTCTTGAAATAACTTGTTTTGACGCTGTTCTTTTTACTGAAAGGTAGATAAAAACATTTATAAAAATATTATTTTTCATTTCAATTTACAAAATCTGAACGATATATCAATTTAGGGAAAAGGAGAACGAAAAAGTCTAGTATACGTCATAATACGTCATTCGCCATTGTTCTGGTGGTTCACACGCCAGTCTTAATAGCGTAGACATATGCAGTATAAGGCGGTCGTCGCATATGTACGCACGTTCACTTACGTCCGCAGCGCGCGCATGCAGTGCAGGGGTCCGGTTTTGGGGGCCGCGCTTTCTCTTCCCGACAATGAGCCAATCACGTTGCAACATGACGCTCAGGTCAAACATTTTTTCCTACTTTTCTTAAACTTTTAGACAGTCATGCATGTTTTCATATATTGTAAAATTAATTTTGAATTCATCCATATTTATGGCAGTTTCATTGTTCAGATCATCGTAAAAACAAAGTATTATAGAAAACAAAATCAACCATACGTAAAAGTCCTATAACCGACGGCTCGGAGGTGCTTAGAGGTGCCCGGAAGTTCAATCGTGACCTTTATGCGCGATACTTACACGGTCTATTGTGCTCAAACTCGGTCGCTGATTGCATAACCTCCATCATTATCACGTGATTATGAATACTGCATAAAAACAGTTGTAGTTACCACAGTCTGGGCGTGCCCCTGAAATGCCAACTTATCCAAGACGTTGCTACAGACAGATCCAAAATCTTATCGCGCTGTCGGCCTATTATTGCAACTACCTAATCGCGCTGCCTGTGCATTGCAACTGCGAAAGTAAAAAAGTACAATAGTAACGTCTTGGAACCAAGACTAGCTGGAATAGAGAGGACAGTCTTTGCAAGGGCATGCAGTGATGGGTACATAGCCTAGTAGACATGCGACAGGCTTTGCATTGCGCGAGAGCATGCGTGAATAACAGGTTGGTTCCCCCAACTTCACTGCCGGCCATTATGATTATCGCTTTAACGTTCACTCGTTCAGGGCCGAGTGGTGGACCAGGAACCAGTCTATAGCGGGAGTAGACTGATTATCTAACAAGAAGATTAGATGCTACCCGAGTACGTGTAACGCAATAGTGGCAGCTCATGGGTCGAGTGAAGTGCTCGACCAGGAACTAGTCTATTATACGGGAGTAGACTGTGTCATTCTACAAGAAGATGACACATGTACATGTCCCCACGTGAGTACGTGCAATCGGAGAGCTATCTATAGCTCCATGGTGCAATAATGCAAATACCAGTTCATTCATTCGTGCGTATCTACTTGAAACTTTATTTTCGTTTCACGGAACCCACTGTGGCAGCTTCTCGACAGTTTGATGAGGTAAAAAATTAAATTAATTGAAACAGAAAACGCATGTGAATTGGTGGGAAAATTGGTCAAAGTGGGTGGCCTCGAGCCGGCCTCGACCAGATCATCGAGTCCGGAAGGCTCCGAGGCCGAGGCCTTGCACTCCGAGGCCGAGGCCATAAAAATCGGCCTCGAGGCCGGCCTCGAGGCCGAGGCCGGTCTCGAGACCTCCAACACTGCTAGAGGAATCCTTGGTTGCAGTACAGAAATAAATAATATTAATAATATCATTAAACAGGACCTTAAATTAGGCAGGTGTAAAATTCGGTGACATGCACATAGGCATGCACATAGCTGAAATGGTTGATTGCCAAAAAAAGATATACAAAATAGCAACAAAAACACTCACAAATTAAAGTTAAGTCAAGATTAATATCTACTTCCAACACTGTACTCTTACAGAAAGTAGATTTAAAATTCATGTGAGATCCAGATCTAAATCCAAAATTGAAAAACTCACTAAAATGCTGCTTGAGTCCTTTTTATCTTTAGAATATCTGCATTTTAAGGTCTATTTTCAATGCGACAATGGTCTTGGACTCACCAGTGGCATAGGTAGACGAGGGCAAGGGCAACTGTACCCAACAAGGAACCCTTGCCCCCTATTCCCCATGTAAAAACAAAATTGAAATTGCTGAAGACAGCAAATTTTATTATTGTCTTAGAATGTCTAGAACTACTGTCATGGCTCTTGAAGGATGGATTACCCACAGCTAAGGTAATCAGAGAACCTCTCTACATGCCTATTGCATGAACTAATTTATTAAGGAAGTTAACCTAAAACATAGCCAAGGTTCTTAGTGTATTTTCCCGAATTCCCATCACCAAGAAATAACATGAGCCCCTGGTATACTGGTCCACCACCAGGGAACATTAAGATGCCCCAATGTGAATAATACAAGGGGTTACCTTTTTGAAAATTTCTACATACATGTACAACAATCCCCACTTCTGTAGGTGGTGTCTGTACACGTTTAAAATCATAGACATTTCTTTCCTGAAGTTTTTAAGTCCACACAGCAAGTAAATTTATTGCATTTATCAATAAATTGGCTAAACATATTCACAAAAGTTGTTCATAACAAATATTATGAAAGTTTTTTATTTGTTCAAAAATTCTTCTACATACATGTACAAAGCAAAACATGCTGTACATGTTGATTCATGAACTGAGCTCATGCACTACAAGCTACAAGCAAATATCACTAATAAAACAAAAATGTATGTACAAAACATTTTTAAATTACTTGCAATCAGCGTTTCAACTGAATTTTCCTGAAAACCCAAGTCCAAGATTAATCATATTTTTTGGCTTTTCCGAAATCCTTCTAAAAAGACTTTGTTTTTGTTCTGATTTGTGATTTGTTTTTTCTTCTTCCTTCTTCTTCTTCTTCTTCTTTTAGTTCTGACCAAAATCCCATAGACTTTGTACACGAATTTTGTCGGCGGCACTTTAGGGGTTTAAAAAAACCTCAGATCTTAAACAAACTTACCTTAAACATAGACCCTAAGCTGAAATTGTATGCCGAAGAGTGATGTCATGATGACGTCATCACGTGTCACATGATGTCATCTTTAAGGTGCATTTTTCAAGGGCCCATATCTAGAGAACCATAGGTCCGATTGCCTTTAAACCTGGTATGTTCATAAGGCAGCAAGTGTTATAGATTAAAATTGAAGTGACGTCATGATGACGTCATGATAGGATTTGTTAGTAATTTTAAAGTTTTTGAACTTCAAAGTCTCTTAAAGCAATATCTCACCAACAAAACATGCTAAATTCAAAATTCTTTTTGTAATAGCTTTGTTAGCTCCTACATTCTTTCACATAAATTTGAAAAATGTGTGACGTTATCATGACGTCATCAAAAATGTGCTTTTTTGAAACACATATAAGGGTACGTCCGATTGTTATACAAATTGGGGGGGGGGGGGGGGGGGGGGGGTAGGTAGATAGTGCCACTGGCATGTAAAATCCAAAGTGACATCATAATAACGTCATCGGCTGATTTTCAAAAAAAAAATTAGTTCTATCCCAAATCCCATAGACTTTGTACACGGATTTTGTACGTGGCACTTCGGTCACTAAACAACCTCAGATCTTAATCAGACTTAACACAAAGATAGACCCTAACCTGAAATTGCACGCAGAAGAGTGACGTCATGATGACGTCATCACATGTCACATGATGTCATCTTTAAGGTGCATTTTTCAAGGGCCCATATCTAGAGAACCATAGGTCCGATTGCCTTTAAACCTGGTATGTTCATAAGGCAGCAAGTGTTATAGATTAAAATTGAAGTGACGTCATGATGACGTCATGATAGGATTTGTTAGTAATTTTAAAGTTTTTGAACCATAAAGTTTCTTAAAACCAAATCTCAACAGAACATGCTAAATTCAAAAAAGGATTTGTAATAGCTTTGTTAGCACCTATGTTCTTTCACATAAATGTGAGAAATGTGTGACGTCATCATGACGTCATCAAAAATGTGCTTTTTTGAAACACACATAAGGGTACGTCCGATCGTCATAAAAATTGGTGGGTAGGTAGATAGTGCTACTAGCATGTAAAATCCAAAGTGACGTCATGATGACGTTATCGTCTGATTTTTGTATGAATTTTTAGTTCTATCCCAAATCCCATAGAATTTGTAAACAAATTTTGTACGCGGCACTTTGATCACTAAACAATCTCAGATCTTAATCATACTTAACATAAACATAGACCCTAAGCTGAAATTATATGCCGAAGAGTGACCTGATGATGACGTCATCACGTGTCACGTGATGTCATCTTAAATGTGCATTTTTCAATGGCCCACATCTAGAGAACCGTAGGTCCGATTGCGCTCAAACCTGGTATGTTGGTAGGCAAGCATTTGTTGTAAATTAAAATTGAGGTGACGTCATGATGACATCATAATACCAATTTATAGTAATTTTAAAGTTTTTGAACCTTAAAGTTTCTTTAAGCCATATCTCATCAAAAGAACATTCTAAATTTAAAATTCTTTTTTTAATAGTTTTGTTAGTTCTTATATTCTTTCATATTAATGTAAAAAATATGCGACGTCATAAAATTGTATTAAAAAAAAAACACATATAAGACAACGTGCGATCGCAATGAAGGTAGGTGGACACATACAAAATGGCTACTAAATTCATGATATGAAGTGTCGTCATGACCTGATCAGTTAATTTTTTACGCATTTTCAAAGTTTCCTTATTTTCTTTTCAATTATAATTTCGACATAATCTTACATTATATTTCAACTAATATCTTTGCACATATAAAGATGGTCAAATACTAATGTATCCCAAGTGACGTCATGATATCATCACAAATCTCATGACATCACCTTAAAGGTGCAATTTTTAAAGTCAAATATCTACCAAATTCAATGCACAATCGGGCCGAAATTTTGTTTGTAGACAGATAGGGATGTGCAATATATATAAAAAATGGGGTGAAGTCATAACAACGTCATCAAGTGTCACATGACGTCAGCTTAAAGGTGCTATTTTCAAAGTGCAATACGTATATACCGAACTCTGGGTAAACGTTTGTTTCTATACAGACGGGGATGTGTTATATGTGAAAAAATGGAGTGCAAGCATGATGCAGTCAACACGTGTCACTTGACGTCACTCCAAAGTACAATTATTCAAAGTCCAAAATCTATTAAATGCCATATTTCAAGACCGAAAGCGGCCACATAATTTGTGACCCGCTCCAGAAAAAGGTGATATAAGTCGCGCTATGCATTTACGTGTAATGGCCCTTTCAATGTTGAGAGGGTGAAATTTTTCGTCAAAATTCATTTTTTGATTTTTGTCTTTAATGACATCTAAATATCTAAAGTTTCAGGTTTGGTGCACAACAATGTTGATTTCAGTGAATGAAGTGAAAAAATTAACCTTTTAGAGTGCATTGTTCCATTGCATTGTATTAGAACTAGCTATTTCAAAGCCTGTTTTCTCTGTTGTGCAATTTGAACTCCATAGAACTAAATAATATGCAAAAACGCGATATCTCCAGAACGGAAAGGGCTTTGGAGCTCTATCATGTACCAAATGAAAGCTTACATTGCGGGCTTTCCAAACATACATAAAACTCATTTTTCATATTTTGCGACATAATATACCTTTTTCCAGAGCGGGTCACATTTGTTCCTATTTTAACATTTTGGTTAGGTTGCATATATGTTTATATGTAAACAAAAATGTAGTGACGTCACTTTGACGTCACAAAAAATACAAAAACAATTACACTTTATGGTAAAATATCAGATTTTTATTATGACTTCAATTTAAGCCAAAAAACCTCCTTTTTGAGGGTCAGAATGTTTTGACAGTTTCAATAATGGTTTTCAGACTGATTTATGATCGTTTTCTTTTTGTTATGAGAGTGTTTTTGTGAAGCGTTTTCGTCGAAACCAGATGCTAGCGATGAAATAATTATAAGCTTCATTTATTCATAAATACGTCAACAGAGGGCGCAATTCAACTTTAATGGGGCACAGGCATAGACCATATAATGAAGTATTTGACAAAAGACTTACGTCTTGACGTAATCGTCCATCACGTGACATGGGCACAAAATTCGAATTTGTGAAACTTCTAAGGCGTATTTCTTCAGAATTCTGGCTTTAGCAGGACACGAGAATTTGCCACAACAAATTGAAAAAATGTGATGTCATCATGATGTAATCTATGCGGCAATTTTTATTACACCTATTAAAAAACCTTTGAACGGGATGAAATTTGGTACATAATCCTACCAATGTTTAATACGAAGTGATGTCGTTGTGACCGTATTTGTTGTTTTTTTCAATGTATTTTTAACTTTTTGCTAAAAAGTTCAAAGTGCGACTTCAAAATTGGATCATAACAAACATCTGATCTGAAGAAACAAATTAGCATACACATACGAGTAGGTTCTACAATGACGTTTTTTTCTGAATAAAGAGGAAAAATGGAAAAGTCTTGCCCCCCCCCCCCCCCCACCCAGCTGCATTTGAGGTGCCATAAAACATAGTGTTTTTGCAACATTTTTTCGACGGTTCAGATGTTGTTTGCCCTCCCTGGCACAAAAAGCTGGATATGCTACTGCACCTCGACTATTATATGACCCATGGAAGCAAAGAGAACATGCATGTAGATACACATTTCTTTAGGTGGGACAGTTAACCAGTCTCAGTGGCGTAGCTAATGGGGGGGGGGGGGGGGGCGTGGCATGGGGGAAACGTGGCATGGGGGAAACATGCCCTCCCCTCCCCCCCCATAAAAAATCGTCGCCCCCACTGTAACATCCATCCCATCACTGTAACATCCATCCCATCACTGTAACATCCATCCCATCACTGTAACATCCATCCCCCCACTGTAACACCCATCCCATCACTGTAACATCCATCCCCCCACTGTAACATCCACCCCCCCCCCCCCCCCCCCCCACTGTAACATTCATCCCCCACTGTAACATTCATCCCCCACTCTCCCCCCAACCCCACTCTCCCCCCAACCCCCTCTCCCCCCAACCCCCTCTCCCCCCAACCCCCAACCCCACTCTCCCCCCAACCCCCAACCCCCAACCCCCTCTCCCCCCAACCCCCCCCCCCCCAATGGAGACAGCCCTGGCTATGCTGCTTAGCCAGTTTACATGTATTTCTTCTGGTGCATGTATTTGAATTGCCTCATCGGAACTGAATGACATGATATCCAATCTCTGATGCAAATAATACTAGAAAACAGTGTACATTTGTTGATATGTACAACATTTACAAACATAAAACTAGAGGCATGTGTTTGTGGACAGGGCTGTTTCAGGTGTATTTTTTGTGTTAGTTTAGATGTGAAATTTGAATACAATAATTAAAGTTGTTTGTTAGCAAAGACGGAGGGGATTTGGATGTTGTTATTGGACTGGTTTAAAAAACTGGTTTAAAGAACTGGACATACGGGGATTGGTGATGTGACATTTATGTTGAATATTTTAGCTAATGTGAAGTGAAATATGTATTTAAAAATCGCTATTTTGATGTCACATTTGCGACGTGGTCTTGGCCTGTGTTAAGACTATATGTGACCCGCTCCAGAAAAAGGTGATATAAGTCGCGCTATGCATTTACGTGTAATGGCCCTTTAAACCCAAGAGGGTGACATTTTTCATAAAAATTCATTTTTTTGTTTTTTGTCTTTCATGATATCTTAAATATCTAAAGTTTCAGGTTTGGTGCACAACAATGTTGATTTCAGTGAATAAAGTGAAAAAATAACCTTTTTAGAGTGCATTGTTCCATTGCATTGTATTAGAACTACATATTTCACAGCCTGTTTTCTCTGTTGTGCAATTTGAACCCCATAGAACTAATTCATATGCAAAAGTGCGATATCTCCAGAACGGAAAGGGCTTTGGAGCTCTATCATGTACCAAATGAAAGCTTACATTGCAGGCTTTCCAAACATACTTAAAACTCAATTTTCATATTTTGCGACATAATATACCTTTTTTCAGAGCGGGTCACATATAGAGTCAATCTGATAAATGACAGTGTAAAATTGTGAGTACAATAGTACATTGAAAAATTTAAGATATATACAAATTCCTAGAAAATCAGGCAATAACGTCACCATGACGTCACTTCGGATTTTGCATACTAGTGACAATACATGTACCTACTTATCCACCAATTTTCATGACGATCGGACCTATCTTTATATGTGTTTTAAAAAAGCACATTTTTGATTACGTCATCATGACGTCACACATTTTTCACATTTATATGTATCTATGACCTAACAAACCTATTAAACAAATATTTCGAACAAATATGGCTTTAAGGTTCAAAAACTTAAAAATTACTAGAAAATTGTATGATGACGTCATGACATCACGTCAATTTATATTTATAACACACATTCACTGTATATGGGTTTCACACTACTCTAAATTTACCCGGGTAATTTATTACCCGGGTAGAAACTAACCCGGAGAATCAGTTTCACACTACAAAATTAACCCCGCAATTCTGCTTACCCACTTTAGCAAGCACGCGGGTAACTTGTAGCCGCATCCACATCATGTGAATGTAACCCGGAGAATGTGCATTCCCAACAAACATGACGGTACTGGGCCGATGCTGGCTACTTATGGGTTCGTTCCGGCAGTACCGTACAGTGTAAACGGTACAAGACCAGAAGTGGGCCAATCATGGCTTGATTACGGCGAAACAGTTTTGAGTTTGAGAGAATGATGGCGCTATCCCATTCAGTGACACTTCCCTTCTGGTGACTTGTGTCACTTAATCCCGAACTCGTGTAGAGTCGATCTTATTCTTAAGTATGAGTTTTTGCTTGTTATGTCCGTATAGCATGGTGGAGATGGGCGGACATAAGGGAGGTGTGACCAGGTTAGGTTTGGTGGTTGGAGGTGCGAGTAGAGGATCGTAGTTCTCAGATCCTCATCAGTTGCGTATGGGTGATTCAAAAAATGAATCGGTGCCAACTCGCAGGGTTTTTGATTGGGTGTTTCTCAATCAACTGTAACGTGACATGAATTTGGAAATGGAGCTATAAGCTGGCCGATGAAACACGACGAAGCGCACCCACCGACCCAGGTAGAAGAAAACCCGGCAAGCATTCACACTATTGTTGGTAACCCGGAGAATCGTCTCAAGGTCGTTGTTAACCCCAAGATTGGTGGGTTAACCCACCTCGCAAGCAGGGGTAAAAATTACCCGGGTTAAGTGGGGTTTTGAGGTAGTTAACCCGGAGAATTTCTAACCCGGAGAATTGTAGTGTGAATGCTCCACATTACCCGGGTAATCTGCGCGTAAAATTTTTCGTTAACCCGGCAATTACCCGGGTAAGAGCATAGTGTGAAATGGGCTATACTGGCCTACATTGTACCTAGATACTAAGTTTCAACTTATTCGGACTTGTACTTCTATAGATATAAGGCTTTGAAAAATGCACCTTTAAGATGACGTCACGTGACATGTGATGACGTCATCATGACGTCAAAGTTCAGCAGCGTACAACGGCGTATGTACATGTACTTTGTTAGACTTGATTCTGCATGATGAGGAAGATAACGAAAATTATGCACAGCTTTGGATAGCACTGTCCACAACTACCTGTAATTAGCGACTTGAAAAAGACTAGACATAAACTCTTTTTATAAACAGCATGCCACATGAAAGCTATGGCTTTCTGCTCCTCCCAGAATTCCTTTGTGTTATATTGATATTGATCTAAATTTTCAAATGGCTGTTATTTCATACTTGAGTTAGCAACGATCATGAAAATTTGAAATTAGGTAGAGAAAAATTAAATGTATACGTTTTCTTTTTAATCGGACTGACACATTTTTGATGATGTCATCATGACGTCACACAATTTTTCCCTTTTAGGACATGTCTTTGAGACGTACCAAAGCTATAACAAAAAGAATGTTACAATTTTATAATTTCAAAAATTCATTAAAAATCACGTGATGACGTCATCATGACGTAAAAGTTCGGCACACATTTTGAGCAGTTGGTCTACATGTAAGTGTCTGCCAAGTTTAAAGGCAATCGGGTGCATAAAAGTAGCCAAAGTGCCGGTAAAAAAGAAAATGTGTACAAATGCTATGGGCATTACACTGAAAAAGAAAAAGAAAGAAAAAAAAAAGAAAAAAAAAAAGTTTCCGAAACAGCCAACTAGAGGTTCGTGTTTGTGGACAAACACAGGGCTGTTTCGTTTGTTTTTTTTTAGTTTGAATGTGAAATGTGAATACAATTAAAGTTCATCAAACAATCGCGCTCCTGCCAGTTTTCTTTGTTCATTTTGAAAATAATTAAAGTTGTTTGTTAATAGTGACATGAGATGACGTCATCATAATGTCATGTTAATTTTCATCTATAAACCTGCTGACCTACATGTACCTAGATATACATTTCAACTTGATACTGACAAAGATACTGACAATTTGGGAGACTGCCAACATAGACTTGTACTTTTGCAGATATATGGCTTCGAAAAAATGGCCCTTTAAGATGACGTCACGTGACATGTGATGACGTCATCATGGCGTAAAAGTTCGGCACACATTGTGAGCAGTTGTTCTAAGTGTCTGCCAAGTTTAAAAGTACCCAAAGTGCCGGTAAGAAATAGAACGTGTACAAATGCTATTGGCAATAGTCTAGCGTATGCCCCTTTAAGATGACATGACGTGACATGTTATGACTTCATCATAACGTCATGTCAATTTTCATCTATAACACCTGGTAGCATACCTAGATATTACGTTTCAACTTAATCGGACTTGTACTTTTGTAGATATATGGCTTCGAAAAATGCCCCTTTAAATTGACGTCACGTGACATGTGATGACATCATCATGACGTAAAAGTTCGGCACACATTCTGAGCAGTTTGTGTAAGTGTCTGTCAAGTTTAAAAGTAGCCAAAGTGGCCGGTAAGAACGAAAACGTTTACAAATGCTATGGGCAAAAGTCTAGCGACTTTAAAAAAGACTAGAAATCAACCCCTTTTATATACAGCATGCACATTTAAGCCATGGTTTTCTGCCCAGTTTTCCTGCCCAGAATTCCTTTGTGTTATATTGAATTTGGTCTAAATTTTCAAATGGCTGTTATTTCTTTAGTGAGCCACGATCATGAAATTTTGGAATTAGGT
Source organism: Hippasteria phrygiana (assembly GCA_037893225.1). Classification (NCBI taxonomy): domain Eukaryota; kingdom Metazoa; phylum Echinodermata; class Asteroidea; order Valvatida; family Goniasteridae; genus Hippasteria; species Hippasteria phrygiana. Next base: position 1,402,537 of record JAZGUH010000197.1, read on the forward strand.
AGAGACAAATTCAATGTATACATTTTTTATTAATCGGACCGACCCTTACATGCATTAAAAAAAACACCACATTTTAATGACGTCATCATGACGTCACACAATTTTCGCCTTTTAGGGTTATCTTCGAGACATGCCAAAGCTATAACAAAAGGAATTTTGAAAATATATATTTTTGTTCGCTAGATATATTAAAAAGAATGTTACGATTAAAAAAATTCAAAAATTCATTAAAAATCACGTGATGATGTCATCATGTCCAAAAAGTTTGGCACACGTTCTGAGCAGTTTGTCTAAGTGTCTGCTAAGTTTAAAGGCAATCGGTTGCTTAAAAGTAGCCAAAGTGCCGGTGAGAAAGAAAACGTGTACAAATGCTATTGTAAAAAAGTCTTGAAAAAAAATAATAAATACGAGAACGTAAGTCGTGTTTGTGGACAAACACAGAGCTGTTTCGGTTTAAATTGGTATGTGAAGTATGAATGATCAAGAATTGCGAGTAAACTTTGAAATCATGTGAAATGATTAAGGTGACGTTTGATTGCATTTTTAAAACGATTAGAAATAAGTGATTAGGAAAGATGACGTCATGTGACCCCTGATGACGTCATCATAATATCATTATTTATTTTCATCTTTTACGCTTGCTGGACAACCAATTAAGCAACTTTAAAATTGATTGGACCTACGGTTCTCTAGATATGGGCCCTTCAAAAATGCACCTTTAAGATGACGTCACGTGACCCCTGATGACGTCATCATAATATTATTTATTTTCATCTTTTACACATGCTGGCCAACCAATTAAGCAACTTCGAAATTAATCGGACTTACGGTTCTCGAGATATGGGCCCTTCAAAAATGCACCTTTAAGATGATGTCACCTGACCCCTGATGACATCATCATAATATCATTATATTTTCATCTTTTATGCATGCTGGCCAACCAATTAAGCAACTTTGAAATTATTCGGACCAACAGTTCTCTAGATATGGGCCTTAAAAAATGCACCTTTAAGATGATGTCACATGACCCCTGATGACGTAATCATGACGTCATATAGATCTGTGGGTGGTGGTCTAAGTGTGTGCCAAGTCTCTAGTCGATCGTACCCTGGTGGAAGAAAAACGTTCACAAACCCTATGAGAGAGGAGTCTGAAAAAGGACATTTCTACGCGGAGCGCCACAAGATACTCATGGTTACTGCCTTTCCAGAATTCCTTTGTTATCATATTGTTTTTGGCTAAATATTGAAATGGGTATATTTTGACAATGGAGTGAGCTACGATCATGAAAAGTTGGAATTAGGTACACAAAAATACGATGTATAATACTTCCTGAGGTTTTTGTCATAAGCGATTGCTAAATATACAAAATTCTAGCTTGAATTTAATGACCTCCAGATGACGTCACGAAAATTTCACGCCCGCTGAAACATTTTGGTCACCCAACAAAGACTTTGCAATAGAGAGAAATAATGCTACTGCTTTGGTTTTTCAGATATGGGTTCCACAAAATTGACTAATTAATATTCAAGAGGTCAGACGTCATTGTTATATGCACATCAGTGAATGATGATAAAATATTGTTGTACTTCTCAGGAAGTAAAAGGAAGTTAAAGATGAAAAGAGGCGACGAGAATAAAAATGTGTGTTACATGAATGGACTGGTGTAGACAAAAAAAAAAAGAACAAAAAAATTCTTAACGAACACAAAGGCTGTTTCGAAAAACTTCCGAAACAGCCAAAAAATACTGAATTGTTAGGAAATACCTTACTTGACTGTAAGTAAATAATAGTCTCAGTCAATTATCCTGGCGTGCTTTCATTTTTAAGGAAAAAGGAATTGTTGTATCAATTTCCATCAATGGCCGGCCAATCATTTTTGGAAATAGTTAAGTTCCTCAAAATAGTCTAGTTCTCCTAATTCCCTGACATCTATAAAATTGTCCTGTTTTTTTGTCTAAAGTAGGGTCAGGAAACCAGACTACAAAAATAAAATTTTCTCTGTTTTCCCAGCATCTTTGTACACAAAACTTTAAACAGGTCAGTTTGAAAGTATTTGTTATAAAATGCATTATTTCTGAAACTTACAACATATGAAAATGCTGTATACTACATTAAAATCTCTGGTCATTAAAAAGTAGACCAGAAAACTTTCTTGGAGACTTCCATGAACAAAATATGGGAATCTCAATTTTTCAAAATACCATGCTATCTGATTGCTGAAGACTTTTTATAATGTGATCTACAATGTAAGCATTAACCCTAACAGTCTTGAATCCTCCTGGATTTCAATACTATTCTTCAAATCACCTAGGGAGTTTTATCAACATCATGAGCAAAAATACTGCTTCCATGATTGGAGATGAAGCACGTACTTCCCAAATATACCTAGGCAACTGATGGATCAAAAGATGGTGGGTCTGACCAGCTCCGTCCTGTGTCGTTAAGTTATGACACAAAAGGAGAAACTGTTTAAAGATTACCAAGTTTTCCTATCCTAACTGAAGGTTCTTCCACAGGTGAGAATATCTTTAAACTGCCCGACCAAGAAGTTTCAAAGGAGAAAATCCCATGGGCTAACTGCATTGCTTTTGAAGCTGACAATGCTTCAGTGATGCTAGGTAAGGGTGCCGAGTCAGTAGTGAAGAAGGAACACAGTCCGTGCCAAATAGTTGGATGTCCATGCCACATGGCACATACCAGCAGAAAAAGCAGCCAAATCACTACCAGTAGCAAGTGCTGAATTTAAATAGACATTTATATGTGGAAAAATAGCAAGCACATTAAAGCCTTGAAGTTTCAGCAGACTTTATGTGAGACAGTTGTCAGAAAGATCTTTAAGCATGGATCAAAATGGTGGCTCTCTATGTGAATTTGTATTGATACATTGTAGACGTCTTTCACAGTGGAAGCCACGAGTTATAGCGTTTAAGTTGACCAAGAGAACGTACGCGAGTTGAGGAGAAACCAAATTTCCGGGCACCTTGAATAGGAGCTTTAACGTGTAAAGCGAGTAAGTAGTTTTCTTGAAATAATTTGTTTTGACGCTGTTTTTTTTACTGAAAGGTAGATAGAAGCTTTAAGAAAAATATTATTTTTCATTTCAATTGACAAAAGATGAAAGATATACCAAATTAGGGAAAAGGAAAGAGAACAAGTTTAGTTTTGGTTTGATTCGCCACCCATTACCCCAAGAGGTGGGGATTTAGTCACGTTTTTTAAGCCCGAGGGTGGCGATTTTTGTCATCATACACTGGAGATAGAGGTACATGTACATGTGTGTTGTATTATAATATAAACCCGATGGCATTCTAAAAAACAAAATACAAGTGTTTTTTAATCAGCGAAACAAAGCATACATGACAGCATCCAAATTCTAATCCCCACCCTATAAGGTGGGGGTATCCCCACCTATTTAGGTTTGGATTGTCTCTAGATGTTTGCCCCAGGGGTGGGGATTTTGTCACTTCAATCCCTACCTCATGTATGTTTTGATTCAAAACGCTTGGTAAAAGGATCAAGCAAGCATTAAGCGAGCGGTGTCATGCATGCGATTTGCAGGTCACCGCTAAAATCCATGTGGTACAGGGATTTTTAGGGCCGGCTTTCACATCCCGACAATGAGCCAATCACGATGCAACCCGACGCTCAGTTCAAACATTATTTTCCACTTTTCTTCAGTTTAGACAGTCATGCATGTTTTCATATATTGTAAAATAAATTTTGAATTTATCATCAACATTTATGGCCGTTTTTATAGTTAAAACAAAGTATTATAGAAAACAATATCAAGCACACCTAAAAGTCCTATACTAGCCGGCTCTGAGGTGCCCGGAAGTTTAATCATGACCTTTATGCGCGAGACTTACACAGTCTATTCTTCAAGAAGGAGATGAAAACTAACATTAACAAATCAGAGTAAAGAAAGCAACACAGAAACTAAGTTCTGCAACTGCTCCAACAAAACAGAGTACATCAAGTGGCTGCAAATGACTGTCACCAACGGATGAAGCTACATGTACATCAAAGTCAAAGTCGTCCGCAACAACGAACTAAATCTAAAGCCAAAGCGATGTTGAAAAGGAAATCCACACAATCAACACTGAAACAAGTGTCACAAACTGAGCTACCCCAAAATCAAGTTCAACTCCAAGTAGCAGCACTGCTAAAACTGCACAACAGCGTTGAAAAGGAAATCAACCCAAATGCCTTAGGATCAGTCTCCACCAAAGCTGATGCGTTCTGGTACAAAATCTAGCTCTGAAAATTCTCAAGCCAAATTACAAGAGACATGCCTAACAAGGATTCATCGCATATTCTGCTCACCTAAAAAAAACATGTTGTACACATTTTTTTCTAAAGTGCAGCAAACAGATTTTGCATGGAATTAACCTGCTTCTCCATAGAGAAGAGCCCTTTATACATATCCTTCATCAAGAGCGGAACACAGATTTAAGAAATTGCTTGATTTTTGAAGTAATTTCGGAGTTCTCAAAGATCTAAAGCAGTGGATTCTGGAAAGAAAGAGTATCAGATATGTGATGCAGATCTTATGATTTGGAAAGAGGCCTGTGATTACATCATGAGTACCACTAAAGCCGAGTCTAGTGATACACGTACCACCTCACTAAGCAGGATGTGGACCATTTCTGAAGATAAGTACGACACTATTACCAAGCAGCATGTGATTATATTTTCAAGACATGGCATCTGAGTAAAACTACTTCAGGAATCTGAAGTAGTTGATACTGCCTTGAGAAGCTCAAAATCCTTTGCTTCTGTGGAGTATTTTGTTGACAAGTTTCCAAGCATTCTGCATGACACAAGTTCTAATGTAGTTGTAGAAGTGGAATTTGCAACTTATCAAATTGATAGTTCCAGTGACAAACTGAAACTGTTTGATGAATCCATCCTATAGTGGATAAAAAGAGGGATATCATCTCCATGATTCATGATGCACATTTAACTTTATTTTCTTAATGGTTTTAGGGTAACAAAATGTCAACATTTTGAAAGGGGTATAAAGTGGTGATGGTTTGGATTTATGTCAAATAATTGGAAATATTTATTTACAATAATTAAGACGAAATTCGTAAGAAATCACTTTCACATCTATTAGTAAATTAACTCCTCCCCCCCAAACCCCCCCCCCCCCCCCCTCCAAAAAACAACAACGCACATGCAAACTTTGATAATGAACCACAGTCTGACCAGCAGACCATGCAGTGCTTTAGATAATCACAGGAAGTCTGAAGGGGGCAGCTCCTGCATGTCATCCATGCTGGTAGAACTGCTTCGCCTGCTGCTTTGCATTGATGTTAATGGTGAAGACTGACAAAGCAAGGGATCAACTCCACTATGCAGTGTACAGTCATCATTCATATCAACACTGGAATGATGTGCAAAACGTGTATTCACAGACATGTCAGAAATGCTGAGCTGGTTCGGATTACATCCTGCAAAGTTTGTCTCTTCACTGCTCTCTTTCAGCTCTTGCCTTTCCTCCTTAATATTCAGGTCTAGATCAGAGCTCTGGAGACGCATGAACTCTGTAGCAATGTTTTCCGTCGTTGTTTCATCACTAAGAGCTGTGGCAGGAATGTTGTGTTGCTTGCATCTCATTTCAAGTTCCTATGAAATATACGGAAAATTGACACATTTGTTTAGAAACGAATCTTGCATTGTCTACAGCTCATCATCGCAGCTATAAAATTGCATGAAGGTTTGGGCCAATAGAGGGCAGTATATAAGGCCGTTTTTATAACTTGGATTACGGATTCGCCGCCGAGAAAAATCTGATTTTTGGAAAACAAATTTAAAAATCGCAGCCGAAAATTTTCGAATTCGACAACCAACATTTTTTTAAAAAATGCTTCATCGAACTTTTAAAGTAAAATAAACAATCCCGGCAGCGCCACACCATCTCAGACCATAGAACAAGCATAGGATCGTTCGCAGTAAACACTTGTTGACTGTTTTTGTGTGGAATCCGATCCGGATCGATGGTGTGCATTCATGTACAGTGTACATGTACAAATGTACATGTACGAACTACTGGCGTGCACAAACATTTTTGCACCAGCTGTACGATTTTCAACATGAAGTTTGACTTGAAAACATGGATGTTAAATACATTTTCCAAACCTAGCTGTGTCTTGTGTCATTATTTTAGTCAGTTATATGCAAGTTTCCAACACAAAAAAACACCCTCTCCTTCATGGAAAAACATCCCACTTGATTCCGACGTGATTTCACTGAGCGGACTGCGCGACGCGGTCAACGCTAAACTGCCATCTTGAATTGCCTCATTATGTATTCATGATCATGAATACATTAAGTTGGGATTTAAACCAATAGGGGGAAAAGGCGCGCTGTGTTTCGGGCCGTTTTATGAATATTTAACAGGTCAATCGCCGTGCCATTCATCAATAATACGATTACCCTGGCCTTATAAGGGAATTTGAACGCCTGTATCAGAAAGCGCCACAATGCCGCTCGAAAGTGAGATCAACAATCACCAAAAAGGGATGATCCAAGCCTGGCATGGGGAGGGGGATTTCCAATCGCGAGATTGCCTGGAGGCTTGGGATTTTGGAGGGTACCGTGAGGTACAATTTGCGGAAATTGCAATATAATAATTCTATGGAAAACGAGGCAACATCTGGTCGTAAAGCTGACCGCCACCTCGTGTGAAGTTCGCACCAAAACTTTCTACAAAACTGCCCCCGAGCTAGCCGTCGTCACAACCTTGCCGAGCTAGCATTTTAATGTTGGAATTGGCATTTTAGAAGAAAAATATAACTTTATATTTATTAAAACATTAACCCCCACAGCAGTGTGGAGGGAGTCTACTAGTGAATACTTACCCGTAGAGCCACTACTAATGCATATTTCCCTAGAGGGCGCAATTCATTCGCTAAGAGTTCACACAATAGCCCATACCCACCATGCCCTGCGGTGCATCTGCTATGTTCTTCAGGATCTGCAGTGAGCCCTCCGTGGGGAGGAGGGATGCTCTACGGGTAAGTATTCGCTAGTAGACTCCCCTCCAGGGGGGTAAGTCTACTGCACTCCACTTACCCGTAGAGCCACTACTAATGCAAAATAGCACCGTTACCAGGGGGCAGGTTGCGAGATGCTACTGTGTATACAAGATACAGGCATGCAACTTTGAATTAACAAAAAATGAGGAAATTCTCATATTTACAAGACTTTGTACAGTGTTTTTAAATTTTCAATGGCATAGGTGTGAAATGAAAAACGAGGATATCAGCTGATCCAAGGAAAAATTGCATGCCTGAAGATAGGATGAAAAGGTTAACTGGTAATTGGAATGTGAGAAACAAATATAATGAACAGTTAAGCAAATACCAAGGGAGAACTCACTTCTAACGCCAGTCCCATGTAATGCTGGGCGGTAGATTCCTGTGCAGTAGAAGCTCTAGCTGCCAGCATTACCATCCTTCCTGTGCTTGGAGGACGTCTCGGAGGTAGCAGGTTGTGAAAGTGTTGGGAGATTTCCAACACGCTGCCCGGACAATATCATCGCGTGATACTCCCTTAAAATAGGCCCACAGTGTTGTCACTGATCTCACTTCGTGAGCATGTACATCTGACTTATCCGACACACTTGGCCAATGTTTCAATGCTGATCGGATAGCCGTTACAATCCAGCCTTTGACGGTATCCAGCCTTTGACGGTGTCCCGCGTAGCTGGACGATATGGAGGGATCAAAGTTAAAAACAGTTCATTACTCTTCCCTCGGAGTGGTTCAGTTCTGCTGATGTACCACTTAAATGCCCTAACCAGGCACAATTTCTTCTCCTCTGAAATGAATGATTCTGAATGTATTGCTGAGATGAATATATCTGGAGGTTAAAAAGATGCCGACTGGTTCTTGGTAAGTAACGAACTGTGGGGAATTAGTTGAATGCCATTTGATTCCAATCTGATTTGGCCAGGTTCGATTGAGAGAGCATGGAGCTCGCTCCGCTGTCGAGTCGTTGCAACAGCCAGTAGGAAGGCAAGTTTAATGGACAGGTTCAACATAGTTGTTTGCCCGATCGGTTCATAAGGGTTTTGTGAAAGTGATCCTAGGACCAGATTGAGGTCCCATGACGGAATCAATTTACGGGTTGGAGGTCTCTGGATAAACATTACGCTGAGGATATGGCTAAAACTTTGGTTGTTAAGAGACTGAGGAGCCATCAGTAAACCCTGTGTGAACTGCTCCTATGGCTGATCGGTAGTTCGTGATAATCGAAACCTTCAAACCAGATTTAAATAGGGGGAAAAGGAAATCGTTGATGTTGGCTACAGTTGCACTGGTTGGATCTAGTGATTCCCAATGACACCATTTATAAAAATGTCTAAGTCGACTGTCGTAGATCGTCCTTTTAGACGGCCATTGGCTGCACGCTGCAAGCATTGCACCATCCTCTGAAAGACCTGCTGCTCTATAGGATCGTTAGATAATGTCCAGCACGTCAGGTGAAGACTTTCCGGTGCTGGGTGAATAAAGTTTGTGCATGGTTGAAACAGTATATCTGGTCGAACTTGAAGAATTAGTGGCACATGGACCAGCAGATTGATCAGTCTGCGGAATCATGGTTGCTGATGCCAGAACGAAGCAATAAGGATTTTGCATTTCTCCTGTTCTATTTTTGTCAGCAACCGAGGGATCAGGGATATTGGAGGGAAAGCATAGGCCAGCATCCCTTTCCATGACACCGACAGGGCATCAGATTGCCATGCTTGTGGAGTGGAATATCTTGTGCAAAAGACCGGAAGTTGGTGATTTTCCCCTGTCGCAAACAGTTTAATGTGCGGCTGGTTGATGCGAGCTACAATACCTAAAGCTGTGATGTCCATTTTGTTGAACTGATAGTTCCTCTGGACAGTGCATCGGCCACATTGCTGTCCTTGCCTTGAATGTGTGTGAGGCAATTAGAGTGATGTCGAGATTCCGGCACCAGTGGAGTAGTTCCAACGTGAGGAGGCAAAGCTGTCCCGACCGAGTGCCTCCCGCGCGATTGATGTATGAAACAGCCGTAGTGTCGCATTTGATATAGACCACCTGGTTTTGAATGCTTGATCAGAAGTGTTTGAGTGCAATAAAAATTGCCTGCATCTTGATGTGCCAAGTTTGCTTATGTTGGAGACATGTTCCCGCTGTTTGACAGGGGTGTAGAGTGGCTCCCCAACAAAACCGAGAGGCACCTGTACATATGTGGTTATAACTCTCGTTGTTTGCGGTTAGGCCGCTCAACAAATTGAGTGGATCTAGCCACCAAAGGAGATGTAGGTGCAGGAATGAGACAACTGGTACCATACGGCTGACAGGATGATGTCTCGGCCGATAATGAGTGAGGAAAGGGACCTGAAGTGGATGCATACAAAGTCAGCAGTAAGCTACCAGGTCCACCATGCTCGCCATCAATCTCAAAAGTTTCAGCCATGCTGCTGCTGGGAACATCGTTTCCTCCAGAAACAATGTTACGCATAGTTGAAGGTTTTAGATGTGTAATTCCGTAGGAAAGGCAGTGCTCGTCATAAGGTTTATTACTGTTCCCAAGGTTGCGTGGGAGTTGGGTCGACTTTGTTTCTTTGACGAGGAATCCAAGTTGAGTCGCCATACCAAGTGTCACATTGAAAGCGTTCTTTTCTTCCGTTGTTTACTTCCTGACGGACCGACCACCAGCCAATCGTCCAGATACATGAACACCATGATATTCCGTTTGTGAAGGGCAACCTTGAGAACTACTATTTAAGGGCTTCAAATTTAGGATTGGCCGCCAAATGTGTGATCCTCTTTTTGGTGTAAGGAAGAAAGTTGATTGAAAACATAATGATTCTTCCCTTGAATACACCATTCGGACTGTGTTTTTTTAAAGAAGGGATTTGATTTCCTTCTCAAGAGCAATGCGTTTAGCTAGTTCTGTTGGAACCATTGTATCCGATTGGGGGTACTCGTGAACTCTATTGGAACACAAACCTGTTGGAGATGACCTGGGACCAGGACCCTATGAAGTTTTGAAGGCAGCCCCTATGGGTCCATCTGTAGGGGCCCAACGTATTATGGCAGTCATTTTCGCCATCCTCCAGAAAACCGGAAGGTCGTGCAGTCTGGTTACCCGGTTTAGAAGATTGGTTCCGGTAGTATCACTTGGGCGATTGAGAGGTTCATGACTGCAGTATGGCATGTTTGTCACTGTTCCTTCCTCGATACATCTTTAGGGCACGCCCAGCTGAGGTTGAAAGGCCGTAGTTAATTTCCTGGCTTTTGTCAAGTCTAGCCCTGACTTGGGAGCAGGCCTGCGCAGGTTGATTTTATCAGTTGCCTCAATGCGCTTAATAGCTTCCTCCTCCATTGATTCTTGGAATTTCCCTGCAAATAAGTCTGAACCCAGACGAGGGAGTGATTTCATGCATTTCTTCACCCCATCAGAAGGGAAAAACAATGCATCAAGTATGTTGCTTCTGCAGGCAGTAGTACCCAGTACCGAGATTCGAGCAAACTGTTCCATAGACATGCGTAAGGTTTCATCCAAACAGTGGAAGGCTGCAGACAACATGTCTAATGGAACAGTGGTGCCATCCTCACTTCCCCTGACAAGGTATTATGAAAGAAGCATGAGGAAGGACGATGTGCGTAATCTGAACTGGGAGGCCATGTCCACTTTCTTCAAGGTGTTCTCCAATTTATTTCTGGTTCGGTTGGTAAGTAGCCCCTTAGAGGATCTGGACCCTGCCCCATCTGCAGCTAGCTTATCTTTAGCGGAGTCAGGAACGGCAGGGACAGACAAGTAGTTTTCAAAGTCTTTCGCAGGAAAACGAATGTATGAAGATGCCTCATTTGTCAAAAGATTTCTTAGCCTGGGCCACAGATTTGATGTGTTGAAAAGGTTGGAAAGGGTGTACTATGTCCAGTTGGCATTCCGGATGCCGTGCGGCGTTTGAAGAATTGCTATTAAAGGTGGAGGCTTATCCGGCTCCTTCTTGTCTGTATCTGGTAGGTCAAGAACATGAATCATATTGCGTTGGACCAGAAGCAATTGTGTTTCCAAGGGGGAGAGGTGACGTGTATCGATGATATCTTAATCTGACGAACCTTGGTCTCTGAAACGTGCCTCAGATTTACCCCCAGAATTTCCACTGTCACATGGAGGCGGTGTGGACATCACATCTCCTGCTTCCAAGGCTCCATCCGAGTCTCAAAAGTTTACAGATGGGTGGATCGAAATAGTTGGCGGTGAGGCCGGAGGGCGACACAATGTATGTGGAATATCTCGGTCGCACCGAACCCAGCCCGAGTTATTAGATAGAGTTGACTGCATGTGACTTGGCCCTGCACATGGAGCACTATTAGGGCCGAGTTGGCCCGCATTTGGGACGAGTTGATACTCTACTTTATTCTGAATTACAAAACTCTTGGACAAATGAAATAAGACTTGGATATTTGCTGGTAGATTGCACAGAAAAATATCACGTCATCAGCCTTCCAACACCGCTAAGAGAAAAGAGGATACACCGCAGGGCATGGCTGGTATGGGCTAATGTGTGAACTCTTAGCGAATGAATTACGCCCTCTAGAGATAGGGAAATATGTATTAGTAGTGGCTCTACGGGTAAGTAGAGCGCAGTAGACTCAAATGACACCATCATCATGACGTCACTTCACATGTAGCAACTATGGGTCATATCCTATATAGCCACCAAGTTTTATCATGATCACACCTTGTTTTGTGTGTTGAAAAATACACAATTTTGATGAGGTTATGATGACATCACACAAATGATTTGGTGCATTTGTCACACATTCAAGCGATTAGAAAAGAATTTTGGAAATACAATGTACCAAGGAATTTTGGCTTGTGCGCATGTGTACATTCCGTATTACATGTAATTAAAAATTACATGCCATTAGCATAGAATGTGGTGTTACGGATTCCATGAAATTGGGCCCTGAACTATGACAGACTAAATTTGCAAGTACAAAGTTCCAGTGGATGGGTCTGCAACACATCTACATGTACATGTAATTATGGAAACACTGTGTGCAGCTGGCCAAGGGACAAAATCAGATTATGGTGCCCTGTTGTCTGTAGTTTGGTTACATAGAGGCTGCACTATGAATGGTGCCAGGTTGAAGTCTCATTGAGCATCATGCTGCCCATGTTTACTGCATATACAAACAGTCAACAATGGTAGGCAGGTCAGATGTAATGTTTTTTAAAAACATTTCTCCCAAAATATTTCACATTTTACAAGAAGCAAACTAACAAGAATTTTTGTTGGAAATTCCAGGCCAGTACATGCCTTTAAAGGATCTGTTGTGGGCCATGGTCCAAAAGCTTGTCAATAGAAAGGCTTTTAAGCAGAGATGAAACTGGCATATAAAGAAAAAAAAAATCGGAAAAAATTGGTCGGACAAAAATACATGTCTGAAATCTGGGCCGCGCTGCAGTTGTACATGTACACAAAGTCGTACTTTCCTATACTCGTGAGGACAATGCTTTGTGTTTCCTATTCTTCCTTTAATTTAACCCAACCCCATAGACTAAGCACGTATCTTTACGTTTGAGGACCGATTTTAACAAAAGACCGACTCTCGAGGACAAAAAAAGATTTTATTGTATTTTCTTTCTCCTCTTGTCCTCGAACGTAGTACAATACAAGAGCACCCAAGTGTGTAAATACCTGCAATCGTGGACCTCTCATTGTTTCTCTTTTGTTTATACTCTAACTTTTTCAGAAGGCCTCCCATATGTTTTGTACACGATGTTCAATCGTGGACGTTTGGTCAAACGTGGACCCTTTGTCTATGCCCTAACCCTTTTGTCCCTAGTCCACAATTGCCCGTATATACATACTCATGCACACACACTTCATGCCCAATTTCCGGACACTGCCTCCTGCAAATTTTACGATGAGAAAAATATTAAGTGTTTTAACAAAATTAAAAAGCCTGAATTACGGTTAGAGTCACGGACTCATCAAAAAAAGTTCACTTCTTACTTGAGAAAGTCAAGGAAAAAGTCTAACAGACAAGGGCACCATTCATGACACCATTCAATCATGTCCATGATTCAACCAAACTCCACTAACGTACATGTACGTGGGTAAAATTGGGCATTCTTGTCTTTTTCTTCCAACAACTGTCAGTAAATTGTATCACTTATGCTCTCTTTGCCATCCTCAAGGTGATTTTTAAAGCATTGCATTTCATACAACTAAATCTGAAACATCCTAAAATCGCACATGTTGGATTTTATCCATTGGATCGTTCATGTGCCTACCCGTACCCGGCTGGCAATGTGCTAGCGGGCAGGGCGCGCGGCGCGTTGCATATGATCGTGTGCTAGTTGTGCATGCAAGCACCACACACTGCTGACGCAGTAATTTTTCCATGTCACAGGTCAATGTTTAACTTTTTATTTAGCCGGTAAAGGCTCCGATCAGTGTAGACCTCTGTGTTTCTACCGTAGGAACACTCCATTTATGACTGGTGAAAAAGATTAAAACTATGCTCGCGATAATTTGTACGTGCCATTTTCATTGACTTTTTCATCAAGTTTAATTATAATTCAAATAAAATCGCACATTGTGGATAAATCCTTAAAAAATCAAATTTTGTGGGACAAATTCAAAAAGTAATTTTTCCCGATTAAAATCGGAAAAGTTTCATCTCTGTTGAAGCTAAATAAAATCATATATTTACCTGAATCCTCAGCATCATCCGTCGATTTATGGACTGAAGTTTCTTCTGCCGATCCTCTGCAGCCTTGAATTTGGACTGTTCTTTCTGTAATTTCATGATGTAGTCAACAGAGCACTTCAGAATAGTTCCTTTGTTTTGTCTCTGGTCACTGAAGAGAAAACAATTATAACTTCTCCACAGTGATTTTTTTAACCAGGAAAAGGTAATAAAGTGCGCATCAGGATTCCTTAACAATCTCATGGTCATAACTCCTTACATTTTTTTTTCTCTGCTTTGTTTGCACTTTGAAATCATGAAATTACCTGATTTAAGCCCCTCAACAACTGCTGTCAATGTGTGTCACGGTAGCAAGACAAATTCAACAACTGTACCCCATGTTTTTGTTTTACATCTTCGAGTCTATTTACAATACACCAGTCACCACACTGACAATAAAGGTATGTATTATCATCGACAAGATGGCCTCCGTCTCCCATTACAGTCTAATCCTCCCACTTTATTATATGTCACCAAACACTTTAATATAAGAGGAACAGGGGCAATGCTTAATTGTGCTGAGCAACTTAAAAGAGTCACAATGTTGCAGTGAACATGCAACTTAGAAGGGATGTGATTGGACCGTGGTAAAAGAAACCTGAAAAGGTCCGCGGCAAGTACAGACATTGGTGAGTGTTAAGCACGAAGCCATTAAAGGCGTTGCATCCAGGGCCTGATTTGGGGCCCCTGGAAAATTTTGAAATGTAGATGGTCTGTGGTGCAATCTAATTTAAGTGTTTCTGGGACATCTTTTGAGCAACAATATTTGCCAGATTTGTTATATTAATTTAAATTTTTCAGAATATTATGTCTCATTTCTATATCATTAATGACTTGCTACCCATTTAAAAAAAATAATCTAGTGTATCCTTGCATGGACAGCAGAAAGATTTTATCTTTTTCTTAATCAAAAGCATATCCCATCTATGGAAAGCATAATTGGTCTTGGTATTGGATCAGCGTTCTCGCCGCACTCCCTGTGAGTACCCTACTTATCTGGGGAAACTGATGATCCTCCTAGCTCGCCAAATTCACCTTCGGTATATCCTGGCAACCCCGAATCCGCCATGGACAGTGACTCAGACACCAACTTCTTTCAAGATGTTGGCCTGTATCTCCGAATCCTTCAACTTAATGTTGAGGGCTTGTCAGCTGCCAAAAGAGACCTAATTGCATCCCTCTGCAACCAACACAGGATTTACGTCATCTGTCTCCAAGAGACACATGTCAGATCTGAAGCCCCAAGATCTAGGCTCACCATTACCAACTTTGACCTCATTGCAGCCTCAGGCCACAAAAAATATGGTCGCGCCACCTATGTCCGCTCCAACATCACCGATACATCGCTTGTAGAAAGGTCCAACCTCTACGATGTCATCTCTGTCGGAAAGTCTTGATCACGAATGTCTACAAGCCCCCTTCCACAGCTTGTACTAATGCTGCCTTACCTATTCTACTTCATCCAGCCTTTTATGTGGGTGACTTCAATAGCCACCACGCCATCTGGGGGTACAATAGGAACGGCAGCAATGGTGAATGACTCACAGAATAGCCCAACCATGCAAACACCCATCTAGTGCTGGACATGAAACAACAAGGGTATTTCAGATCGGCTCGCTGGGGAATGCAGCTCTCTCCAGACCTCTGTTGGGTCTCCTTGAAGGATGGATGCAACCTTCCAGCCTCATGCCATGTCCTTCATGACTTTCCACACAGCCAACACAGACCCATCGCAATCCGCATCAGAATCAAATTTCCCATCATCAAATCTACCCCGAAACCATGGAACTTCCGCAAAGCTGACTGATCAAGCTTCACCAGTGACGTGGAAAGAAGCATCGTCTGCATCCCCCACAACATTCCAATTAACAAAGCTCAACAGCTGCGAAACGCCACATCCCCCGAGGCTTTAGACCGACCTATACACCTTGCCTTAGGGAGGAGTGGTTAATTTGGGGTCGGACCAGGCCTTTGAAAAGTCCAGCCATGCCCGGGCCTTCTGGCTTTTACTCTGGCTATTGTGAGCCACAAATCACCTAACAATAGAGCATCAACTAATAAATAGAGCCTGGCCTCTGCCAGGCCAGGCCTGGTTGTAGCCCCTCCCACACTAATCTGTTCCCATTCACAGCTGCATCAAAAGATGCCTTAGCTGTCAGTCAAGTCTGGGTGAACAATGGGAGCCAGCTGGACTCCAGAATTAATGGGCAGTTTATTGTGTACAATCAAGAGATTATAGAAGCCCAAAGGCCCGGGCATTCCAGGGGCTTGACCAGGCTTTTCAACAGTCTGGCCTGACCACAGATTAACCACTCCACCCTTAATGAAGAATGCCGACAACTACTGGAAGAGTACCTTAACAACTCTGAGAGCAGGAAGGAACTAGACATTTACCTCAATGGCCACAGGCTCTGCCATGATCCTAACCCAGTCTACCTTGGAGTCAAACCACACCTCCAGAAAACCAATGTAAAAATACGCACCAGAAACAACATCATCCATATGTAAGCTAGCTGGTACGTACTGCTTGGGGAGCTAATGCAAACACGCTCAGAACGTCCTCCCTAGCACTATGCTACTCCGTGGCAGAGTACTGTGCACCCGTGTGGACAAACTCTGCACACTGTAGGTTGGTGGACGTCCAACTGAATACTACAATGAGACTAATCTCCGGAGCCATCTGTGCCACCGATACTGAATGGCTGCTGGTTCTGTGCAATATCGCACCCCCTCACATCCGTCACAGGGCAGCAACCAGGAAGCTCCTGTCTAGGATTGCGACCAAGATACTCCCCATTTCCCAGGATATCAACCATCCTCCCAGACAGCGACTGCCATCCCGGAACCCCATCTGGGCCAACCCTGGGACAACCTACGACAGCTATCAACTTTGGCAGGAGGAACAAGGAGCTGATCGCCGACCCCTCAGTCCAACTTCCTGGTATGGACCTCCCACGCAACCTTTGGACCAAGTTGAACTGGTTCCGTACTGGCGCTGGACCCTGCAGGGCTGCTGTTCACAGGTGGAACGGCAATGTGTCCCCTTTATGTGCCTGCGGTGCTGAGGAGACTATGAAGCACATTGTGGAGGAGTGCCCCCTTCAGCAATTCCCAGGTGGCCTCTCCGCACTACACCTCGCTGACGACCGGGCGGTCACATGGCTTCACCAGACAACCATCAGCAAATAGGGGAAACAGCATTGGAGATGAAGAAGACGACTCATATTTTGTTCCAACTTTTTGTACAAACCTTTGTCAAGGTCTCTTATGGCTGAAATATCTCAATGCTGCAATACCGCCTTACAACAAGCGATCAACCACGTTGCAAATGTCGAGTAGAATATAGAAATGAATAACATGCATCAAATGCAAACAATTACCTTAGTCTAGACATTAAATTTCCATACTCGAACCAATAAACAGCGCTCGAATCCAGCAAAGTGTACTAATATTACACGCGTATAAGATAAGGTTGTTTGATATCCATTTATTTTGAAAGCGCAATATCGGCCAAAAAATATCGCTATATTTGATATTATCGTGATGACGTGACTTTTTCCTTTACGGAAGAATGGAGGAATACAAAAAATATATTATGGAAGTCACAAAAACATCGTGAGATCGGGGCCACCGGGATCGGGCCCACTGAGATTGAGCTCCAGTCTGCCGCGGGATTGAGATCAGATCGGCCCACCGAGATCACGAATCTGGGCTGGCAAGATCGGGGCCGGCAGGATCGGGGCCGGGTTTGGCTACACTCGTTGAGTAGTTCGAGTACTACGACATTTACCTTCAGTTGGCTTCTTTACGGCATTCCAGAAAGACGAGCGTTTCTATTTCGGCATTGTTGATTAGTAAAAGCTGATAAATAATACCATGGACGATCATACAGTACCATAATTTTCGGAATATAGGCCGCGCGGAGTATAAGCCGCAGCACGGACAAATCTGCAAATTAAGATTTAAAGTTGGCGTATTAGCCGCACCGGCGTATAAACCGCACCGCGGCGCTGACGACCGACCACAAAAGTCATCGTGCTGCATAGCGCTCATATGTATTAGAATGGTTCCACTATCAAAATCACATGCAATCCTAAAGTGTAAACAGCGCAAGAACGAGATAGGCGGAAAGAAAAGGCGAGTTTGGGTTCAATATTGACGTCATCTTACCTGACTTCAATTTAAGTAAAGTCCGAAGTCCTCCGTGATACGGAAAACGGACGGAATTTCACGGAAAATGAGGACAACACGGAATTCCATATTAACTGCCAAATAATGCATGAAAACTTGAAAAGGAACCTAATAAACAGTTTTCGTGATTTTTCGTAGTGTCGACTTCATTTCTTTCTTACCAAATATGCACATCGTACCGGTACTGAAGCGATTGCTGGCCAAACGCACGCACATACGTACATGCTGCGACATCACTGGTAACACGGCAGTACTGCAGGGATTCGTATTTCATTGGGAACCAGCTGAGTTCGTGTCAAAATGAAGTCTTTGTTCCAAGACGCCTTTCGCAGTGCGATTCAACATGTGACAAGCACGCTGCATGCAGCGCGTGGTATAAAGCCGCTAAATACACCGCGCTAGGAATGACCGCAAAGACATCTTGAAACCTAGACTACCACATCGCCCATTCACAACTGCTACACGACCTGCATGCTGGGCTCTCACAGCGCGCGCACAGTGGTCCCGGATTGGTGCACAGGCAAGCCGTCCGTCATGAATTATCACAGAACAACATCGCATCCATTGTTTTTTTGTATGCCCGATTTTATGTATGCCCGCCCCCGCAGCCATGCCAGCAGGCTACCACGTGCGTGCGTGCGTGCGTGCGTTGACATCTAGAGCGAAACTTCAACTTGTGTGTCATCGCGGTGTCCGTTTTGGGGGATTTGGATTGCTTGTGAATAATTAATACGATTAAAAAATCATGCCGAAAAGGAGTGCAAGCTCGAAGCTGGGTGGGACAGTATTGTAAGCAAAATACAGAGCTGCAGAGCCCCAGTTTTGCAAGGACTTTTATGTGGATGGGGAAAGCCTGAAGTGAAAGGTATGTTAAAAGAAACCCGAAGAAAACGGAATTTGCAATTTTAAGAAAATGGAATTTTAATTTTAGAAAACGGGAAACTTGGGACTTTAAATTCAAGTGTCTGGTTCCCGCTATGATATTCTTATTGAAAACGCAATTATCAAGAGTCGGCAAACAGACAAAGCAATCCCACTGGTGGTACTGGTATACGAGTATCTGTGGACAGCACCCTCATTCGACGCGCACGGAGCCCAATAAACTTTCATAAGTCCTCGAAATTACCAATTTTGACGGGCTGGATGAGCGTCCTGGCTGGGTGGGCCGCGCGGCAGTTCTTTTTTTTTTGACGGGGCGGGGGAATAAAAAAGACAATGACAACTTTAACCACTAATCTGAGCTCAACAGTCACCAATTGACCAGTGAAATAATAAACAACATGGATTACACAACGATAAAACAGACAAAAACGAACAGACGCACCACACGATTTGCAAGTCTATTCAGTCCCTCTGGATTGGTTTCCTTTATTTCCAACAAGTGAGTAGAGCGAACGTAAACGGCACCCAGGGTTCGAAATTCGTAATCTGGGGACCAAGGCCATTTTGGCCTTCGTGACGTCAACATTTCCTGGGGCACCAAGGCCACTAATGAAGACACCAAGGCCAATGACAAAAATTGATAAGGGCACGAAGGCCAGATGAAGGTCTTGCTTGCATACTGGTGTATTTGTACAATTAGTCTCTCACGGCAGTGAGCGAAACTTTTAGACATGTGGAAGGTGCCAGGAAACAATGAAAACTGAGCTTATTTGTTTTCTTAACCACTTAGAAATTAAAGAGTAAGGAATGCGTAGCACTGTTAAATACGTTGCTTTAATATCTTCAGCACACCCATCGATCAATATTAATAAAAAAAATGATTCATATTAATAATAACATTGAGTTTGTCGCGGTTTTTCTTTTGCTAGTCAATTTTATCACATTGCTAATCAAATGACAATATGATTAGCATAATTTGCTAATAGTTTGTTTTTCTTATTTCCATATCACTGCCTGAACTTTTAAGTTGTATAGTCATGGGGGAAACACGGCCCGTGCCGGGCATGCCGCGCGACGGCATGAGTGGTTTTACCGTGCGTTGCCGTCATCTTCACCGGCCACGTTGCGTTCACGCCCCGCACGGGCCATTCGGGAAATCACGGTGCGCTATATCGCTGGCGAAAAAAGCGTCAACGTTGTCGATCTCCTTTTCCAAGTCACCCAGTAAAAATGAGTTTGGTTCCGTGGGGCAGAAATGAGTTTTATCATGATTCATGTCATTCTTGCACTTACATGTAATAGCCGACTTGTCGAGTTCAATTTGTCTGGAACGTTTTAATTAATTAAGCGATGCAAGGCATAATTGTCGAATAAATCGCAAACAGAAAACACTTCGGTTTCCACGTGTCCGAGTCATCGCAGCACACATGCAACTATGCACGATCGTTTGCACGAGGGGAGTTCGTTGTGTTAAGTTGAACAGGCAACGCTACTCTTCTGGACCATCGCTAAACCGCACACATGGCGTAACGTAGCCGGCTTTGGGGGGTTCGGGTTACTGTAGTAAGAGCTACCTGGCTAAAGCTAGCCGCGGATTCGGCCGCGGATTCAGAGCTTGTTTTTAGGCTGTGACTGGTTCCCGCCCCAGTGAGAAAGTATATATGCACGGACGGGAACCAGTCTGCTTGGGAAATCAAGGTTTTGTGAAGGTTTTTACATAGGGCGCACGTGCCGTGCGGGCTCTAGCGCGATCGCTCATCACGCGCGCGCACGGGCAATTACCAGCGCGATCGAAAAGCGCCATTTTGTAGGATCGGGCAACGGTTTGGTACTAAACAATTGAGCAATTTGAGCAATTTGAGGGCTTGGTTCGGCAAGAAGGGCACAACGGCCAAAGTATTAATGGAGCACAGCACAACTGGCTGTGAATAGTGCATTTTTACAAGGGGCATCACGGCAACTAAAAGGGCATCGACGGCACTGGCCGCCGTGGCCGTCGTGAATTTCGAACCTTGTGTGACTGATTTTATTCTCCAACTGTTGCTGTATAAACCGCCCGGAGTAAAAGCCGCAGGGACATTTTTCAGTGTGAGAATCAACGTATAAGCCGCGGTCTATATTCCGAAAATTACGGTATGTAAGCTGTCAAAAAACAATTGTACTGTATGCATAGTCTTGCATGTGTACATGTACAATGCATGTAATGCGCCGCACTTGTTTTAGTCTTTTTCTCAAGACGAAGTTCGCTTCGCATTGCGTGTACTTGCATTGTACACTGAATAAGACAGTGGCATTCAGTGCGATTGCTTGCACTGGACCAAGGCTACACCAACAATGCAATGCGCACGCACAGGTGCGCTATAGGGAATGGCCTAATTATTTCAACAATTGTCATACCCCAGGTTTCGGTTTTTCATCAAGACAAAGTTCGCTACACTCTTTAGCTGCGTGTATGTACATTGTGAATAAGACGGTGGCATTCAGTTCGGTTGTTTGCACTTGACCAAGACTAGAATACTCCTTAATAGTTTGTATGTACATGTATGTTAGAAAATTTCAGCACGTAAAATCCGATATGAATAATTAACAAGAATGGCGTGTTGACAAACACAAATGCCCTGCTAAGTTGAATTCTCCTTTTTAACTAAAGACTAATTTTTTAAAAGAAAAATGTGTCAATATAAGGGAGCATTTCATTAATACTGATAGGGGTATCAATAGGGGTATCAATAGCTGTAACACTGTTTTTGTGAGGTATGGGGATTAAGCGAAGCTGGCCCAGATAATGAAGTCATTATGTACAGGTCAATGCACAGAGGCAGTTTGTCACAGCATTATTCATGAGGAGTGTGTGGTTTGCTGGTGATCTTCTGGCTGGGAATGCTTCACAAAGGATCCAATTACAGGAACACTAATCCCCTGCCTGGGCTTTCAGCTAATCCCCCTGATGTACACAATGAAGAAGGAATGTTTCCAATTCTGGTTTCTGTTGACTACCTACCCAAAATATTTCCTTTTTTCAGAAATCTTGGTGATTTTCGTTATACCAGATGTCTTTCAAGAGAATGGAACCTTTGTCAGCAACTTGAATTACTTTTTGTACCTGATTTTTTTTCCCGGTTATTGAATACAAATACATTGAGTATTTTTTCACTAATTCTATTTTCCAGTGATTGACTTAACATTTTCTTCTGTGTGTGGTTTAAATTAAAACTTGAGCGATGTAATTAATACATCATACCTACCGGTACATGTACATGTATAACATTTCTCCATTCTAAGGGAATAATTATAAAACCAAAGGATATGTACATGTATTATATTAGAAAGGTAAATTTCTAAATATATACGACACCCAAATGTGATGACATTCGCTTTATGGCTTCGATCATGCCAAATAGGCATGTTCTTAATTACCACTTCTTAGGTATTACAAATAGCTATGGCACCATGGAAATGGCTGTTAATCTTTTTACAAATTCCATGTGAGAACATATTTGTAGCAATGTAAGCTATATTGTAATTTAGTTTGCATGGCACAGTTAAAGGTAATATTTTAGAGGTAGTAATTTCAAATTTATGGTTTTGAAAAGTTGAGAATTTTTTCCCTATTAGCAGGTAACTTATCCTGCTGAATTCATCAATATCAATACGAATTTCCACACACCCTGGGGGGGGGGGGGGGGGGGGGGGGGGTGGGGTGTTAGGGTTAATTGAAACTTAAATTCCATTAAAAGCATTAAGTTTGAAAAACTCACGGGTCTATATTCTTCGGAATGATGGTTCCAAGTTCTTTGATGCGGTCATTGATGTTGAATCGTCTTCTCCGCTCAACTGGGATTTGATAAAATAAGAAAATTCTATTTAAATATGGGAAAAAACAGGAAACAAAAAATAGAACTGCAAAGCCGCCATGGCTCGCTGCCAAAGGCAGGAGGGGAGGCCCCACACCACCCCCTCCACCCTCACTACAACCAATATTAATTAACTCTAACAGTCCTGAATCCTCCAATTTTAATAGCATTTTCTACACACCCTAGGGAGTAAGGGTTAGATCCACCCCGTCTCCACCCGAATCTCATTCTATCCATTTTAATATTATACAAATAATTAATGTTTATGAGTGCGATGGTAAGACAAATTCATGAGGTGACAGACTGAATGTTCCAATAATGGGACATTCCATCTGTCACGGAATGAAATTATTCTTACCCGTTGCACGAATGTGAAACATTCATTATTTGTTTTATACAATGCCTGAATAAATCCGACAGATTGCATGCATGGATTTCTTGGTGTAACGTTACAACGTGCCATTTACCTTGTCAGTCCCGCATAAAACAGCGACAAAAAGTGGTCCAGTTCCGAATAAGTTAAAGCTTTAACTGTTGTTCCTGCGTGTCTTTCAAATTCCTCTAATCATTTGACTGCATAGGCCTATTTCATTTGTCTCATTGTGTTAGCAGCGTCAGCATCGCCTACGAGTTCCAATATTTCGTCGTCTGTTAGGAAAATAAATTGCGGTTCGGAAACACTGTCTGCCATTTTGTGTGAATGACAGCCTAGACTGGTTCCCGGTCCCTATATGTATATAATATACATTTGAAGTCCGAAGGACAACGGAGGGACCGGGAACCAGTCCAATGACAGCCGTGTTGTGGCGGCGGGGAAGTTCTATCAAACGCGCTACCGTTTGATAGAACCATGTAATAGAACGTTTTTTGGCGGTGCGGGTTCGCGTCGTGTGATGGGACGAATAATTCAATGCACGTGATCGACGATCCACCAATCGGATGGCTGGGATTTATTCAGGTGTTGTATAAAACAAAATAACAATTTTGAAATATTTGGCATGAGATTGGGTAAGGTGAGAAAATGGTATCATGGTGGAGTGTGTCAGCTTTTCATCCACTGTTACGTCCACACATGCATGTTTTTTTTGTTCTTGCTGTTTCTGAGCTATTTGGACACTGGCAAACATAACAAAAAGTCTTTTCTTGTAGCATGGAGTGGCTTTTAGTTAGTACATATGATAAGTTGCATAAATATTTATTTAATGACGAAAAATTTAGGCAGTCTGGACGTGCCATTTAATACTGACATGAAGTGACATGAAAATGCACATTTCCTTTTTGTAACATTTTCAACATTGATATAAATAATTATGCAAACTCATTCTGTATACTAATTACAAAACACAAACTGCAACACAAAAAACATTTGTTATGATATTCAATATCCAAATGCAGCACAACAGCAGAAAAATATGTATGGTCATGGTGTATCATGGTGTCCGTGTTACGTCTGCACCGATTTTTCAAATTCTTGCTATTTCTGCTATATTTTAGTGCTGGGACAAATCAGAGTTTTCCAAAACCGAATAACTAAATTTGTAAAGATCGAATAATCGATCCTCCGAATTCCTCAATCGGTTTCCAAAATACAAAATCTCGCCGCGCGTGCCCGTACACACTGTACATGCAGCAATTACAATGTAACAGTTGTTACTCCTCCTGTGCTGTGCCTTACCAGTTCACTCCAGGTTTTCACGCAACGATCACAACAAAATACCATATTTATTAATCCAGGTCTTGTCCGTCTTATTTCATTACAGGATAGAGAGAAAATTATATACTTCCATCTTCAGCGAGTCCGCGTTGCAAGGCTATTTGAAAACGTGCACTTGAAATTTCACTTACTTTCCTCACTCACGTATTTCCAGTTCCCAGGCATTGCCACAGCCCGTTAGATGACCACAAGATTTTCATGATTGGAAATTTCCACCCCTACTGCCTTGACCAATCATCAACCATTTAACGAGCGCACCGCCCCTAAACCATTCATCATCTGACTTTGCTTTTGCCCGCTACCCAATGTCACACCCTTTGATTTTGTCGACGGCTATAATTCCCTAAGTCCGCAAATCAAAGCCCTTTGAAAGACAATCGTCGTTATTGAACAACCAATAATAGCCCCGATGTCTTGTTCTTCAGTGTTCTTGAATCCAGACACGCAGTGTAAATTCCAATTCATTTTCTTTCACACGTCCCACCCTTTGATTTTGTCCGCGGCTATAGTAATTTGATGACCGCAGCTTGGCTACTACACAGAAGCCGGAGTCTTGCGGTTACCGTCTGGAGACTCTCCACATAATACGTATTCCAACTACTAGATCCAGGCCACATAAAATAAAATCATGTTTCTACAACCAATAAGAGTAAATTGGTTTTATAAAAATAAAGTCACACTGTGACAACCATACATGTACATCACTACACCCCACCCCACATCACCCCACCCCACATCACCCCACCCCACATCACCCCACCCCACATCACCCCACCCCACATCACCCCACCCCACATCACCCCACCCCACCCCACATTACCCCACCCCACCCCACATCACATCACCCCACCCTACATCACCCCACCCCACCCTACATCACCCCACCCCACATCACCCCACCCATCCCATCTCACCCCACCCCACATCACCCCATCCCATCCCATCCCACCTCACATCACCCCATCCCACATCACCCAGCCCCACCCCACATAACCAGCCCCACCCCACATCACCCCACCCCACCCACATACCCAGCCCCACCCCACATACCCAGCCCAACCCCACATCACCCCATCCCACTTACCCAGCCCCATCCCACATCACCCCACCCCACCCCACTTACCCAGCCCCACCCCACCCCACATACCCACCCCATGAATTGAAGATTCATGACCCACGGCTACGAGACACCATCACTATAGTCAACCTCTACTGAGAGGAAATTCTGCTCCACAACCCCACCCCACCCTACCCCACCCCACATCACCCAGCCCCACCCCACATACCCAGCCCCAAATCACCCCACCCCACATACCCAGCCCCACCCCAATCACCCCACCCCAATCACCCCACATACCCAGCCCCAAATCACCCCACCCCACATACCCAGCCCCACCCCAATCGCCCCACCCCACCCCACTTATCCAGCCCCACCCCACATACCCAGCCCCCGCCCAACCCCACATACCCAGCCCCCGCCCCACCCCACATCACCCCACATCACCCCACATCACCCCACATCACATCACATCACATCACATCACCCCACCCCACATACCCACCCCATGAATTGAAGATTCATGACCCACGGCCACGAGACACCATCACTATAGTCAACCTCTACTGAGAGGAAATTCTGCTCCACAGCCCCACCCCACCCCACATCACCCCACCCCACATCACCTCACCCCATCCCACATCACCCTATCCCATCCCACATCACCCCATCCCACATCACCCCATCCCACCCCACATCACCCCACCCCACATCACCCCACCCCACATCACCCCAACCCACCCCATCACCCCACCCCACTTACCCAGCCTACGTGGGAAACCAGCACAGATTTCATGTTTATGACGCTCACGAAAATTGACAATAAAGGGAATTTACAGGTTGTGGTTTTTGTAGTCTGGTTATGGATAAAGAGCTTCGATGAGACATAATAGCATGCCTCATTTCACAATAAATACAACTGTTTGTGATATACCGGCACATGCACCTGCCGGAACATGTAATGGCGGAGTAGTGATCATGTTTACTGAACAGGCATGAGATTTTTCAGACTTTTGTCTGAAATCAGACTTTTGAATCTCAGAGAAAGACATTATTGCAACTTTTGGGTTGGGTTTCTTTAACGGGTACCCGTATTTTTTTTCAATCGGGTACCCCGTTCTTTAACTACCCGTAAATGCACACCCCTATTGCAGCGTTGTGCCATTTAGTGGGTGTCCCAAGCATTGCTGGACGTCAGACTCTAGGGCCAGTGGCGTAGCCAAGGGGGGGGGGGGGGGCAAGGGGGGGAAACTGCCCCCCCCCCCCCTCCCTGTGGGAACTCTTGCCCCCCCCCCCCCCTCCCTGTGGGAACTCTTGCCCCCCCCCCCCCCCTCTGGAAAATTTGATATATTTTTTTGTAGTGTGTAGATATAGCGTGGACCTATTTAACAAAGTCGAATCTCCCCCCTTGAAAATAGCCATGCACCCCGTTTTCCCCCCTCTATGAAGAGCCTGGCTACGCCACTGTCTAGGGCAAGTGACCATTGTGCCTAAGGCGCTTCAGAACAGCAAGCATGCCCTCCATGGCATAGTCAAGAAAGGAGTTCGACAATATCACTGTGGAAGCTGTTTTGCCACATGAACTTAGACCACGGGCCCCCAGAGCAGCATCCTGCCAACGTTTAAGCAGACACTCATGAGTCACTGAAGCTGTAGCGAACCACCACCGACTTTGTAGGTCGGCACCTCATCGTCCATTCACCAGCCTGGGTGTCACAGGAAGAGCATGGTGAGGAACCACAGGTAATCATCAAGTTCAACAGGAAGTGCAGAGACTGGCCTGAGGGGGCTGCACAAGCCCTATGCTGTAACCTCTTCTGGGAGCTGGGTGGCAATGAAGCTGTGGTTGTAGCCATAGATGGATCATTTGACCCCGACAGCAATCGTGCTGGATGGGGATACTTAGTTCGTCTTAATGGTACAACAGTTGAGGGGGTTCATCATTATCCTCATCAGATTCATTGGTGTCATCTGCAACGTTACCAGCATTTGCGGTCAAACTTTTCACTACAGACATTTAAAACTCCAGCAGTGGTAGTTTCTTTCCTGTATGTGCTATGTTGTACAGAATGTGAGCATTGTGCAGGGAGAGCTTCATCAAGTAGAACAGTACTTTCTTTGTCCACTTCACTGTCTTGCGGACTGAAGGATAGTAGGACAGCTTCTGGTCAACTCTATCTACCCCAGACATGAACCGATTGTACTCTGTGATGCAGAGTGGCTTGTTCACATCATTATGTCCGCCACCTCTCCTCATGACTATACCCATTGCAGCATTATTGCTTGGTACTGAGTGCCCTGACTGTCCTATTATCCTGCCATGCCAAGGTCAGGCAGTGACCATTGTCCCTGGCTATGATTATCAACAGAATCGGTATCAGAATGAGAGAAATCAGTTCCTCCTGTCTCCTCTTCAATGTCCCCCTTATTATTATGTCGCCCGCAGGCGGGATCTCCTACGGCGACTCCAATCCTCCCTATCCCTCTGAAGGGCCCGTCACACACTACCGATGTACCTCGCCGGGACTAAACCAGAGCACAAAATTAACAACGGCGAGAAAATCGGCGGAGCTCCGGCGAGAAAGCACTTGAAAAATCAAAATAGCAATACCGATGTAGTACCGGCGTTCCCGTTGTGATACCGTTGTCCTACCGATATAAGAGCCGATGTGCTACCGAATACCACTTTTCTGTCACCTTAATAGCGTTACCGATGCGGCGCCGATGTTATACAGATGCGCCGCTGTTGTTCTACCGATGTGCCACCGTTGACCGGAGATATAGCGGATTGATACCGTTGCGCTGCCGTTGTGCTGCCGATGCACTACTGATGTGCTACCGATGTGATACCGAAGTGTCGCCGAAGCGGCGCCGAAGCGGCGCCGCGGCTGGTGGTATTCGGTAGTACTACGGTATCACAACGGTACCAGTACGGTACACATTGAGGCCACCGGAGAGCCGCTGATCCATTACGGGCCGCTACCGGTGCTCTACCGACATTAACAAGGCCATACCGGAGTACTGCCGTTGTACTGCCGTTGTAGTCCCGTTGCTCGCTCCGGCAGCGCAACGTTAGCAATTTTTGAGCATGTTCAAAAATGTATATCGTCGCCTGCCGTTGCTAAATTTTTCGCCGATGTTCTGACAATGTCCTAATGATGTACTACCGTTCTTAGCGATGTGATACAGTTGCACTGCCGTACTAGTATCGATCCCCGAAAATCGCCAAATGTTTGCTCCGGTATAGCTCCGGCGAGCCAAATCGGCCAGCTCTGTCGTGGTCTCCGTCCCAGCATCTCTCCTTAACCCTAACCCTCCAGGGCATTTTGGCTAGACACCCTGCCAGACGCATCAGATTACATAGTTTGTCAAAGTGACTTGCCTGCAGAGTGTAGCAAAGTGCAGCTGTGCAGTTTGCCATGTGTGACAGTCAAGGCCATATGATGTTTATCATCAGTGGTAGTACAAGTACCTTGCAAATTGCATCAACATGCACCAGAGCTAGGCATAAACAAAATTGCTGTCAGGCAAGATGGTCTCTTGGTTGAGTTAGGTAATTGAGTTGCTGTAAGGGATTTGTTTGGCTTGGAATGTTTTAACTGAACCAAATTAGCATCACTACGTGTTCTTTTTCATTGATATTATTTCTTTGTTTTATGCTGTTTGGTTCCCCTCTTATTTACAAATTTTTAATTTTTTTTTTCCGACTTTTCCTTCTTGATTTTTCTTTTTCTTCTTTTCTTGTTCTTTTGAAAACTTTTTTTTCTTGTATTTCTTCGTATCTTTTCTTGTTCCTCTTTTTTGGTTTCTATATACAATCAACTATTATTTTATACATGCTTATTTACTTCTTTCCTTGTTCTTTTGAAAACTTTTTTCTTTATTTCTTTTTATCTTTTCTTGTTCCTGTTTTTTTTGTTTTTATACAATCAACTCTTATTTCATCCATGCTTTTTTCACCATGGTATGATTTTTTCACCATTTTTCTTTCTTGGGTTGGAAGCTCTTTGTTGGAACTTTTTATGCAAAATGGCCATGAAATTCTTGGAAGCAGCGTCCCTCACAAAGGTGGACGTTGCAGACGATGCAGCCATGCCTTGTGACTGGTGTGTTGCCTGATATGTTCTTGCGCTTGGTTCTCAGGCAGCGCTTGCATCTCTTGGACCACTTTGATGGCATCATTTGACGGCGGTGGGCGGGTAGGTTCTGGGGTTCTCTGGTGTCTGACTGTGGTTGAGCTGTGCCCCTGGAATGTCCTCCGATGAGACCTTTGGCCACGTTCATTGTGAAGCGGGAGTGGGATTCCTTTGATGATGGTCTGATTCCTCTCTTCTTGAGATGGTGTTGGCAATATATTATCTACGCATTGACCCTGCACACATCAATTAGAAAATAGAGAATCTTCCTCCACCAGAACTGACTCTTGCGTGAGCAGGTGTAGTAACTCCGGAATTGATCTGCCCGATCTACACCTCCCATACGCTTGGTGTAGTCGATGGCTTGCCATGGTGCTGCCACAGTCATTGGCACCCTGCGCCCTCCTTGACTAACTTTCCTCTGCAGGGTGTCCCTGGTCTTATCACGGAATCCCTGATGACAGGAACTCAGCAGAGGCAAGACCCGCGAGTCCTTCCACACCCTGGTGGTGAGCTGCCCCAGTTGCCGTGTATAGAAGGTTCCTCTAGGCATCTTCCCAAGCTGCTTGACCTTTCAGGGGATTTTTGTCTTGTTTACTGCTAAAATCAGTAGGCAGCCCCTTGCTAACCAGCTTCACTGCTCCTGTGAGGTATGTTTTCTCTGAGAGGAGACGACGGGCCAACTCTACTGAAGTGTACAGCTTGTCAGTATAAATGCAGTGGTACCGACCAAAGAAAGGACTAGCCACCTCCATAGCAATGTCTGACATCTTTGCTGGCTTGCCCTTCTTGTAGGGGTGGACCATAAAGTTGGCCAAGTATCCTGTTGATGATTCCGCAAGTGCATAGATTTTATATTCAGCCCAGATGGGTTTGAGCGGCATAAAAAACTTGCGAACCTTGGCCTTGAACCCGGAATACTTTATCATCGCTTCATCTATTGCCAAATGCTTGTCCATGTTGTAGTTAGCCCTGATGTTCTTAAGGACTTCATCCCACACAGGTTGGAGAGGATATAAGGGATGACTTATCATATGCCGGAACTGATGTTTCCTGTCCTCAAACATCTCAGGATTAGTCTCCGGGTTGGTGTAGGGGTCTGCAAAGACAAGATGTTTTCCCAGGACATCAAACCTATGGCGCGTCATCGTACTGGCAATAAAACGGTTGTAGTATACAGTAGTTTTGGTAGTATGGAATCTTGGTGAGGCTCATTACCATGTGCATTCCAAACCATGCCTTCACCTCTTCAACTGTAGTCAGGAGTTGTTGGCCAGCCTTGCGCAGGTTGATGTTTGTCCATGATGTGATGTGGAGGAAAATACTCACTGGGAAAAACTTGAGAAAGTATTTCACTGGGTCATTCTTCTTCTTTATGGTCGGTCCCGGCTGAGGGCCAACGAACTTCTGCACTTTGACCCTGCACAGGGATCTTGTCTAGCCCAACTGGTCAGGAGGGTACACCTCATCATCGGTCTGTGGGGGATCTAGATCATTGTCAGAGTCGGGCCGAGGTGCTGTCTTCTTTTTTGTTCTCCTCGCTGGTGTTGAGGATGTTTCTTCTTCGGCTAAACCTATATCTCCAAACTCCTCCTCCACACTACTTTCTTCACTGCTTGAACTTTCCTTCTGAAAATCCTTCTCTGGGGGCTCTGCCTCTATCCAGTCATCAGAGCTTGAGGAAGTCATAGAAGAAGATCCTTGATGCTCATTCAAAATCTGGATAACTGCAGCATCAAGGTATGCCTCCTCCTCACTTTCAGAGATGTCCACCACAGCCCGGTAGCTGACGGTGGTCATAGGGATTCCCAAATTGCTACAGCTCCTCCTTAGTGCCGCCTTTAGTTCCTCCCTCTCAGCCTCCATCCTCTGCTTTTTTTTCGCTGGGTCGTCCTTCTGTGGGAGACGTCCTTTCCCCTTCCCTACTTGATTTGCTTTCTTCTTGGCAGGACTTTTAGTCCTAATTCTCTTCTGTTTCTTGCTTGGCTCCTTTACAGTTATCATGAAGATTTCTCTCTCCTCTTCCTCCAAGCCAATCTCTGTAGCGCTTTGAACTCTCTGTTAGACATTTCGCCTCTCTTTGCAGTATCTTGATGATTGCATTGATCAGAATAGGTGAACTAGTGAAATTTTCAACCCCTTTTATACACTTTTGGTGCATGATATTACATAATATTTTGTAATTTATTATTTCATACTAAATATTCATAAATTTGTATTCCAAAATATTTTTTGTTAATTACTCAGGTAGAAAAAACATGCTAACCTACATGTAAATGCAAAATACTTACCTTTGAAATAATCTATTGACCCATACACATACAATGCATAAGTTCAAACTGCAATGAAAGTACAGTGAAACCGGAGACATACAAGTACCCTACCAGCTTCAGACCAGCAAAGTGGTTTGCCCAACCCACAGTACTTAATAGCTGGTTTGACCTTGTGGTTTGACCTCAATTTCCAGCAGTATTGCTATGAACCTCACAACAGTTACTGGCTGCATTCTGCACCAAATTGCACCAGACTTTTTTATCTGATGCACTTTGATGCGTCTGGCAGGGTTAGGGTTAAGACACCGACATAGCTTGTCTTCCCCTCAGCTTTACCCCATGTGTCGGTTCCCGCAGCACCAGACGGTTTGCTGGTAGCTCAGGATGTCTGTAGCAGTGTCCCGCAAGGCCCATCCGCCTGTATGCAATCTTTTGCGAAATCTGCGGTAGTGTGCCATAAAGGGCTTTGTTGGACACATGGTCTCTCCAGTCGATGTTGAGCACCGCCCTCAACATTCTGGTGTAACACCTGTCTCTGGACTTCTGAAGGGTCGCGGTTAGGGTCCAGCACTCACATCCATACACATCCACACTCATCCATACTCACCATCTGACTCACCATCCTGGTCTTATATTTCCACCTCTGAATCCGAAAAATAATCTCTCTCACTGTCCGAATCGGCAAAATAATCACAAACTTCTTCTGGAGTAAAAAGTGCACGTTTACTGGGGGCCGCCATTGTTTCAATACGTCACCACAAGCAGACAACCGTAGCTAAATTTAGAATACATAAAAACAGCTCAGAGACCGATGCGCCCTCTCGCAAAAACCCGAATAACTAAAAAAAAAAAGCATATATGTACGAAATGGGTAGAATACGATAGAGCAATAGCGCCCTCTTGCAATAATCTGAATAGTGTAGGTCATACATATACGATTGATTGCACTTTTGGAGTACAAAACATAGATCGTACATGTACAAGAATGGCACCTTTGGAGTACATCGAGTGTACATGTACGACCTTGCTACTGGAAGAGTTAAGTAACCATCAACAAGTCTAAGAATTTGATAGGCTACATTTGTAACACACATGCATAAACTGGTATGTTATTGTTTCTTGAATAAAATCGGTTTGTGAAATATAGACGTTTTTGTGAAAATCGTTCCAACTAACCCCCATCTCCCCTATTGTTTGAAGCTTTGCATGTAAGCTGGAAGTAGGTTGCGGGTATGGAAAGATATCTCATGTCAGGAAGTGTTGGCTCTGAAAAGAGCCAACGGCAAGAATTTATGTTGACATACAATGTAGATGTACTTTTTTTTACCCTTAAAGAGTTTTAACTCTTAACCTTCCAAACCCTCCAAAAATCGTCTTTGCCAAATGGAGGAATTTGGAGGATGCGGGTCTTTGGAAGTTGAAGCATCGGAGGAATTCGCATGATTGAGGGCATAAGGGGATTTGCCTCTGGAGGAAAATGGAGGATCCAGGTCATCAGGCCCAATCTGATGCTGGTTGATTTCGGAAGATTGAGGTTACTAGGGGTGTTCTGTGCAAAATCACTCTACGAGTCAATTACCATAAGAAATTGTTATAACACTACTCATGTGAGGCACATACCATTAAATAGCTAAAGGGGTGGTTTACAAAACAAGGTACAATTTTCAAACAATACATTGGTAATTTTTAATTTTTGAATTGTTTCGGGGACTTTCGCTAAATTATACAAAAAGGTGAACGGCTGGTTTTAAACAAGTACGTTTAAAACTGCTTGGGGCCTGGACGCTTATATTTACTCAAAGGTAGTTTTAAACGTACTTGTTTAAAACCAGCCATGGACATACATTTTGTATTTATTCCCTTACTAATAATGATAAAGTACAGAACAGAGGTCTTGAACACAACCCCTGTGATCCACCCCAGGCCTAGTTCTTGTTGGACCATGTTAGTTCCCATCACAGACATCTTGGACTTAAATTTACTCTGAATATATGCCTTGAAAAGAATGGCAAACTCAAGTTTGCCAAAGTTAAAACACCATACGCAGGGGCATGTAGGCCTTTTTACTTGGGAGAAAAGGAAGACATACATGTACAGGTTTGTATTTGCAACTTTGCAATATAGCTTACCCATACAATTAGTATACAAGCAACCTCCGGAATACCGTACCGGTGCTCTATATACCTGAACTGTCTTGCAGCTCCGAAATTGTCAGTGTCTTTGGGGGGGGGGGGGGGGGGGGGGAGGGGGCATGGGTACTAATCAGAAGTCATAAAACCATAATGCTCTATAGCCAGGGACCATGCCTTTATGATACAACCTAACAAGTGACATTGTTAAAATGTATATCTCCGCCTTGGATACTGTATTTTGATTGGCCTAGAACGATGTCTGGTCTATAAAAATGACTGGCACACTCCAAGCATGATCACACATGAGCCAGCTACACATAGCTATTGAGCTACATGTATCATTGGTACACATGTACCCATGCAATTTTCACCTGTACACTGTTGACGGTAGTAAACGATAGTGGAAGCAGCGGACTAGCAGACGATCAGCTGTTTTGATTGTGCGATTTGTTTAAGTTACATTGTAATTTCAACTGAGGAAGGCAAGTTGAACTGAAAAACTGGGTTTGGCAATATACATGTAACAAAACAATAGTTGACTGCTGTGATGTGGGATGGAAAGTGACTGCCAAAACTCGTGATTGAACGTCAAATTTGATAATTTTGAACGATAAAATCAATCTACCCAATAAATGCAGACAACTTAAGCTTGCAGTCACGATGGAAATTTCACATTTTTATAAAGACTACCGACATAAATCACCATATCTAAGGCAAAATGGTTGGACCAAGCATTCACAGTATATAATACACAACTTCAGGAAAACTTAATTTACCGGCTCGAGATTGATGGGCCAATGCACGGGGGGTTGTGAAATTCGACAATTTTTGGCGAATTTTTTTTTTTTTTTCTTAAAAAATCGGATTTTTCCCGGCGGCAGATCCGTAATACAAGTAATAAAAAATAAACGGCCTTAAAATAAAAATGTAATTAAATCAAAGCTCTTGACAAAACGTAATTTTAGTCTGAAACTTTTTTCATTCCCATCCTTTTTTGCGTGCAGAGAAGGTGTATAAATAAAGTGCACTGCAATAATTTACAAGCATGACAAGAGTAGCCTACATGTACATGTAGGAAGAAATGCAGCATCCTAACATGTACATGTACCACTAATTTAGTGGGTAAAATTTTGCTAATATTTTTGTTGTAAAAGTTGTCTCTGAAAGCCTTAGATTTCACCACAGATCGTACCTGGAATCCAAAATGCCACAAAGGGCTTTATGCATGCTACATGTACGCAGTATTTGCAACCCTTAGAGCACCATGCTTGTATGGGGACAAGGTTGGGTTTTTTATTAGGGTAACTAACCCGTGTTGAGACTTAATTAATATCAAGCAATGGGCCTTGCGAAAGGAATGGGGTACCAGTCGTGTCAGCACAATAAATGTACTGAATGGCAAATCAATATATTAAGATTGAAAATTGGGGTGGGTGGGTCGGTCAAAAATGAAAAAAACAACTGAAATTTACAAACATTGAAACTTTGGAATGACCCCTAAGAAATACATGTACACATGGTAAAGCAGAAAGACAAGTTTTCCAAGGCTACATTCATAACTGTCCATTTCTGCAGCATAGACGAGAATAGAAACATTTTATTTTAGAACACAGTAAATTATCAAGCCTTGGACAACAGAGTAAGAAAATTAATATGCTTGACAAAATGCACTTGCGTATTTACAAAGAAAATTGAGTGGGTAACAAGCAGATACATGTACATGTATCATGTGCACACCAGGCACAAGCATCAACCCTCCTTCAAGAGCGCATGTTGTGAACATCACACATCAAAAGGGCAATGAGGATTTTGACAATTTGAACTTGTAGTGTGCAGCTCAAAAACCTAAATCTACATGTAAATCACGAAATAGACTGCCCAACAAACAGTAAAACGGATGCAACTACTCAAAATAGGAAATGGTAGGCTGTATGTTAGGTAGAACTTGGTTCAACATTTGCACTTACTCATATTGTGGTTGTCTTTCTTCTGCCTTTCTTTAGCAAAGGCCCTGACATGATCTTCTGAAAGAGGTTCTTGTTTTATTTGGTTGAGGTCCGCAGGGCATGACACAGATTGTGTAGGAACTGCAACAGGTGTCATACCACTATTAGGGCTCAGCTGATCTAGGTAAGTATGTACCGGCATCTTTTGTAAGAAAGATAAAACACAGGAAAAGTACAATCATGTGTTGATTTAAAAAGGTACATGTATGTAAAAACTGTAATGTTCAGAAGAATGCGAAAGGGATGCCAAACAAATATTTTATATCATAATAATTACATTATATTAAATCATATATTACATTATATTATATTACATTCACACATTATATCAACAAAGTTACTTTATCATTATTATACATGTAGGTAAATAGAGCATTTTGAATGGACCACTTGTCGAGAAAGAGGGGAATGGAGTGAGTGAGTCGATGATAGTGGAAATCTAAAAGAATTTTGTTTTTAATACGATAGCTCCAGATAAGGAGGGGGTCGGTGAAATTACACGTGCGATAGAGCCAATAGATGATGTTTTTAAGATTAATGATAAGGAAGTTTCCCAGGCGGACGGTCTCCGGGTTCCGACACCGAGCGTGCAGTATCAGAGTCCAGTATGCATCAGAGTCGAGGTGAAGGGCGGGAAGAAGACGGCTGAGAAAACTGTGAAGCAAGTTAAGGGCAGGCTGGATAGAACGGCAGTTGACGAACAGGTGAGTAATGGTACCTCTCTCGCCGCACCATCCGCAGTTTGAAGGAATGCTGGGGTTGAAGTGATGGAGGACGTAAGTGAAGGAGGAACGTTATGTACAAGTTTGTACTGCACGTCCCCTTCTTTCTTGGAGGAGGGAGGTTCGCAGATGACTCTCCCGGGGATGTGCAGTGACGGCGGCAAAAAGCCCATACTGTGCCACGGAGTGAGGATAGGTCGAAGGTCAGGGTTGGGCGATAGTTGAAGATGCTGTAGATTGCTTTTGTAGATAGAGTGCAAATGTCCGTGTCCTTTTCGACAAGGATGTGGCCGGGCGAAAGAGGGCTAGCGGAGACGTCTTGGAGAGAAGCAGGAGCGGGAAGAAAGCCGGTGTCGTTGAAGAGTGCAGGAAAGGATGACAAGATGGATCAGTGCGGGTGAGAGAGGTGTTGAAGGAGGAGACGGAGGGTCTGCGACGAGAGAAGGAGATCTACAGCAGTAAGCCACGTGAAGGATCAGTCAGGAGCGAAAAAATGACGAACAAGTCTGACGCCGCCCGTCCAGAGCCGGGCACAGAAGGCCGCACCGCCTGGGAAATTCTCGACAAGTGGGGGGTAGAGGAGGGGGAGGTTTGGGATATGGTTGATGTAGTCCGGAGGTGCCTCGATTCGAGCTTCGCTCGCCATTCAGGCACCCAGTACCTCACCGTAAAAACAGGGGACACTGGTGACAAAATTGGGGTGAGATCAATGAAAAATAGTTGGTGGCCGAGATTAAGGCGTTTGTAAATTCTGAGGTTGTGATCCATGAGAGAGAAACAGGGGTGGGAATTAGGCTGAAGAAAGCGTCAGAGGAGGGTGAATTTAAAGGTGAGGCTGTGTGACTGGAGACAAGACGAAGTTGGAGTTCACCTAGGATGTTGTCAGGAGGGGTGAGAATGGTTATAGAATGAAAGACTTTAGTGGCGGCCAACTGATTGGCCACCGACACTTTTTCTTTGAGAGAGCGGGTGGAGGATAGAGGTTTCCATCGGGAGAGAGTTTTGGAAAGTTTTTCTTTACAGTTATCCCAGTTTTGTTTGGTGTAATTGTTGTGGTTACCTAGGTGAACTCCAAGAAAATGGAGGCCTTGATTGTTCTATTGGAAATTTAGCGGCTTGTCGACTCGTCCGGTCTATGATCCGGCCCATAAACCTTGAGATTTTTCGTAATTTAGGGAAGCAGCAGAGGATTCGCTATACAGTCTGTACACATTTTGGATGGTTTGAAATCCTGCATCGGAGGTGACAAAGATCGAAATGTCGTCGGAATAGGCTGAAATTGAGCAGTAATTTTGAGTATTTGGGAGTAAGACGCTTTGTCCATGAAGTTGTTTTCTAAGTTTGTGTAAGAAGGGTTTGATTGCAATAGTGTACAGCAGCCCCGAGAGCGGGCAGCCCT
This sequence comes from Hippasteria phrygiana, assembly GCA_037893225.1. NCBI lineage: Eukaryota > Metazoa > Echinodermata > Asteroidea > Valvatida > Goniasteridae > Hippasteria > Hippasteria phrygiana. Next base: position 1,440,660 of record JAZGUH010000197.1, read on the forward strand.
AGCAATTGCCTTTCTGCAAAGAGAAAGGGGCGGTCAAAGAGCCCCACATTGATTGATGTGGTTCTCGGCGCCACTGTACAAAAGGTCAAGATAGTATAAGAAACGGTCCCCGAATCCCATGGCTCTCATTGTAGTAAAGAGATAGCCGTGGTCAACATTGTCAAAAGCTTTCCTCTGATCAAGGTTGACCACAGCTAGAGGTACATGTAGGTTATTAACATTACAATAAAACAGAACATCACGAATAAGAATATATTGTCATATACATGTATAGTGCGCAATAACTCTGGTCACAATGAATGACGTTACCTATGTACTGTTTTAAATGATTAGCAAGAACTTTAGTGAACATTTTATAATCTGTATTAAGAAGGGATCAGATGGGGCGCCAATTGGCTATTTCGAGGAGGTCTCCCTTTTTGGGGATAAGAGTAACAACAGCTTTCGTTTTTAAACAGGGGCCTGAAAGAAATAAAGAATAACCAGGAGTTTTGTTTGTATTAAGCTGTTTAACAGCAGCATCTAACTCCTCTGGACGCAGAGGAGCATCAAGATCCTTGGCGTCCAGAGGGTCAAGGATAGGTAAATCATGTAATAAGGACTGTAGGGCGCCCTCGTCAGTTGGGGTGTGACTATAAAGGTTTTTGTAGAAGTTTCGGCAGTGTGCTTTGATTTCATCAGGGTTTTCGGTGACAGTTCCATCCGAAAGACGGACACTGGACAGGGTTTTAGATTGGGAATGGGATTTGTCAAGATTGAAAAAGAAGTAGGAGGAACTGGTATCGACTTCATTAATGTACTGAAAACAAGATCTGACAAGGGCGCCCCAGGCTTGATTCCGGAGGAGCAGGTTGAGTATGTTACGCTGCTCCTTCTGGGCCCGTTGGGTGGCCGGGGTGATGTCTTGTGCAGAATGGAGATCTGCAATTTAGGAGTTTATTTTTCGGAAAGTGGCGCGTTTTACTTTGGCTATTTTGGAGCTGTAGTTTTGGGTGAGGGTTTTGATTTGGGCCTTGCCAAGATCCACCACTTGCAGATGTTTCCAAAGTTATGTTTTTCTTTTTGCCAGGTGGACCAGAAGAGATTTCACGGTAATTTTGATTGTCCAAAAGAGTGTTAATATATGTTGAGGGGACAGGGGACTGATAAAAAGTTGGACTGCTGAATGATCAGAAAGAGAGCAGGGGATGACTTGGCAAGACCGGATAATGGATGAAAGTTCTGGAGGGGCGTAAAAGCGATCTAGTCGGACTCGGGATATTTTATCGGAAGAAAAGGGGTTTAATCCTCATTCAGGTGAATTTGTTATCGTTGGGGTTCAGTCTGCGCCAGCCATCACACAGACCAAAATCATTAATGACATTTTTGAGAGCTGCTGAGATTCAGGGACGATGCTCGGTCAGCCTATCGACGCGGTCCATAGAGGGATTAAGAGTACAATTGAAGTCACCTCCAACAATAATGGCGCCGTCACTGTGCTGGCCATAATGAAAGTGAAGGCTGTAAAAAAATCTGCAGTGCAGTATTATTGGTTTGAGGAACGAGGATATTATATGGTACTATGGTGTTTGATTTGGACAAAAAGAAGGTGGCCAGCACCGATAACACTGGAGGTCAAGAGTTCAAGATTTGTCTTAATTAAAATGGTGACTCCCGAGCCAGGTGTGGTTCCGGAAGCACAAACTGGTATATAATTTGGCAAATTTTTCCAGCAGGGACAATTTTCAGTTAGGGTGTAGGTTTTCTGTAAAAGAATAAGATCATGTTGGAGCGCGAGGTTACAAAAGAAAAGATGAAAAGCTAGATTGTTTGTAACACTAGAACAACCTCCAGTGTTAGGGGTAATCAGTGACGGCGACATTAGCAGGATAAAAAATGTGTACGGACTGAACATACTAGGTCTAAGAGTCAAGTTTCTTATTCAGTGTGGGAATCCTGTGCTGCGTGCTGTATTGCACCAGGGGACTATTGGAGAGGGGTTTGAGTTAGGAGATGAGGCCAGGGGTATCATGGGTGAATTTCTTAGCGATTGATTTAAGTTTCCTTTTTGACTTCACCGCCGCCAGAAATTTCACAAGTTGTGTAGTATTGAGAGGGCCGGGGAAGCTGGGAGAAGGTGTTTCGGATTGGTTGCTGTCTTCCAAGATCGAGGAGTCCGTATCAGCTGGATCAACAGTGGAGGCCGGGGTGGAGGGCCGGGGTGGAGGCCGGGGTGGAGGCCAGGGTGGAGGGGGCAGTGGAGGGGGCAGAGGAGGGGACAGAGGGGGGAGCAGGGGTCGGGGCAAGGGTAGGGGCAGGGGTAAGGGTGGGAGAGGCAGAGGTGGAGGTGGGGGAGGACACGGGCATAGGAGTGGGAGTAGGGTTATCGGGAGTGAGGATCGAGGGAGTGGAGGCATCCAGAACCTGAAAAAAGAGTTGGGGTAGTACATTTGTTAGGGAATTCGGCTTTCTTTTGGAGTTTTCGCTGGGGCTGAGGGGACTTCAGTGGGACGAGGTGGAGACTGTCATCTTGGGATTTGGGAGGGGATAGTTTGCATTTGCCGAGGACAACATCGGAGAAGAGTCTGCTGGGGGCGGGCGAGGTGCCCCAGATGAACTTGGAGGTATACATCTGGGAGTCACCAGAGGGACTGCCTGGCGACCCTCCGGCGGCGGCCCCAGCACCGGACCCCGACCCAGCAGAGCCCGCGGAGCCACCGGCGCCCGGCGTGGTCGAAGCCGCAGCCGAGCCGCCGGCCTGGCCCACAGGCCCAGCAGGAGCGGGACCCGACGTCGAGGGGCCCCCGGTCGCCGAAGCACAGGGCCTCGGCACCGGAGGGGGCCTCGGCACCGGAGGGGGCCGCTGGAGTAGGGCCAGGATTGTTTCGGGGGGTGTTTAGGGTCGGACTTCTGGTGGACAAAGACGGGAGGGGGGTTAAGGGCGTTTATGTTTTCGGTGTCATCTTTATGTTTTTTTTACAGGAACGGCTGATGTGTCCGGATTCTCCGCAGTTGAAACAGCAAATGGACTCCGTCGATAGGAAGACTCGATAGTTGATGCCGGAATGGGTGAAGTTGACATGGTCAGGAAGGGTGATATTGGGTTTCAGGAGGACCTGGCGACGGAAGGACATTATGTGGGACAGTTGCTTGTTCTTGAAACCAAGGGGTATGGGCCGGATGTTAGAAACTACTTTACAGAAACTGGATATATTATGAACTAAGGCATTGGGGATTTCGGGATACACATTACTATAGGGTGAGTTTGGTTGTAGGTTGAACAAGGGGCATGAGTTACAGGAAAGAGTCGCCGTGGGTCAGTCCTTGGGCAATGGCGTCGGCAACGTCTTCCCTGGAACCCATGTAAACAGCAATACGGTTATTGGAAATATGACTAGCTGAGATTACTTCTTTATCGGGCAAACATTCATGAAAGGACTGGAGGTATTTTTCAATGGGAACATTGTCTTGGGCTCTGAAAGCAATTCCATTGTTCCTGGTGACGCCCGGGAACGGTTCGTCACCAGGAACAATGGACTTGGGGTTAGCCACGGGCGTGCATTGCCGACACACGCCCGATGGTCCTGCTTGACTGGCCATGGTAGCCAGCCCGGCAAGGAACCAAACAAAAAAACAAAAGGAAACAGGCATAAAATACAGGAAAATACAGCAAATATACATGGTGAGCTTGGTCTAAGGGAATCTATATACAGTATAATACAATACAATAATAAAGACAAGGACCATGTAACAGGTCATAAAGCTAGAAAAAGGCACTTACTCCGGAGCTCGAATTGCACGCATCCGCACATGGGATAAATCAATCAATCAATCAATCAATCAATCAATCAATCAATCAATCAATCAATCAATCAATCAATCAATCAATCAATCAATCAATCAATCAATCAATCAATCAATCAATCAATCAATCAATCAATCAATCAATCAATCAATCAATCAATCAATCAATCAATCAATCAATCAATCAATCAATCAATCAATCAATCAATCAATCAATCAATCAATCAATATAAATTAATTAATAAATAAATAAATAAATAAATATAAATAAATGCATTCAAGGCGCAAGACACGTCTCGCATTGCTCTCCTGAAAAGTGCCACTTTTACAGCCTTTGACAGAGATTTCCATCTCGAAAGATGTCTCATTGTCCTCCTACGTGAGTATAGACACACCAAGCTAAATAGGGAGAAGTCTTTTTACAGATTTCCGGCAAATTTTGGCATTCCACATTTTTGATCGTCGGACCTGTTGTCCGTATAGGGGCAGCCATCTTGGGAGCCATGGCATCGTACCATCGCCAACCACAACGACCCATGCTTAAACGACCAAACATAATACGGTTTAATGTCAGCCACCTCCATGACGTGACAGCCAACCAAGTCTTTTGTGCCATCAACAAAGAGCTGGGCACTGCAGGGTCAACGAAATGCATAGCAGCATTAGACAAAGGGTGGTTTAACGTGTCTTTTGACAACAGCAAAGATAGTGAGAGAATAGCGCTACAAGGCATGATTTTGCAGAAGATGCTCATACAATGTGAGAGACTTAGCCTGCAGAATTCGGTGGTCGTCTACGTCAAGGCCCCGTACGAAATGTCCAACAAAGTCGTCTACAACGCCCAGATGCAATATGGAATCGTGGCCAATCTCCGCAGACAGACCCACAACTTTGACAAAACCTTCGAGACGGGATTCTGAAGTTTACTCATCCGAAACCTGCAGAAACCCATACCCAGCTACATCCGAGTAGGCGGTTTCACGTTGCCAGTCAGATATCGAGGTCAAGAAAAGACGTGTAAGATCTGTAGTCAACCGAGCCATTTCGCACAGGATTGCCAGGTGCGGGGGCGATGCTTCTACCAGCGAGTAGATGAGGCTGAAGATACCAACACCGACATCGACACCGATATCAATGAAGATGAAGACGACAAAATAGAGGACCAGATCCCAGTTCTGGTAATTCCCGATCCCGAGGAACAGGAAGAAGAGCCAACTGACGAGATCGAGGACAGAGAAGACCAAGCAGGTGATGACATTGAAACCGAGAAGCCGGAAGAAACCAATGCCGATGTCAGTCGAACCGTAACGGAAGCTCCAACCACAGCAGAGCCAGAGCAGGAAGATCAGCAAGACGAGGAGACTGACAGACAGGAGGAGGGGAGCAGCAGCACAGCAGCCAACCCCAAATCCAGCTAGAAATCCTTTAGCCAGGCCATTTCCATGCCACCTCCGAGACGCCAACCCATGGTTGCCATGACAAAACCCAAGAAGAAGCTCTGCGGCTTTTGGGATGAGAGTATCGCCAGGGCGGATACGAGAAAGAGAAAAATGACAGAAGAAGAGAGGGAAAACGACAGCCAGCCAAAACCAGCAGCAATAGAGTACCGAAGTTATGACATCAATCAATGCAATGTTTGGAACCAGAATACATTCTAAACTGCATGTGTTTGTTGGCCCTTAATCAAATGAAAAAAGAGAAATCGCCCGGGTTGGACAGTTAAACTGTTGAGTTTTATCAAAATTGTTGGTCCGTTATAAAATATGATTTTACTGAAGTTGCTAATAAATGTTTGAAAAATGAATGTCTCTTATTCGATTGATTTTAAAAAATAGGGGCGAGACAAATAATCTCAAGAATTGGAGGCCTAATAGCCTTCTGAATGTTGATTATAAAATTATTTCCAAAGTTATAACCAATAGATTAAAGAAAATCATGCCTAATATTATTGGTGATGACCAATCCTGCGGAGTCGCGGGAAGAAATATTCAGGATAATTGAATGACCCTTAGGGATAGCATCTATTATATTAACAATGAAGGAAAACAAGAGGCCCTATAGTATTAAGTATAGACCAAGAACAAGCTTTTTAGAGGATAGAGTGGGGTTATATGTTTGGTATTATGAACAAGATGGGAATTCCAAAAGGGCTTATTAAGTGGGTGCAAATTGTATATAGTAACCCGTGTGGTGCTGTTATAGTCAATACTTTTATCACGGAACCCTTCGGGTGACCAGGGGAATCAGACAGGGGTGTCCCTTTCCCCACTGTTATACACAATATGCGCTGAAGGTTTAGCTTGTCTCATTAGGAATAATAATAATCTGAAAGGTATAGATCTTCCCAATAGTGATCAGATGTTGAAATTATGACACCACAAATTTGTTAACAGAAGTAGTATAGGAAACTCCGATTCAGCAACAACTCTCCAAATCCCCCTCCCCCTCCCCCTCCCCCTCCCCCTCCCCCTTCCCCTTCCCCTCTCCACCACTCAGCCAAATTTACTATATTTTTTCTTAAATTATGTCGTATACCTACCCAACAGAATTTCAAAAATTGCAAAAAAATTATCATTACATCTGTGTCGTATAGTTGTCCAACAGAATTTCAAAAATCATTAAAAAAAGGGGAACCCCCCCCTAAATTTTGGGTCCAAAAAAATGTTATTTGTTATAAGGACACAACCTTTAATCTATGGATACACTAGATGGTCTTTAAAAAATCTACGACAATTTGTAGAACAACCAGACATCTTAGTCTCGCAACGAGCCAACCATAAACTGAAGGCTTTATGAGGTTATTTAAATTGGAATTTACCCTGACTACGTAGTGTAGTAGAAGAGTACCATATACCGTTGCCTCAACAAGCGAGGTATACTAAACGAGATTTCATTCAAGCTATACGAACACTCGACGCGTTGCGAGGAGAAGAATTACCGAGTTTATACATACAACAAAACAATATCACAATCCCGCAGCAACTTAACTATACTCGACGAGACTACATTCTAGCTATAAAAAAGGAAGAAAGTAAATATTAAAATTTGAGAACAAAATCAAAAGAAAGTCTCGAGCAAATCGTGCGCGATAAAAATATCCAAGTCATTTCCACAGGTAGAAATGGTAAAACGCTTTAAAAAGATTACATCGAAGCTATAAAAAGATTTAAATCTCCGAATATTTTTCGAGAATCTGATTTTCGAGAGACGAGAAGATTTGCAAACAGTTATAGAAACTGGGAACTTGTTCCAAATCTGTTTACCGACGATCCGGACAATTTTTACAACACCTACGCGTCAATGATCAAAAACAAAATTACCGCTGAATTAAGAGAACTAAGAACGATGAAACTTCAGATTGCTATGAAAGTATATAAAAATAACATTGGAAGACAATACTGAAACATCGACGGCAACTCATTTTAGTGATCAAAATCGTGTCTTAAACGAGAGTAAAATACAAACAACGCTCAGACGACAATTTGAAATGATACTATCGCAGATAGATAAATACACAAATGAAGGAAGTGGTTGGACTATAGATAAAATACTAGCGTTTTACATCAACATAAACAGAGTTAACCCTATGATAGCTAGGTGCTTTTTACGTAGAACTACCCAAATTTATCGATAAAAAACACGCAACCGTCAACATCAAAAACGAAGATCAAGAGTGTATAAGAAGGTGTGTAAGAGCTGCTTTGGGTATATACACAGATAAAGTTAAAAACAAAATAGAAACAAACCCAAATTACAAATTTTAAGGAAATAGAACTGCTATTTATAAAACTGATGATGGATTACATTTTAAAGATGTAGACTTTCCCACACCCATAAAACAAAAAGTTTAAGTTAAAAAACTTAAACAATTTACATGACGCACCTTTCGTCATATACGCGGATTTTGAATCTATATTAGAAAAACAACAAGCCAGTCTAAAAATCACATTCACAGAGCCTGCGGTTATTCATACGTTCTCGTCAGATGCGATGGGCATAAAATATATCAAAAGACGTATAGGAGGTATAGATGCTGTAGATCATTTTATAGCCTCGTTGAAAAAAATAGAACCTAAAATTAACACCGTACTCGCTAACGCTAAACCGATGGAATATACGTTAAAAGAAGAAAAAATTCACCTAAACTCTAATGAGTACTGGATTTGCGAAAAACCAATTTATCCAAGTTACTCATGTAATTGTCAGTGTAACAAGCTTAAAGAACCCAATTTGAAAATAAAAAGGAAAGAGCATACTCATACAAAAACGACAAGGGATACATCGAGAAAGAATGTATGCGTTGCGAAAAGAGGATTAACAAATTTCGAAAAGTCAGAGATCCAGTACTGTCACATCACCGGTAAATATTGCGGTGCTGAACACGCTTATTGTAATCTTAAATTACAAATACGACCTTATAGTATGCCATAACAGTCATCTTTCACAATTTAGAGAATTACGACGCACACTTGATCATGCAGGGTATTTCAAAGTATCAAGAAGACATCGGATGCATACCAAATATTTCAGAAAAATACATTTCATTTTTGGTCGGTCAATATAGATTTATCGACTCGTTTCATTTTATGTCTAGTGCTCTTGACAATTTGGTGAGGTCTTGCCTGAGAGAATCTTGTAGTTTTTACTCTTAAAACATTTTGGCGAAGAGAACGTAGACATCTTATTACAAAAGGGTGTTTATCCGTACGAGTATATGGACACTCATGACAATTTTAACGAGACTAGTTTACCACCCAGGGAGTGTTCTTATAGCGGTCTAAAGAACAAACATATATCCAACGAAGACTACAAAAGAGCACAACGAGTATGGGAACAATTTAACATTAAAAACTTGGGTGAATATCACGACTTGTACGTGACTACAGACACTCTATTACTCGCTGGGGTATTTGAGAATTTTAGGAAAAAATGTGTAGAACAAACTACAAATTAGATCCTGCCAACTACTACACAGCACCTGGTCTATGTTGGGATGCATTGTTGAGACACACGAAAATTGAATGATATAGACTGATATAGACAAACACTTATTTTTTGAAAAGGCAAAAAGAGGAAAAAATATCGAGTGTTGGAAGCGCTAGATATTTCAAGGCGAATAATGAGTATCTAAAAGATTACAGTCCGGATAAACCGGACTCTTATATTCTCTATCTCGACGGCAACAATTTATACGGATGGGCTATGAGTCAATACTTAACCTACGGAGGATTTAAATGGATCACCCCCAAGAAATTTACCCACGATTGTATCATGTCACTAAGTGACGTTTCTAAAACATGGTATATGTTTGAGGTGACCCTTGAATACCCCTCTTGTTTACACGGTCTCCATAAGGATTATCCGCTAGCATCAGATAATATAGTCATACCGGAAGAATGGTTATCAGAGTATCAACTAAACTTGATAAAATTGATAGGATCTGGCGCTAATGTGCCGAAATTAACAGGTACGCTATATACTAAAGAAAAATATGTATTACACTACATCAATTTGAAACAATGTCTGAGGTTGGGTCTAAAACTAACGAAAGTACATCGAGCTCTACAATTTAAACAAAAACCTTGGATGAAATCATACATCGACAAAAACACCCAACTAAGAACATGTGCAAAGTCAGATTTTGAAAAGGATTTTTTCAAGTTGATGAACAACTCGGTATTTGGCAAAACGATGGAAAATGTCAGAAGTAGAATAGATGGAATTCTACTGCGAGACGATCAAGTCGAAGAATACCAAGAAAAAACGTCTAAACCGAGCTACAAGTCTACTACCGCATTTAAAGAATGCAGTTTATCATTTGTAGAATCGTACATAACTAAAGTTAATTTATACAAACCCATCTATTTTGGCGTAAGTATCTTGGACTTATCAAAAACTCTCATGTACGACTTTTACTACAATACATTAAAAACGACATATTGAGACAGAGCAAGGTTGATGTATACCGACACAGACAGTCTGTTGTTGATTTTCTATACAAAAGACGTTTATCTAGACATGAAAAGGAGGTCTGACTTTCTACGATTTTAGCAACTATCCACAAGGCCACGAGTTATTCTTGAATGAAAATAAACAGGTCATCGGTAAATTTAAAGATGAGTGTGGAGGACGAGTTATTAGCGAAGCAGTTTGTATCAGACCAAAGATGTATTCGATTTTATACGGAGATATTGACGTTATAAAGAAGGCTAAGGGTGTCAACAAAGTACTATAAACAACGAGTTATCGTACGACAATTATAAAAATTGCGCTTTAGAAAACGAATGCTATTCTCACACTATGATGAAAATTGGATCCGAACTACACATGATTTACACAGAATCGCAGGTTAAACAATCGTTAAATCCGTTAGATACAAAGAGATATATTTTACCAGACTGTATAAACACGCTGGCTTTTGGCCACTATTCTATTTAAAAAGTCATCCTTTTCATAACCTTCATATCAATCAACACACCGTAAGAATCACGAACGCTAAAGTTTAGTTGGTTTATCTTAATAGAGCTGACGAATCTGTGAGGGGTTAATTTTCTTTTTTTCGATATAATTCAATATCACTCGCATTCCCGTTCACGACTAACGGTACAGTGTCCAACACGTTTGTGTGCTGTCCATTGTAGAAATTATCGCGAGTGGATAGCTGATCGTAATGTATACAAATATTGTTGATAAGATTCATATTGTAATTTCCTACGTAATCTACACCATGGATCAAATTATTAGCCGGTAACCCCAACAAATTGGTAATGTCTGGATCGAAATTTAAGTAATAATTTTCTGATATAATACTAATGAATAATTCTTGCGCAAACCTGTCTACAGAAACTTCCAAAAATTATAATTTACCTAATTTATATAGAAACCAATCGATATCGTACCTTCCGGTTGCAACCAAAATTCTACCCGATACAACATTTGTGGAAGGTTGATCAGGATCGATTTTGTGATATCTTATTTTTACATCGTGAAGTATATTATACAAACCCACGGTAAACGTTGCGTTGTTTAAACTCATACAGTAATCTCCACGCGTGTTATCTATGGGTTCTGATAAAGTAAACGTTTTTTCGTTGTCGATCATTTAAAAAACATGCGACTCCATTTTATAATCGTTTTATTTAAACGATTTTAAAATTAAATTCATTGTTTAATAAAAAATTAAGATCCCCAACTAGACATCTCGTTTTTTAACAATCTCTACATTTAAAACCATCTTTCTTCTATGGTTGTTAATTGAATTACCGCGAGAATCTCTAATGCAAAAGTTTAATTGGTTTATCTTAGAGTTAACAAGTCTGTGAGGGATTAATTTTCTTTTTTCGATATGGACATTAAGCATATTATTATTCGAATCTATTGATATAACGTCTAATACATTTGAACTCTGCCCATTGTAGAAATTACCTCGAGTGGATAGTTGGTCGCAACGTATAAAAACAATCTCGTTGATATTCATATTGTAATTTCCTATGTAAGCTATATCATAAATCAACTTGTTTGGTAGCCCCAATAAATGCGCAATTTCTGAATCTAAAGTTATAGTACATGTGCTTAAAAAGAGATTAATGAAGAATCTTTGCGTATCCTTATCTACAAAAACTTCCAAATATTATAATTTGCCGAGTTCATCTATGAACCAATCGATATAGTACTTTCCTCTTGGAACCGAAATGGTTTTCAATATTGTAGTTTTTTTGGTAAAAGTCTCATATTTAGTATATGTTAATTTACTATCACAATTGATATACAAACCCACGTCAAACGTTACGCTGTTTAAACTCATAAAATAGTCTCCGCTCAGGTTATTTATGGGTTCTGATAAAGTAAACGTTTTTTCATTTTCGGTCATTCCAAAGACATGCGATTCCATTTTATAATCGTTCTATTTAAACGATTTTTAAATTAATTGTTGGTTTAATAAAATGAATTCACGAATTGCTCAAATTTTAAACGCCAATAATAGTGTACTAAAAAATGCCAAAGATATCGTAAATCTAGCTAAAGGTCTCGATGATAAACATGTACAAAGCGTGAGCGATAAGATTTCTAGGTTGTCCGACAAGAACGAAGCAGTTCGCTCAAAGATAACACCGATGAACTTGAGTCATCTTACCATCATCATAAACGCCAACGACAACAGATCTTTTAACACAAATTTAGTAGACCTACAGTACATTGCAATTGAAAGTTAACCTTAAAATGGGAAAATCTTTTCACCTTTTTTCTCATTTTGGGGAATTCATTTTCATTTCACGAAATGTGAAAAGTTTTCCCAAAAGTGTGAAAAGTTTTCACACTCTTCACAAAATGGGAAAATATTTTCACACTCTTTTCACAAAATGGGAAAAATATTTTCACATCCTTTTCACAAAATGGGAAAATAATTTGCATTGGCCCCTCCCCTTTTCTCACTTTTGCGAAAATAATTTTCCCACTTGAATTAGCCCCTCCCCTTTTCTCACTTTTGCGAAAACTTTTCTCATCTTTGTGAAATGGGAAAATTACGTGTACATGCACATGTGCATGTGCATGTACGTGAATGTACAATTTGTTCTCGATGCTTTCACAAAACACGTTTGATTATCTCTCAATAAGGAAAGCAGAGGATCGTAAATCTCAAACAGAAGTATAATCTTTCATTTTTGCTGATTTGAAGGAGAGTGCTAACATTAGTTAGAGCATGGAGGAAGGATAGAAAGACGGCATAAAATATTAAAGGCAGTCCATTTGAACGCGAACTCGTTTTGTTTACTACATTGTACCTCGTCATTCACAAACAATCAAGATCGTATGAAGATTTTCTTTGGCAAAGCTTTGAACCTGTAAATGTAGCGCTGTGTGGCCTCATCTTTACGTGTACGGGCGGTGCATCAGGCCCCAGGCCCAGCGGTGACAATCGTCCCGATTGCGGTGGCATAGTACGGGCGGTACACGGTCACCGCGAGGCCCCATCTTTACGGACGGTGCATCAGGCCCGGGGGTATCGTCCCGATCGCGGTGGCATATACGGGGCCGGCCGCCGGGGCGGCGGGCCGGCGATACAGTCACTGCACGTCGATTCAACACGTACACGCCATTGCTAAACCGTTTAAAAATGTATAATGGATTGATTTTTTTTTAGGAAAACAATTTTATTGCAAAATAAATTTTAACTATTTTTTAAAAGGTATATTTTTATTTACAAAATATGATTTTTCTATGTTCGAAATACATCGATATAAAAAAAGGAAAAAAGCTTTTTACGGAGTACTATTTTTGTAATCATTGGACGAGGATGTTTTTCTTGTCAACCCAAGGGAAATTCCCAAATTTGATGGCGTCGTACGTGGAGATTTATGTTGGTTACATGACAACCAAACCTAGAGTATATTGCAAACTCATATTAAAATGTTAGGATTTGATACTGTTAAAATGGAGTTCCAAATAATTGTAATAATGCTCGAGTTGACTCGGGTACGAGTTGACCCGGGTACGAGTTGACCCATTACCGACAAATCCTATCGCCTGATGTGGGACAACTAAAATCAGGCGGCACGGGTTACCAATGGAGAAAGGAAGGGCTACCGTTTCTTGTCCGTGGCCAAGTTCAATTTTTTTCAAAATCGGGCTCTCATGATCATTTAGGAAGGGGTATGAAACGCATAATAAATTCATGTATTGTTTCTGATTTTGTCCAAAACTAACATGAATGCGAAAACCATAGTTCAGTTGAACTCCGAGGCCGCGCCGAGGAGGATGCACATCACGATTGGGCCTGGCCGGCAGCGCGGCCCATGCCCACATGACGTATTAAAGAGAATTTGTCAAGAAGTACGTACAACGATTCGATTTACACATTGCGCCGGGCACGTGGAAGCAGCGTATTTTGTTGAAGTCTATATACGTATATACATGTACATGCATGCAGCGGGCCATGGGCGAACTAAATTCTCACTACGTACAAATATACGTTCCATAGACATATTCTAGTCCGTGATAAACTAGTGTATTTTTTGTGTGTGGACTGGTGCTTGAATAGAACGAAATATGGTAAATTAAAGACTAAATGTGAAGTCTATTGCCAAACAGCTGTTTCCGAATTCGGCAAGAACGAACATGTGCTATAAAGTAGGGGGCCTACATGTATTCTTGTCAAACTGGATGGAGATTTCATCGGTAAGAAATATATCTTTGTAGTTGAAATTTTCTCCCCAAAATCACGGAAGCTGCACGGTAGTGATTTTGTTCATCAATGTTAACAAAATTATCGCTCTCGATGTTCTATCTGCATATGTGGACAGCCAGCTAAAACAGCAAGGCATGCTGACGTGACTGACAAGCTCACACATTTCTTCGCAAAGTTTTCGCAAGTTTTTCGCACAGTTTTCGCAAATTTTTCGCACCATTTTCGCAAATTTATTTTCACACCGGATGTGAAAAACATTTCTGCATCGCGTTCGCAAAATTTTCGAACCGTTTTCGCAAAATTTTCGCAAAGTTTTCGCTGCGAAATCGCGGTGCGAAAAGTTGCGTGCAAAATGCGAAATGCGAATGCGAATGCGAATTCTTTTCGCAAATTTTCCCATGCCAATTCGCAGAGTTAAGTTTCAATTGCAACATACTGTATTTAGGCGGCATCTCATAATTGACTGACTGTTCCGCGCCCCGTCCATTCTGCGGGATCCCCCAAGACCAATTTTAACAAAAGAGCCCTTAACAACCCGGGCTAGCCCCGTCCGGAACGGTCATTTACATATCAAAAGACTTGAATATACCCGTCCTCCCGCAGACCCGCCAGCTCATTTAAATATGAATAGTTACATTACAGAGTGACTGGTCCGGGGAAAACCGCAACTTGGGGCCCTTCAGCTTTATACTTCGGCGAGATGTAGGAAAAAATACACACACAAAAAGTCGTGTACAGGGGCCAGCTGTGAATTCCAATGGCCGATGACTCCAGCATGCGCAGAGCCAGTAACTGCAACCAATGGCATATTTATTTGCCGGAAACCGGCTCATTTAATTGGTTGAGATATTATCATCACTGTCCATCAGCAAAGAACTTGCGGCAAAGTTCTATAAACTAGCGCATGTCATCAAAGTCAGGTGGCCTGCCGCTGAACACAAATTGATACTTATAATAAACAAGAGATACATGTGTACATTGTATAATTTGAACAATGCGGCTGTCAATCATTCTCTGGAAAGGCTTCTTCTTTTTTTGGAGCCGAGATTTTATTTGGGAATTTTTTTCAAAGACCGTGGAAAATTTGATTCGATAAATGACGGAAACTGAAATGAACATGAAATTTCAACCCTTGTTTGTGTACATGTATGCACATGGATAAACGATTCGGGGATATTTCCAATCCAAATATTTTTATTTAAAAATGTATATACTTTTTTTTCGGAGTAGAGGTTAAAAGTGGATTGATAAAAAGGCCCGGTTTTGCTAGTCCAGATTTTATACTAGACCAAATTTAACATGACAGACTGGCTCCACCGTTGGGGAAAAGGTGTCCTTACCCATGGGTCCGTACTCGACAAAAACAACTAAAAAGTTTACATCCACATATAATGCACGTTCCCAGATAGATCCCGTACATGTATATCACCGCCCCTCGATCCTCGCCCGAAGATTTATTAGAATATATATTTTTATTTTCCCCCTGCCAACACAAAATATTCTCTTGGTCATAATTTCCTTGTTATGGAAGGGGCTAGTGATGGGCGATGCGATATTCGTCACCCAAAAATCAAAATCGGCTACATGTTTTTTTTAATCGAGATATCGCCGATATCGTTTTAAAAAAATCGGCTATTTTTTTCGGAACCCCTATTTTCCCTTAAAAAATCGGTGATACTTTCTTTTTACCAGCAAATTCGCTAAAATTAGTTTCCTTGTAGGCGAGGTTCTAGTCTAAGTGACATCATCCTTTCGAACTTTTTATTTATAGTGTAAATAATGCGCCTATCGATTGCTCCCCCACCCTTCCCCGTGCTGCCCCACATCTTATGTGGGGGTTTGGTCACGTTTTTCAAGCCCCAGGGTGGGGATTTTGGTCACTCATTTTGCCATTGTTTCCACATCATCAGAAGTTCAAAACCATCAGGTGGGGATGCCCCACCCATGTATGTCGGGAATTGTCACTAAAATTTTGTCCCAGGGGTGGGGATTTGGTCCCTTCAAAAGTGACAATCCCCACATCTTGGGTGGAGCAGTCCGGGGGAGGGGTGGGGGAGCAATTGATAGGTGCATAAGATAATTGATCACTTGGTGGCTTGGTGATTCGTACTGGGGGACGTTTTAAGAAAATCACCAAATGACATTGAACAAGTGATCCGATAGTCTACAAAAATGGTGTAATTTCTATTCATGGTAGGCAGCTAAAAAATGCTCATTTTCACCGCAATTAGACCAAATTATGCCGATTGTATTGCAAAGAAGTTGTTTTCAAAACTTAACGATTTGATTTACACATTACGCGGGGCACTGTGGAAGCAGCGGGCCACCGGGCAACTAAATTCTCACTACATACGTTCCGTAGACTAGTTCCGTAGACTTGTCCGAGATGAACGAGTGTATTTTTGTGTGTGAACTGGTGCTTGACATGTACGTATGTAGAACGAAATATAGTAAATTATATAGTAAATTAAAGACTAAATGTGAAGTCTATTGGCAAACAGTTGTTACGTATTCGGCAAACACGAACATAGGCCTACATGTGCTAAAGTATTCCCATCAAACTTTGGATCGGATGGAGATTTCAGAGTAAGAAATAAACAATCAAAATTTAGGGAAATCAATGATTTATTATACTATCGTTGTTAGGACGTACTGTAGATTTTTTCAGTGATGTTGAAAAATGATCGTCTTGTAATTTTTTCGAGAGCCATACGCTTTTTGGGGCTTAGGCCTACCGGAGCGGAATCTCTCTCCGCTCCCGTGTATTGTTTTTTTTTCGCTTAGTGATCGCAATCGGGACTTGTAAACTTGATTTGGTAGTCACATTGAAATGGGTAAGACCCCACAAAAATTAAAATAGATTCTATAAGAATTTGAATTTATCAATTAATCAATAAAGTAGGGCCTAACTGTAACTTTATAGATACCAATCGACAAGATTCTGGCTTCGTTATAGCATGGAGTTTGCTTTTGAGATCCGATATTTGACATGACCGGACGTACGCGCTGGGTTTTGGAACGGCGCGTCTTGTCTGCGTGATGCCGTTGGTATTCATCAGTAGGCTTGAGTCTCATGTTTATTCATTAAACCAATTGTTGGGATGACAATGGCGAGCGTCGGCCTTGCTCATTAACTGTGCCGTGCCTGAGCGCACACTGCTGTCCAGTCTGCAACTTCCCGACCTCCTTAACAACGACGGACCGATCGGGAAGAACGGGGGAAAAACGGTAAGTCAATTTCGAGATCACACCTTAGCGATTATAAAATGACTGACATAAAAAACGACGAACCAGTCGAACGTTACGCATCGGACCCCATGACGTTTTATCAAAATCAACTGAACTTTGCAGTTTGGTGCGCAACTTCAGGTTGTGGCGTAGGACTAGACTTGTTGAATCATAAAAACCCCGTCTTGTCAGCTTTATTCAAATTTCACGCGTATTTCACAATGAGAAAGATACTTTACTATATAAAGTGTCCAGTTCCAAGCGATGATGTATTCGACGACCTAAACAATAACATCGATCACGGCGCTTATACTAATACTTGTCGACACTTTCAAGTCGATCCAAACGTGAGTTTTAAACAGACCGTAGACTTAGCATCAGCGGGGCTAGGTACTGCATACTATTACAATAGAGACTCGCATCAATATTTACCGATGCCTGGTATAAATTATGAACCTTATAAGCAAGGCTTGGATCATCACTCAGGTGGTGGTTACAACATGGGTTTTACCGTGCCAGATGATACGTATATTCATGGTAAGTACACTGTCATGTATATCAGACAATCCGCAGACGTTGTACAAGCTTGGAAAAAGTTTATACCTCAGACGAGCTCTTTTACAGACGTGGGTATAGAATACATAAACGAAAGCGTGAGAACGTATGTGTACGCCATACTTGGAGCGCAAGCTCAAACAAAAAACGAGTATCCTAACGCCGGGTACTGGGTTGGACGCACAAAGACAATTTGAAAATATTGTAGAAGACGTCATCGGTAGTCCTACAGATCTAGAGGGTTCTATCGCTAGATTTCAAGATTCTTTACAGTACGCTAGAAGTTCGCTAAACTTTGTGATAGGGTTGGGGTTATACTTGATTCCATCAGATATGGAGCTCTTAGTCGGTATTCATCAGGGTTAGAATAATAATATACAGATAGCGACGCCCGATTTATCGATAGGACTAAATGTCAACTTGAACTCCAGTATACCCCCACCACCAACAACCTCAGATACTTTAGACCCTTCCCCACCACCAACAACCTCAGATACTTTATCTACTTTAGACCCTTCTCCACCACCAATAACTTTAGACGATATAGACACTACTCCACCTCCCCCACCAACACCAAAACCACAAACACCACCTCCCCTAAAATCAAGTAGTATACCTACTTTAGACAATTTACAAAATTTACCTACGCCACAACCAGACAAGAAAAACTGCTTTAGTCATTGGTTTAGTGGGTGTTACAGGGGTATCTTATCTAGTTTACGATATTTTATTTAGATAGCTCGCTAGAGAGAGGAGGCTGGTAACTCGGTATCTGAGGGAACGACCTTTAATTCTTGCCTAACGAATGATCTCTCGGGGACCGTCTTTTAGATAGTACAACGCTGGTTGTCCGGGGTTGATTGTTCCTTTTTTCTATAACGTACATTTCTACACTCCAAATGGGATCGGTAGCTCGTCTTCTAGAGTCTTTTTCGAGTTCGCCAGGAGCGTAAAGGTACCTGATGATCTTGTCGTTTACATCCAAAAGTTTGTTTGGACTCTTGAGCCCCTCTGAACTCAGTTGTCGTATTTCCAATTGTGACATGGCCAGTTTAGGAGTTAGAGGTTTACCGCCCATCGTGGATATCAGTCTAGTTTCTTTGTCGTTTAACGCTTCTACGACTTCTGGCAATCGTTTTACCCACAACTTGCTTCGAGCTGTAGGTTCCAACGTTTCTTTAGCGTACTGGTGACCGAATAATCTTTCCGCCAAAGTACGATTAAATCGTTCTACGATACCTTGAGCTCTGTGATTACCTACCTCACCTCTTTGCACGACTACATTTTTAGATCTCATAAAAGTGCTAAATTTAGCCATAAACTCTTTACCGGGATCTACTTTGATAATTTTAGGCCACGACAATGCCGACCTTTTGTAAATCTTGTTTATAGCTTCAACGACTTGACCGCTCATTTTATTGGTCAAGGGTTCAGCCACTTTATATCGAGTAGCCACATCAACTACCGTCAACACGTATCTATACGTTTTTCTACCGACTACGTCATGGGGTAGGTATAGGAGATCAGCTTGATGCATTTCATTGGGTAATCCTACCGATCTATTGAGACTCGTAGGTCTAGGAATACTTGTGGGGCTGGTAAATAAATTTGCCACAAGGCTTGTTTTCTTAACCAATTTCTAGCAACCCTTTTTAGAAACGTCGGCTTTCGAGGATAATTTTGTTATGGCTCCTTCACCTTTCCAGTAGCCTCGAGGACTGTAAAATATATTTCGCATTTTTGTTTCCATTTTATAAACGTTTTATTAAAACGTTTTATAAATTAGAAACCCAATACAGCGGAACCTCCCAAGATGAATACAATTTCACCCGTCTTTTCGCTGAACACGGATAATGTGGGTTCGCGAGGTAATTGCATGTCTTCACCTGTCACTTCGTTATATTCTCGCAAAGCATCGTCGACGTTGCGAAATGTTTTTTGAGCCTTGACTTGTTTTTGTAGTCACTCGTTTAGATAATCTAGATACTTGGTTCTTTGTTTCTGCCATTCGTTTCTCGCTTGGGTTAATCTTTCTAAAGCCAAGTCGTGCCGTTTACGCTGTGCGTCGGCATCAGACTTTCCTAAACCCGAAAATAAAAAGTTTGACCCCGTAAAAGCCAAAGCATTTATTAAAGCTCCACCAACCATCATAAAACGCTTGCCATGATTTTATTAATACAAAAATAAAATAATCTGTTCGTATAAATAAAATGAACGCGATTTATGGAAGTAAGCTGAATCCTCATAGAAGTTTTAAAAATCCTAGAGCGATTAAGGGTTTGAGACAATCGGTAGTCATTACTGAAAATCCTAGTACTATAGACGCGAATCAAACATTAACCGTTACATTTCTAATGTTGAGGCCAGACGATGTGGTTGTACCCGGTACGAGTCGATTGGCTTTCAACATTGACTTGGAGTCTGAAGGCACTGGCGCTGATGAAAATAGAACTTGGTACAATAACGTGGGGCGAAATTTAATCAAAAAAGTAAGAATATGTCTCGAAGGTAAAGAGATTCTAAACTTTTACGACGCGGATATATTGAACGTTTCTAAAGACATGTGGCGACCTAAAAATTCAGAACATTCGTACCGGGGAATCGAATCTCCCAACATTACAAAAATACTAATCGGAGTGGATGATGCTGTTGATGATGCAAATTCTGGAAAAGACAAAGCCATAGCCGATGCTTATAAAAATAGATATCACATTCCTCTAGATTTTGAAATGCTTAGGGATCATCAACCGTTTCATCCATCGGCGCTCAACGACTGACTAACGTACGAGTTTACGTTCAACGATCACAAAAGCGTCGTCAAGTCTACAGATGCCAAAGCCAAGTACAAAATTTCTGGGTTGTCTCTCGAATTTGACGTGGTGACCAATAAAACGTTAGCTTCCGCCATCAGACAAAAATATCGAGGCAAGACTCATTTTCTATTTGATCAAGTTCAAAGATATCTTGTCAAAGACTTGGACAAATCCGATACGACTTGGAACATTAATCTTAACCAATCGATTAAAAGTCTAAAGGGAGTACTACTTTTATTCAAGGAACCCAGTAACAAAAATCCGGGGCATTTTTATAACCCTAAAATCAGTCATGATCGAGGGTAAACCGAATCAATTGTACAGTCAAGGTATGAGGCGTTATCAACACTGGGAAGAAATTTGCAAGTTTTTCGGAGACCCTCACACGGAATTTGGTGCCGGTGTGACCAAAGACCTAAGCCTGTGGAACCCGACGATGGGTGAGTACTTTAAAAATAATTACAGACTTTGGTTAGACATGAGAGTGACGGATGACAATAAAAGTCACGGTTCGGGCAGGAGAATAGGAGAAGTAGGTGGTGGCATTTCTATTCATAATAGAAATACAGGCAGAGACTGCTGGGTCTCTAAAATGTTACGTTTTCTTGGTGATGGACTCACAACTAGTTATCGATGATGGAAGATTTAGCGGCGTTTACTACTAAAAAATCGAGGGTATAATTAAATAACATGTTTCCAAAGACACCTCACTGTGCCTTGATATGTGGTAGAACCAATTCTGGTAAAACTAAATTTATTTTAGACCTATTAGAAACAGAGTATAGGAGCCACTTTGAAAAGATTGTCGTCATTTGCCCTACATTATCAAATAATAAGTCTTATCACGAGAGGGGTTGGCTTTTGTTAGATCCGGAGATATACCTATGTGACTTGGAAGTAGAAAAAATATCTCTCAACGAAGCTTTGGAATTTTATAGAACCAGACTAAAGGGATTACACGTTTTATTTTTGATAGACGACTGTATCGCGGAACAAGAAATACAATATCGTAAAGCGGCATATGATAAAAACACTTGTATATTAACAAAGTTGGCCTTTAGCGGTAGACACGACAATCAATATTGTTGGTTGTTGACTCAAAAGTACAATTGCGTCATGACAGATTATCGAGCTCAAACTGAATTTGTTGTGTTGTTTTATTGTAAAGATAAAGTAGTTTTGATCAATGTCTCGATGAAAATGACGCGGTACCTTTGGAAAAAAGATCTAGAATTAAAAAGATTCTAAGAGACGTGCCTTAGTAAATTGTTGATAAAAACTGATCCTCCAGTTTGCTGGAAGCTAGTTAACTGTGCAACTAGCTATAAATGTGCTATGTAGCTACATGTAGCTGTAGCTAGCTGTAATTTGCTGTATAGCTAGCTGTAATTTGCTGTATAGCTAGCTGTAATTTGCTGTATAGCTAGCTGTAATTTGCTGTATAGCTAGTTGATAGATAGTTGATAGCTACAATGTAGCTGTTTTTTGTTGTATAGCTAGTTGATAGATGTAAAATTATCTAGGTATTATATAATATGATAGAATATCTAGACGTCTTGCTAAAACTCGTAATAGCTGTCAACTTGTGTTTAATTTCTTACGAGTATATGACATGTAAAATTAAGATAAAAAAATACATGCTATTTATAAATGAACAACTCGATAGAATCTCTAAGCACATTGTCTCAACAACCGATGCAAGTAGAAACCCCTAGTGGAGTTCCAGAACACAAAAATAGACTTTTAGGAGTAGTTGCTTCCGGTGATTCGAAGAAATATCTCGGTAAAGAATACTCCGTTAATGAAGTCGAAAATTTAGACTCTGTAAAACAACAGAAACTATACAAATACTACGAAGCTAAACTAGGTAAGAAATGATTGTAAGTTTGGGTAGTTGCATGCTTAGTCTTTACGCAAAAGCTCTAGGGATGACTTTACCACTGGCTTCACCGTTTGGTTATAAACTTTGTTTAGACTCTGAAGAATCTCTTACCAACGACTTGGAAAATGATCCAGTTATTTCTAGCAGTATGGCTAGTTTACTTTGCGAAGTGTACTACAACTACGGACTTTATCTATCTCCTTTGGTAGTTACAAAAATGTATGTTGATTATGACTAAACATTTGAAAATAGACACAAATTATAATAATAGTAGTTTTATTATAAAAGATGGATCTAGAAACAAAAGCGGATCAAGTAGTAGAGTTGACACAGCCAATGCAGGAGACGAAGGAGATGATGCAGAGGGTAACAAAACCTCCGGCTAAAAAAGGAGTAAAAAACCCTAAAAGAGTAGAGCAGGGTAAAAAACTAGCCGAAAGAAACAAAAAGATGAAGGAACAAATAGAAAAGATGCAAAGTCTAGACGATGAAACACCCAACCAAACACAAACCGTCATGATAGACTGTATTCCTAGCTGGGGGTATGTGGTAGTCGGCTTGGCTGTAGTAGGAATGTTGTAGTTAACGATATCACCCCACCAACCCCACAGCCACCAAAAAACACCGATCCAATTAAAGATTTTTTAGAAATGGAATAAAAAAATAAAAAAATGTATAATTAAAATGGATACAAAAAACGTTGCAATTACTCTTTATCACGGTGCTGTGTTGAGTTTGTTGACAGTAGGTTATACCATGTTGAGTAAAAAACTTTTGAAAATGAAACCTGCCGATCTAGGAAAACTAGATGTAAAAGATACCGTTAAAATTACTGCTACGGTAGGTGGTGCCCTAGCTACGCAGTCTTGGTTAGTGAGTCAAGGTATACTTCCTCAAAATGTAGTAAATACAGCGTAAAATAAAAAAGAATATTTTATTATATAAAATATTTTTTTAAATGGCTGAAGGCGGAGAATTAGAAATGGTTGATTTTGGTCGAGAAGACAATCAACAAGATTTAGATGCCGACGCGGATTTTGAATTGAACAGGCCTCCTACAGATGAGACTAGTTTTTCACCTCCACGTCAACCACCACTGACGACGGGTGAAGCGTTTGATAGATTAGATAGATATTCTAATTACAAAAATGCCGCTTACGCAGAATCTTTTTATGATTTTATGGAAAGCAAAGGTTATAGAAAACCAACGAATATAAGATATGAACATTTTCATAAAGAAGAAGATGTATTTACTACGACAATGTCTTGCTGATGGATAAACGCAACCACCAAAAATGTGTAGGTATTGAAACGTTAATAAAAAGAATTGCCGGTGTTTCTGGAGTAAAACCACCTTTATTTATACGAGAAGAGCTTGGTTTGGTAAAAACTAGAACAACGCAATTACAACAAGAAATAAGTCAGATACAACCCGAAAATATTGAGTTGAGTGAACTTCCAAAAGCACCCGATGATGTTAGCGATATCTTGGAAGAAGTAGTCAATACTCAACCCCAAACTGAAGGATTAACATATAGAGAGCTTGCGGCTTTAGACCAAAAGCTACAAACGCTAAAAGTTAATTTGGAATTGAATTTAGCCGAACTTAGTAAGCTAGACGATGAAATTCATCAAACAAAAGTGCAACTAGATGAATTAGGGGGCGGCGAAGACAACGAGATGGAGATACAAGAATTAAGAGACAGATTAAAAGAGCTAAATGATGAAAGATCCGCTAGAATGACGGTGGTGCTAGAAAATGAACGAGGACTCAAAAACCAAATCGCTAGAATCAAAGAAACTATTAATAAAATATTACCAGACGATACCTCGTTAGCAGAAAAGATTAGAACTCTGTTTTGAGAATAAGGCGTAACTATCGTTAGTATACTAGCCGCGTTTAGTTTAGCCATAAGTACGATCGTAAGTTTGATTGTAGCTGGTGTGAGAGGTGTAGTGACTCCGACTCCAACTCCGGTTTCTTCAGCGCCTAAACCAGGTGGAGACTTGAAAGATTGGGTTAAGAATCATTTTAAAAATTTAGCCAATTTACTCAAAAAGCTCTGTGGTAAACTGTTGGTCGCCTTACCGGGTATTTTGGGGAGTATTGCTAGTTGGCTGTTTAATTTATTAAGTAAGAATGTCAGTTGGCTGGCCGAACATGTGTAGACTCTATTGATTGGAGTCGCGACTTTGATTTTCGTATACTTGCAAAAACACGTTTAATTTTTAATAAATAAATTTTAATCGTTTGTTTAAATAAAATGACTAATATATATCCTAAATTACCAGATGTACCCGATGTAACGGACAATACACGCGTCTATAGATTAAATAAAATCGAGCAAGTACAAATCGAGATAACGACTGAGAGAGACAAGCGAGAACAGTTGTATACAAAGTATAATAAAATTATTACTTGTTTATCAAATGCGGAGACTGCAGCGGAATGTTTTGGAGCCACATCAGGCGCTATTGGCATCGCTGGAATTGTCGGTGTCATTACTATACCCCTCAGTGTAGCGTTAGAAGGTATAGCTATAGGCTGCGTCAGTGTGAGTTTAGTCTTGAAATACTTTAGCAAAAAGTTTAGGGGTAAGGCCAAGAAACACGATGAGATTAGAGTGTTGGCTGAAACCAAATGAATTACGATAAATGAACTAGTGTCTCAAGCTATAGACGATAGTGATATCGGCCATGATGAATTTGTTTTGATCAACAACGAACTGAGAAAGTTTAACGGAATGAAAGAAGCTATTAGAACTCAAACAAAGGCGAGGGAAGAATCTGATAGAAATAAAAAAGAAATAGAAAATGAGGTTCAAAAGCAAGTGATTGAGAGAATGGAGAAACAAAAAAATGACCTTATCACAAAACTTTCTGCTTCAAACTAGAAGTAATTAAAGAATACGATAGTAATTTACCACCTGCATTGTGAGAGTTTACAGCTTAGGCCTAGCGCTCCGTACGAAGAATAGTGGGTAGTTATACGAGACAAAAAAAATACGCCCTCAACTCTACTAGAGAGTTGGGGGCTTATTTTTTGCATGGTCATTCAGTATACACATCCATTTCAACCTCGCAAACAATCCTGGATTCGCCAACAAAATTACCAGAGGCAAACGGTATGTTTGAGACGACACCCAATTCTATAGAGCTCTTAGAAATTTAGCTACATGTAAGTCATAACTACCGGTATTCAAAAACACCCCAATTCTAAAGAGCTCTTAGAAATTTAGCTGAGTCAGCCATCAGTCTAAAGTCACCCAAATTCCGAAACCCCCTTTACCTTGATCAATCAGTCGACCGCACACGTTTTGTATATCGCTCGTAAATTGAGTGAAATGGAGCTTACTTTGATGTATCTGCAATCGAAGCCAGTATTGGGGGTTTCAGCACACTAGGCTATGCAATTTTGTCACCAAGCAGAACGGGGTGTGTGTGTAGAATATGACCTTTAATCTCTTTTTTGTTAGTACAACTTGCGTGATTGAAAAGCCTAATTTCACGCTTGGCTGAAACAGTCGTCAACAAGTTTTGACCTTGATGATTCAGTCTCTAACATACATACCTCTGCCATTTTTTATTATATGAGCCATTCGAGTGATTGTGCAATTTGTTAGCAATGACATGTACAAAGGCAATGAATTTTCCGTGCATCTCCTATACTACACACAAGCAACCAAGGCAGTAAGTACTATAATCTCTAGTGTACAGAAAAATTAAAAAAATAAAACCCCCCAACTCTACTAGAGAGTTGGGGGGTTTATTAATATATATTTTATTTAATCAGACTCGTCGTCCAAATCACTTATCATTTCTTAAAGGTCTATGATTTTTAGAATCTAGGAATTAATTACCTCTTATAGGTTGATATATCGAAATGTTGATGTAAAGTTCTTTTAACTCGTGAATGACCCAGTTGTCTCCATTACAATTAAATCTTTCTATTTTATCGAATATTTTATCTATTTGTTTTTGCACGAGTCCTTCTATAACGTCTTCAGTTAATACGATCGATTGAAAACCGAAAAACATACTTGTGTCTTTGATAAAAGTATCGTTCGCATAATTATTTTTTCTTATCGTAACTTTTAATGCGAGTTGAAATTTAAATCCTCGAAATTCATTTAGTGTGTCTACTATTTTGCGTACGATTTTGTTCTTGTTTTCGTAAAAAAATGCTATAGAATCGATGTGAATTCTGTCGATATTCATCTCGTAATTCCGAAAATTATCTCTAAATACTCTTGGGGTTGTTTCGATGAAACCTACTGGTTTTTTAGAGTCGTCATAAACAGTATACTTTTCGGTGTTCAAATTTAAGTTGTAATTTTGTTTGCTCCTCATTATTCACTCAATATAATTTTTTTTTTTAATAAATAAAAATATAATTTTTGTTGGCTTATAACAAATGAAATTTTTTGGATCCGAAATTTGGGGGGATTCCCCTTTTATTTAAATGATTTTTGAAATTCTGTTGGACAACTATACGACACGAATGTAATGATAATTTTTTTGCAATTTTTGAAATTCTGTTGGGTAGGTATACGACATATTTTAGGGAAAAAATAAAGTAAATTTGACTGAGTGATGGAGATGGAGGGAGGGAGAGAGGGATAGGAGAGGGGGAGGGGAGGGGAAGGGGAAGGAGAGGGGGAGGGGAGGGGAAGGGGAAGGGGAAGGGGAAGGGGAAGGGGAAGGGGAGAGTTGTTGCTGAATCAGAGTTTCCTATACTACTACTACAGAGGATAGTAATTTTGATCATCTTGACAATGTATTTACCGTTTATAGTTGGGGGGGGGGGGGGGTCGGGGTCTAAAAATTAATGTAGGAAAATCTCAGGGGCTTTGGTTTGGCAAATGGAGGGATAGAAAAGATAACCGGGGGGGGGGGGGGGGGGGGGGGGGGGGTTTCGTGGGTCAATCATCATCTTAAAATACATGTACATGTACAATGAATTATTTTTTTGAAACGACAATAACTCGGATAGAAATTGGGAACCCAGAATTAGTAAAATGGAGAATATTTTAAACAGATGCATGGAAAACAAGATATCTAATACCTTGAAAGGGAAATCAATAGTGATTAATAGTTTTTTGGAGCCAAGCTTTCATATTTCGGTCAGGTTTTACATTGCCCCAAGGATTATATTTCTGGAATGGAAAGAATTAAATGGTCGTTCTATTGGAACGGGAAACCAGACAAAATAAAGACGTATTATATGCGGGTCCCTTGAAAATGGAGGTACATGTACGAGTGTTATTGATATTAAATGTAATTTGCAAGCTTTGAAAATTAATGTTTTACGTAAATATCGTGAAAGTTCTGGTAAGTAGAAATCTTTGTTTCTATTATTGTATCAGCCAAACCAGTGGCAGTAGTAAATTAGACTGGTTTGTTCTTAAATGTCCAAAAGCTATTGTCCCCACGGCCCAGCCTTATTATAAAGAATTAATTACAATTTTCAATAAATCTTGTGCTGATGTTAACAATGTTTTTTGTGTGTTAACGAGACCGGTAATTTACCTTCATAGAATAATACTGTTATCACGGGTAATCAAGAAAAAGCACTAGATAGTAAAATTCTGAAGCCCTGTGGTATTGTTCATTTAAAAGACATTGTCAAAGATGGTAAGAAGTTCTCCTTTGAGAAAGTTTCTGAATTATGTAATATTTTGCCTATAAATGCAGGCCGGATTATTGCAGGTTTAAATAGAAATGCTAAAAAAGATTATATAAAGGAAACAAGGGAGGGTTCCGCAAATCATTTTTTTAATAGAGTTATGTTTAATGATAAGGACGATATTATTGAATTAACATGTAAATGTTAAAATTGTATATAATTATTCAATTCTTAGAAACTTAACTGTTGCAAGTGCGGAGAAAGAGTGGAATATTTTCTTTAAAGTTAATCATCTGATTGGAAACAAATCTGGTTACAGAACAAATGTGATTTCATGGATGTTTATGATAAAGATATTTGGTTCCAACTAAAACATAGAATATTACCCACTAAAGATAAACTGATGAAATGGGGGAATTACCGATATTGAAACAACTGAACATCTTTTTATTAATTGCACTAAACATTTGAAAGCATGGCTTTTTGTTGAAAGTATCATAAAGAAATAAAAAAAGACATGACTTTCACTTTATCAGATATACCGTATGCAGAATCTTGGGGGTGGGACTGAAAGAAGATTTATGTTTGTTATTGATCAGTAGACTTTACAGGATTATTTAGAAATCTAGATGTAATTTTATCGATTGGAGCAGCAATTATAAATTGGATATTCTTTGCATATATAAATGTAACTTACGTAAATTTATTCTATTGGAAAAGTCAAGATTGCAAGATAATGTTTTTCGTTTCATTTATACTAGAAATTCTGCACTTTGTTTCTTTGCTGGAGGAGACTTAAGATTTGGTTTCTAAATATTTGACTTATTATTTTTACATGATTTTTCATGTCATTTTCTTTGCAGATCTTAAAGGGACACATTGCCTTCAAATGTCATGAAATTTTGCTGTTTGGAAATGTTCCTTATCGTTTATAAGAGTTGTTCATGCAAAAAACACGTATAATGTGTTGTAATTAGTGAGTAGTGATTACAAAACAAAAAATTAGCCTCTGACCCCCGACATGCGAAACATAGACTTATTTCCAGTAGTAAATCGTCCCGTATGTTCACGTCTATTTGGCAATAAATTTAGAGGCCTGATGAGGCACACGAACCGATATCTATACTATATCATTATGATACAAAAACAGCATTGGGAACCAGACCTTCTTGTACCACACAATGCGTTGGTGCCAGGCTGGCCCCGCGGACATCCACTGCATGATGAGTACCGTCCGTGTCCTGCGACGAGACAGTCCCGATATCCCTACCATATATCACCCAAGACGCGGAGCAGGCTTTGCTTCACCGGCCAGGCTACACAAGCTCCTTACAAGGCTTGCGGCTTGACCGTAATGGAATAACAAGTGTATTCCAACATGTATTTTTATTTATTAACTATAAAAAAATTTAATTGAATATCACAAACAGACGGTTATTGTAATAATAATTGCCCAGACGTACTTCAACCAGCTGCGACTGGAAATGCGACTGGAAATACGACTGGTGAACACGGTCCGCCATTTTGTGGAGTCAAAAACTTGGTTCTACAAAATGGCGGACCGTTATTTGTCACGAAATTAAACAAAAACCACGCAATTTGAAGGGATACATGTAGTTACATGTATGTAAATCTTCATATTCTACTTTTTAAAAAGCTTCCTAACCATATCCATTTCATTTTTATAGCCCAAATCGCCAAATCCAAAGCAATGTGTCCCTTTAAGATTTCCAAGTATTTAATTATTGTTTATACATGATTGTTTGACATTTACGTTGCATAACTTCCGATTTTGTTTCTAAATTTTTGACTTATTGTTTATACATTATTGTTCATTTAATGTCATTAACTTACTTTGCAGAACTTAAGATTGTGTTTCTAAATATTTGATATATTGCTTATACATTATTGTTTATACTTTATTATGCACCTATCAATTGCTTCCCCCACCCCTCCCCCGGGCTGCCCCACCGAAGATGTGGGGATTGTCACTTTTGAAGTGACAAAAACCCCACCCCTGGGGCAAATTTTTAGTGACAATCCCCGACATACATGGGTGGGGCACCCCTACCTCATGGTTTTGAAGTTCTGATGATGTGGAAACAATGGCAAAATGAGTGACCAAAATCCCCACCCTGGGGCTTGAAAAACGTGACCAAACCCCCACATAGTAGAAATTTTCGGCAAAAATAATCCCGGCACAAACTGGTTAAGGCCGCCTTTTTCATCGTTTGGAGTTCCCTGTGTTTCACGGGGTAGCAGCCATCTTGGATGCCATGTTCCGCCAGGGAACAACACAAAGGGCCACGCTCAAGAGACCAAATACAATACAATTCAACACACACCATATTCCCGGGGTTGTCGCCGATGAGGTGTACAAGGCCATCAACGAGGAGTTGGGCTCTACCGAGACGTTGGGCTCTACCGAGACGTTGGGCTCTACCGAGACGATCAAGTGTATAGCGGCATTAGACAATGGTTGGTACAACATGTCCTTCGACAATACAAAGGACTGTGAACAGATGGAACTACAAGGCATGTTCCTGAAGAACGTATTGATTCATAGTGCGAAAGAGTAAATGTGCAGAATTCGGCAGTGATCTACATGTATGTCAAGGCGGCATACGAGATGGCCGACGTTGTCGTAGCCACTGTGATCATGCAGTACGGCACACACAGTCGCCAATGTAAGACGACTGGTGCATGAATTCGACTCTAATGTGGAAATGGGGGTAAGAAGCCTACTTGTAAAGAACATAAAGAAACCCATCCCCAGTTTCGTCAGAGTTGGAGGCTTCACCTTGCCCGCCTGCTACAAAGGCAAAGAAAAGACCTGCAGAATATGCAGTCAACCGGGCCACTTTGCCAGGGATTGCAACCTACTAGGACGTTGTTTCATTTGCGGTGGCGGCAACCACAGGGCATCTTGGCACGAGTACAACGAGACAGAAGAGGAGACCAACACCCCCATTCCAGATGCTGTTTGATGACCCGGCAGAGAGCGGTCTGAAAGATTGCGACGCCTCTGAAGGAGACACCCATCCTGGAGAGGAAACCCATGATGCACCAGGAAGATGAAGGTTCCAAAGATATGGTCATTCCAGAAACCCAGACGACAAGCAACGACACCGAAACTAAAAAGAAGTACAGCAACGCAGCCAAAGCCAAACCCTAAGGCGAAACCCGTCGGCTTCTGGGACTTAGCAGTTGCAAAGTCCGAGTCTCGCAACTGCAAAACAAGAGACCGGGATAGCGACGACGATGATGACGTGACCGATTTGTTGAAATTGGCCAAGGATGACGACGATGTGGAAGTCGACATGGAAAACTCCGCAATCGAATCGGACACTAAATAAGCAGCCCGAAAAACAAGATGCGGAAGAGGAACCGCTGGATGACGACCAACCCCAGGATACTGACGCAAATGAACTGGATGACGGGTTCGTTATGTATACCAGACGGGGAGTACAGCGCTTAAGAAAGAAATGCACATCATGGCAGCGGAAGTTCACCGATGGATCACAACTTTCCGCTTCAGGAAGCTAGTCACATCCATCGAGTCAAGCCAGCCAAAGGGGAAGAGGAAGAGGAAGAGCAACCTAGGTAATCAGGTAAAAGATTTGGAATAACCGCCATTGATGTTGATAATGGTCAGGGGGGAAAATGTCCTTAATTTCAATTTCATGGAAGTCTGGTATTTTATCCTGTTCGTCATGCCCTTTTTGTCGGTTTCCTCCATTAACGTCAATTGCCTGATGTCCTTTTCGATTATTTACTGCTGTGTAAATTTGGGTACATTTTTTTACAAGAAACACACTGACAGTAATGACGAACTCGTTTGGAGCAAACAGAGGCAACGCAAAATGCATTTTAGCCATGGGAACCATCAATCCAGGGGGGTAGCTATCCTTACCACAGAAAAATCTGGCCTTTAACGTTACAAATATTGATAAAGATAAAAAGGGTAGGTGGATTCAAGGCGAATTTTCTTGGGGTAATCAAACAATATCTATTGTTCCAAATTATTGTCGTTCAAGATCTGATTTTTTTTATGGCCTTAATGATCACATCGATGGAAATAATAATTGGATTATGGGGGTGATTTCAACTACAACACGGATAACACTATTAATGTGAAAGATGTCAGCAAAATCATCTTAACAAATGTCCTACAAAAAATGATCTGGCTGACTCATGCCGCACCCTTTTTCCTGATAAACCGGGTTACACTCATTTTCATAAAGTTTCCAAACAACCTTAGAAGTAGAATCGATTATATTTTTACATCTTGCAATTTGCTAAATAACATCGTTGGTGCTTCTGTTAGTACCTGCGGGCTAACCGATCATAACATTATTGGTGTTAAATTTAAAGATGTCAAGACCCCGCACGGTCAGGGGAGATGGATATGTAATAATTGTCTGTTAAACGATATTGATTGCATTTCTAGAATTGAATATTTTTTTGGAATTTTTGGAAAACCCCAAATATGTGACCCGCTCTGCAAAAAGGGCACATAAGTCGCTGTATGCTTTTACGAGTTATGGGCCGTTCAATGTGAAGAGGGTGAACAATTCTTCAAACAAGTGATTTTGAAGGGAGGGAATTTTTTGAATCTTTGATACCTATATTATTTTATTTCATAACCAAAATCTTTGATTTCAGTGAGTAAAGTTGGAAAAAGAAAAAAATTTTGTCGAGTGCTTCCATCTATTGCTTTTCTTTTTGTTTTTTTAAATGGCTTGTTTCTCCTTAAGTCATTTCAAGAAATTCCTGAAAACAAACATGCAAATTTCCAAATATCTCGTGATTGCAAAATGCTAGAGACCTCAGACATATACCATATGAAAGCTTATAAAATGGCCTTTCCAACTATATATAAAACACTATTTTCAAATTTTGCAACATAAGTGCCCTTTTTGCAGAGCGGGTCACATATATGTTATGATTCTCTTCTTAACTGGTGGGAAAATGGTAAATTTAGAATTAAAGAAATTATTCAGGAGTATGGTAGAGAGAAAGCATGGAAGCATGGAAACACAAAAAGGACCGTAATGACCTCCAGAAACGTTACAATTTTTTGATGAATAACGCTACTGGTGTTGATGTCAATACTATTAAGATTTTGGAAGCCCAGATCAAATATTATGAAATTGATGAATGGAAGAAAGCTAAGGTTAGAGTTCACAACACCTTTAAAGACGAGGGTGAAAAGGCCTTGAATTTTTTTCTTAACCTGGAAAAACAGCAGATTCAAAATAATAAATTGACAAGTTTCTCACCCCTAATGGAAATTATGTGGATCATCCCGATACCATGCTAAATTATGCTAATGCTTTTTATAGTGATTTGTTCAAACAAGATATATCATCTCAACATTTGAATGAGATAATTTCCAAAATTTAGCCGAAAGATATACCAGATTGTGTTATTAAAGACTTGGAAAGAGAAATGATGGATGGTGAAGTCAAAATTGCACTTTTCCAAATGAATAAAATAAATCTCCTGGTATCGATGGACTGACGGTTGAGTTTTATCAATCCTGTTGGGACATCCTCAAGTATGATATTGTAGACGTTTTCAAAGAGGGTTTCAAAAAGGGTTTCTTATGCAATTCTATCAACTCGGCTTTAATAAGACTCATATATAAAAATTCTGGTAGTAGATACGAACTGAAAAACTGGCATCTGATAAGCCTTCTTACTGTCGACTATAAAATGTTGTCAAAGGTCATTACCAATTGTTTAAAACTTGAGATAGGGTTAAAAAATCATACCTGGAAATTGCTCCATAGGATGAATGACATCCATCATGCAAAAAGTACCATACCAGGTTTCATTTTTTAGAAAAAGGGTCAACCAAATCTGAATCGCACCCCCGACAACCTGTAGGTGATGATTTGGCATGGAATGACCCAGCCAATATCTGAGATCAGCCTGCTTTGTCTATATAATAATACTGAAAAAATGTATTTTCTTACTGTTGATGGCATCATAACAGGCTCTTGGAAGTACTGAGTCAGTGCATCCTCTCCTAAACTTGATTCCAAGCTAATTACTTCATCTAAAATGTCGTCCACCTGAAAAAAAATAAAAATACATGTTAAAACCACTTTTACACGGGTATGAGTATGTAAACATTGACAATACCTTTTCTTTCTCCAAATCAATAACTACAATTGCAAATTAACAGAAAGAGCCCCAGAGATATGAAAAGACACGTACATGTACGCCTACACACTCGGTCCGTGGTGCCATGCAGCGATCTCTATCTTACACCGTATCGTACTGCACCATGAAGGGCAGGTGTTATTACATGTACAGTGCAGCACTCGGCTCCATGACAGTACAGCGTGCAACCCCTGTACATGTATAGCATTTGCATAATGAATGCCATGGGCCTACAACATGTACAAAGGCATGCATGCCCTCAGGTGCGTGGAATTCATGAGTTACTGTTCATATCTGGCAATATGACTGTTTAATGCATCACATAAAATAACAAAAGTCACAAACCATAATTTGTAGGACTAGAGAAACTTACAATGTGTTCCATGAAATCTTAAATCAAATACTGTACATGTACATGTAGAGTACATTGTACGAGTACATTGTACATGTACATGTACATGTACATGTACGTTCAGTGAAATTCACCCCGAATAACTACATTCCTTTAATGTCTTCAACACGTAGTGCACGTGTTGCAACTTGCAACGTGTGCAAGTCTCAGAAGCCTCTAGGGAAATCCCATCACTCATCACGTGCAATTGCATGACACCAACCAGAGCAGTAGCTCACTTTATCCATGCAAAAGAATTCCCATGGCAACAGAGCAGAAGAATTATTTTTTAATGCAAATTTTGCAAACGCAAGTTTTTTTCAACTAGCTAGACCTACATTTTCCTAGGAATTATTTTGGAATTTCGACAAATATTATACAACTTGTATGGAAGCCGTCGTAAAAGTAAAACGTACCGAGCGTTCAGACATCGTTTTAAGTATAGTGACTTCAACTCGAAGTGGTTTATCTCCGGTTTGGGGTCACGTAGAACTTCCGCTTATTTACATAAAGCACGCTAGTTCGTGTGTACATAATAACATTGTGTGTATGGAATGCATCATGTATAATGTGCGTGCACAGCTTTCAACTGGTTGCCGGCGTACGTGCTTCCTAACACTTCATATTGATCATGCCGGGGGAGAGTTTAAAGCCGGTCTCGAGTCCCCGAGGGTTGCACACCAGTAAATAAACTTCCATAGACTCCAACGATAAATTACGCAAACTTCAAAGATTCAGGAAAAATACTTAGAACTCTCTAAGGTGTTTGAGACACACATCAAATTAAAGCTTATTTCATTATTTTAAAGTTTGTGTTCAAATTTCTATTTTTATTAACCAATGACTTTTGGGAGAAATTTCCATCCAAAGACGATACCCCTAAAGTAGTCCCGTAGCCCATCGCCAGCTTGGAAGATGATGCCTATGCTGCATTGCAAAATAGAGCACTTTTAGGGCCCAATTTCATCCGAATGTCAGTTACATACAAGCTGACAGTCCTGTGCACTGCTTCCAGTCCTGTGCATTGGCCAGCGTAGGAAATTTGACCCATTTACTGGTGTGCACCCCGAGCACTTGGTGGAGTTCGAAGAATTCACAGCTGGATCGTCCCCCACCACTGCGCCTATTAGAATCCACCGTGGCCTTAAATTTGTAAAGTTTTAAGGCTTTCATTTGGTAAATTAGACTAGAGATTTTCTCTTTTTTGCCCTTTCTCGATGTAATATATCAAGCACTATGCTCAGTGCTTTCCGAGAGCCTGTGTGAAAAAATTCACAGGCTTACTTGGGCGGGATTCGAACCCACGACTTCCTGCTTACTAGTGCAGACGTCTTAACCCCTTGAAATTGAGTACGTTTTTTACGGGAGACGTCATGGTGTGGCAGCGGCTCTGGCAGCCAAGCAAAACGGCCACAATGTGTTTGTGCAGTCAAGCGTAACATACACAATAATCCAACAATGGATTGAAACTGCACAAACAGCGGCCAATGGCGTCATCCGGCCTGGTGGCACTGTTTCTTTGCAGCATAGGACGTCTTCCGTACGCAAAGGGTTAACCACTCGACCACCGAGCTTGCCTCCATATCCATCGACAACCCCCCACCCCTAAAATAAGTTCTACGTGACCCCATTTTGCTACATACGCTTTCCGCATTTCTATCATATCCCAGATCTTTTAATTTCTGGCATAGTCGTTTGTAGATTTAAGAGTTTCTCGTGAATGGATCGTCGAGGGCACGTTGCACATCATCCTCGGCCCACAACTCTATGAGGGCCTTCACTAAAGCCCACAAGGCCAGCGGAAGCTGAATTTTATTGGGGTGGCATCACCATTTTTACATCTTTGCATTATGAAATGTTACTACTTAAAACTGCTTAAAGTGTATTGGCACTGCCACCCTAATAAGCTCAACAAGATTATTTTGGGGTGGCAACTGCCACCCCTGCCACCCATGTTCTGCTGCCCTTGGCCCAGTTTGTCCCACGCAGGCTAACGTTAGATCCGGATCCTTTCTCGGTCGCTGGTGAAGTCGAAGCGGTGGCCATGATGCAATGGTGAACAGTTTTGAAAAAAAACTGCTTCAAAAAATGTTGGAACAATGAACTAAATGTAAGGGCAAGAGCAGAAAGACGCACGTGAAGGCTTTACTGTATTCACAAAGATGGCAATTTATGGACCACGCTAGCGCTACGTTGGCATGCATGCTATGCGTGCTGTGCAGAGGACATGCACTGACAACCCGGCGCAATTGTTTACACAACAAAAGGCACGATTGTTTATACACAACAAAAGGTGCGCCGCAAAAGAGTTACGTAACTGCGCTGGCTAAAACAGGAAGCATTTCAGCTAAAACTGTTCAGACATCGTTTTAGAAAATAAAACCATTATGGTTTAGCCAGACCTCGACCTTAGCACTAGCCTGGCGTACAATGTCTAGTAAAAACTGTTCCGGGCTAGTGAAAAGCACTCTTTAACTTGCCCGGCGGGCTAGTTAAAAAAAGCATACCTACCTGCTTAAAATTTTCACTGTTGTTTGATATGAATCAAACAAACGTTCTTGGTATAGTTTGAGTGAATCTTCTTGTTTCATTTAATGACCGAGTACAGCGCTACGTCATCCCGCACAGTCAATACTATGCCGAGCCGCCGCGCTAGCGCTATGCATGCCGCTTGCTGTCTCACAGCAGCTAGCTTGTGTCCTGATGGCAATGTGTACGTGCGTACCATTGATCTCCATTATATAGACTGGATAGGACACCGTGTCGTGTTCGTGCACGAATGCGCGCCCGCAATGGCGGCGCAAGAGGGTATCGCACTGTGTGTTCGCTTTATGTACTCAGTCTGGAATTTAAGTGGATTATCGGAAAAATTCTTAGCCTAACGTTATGGGGAGTTTAAGCGCTCCCCCAAAAATCAGTAAAAAAAAAGTGAATTGTTGTTTTATTTTTAAGTCATTAGAGCAGTTGTATAATACAAATTTAATAATCGTATTGAATATTATTCTGAAATGACGTATTTTTAATTCTGAGCACCCATTGTAACATGTAAACTAAACACTCACAAAGAGAAAATGTATCGAGGTTCATTCAAATGTAACACAAATTTATTACAAAATGGAACACAATTAGAAAGTAAAAGGTTGAGACAAAACTCGCTGGGAAATATGGAAAACTAATAATAAACAAACCTTCATCCTACTTCATCCTAAGGCACAACTAAAAGACTCATCAGGGAATGATTTTTGAACAGGGTATTCTTTTGTGAGCTTACAATGTATGTCTCACTCGGTCTCCCTTGATTGCTGCTGTTAAAACAGGAAGACGGCAAAATGTTCCTGTTCCACAAACAAAATGACAATCCTTATCCCCAAGCAGTGGGAATTCCCTGCATGTTTTGCAAAACATTATGTTCTAATAGTTTTGTCATAATCCATGGAAATTCCTTAGTGTTTTCCAGCCTTATAACCCGGCCTTGCCGGTATTTGGTGCCGTACTTCACGCTGGATTCACGGTGCTTCACCCAGTCATGCTGCTGCCGATCGCAATCGCGGCCGCATGGTATAGGCCTACTGCACGTACATGTACATGTACATGTACATGATGTACATGGTGAACATAGAAGCAGTTTGCACTAATCGGTCGAATGACCGTAGTTGAATAGCTTATGTTCCATGCTTAAGGCGAACGCTGGCCCATGGGTTTCAGCAAATATCTGTGGCTGCAAATTTCAGACTCCCGGGGATGTTGTGTTCTGCCGGCCGGCGCTAGCAGCGTTGTTTATGCCAACAATTTGACTGGACGTTCCACCGTGCACTACTGCACGCGCACAGTTGTGCAACATCAAGGTTTGAATGTCGATCTTTTTTCGCCGCTGTGCACGGTGCTGACATTTCTAAAATGCCATGAACATGATGAATGTGAGTATTGCCGAAAACAGTTAATTGGTACTTATTTGCCCGTCGGACTAGCAACCTTATGTTCTAATAGTTTTGTCATAATCCATGGAAATTTCTTAGTGTTTTCCAGCCTTATAACCCGGCCTTGCCGGTATTTGGTGCCGTACTTCACGCTGGATTCACGGTGCTTCACCCAGTCATGCTGCTGCCGATCGCAATCGCGGCCGCATGGTATAGGCCTACTGCACGTACATGTACATGATGTACATGGTGAACATAGCAGCAGTTTGCACTAATCGGTCGAATGACCGTAGTTGAATAGCTTATGTTCCATGCTTAAGGCGAACGCTGGCCCATGGGTTTCAGCAAATATCTGTGGCTGCAAATTTCAGACTCCCGGGGATGTTGTGTTCTGCCGGCCGGCGCTAGCAGCGTTGTTTATGCCAACAATTTGACTGGACGTTCCACCGTGCACTACTGCACGCGCACAGTTGTGCAACATCAAGGTTTGAATGTCGATCTTTTTTCGCCGTGGTTTGAATGACATTATCTTTTAATGTTTAGACATGCGGATCGGCAAAAGATCGGAAAAATTACAGGAAAATATTCAAAATATTCCTGTACATTTTGTTGGTATAAATTTTGCAATGTTCCAACTTTTAAGCTACATGTATACCCCCTTTTCTTCGAATAGTTTAGAGCGGTAGCGTCATGACACCAAACGGTTCCAGGACTTGTACGCGCATGCGTAGTAGCCCACCCTCTTTTTATGAATGACCTGGTACTTCGCGGGCGATTGGGAATGCAGTGGTAATTTTGTTTACCAGTGATTACGTGACTCATCAAATATGGAAAGCACATGATGTAGGCCCTATTCCAATGTTGATATTACACATAAACAAAATAAACAAATGAAACTAAGACAAAAAACACATATTTAGCGACTACATGTATTTCGATGGAAATGCTAGGTTTTTTCAGCGTACCCTCCTCAATGTTTTCAACTGTTTTTCTGTTGATAGCGCCGCAAAGGTGAGGTCTGATTTCGATTTTGAAAGTTTTCCGTGGGGAAAAATTAACCCCTTGCCACCGGGTGGCGCCGGAAACGGAAACAAGAGGCTTGTGCAGCTAAGCATAACGTACACAATGCCCCAATAATGGATTGAAAAAGCAAAAATTGGCCTCTATTTGTGTCAACCGGCCAGGTGGCAATTGCAATCTGCACGTATTTGTGTCAACCGGTGGCAAGGGGTTAAACGTCAAACATTATTTATTTATTTTTGGCCCACAATTACATGCATTACTGTCAACAACATGGCGCTGTCACGAGAGATTCTTGTTCGAATAATTATCGCGATTCAGCAAATGGACGCTTCTCAAAACCATGGTGCAATGGTGAACAGTTTTTAAGAACAAATCAACAACCGCTTCAAAAAATGCAAAGATGGACCACGCTAGAGCTACGTATTTTGGTGTGTTGCATGCATGTGCATGCTGTGTATATACACATGTAGGACATGCACTGACAACCGCGATTGTTTACAGTAAAATTACACAGCAAAAGGCGCGCCACAAAAGGTGTTATGTAACACCAGGTCAACCGTGCTGGCTAAAACAGGAAGCGTTTTAGCTAAGACATCGTTTTAAAAGATAAAACCGTTCTGGTTTTAGCTAAACCCTCCCTCCGAGGCGTTTTAAATCACCATTTTAGCGGCGAGATAAAACCGATTTGGTGCAACTGTAAAAGCGTTTAGACACCGTTTTAGCTAAAACTTTTAACCAAATCGAGTTCAACTAGTGTTTTAAGGGAATTTAAAACGGTGTCTGAACGTAGCCATAGTTCACAATATAAAACAAATCAACATTTCACTTACGTTATTATGAAAATACTTTTTTTTGCTAACAAAATCAATTTAGCAACGAAATATTATGCTTGAAATTTCGCACCTTATCGAATCCAATAAAAGGATTCGTGTTGATAAGAATCTTAACCACCAGGGAGCAGGCTTTCCAAAATGGTGTTCACCATCAAAACCCGAGTGGCCAATATGGTCGGTCGGGTCGCTCTTAAGAGGAGTGTTCACGTCATGACATGCAATTATGAGAACTTCCTCCCCCTCTGTGTTATTTGTTCAGTATTCCTGTTCTACATGAACACTGTACAATGTTTGGGACAGCATGCTTCCGAGCAACAGTAATTTAGTTTACTTTTGATGTCCCTGACCCGCATAGTATTTGTTTTCTATTTTTTGTGTCCTACTCAAGAATGATTTCTCATACATTGTACTTGCACCCTCCTTTATATGCTCCTCTACATGTAGTTGCCTCCTGTCTCCGCCATTTCGTTTTGATATTATTTGTATCGTTTTGTATTTCCTGTTGTGGTCAAATAATTATTATTAATAATAATAATAATAATAACTAGACGAACGGTACAGTGTTTGTGGACAAACACAGGGCTGTTTCGTTTTTTGTTTTAAAACTTTGTGATTAAAAAGAAATTTCAAAAATTAAAAAAATCATAGAAAATTAGCCGATGATGTCATCATGACGTCACTTTGGCTTCTGCATGCTGGTGGCAGTATCTACCTACCCACCAATTTTCATGACGATCGGACCTATCCTTATACATTGTATGTGTTTTAAAAAAGCAAATGTTTGATGACGTTATCATGACTTCACACAATTTTGTTCCCTTTTAGGGCATATCTTTGAGACATACCAAAGCTATAACAAAAAGAATTTTGAAAATATCTTGAAAATATCTCGTTTTGTTCGCCAGATATATTGAAAAAAATGTTACGATTTTAAAATTTCAAAAATTCATAAAAAATCACGTGATGACGTCATCATGACGTAAAAGTTCGGCATACATTCTGAGCAGTTGGTCTAAGTGTCTGCCAAGTTTAAAGGCAATCAGCAGCATAAAAGTAGCCAAAGTGCCGGTAAGAAAGAAAACGTGTACAAATGCTATAGGCATTAGGCTGAAAAAAAAAAAAAAAAAAAGATAGAGGCAAATTGTGTTTGTGGACAAACACAGGGCTGTTTCGGTGACGTCATCGCGACGTCACATATTTTACATTTATATGTAGGTATCTATGACCTATTAAACAAACCTATTACAAAAAGAATTTCGAAATTAGCATGAACTGTTGATGAGATATGACTTAAAGGTTCAAAACCGTAAAAATTCCTATAAATTGTATGACATCATTATGACGTCCCATCAATTTTCACCTATAACTCATGCTGGGTTACCTAGAACTTAATCCGGCTTCAAAAAATGGCTTCAAAAATGCCCCTTTAAGATGACGTCACGTACCATGTGATGACGTCATCATAATGTCATGTCAATTTTCATCTATAAACCTGCAGACCTACATGGATATTACATTTCAACTTAATCGAACTTGTACTTCTGTAGATGTATTGGCCTTCAAAAATGCCCCTTTAAGATGACGTCACGTGACATGTGATGACGTCATCATAACGTCATGTCAATTTTCATCTATAACACCTGGTGGCATACCTAGATATTACGTTTCAACTTAATCGGACTTGTAC
Source organism: Hippasteria phrygiana (assembly GCA_037893225.1). Lineage (NCBI taxonomy): Eukaryota > Metazoa > Echinodermata > Asteroidea > Valvatida > Goniasteridae > Hippasteria > Hippasteria phrygiana. The sequence goes on from JAZGUH010000197.1 coordinate 1,482,754, forward strand.
TTTTGAAGATATATGGCTTCGAAAAATGCCCCTTTAAGATGACGTCACGTGACATGTGATGACGTCATCATGACGAAAAGTTTGGCACAAATTGTGAGAAGTTGGTGTAAGTGTCTGCCAATTTTTAAAGTAGCCAAAGTGGCCGATAAGAAAGAAAACGTTTACAAATGCTACGGGCAATAGTCTAGCGACTTGAAAAAGGACTAGAAATCAACCTTTTTTATAAACAGCATAAACTTTTAAGCCATGGTTATCGGCCCTTCCCAGAATTCCTTTGTGTTATATTGAATTTGGTCTAAATTTTCAAATGGCTGTTATTTCTTACTTGAGTGAGCCACGATCATGAAATTTTGGAATTCCGGTAGAGAAAAAAACAAGGGCTGTTTTGGAAAAATTTCCGAAACAGCAAAAAAAAAATAATACAAAAATTAGAAATAAATAACGAAAACAAGGGCTGTGTTTCGGAAAACTTCCAAAACAGCAACTTCCGAAACAGCCCCAAAAAAATAATAAATAAATAAATTAAAAAATCTTAACGAAAACAAAGGCTGTTTCAGAAAAGTTTCCGAAACAGCCAATAATTGGGCCACCCCACCCGTATGTGTGTACCGTGCATGGTGTGCCACACCACCGTGCATGTCCCTTCTCTGCCTCTGTGCACCACGCTGGGTCCCAGCGCGGCGACCACCGTGCTGCCAACGGTGCATGCCATTTTACTGTACACCTGAGGCAGGGCTCGACCTTAGCACTAGCCCGGCGTACAATGTCTAGTAAAAACTGCTCCGGGCTAGTGAAAAGCACTCTTTAACTTGCGCGGCGGGCTAGTTAAAAAAGCATACCTACCTGCTTAAAATTGTCACTGTTGCTTGATATGAATCAAACAAACGTTCTTGGTAAGTTTGAGTGAATCTTCTTGTTTCATTTAATGACCGAGTACAGCGCTACGGCGTCCCGCACAGTCAATACTATGCCGAGCCGCCGCGCTAGCGCTAGCACTATGCATGCCGCCGCCGCTCGCTGTCTCACAGCAGCTAGCTTGTGTCCTTATGGCAACACGTGTACATGTACGTGCGTACATGTATGCCATTCATTGCGCGCGTGATGCCACAAGCGTACATGACTTGTACAAGGTTGGTAGTCTCATATCAAGTCCAGAGTGTGTTGTGTACTTTTTTGCCAAATGCTGTACGCATGGGACTGGTTGGGTGTGGGAAGAAAAGTACACTGAGTGAAAGTGCACACAAAAAAGACTATGGATCTTTTCTCAATGCTCGGCTTCGATACGGCTGACACTGAAACAAATTTTTATTTTGCACATCATCAGTGTTTGAAAAAAATGATTAACCCTAACCCACTAGACCCTTTTTGCTAGGAACCATCCTCAATCCTCCAAAATCCTCCGATTTCCCTACCCAAAAAATGCATTCATCCTCAATCCTCCAAAATCCTCGAAATTTTTGCATTTGTGTTAAAAATGAAAGGTACCCAGATCCTCAATCCTTCAAAATCCTCAAACTCGTAAAAATAGTACTAAGAAGGGGGAAGGGGTGGGGGGTGGGGGGGGGGGGGGGGGGGGTGTGGCTCATATCTTTGAATTGAATGTGCATTATTGCAGTCACATTGTAATCATTGCCTTTAGGAAAGGGGAGGGTAGGTATGTATGGGTAGGTGTGTGAGGGATAACAGGCAGGGAATAGGATACGGATGGGGTATGGAATTCTATTTTATTTTTTTGGGTCGGATGCTGGGTCGGATGCTCGTTTGGATGATGGGTTCGATGCAGGGATAGATGCTGAATTGGATGTGGGGTGGATGATGGGTTAGATGCTAGGCTGGATGGTGGGTTCGATGCAGGGTTGGATGCTGGGCTGGATGTGTGGTAGATGATAGACAGGATGCTAGGGTAGATGCTGAGGTGGATGGCGAACTTCATTTGACAGGGTCAGACTTCTATTCAGAGGATGTGGTGGTGGTTGAGGTTGTGCTCCTGCCGTCCCGCCTGGTGGCTGCGTGGTACAAAGTGAAGCACTTTCCAGGGCAGAGGTGCACGCCACAGACGAGACAACCTTTTCACGTGGTCCTGGTGCGGCCTTTCTTGGTGACTCCCTCATGAAGTCTGCACCACTTGCACCACTTGGGGTAAAGACCGGGCATCTTCACACAGAAATGGCCACTGATGTTGCAACTGGATGTGGGTGTTGACAGCCTGACTTGTTGTTCAGCACCACCCTGGGCGTAGCCATCAATGAGCTAGGTAGCCAGCTGGACAACGAATGATGCATGGGTCAGCACCTTGGTGGGATGGTCGGACGTGTGGTTGTCTGTCTCGGTGGATGTTTCAGAGGCATCTTTGCAGTGGTGCTGCTTGTAACATATCCACGAATTTACCCGAGAAACATCCATCAGGAAGTAAACGATCTTTTTCCACCAAAATTGTGCCTTCCTGCTGCAGGTGTGGTATGCCCGAAACTGGTCGTTGCGATCAACACCACCCATGAATTTGACATAATCACACACTTGAGGTGGAGCAGGGATGACAGTGGTGGTGAGCCGGCCAGTATCTTCACTGGGAACCTTCCGCTTCACTTTGTGAACCTCTGGGTCCCGCCATCCCTGATGACCAGTAGAGAGGGTCAGCATGGTCTTGCTGTCCTTCCAGGCGGTGACGATGACTGGGCCATTTTGTCTTGCGTAGAAGGTTCCCTTGGGTGCCTTCTTCATCAGAGTGATTCGGTCACGCTTGGGATTGTCGGCCACATTCAGAAGCTCCCTTGGTAGCCCCTTGCTATTGGCCATCACAGCCCCTGTCAGGTAGATCTTCGATCTCAGTAACTCCCTTGCGAGAGTTACAGATGTATATAGCCTATCTGTGTACAGATGGTGATACAGACCCCGGTGGTGTTTGGTGATGGTGGTTACAATGGCTGACATAGTGGTGGTTTTGTGGGGATGCGTCAGGAAATTTAGAATAAATCCGGTGCTTGACTCGGCCAGGGCATAGACTTTGAAGCCAACACGTATGGGTTTTAGCGGCATGAAAAATTTCTTTACATTTGCCTTGAAGCCTCGGTACTTGATCATAGCTTCATCCACAGTCAGCTCTCGGCAGGCGTTGTAGCGTTGGCGGCATCTCTTCCGCACTTCATCCCACAAGGGCTGAAGGGGATAAACTGGGTGGGCCTTCATGAACAAGTACCGGTGTCCTCTGTCCTTGATAAGTTGGGGATCTTTAGAGGGGTCGTTGCAAACCCAGTACTGGTTGAGAAGCTCAAACCGGTTTCTTGTCATTGTGCTGCTTATTAGGCGGTTATTTAGCCCAGGATGTGTTGACCAATATTCACGATATGAGGGCATTTTGGTGACACCCATCAGAAAGTGAATTCCGACAAAGGCCCTCATCTCAGCGATGTTCGTCAACTTCTGCCTTGCACTACGCAGCTTGATGTTGGTCCACTCGACAATGGAGGAGAGAAGGGCCAAGGGAAAAAACCTCACAAAATAGTAGAGTGGGGAGTCGCTCTTGTGGAAGGACGGGCCTGGTGGTGTTGGACCCTTGAAGCGGTGAATTGGTATATCGCTTAGGCTCCTTGTCCATCCGTCTTTGCTTGCTGGGTATTGTGGTTGATATACTGAGGGGGGATCTGGGTCATTGTCTGACATTGGCTCCACGGTTTTCTTTGCCCTTTTCTTTTTCTTTGGTAGCTTCCTTGGGGGTGGGGGCTCGGAGATGTCACTAACATCATCATCATCATCATCCTCATCCTCATCTTCCTCCTCGTCATCCAACTTTGCGTACTCTCCTTCCTCATCCTCATCTTCGTCTTCATCTTCATCCTCCCAAGAAAGATCATCTGATGCCTCGCAGGAACCATCAGCCTCCTTGGCAGCTCTCACTGCATCGTCTAGAAATTCCTCTTCGCTGTCAGATGAGCTGCACACCAGAGCACGGTAATGACGACGGCTCATTGTTACACCAGACTCCTTGGCACTAGCTCGTATAGCTGCCCGTAGCTGCGCCTCTTCTGTCACGGCTGTATGCCTCTGTGATTGGGCTCTTCCCTTCCCACGTTTCCCATCTCCAGCACTGACGCTCTTTTTCTTGCCCTTCTGCACGTCCTGGCCCTTCTTTTTCATTTTCTCCACTTCATCAGAACCAGTCAGCTCTAACCCATCCGACTCCATCTCCATCTCCGACTCCATCTCCATCTCCGACTCCATCTCCATCTCCGACTCCATCTCCATCTCCGACTCCATCTCCGACTCCATCTCCATCTCCGACTCCATCTCCATCTCCGACTCCATCTCCATCTCCGACTCCATCTCCGACTCCATCTCCGACTCCGACTCCATCTCCATCTCCGACTCCATCTCCATCTCCGACTCCATCTCCATCTCCGACTCCATCTCCATCTCCGACTCCATCTCCATCTCCGACTCCATCTCCATCTCCGACTCCATCTCCATCTCCGACTCCATCTCCATCTCCGACTCCATCTCCATCTCCGACTCCATCTCCATCTCCGACTCCATCTCCATCTCCGACTCCATCTCCATCTCCGACTCCATCTCCATCTCCGACTCCATCTCCATCTCCATCTCCGACTCCATCTCCGACTCCATCTCCATCTCCATCTCCGACTCCATCTCCATCTCCATCTCCATCTCCGACTCCATCTCCATCTCCGTCTCCATCTCCGACTCCATCTCCATCTCCGTCTCCATCTCCGACTCCATCTCCGACTCCATCTCCGACTCCGACTCCATCTCCGACTCCATCTCCGACTCCATCTCCGACTCCGACTCCGACTCCGACTCCGACTCCGACTCCGACTCCGACTCCGACTCCGACTCCGACTCCGACTCCGACTCCGACTCCGACTCCGACTCCGACTCCGACTCCGACTCCGACTCCGACTCCGACTCCGACTCCGACTCCGACTCCGACTCCGACTCCGACTCCGACTCCGACTCCGACTCCGACTCCGACTCCGACTCCGACTCCGACTCCGACTCCGACTCCGACTCCGACTCCGACTCCGACTTCTCCTTCTCCTTCTCCTTCTCCTTCTCCTTCTCCATCTCCTTCTCCTTCTTCTTCTGTCAGGTCGTGTTTTTCTCGAGCTCCGGAAAAGTAAGAATATTTCAGCTTTTAGACCTTGTATGGTCCTAGTTTTCATATTGTTGTATTCCGTTTTCTTTATAGGTTTAACCATACCGTCCTCCTTCTGTCGGGTTGTATCATTTTAGAGTAATTCTACGTTAATTTTGCATTTCATTTCGTTCATTTCTCGCTCTGGCTGGTCACCATGACCAGTCAAGCGAACACATCTGTAAGGGCTCAGCCGAGCGTACCCTCGGCTGGCCCGAGCGTGCCCTCGGCTGGGCCTACTAAGCCTATTGTTATTCCGGAAGAGCCCTTCCGGAATGTGACCCGGAACAATGGTATTTCTTTCAGGGCGGCTGACAATGTCTCCGTTCAATCTTACATGGACGCCATTACAAAAATCCTCAATCCTAAAGAAATACTCTCGGCTTCAAGAATTTCCAATGGCCGCATTGCCATCTATCTCAGCTCGAGAGAGGCTGTCGTCGATGCAATCCAACTACAGGAACTTGCATACGACGGCTCCTTTCTCGAGCTGACTCCTCTTGTCCGCCCCACCACCCGTCTTACACTTTCCAACGTGTACCCCGAAATCCCGAACGGAGTCATTGCAGCCAACCTGTCCTCCTTTTGTAAGGTGGTGTCCCAGATCCGGCCAATTCCCCTGGGACTCAAGAGTAAAAATCTCACACACATAATGAGCTTCCGGAGACAGGTACAAATTCTTCTCAACCCCAATGTCATCCCTCCCGATCACATCAATTTCAACTTCAAGGGCACAAATTATCGAGTATTTTTATCCACGGAGTCGGTGCGCTGCTTCAATTGTGGCGAATTCGGCCACATAAGCAGATCTTGCAAAAAGCAGAAGCCCGCCCGTGGGGACGACGGTGACGGGGGCGAAGTCAACCCTCTCAACCCCCCTCCTGTCTTCGTCAAACCCGTCCCCAAATCCGATCCCAGACACCCACCCAAACGCTCCAAACCCAACCAGCCTGGCTCCGCCTCCCCTCCGCCTCCGGGGTCGACTCGTCGGTCGGAAGTTCCGACCGCCGGGTCGTCCTCTTCCTCGGGCGGGGACCCCAAGGGGTCCCGGCCTGAACCCGCACCGCGCGCGCTCCCCTCCCGGCCAGCCGGGGGCTCTACGGGGCCCCCGTCCGATGCGCCCCGCGCATCGGACACGGCCGGGCCGGGTGTGCCCTCACCGGGCACCGCGGCTGCAGCGCACGCCCCCGGCGGGGGCGGAGTCCAGGCTCCCCCTACCAACCCTCCCTCCAATCCCCCGAAGTGCCGTCGATATGGGGTTCTCCCCCTCCACTCTCAAGATCCTTTTCCGATGTCGTTACTAAACGCAAACAGACTTCCCCCACTCCTGTCTCCGATTCCCCCAAACTTATCCCCCTCCAGTCACCCTCCCCCCGCAGAAAACTTGCCCGGAAACAACAGAGCCCCATGTCGACGGTTTCGCCTACCCTCACCCATGCCCTCAATTCCCAATCCTCCTTCCCATCCACCCCCCTCGGTGGTTCCCAAACCCCCATGCCGTCGTCCCCGGCGTCCACCGCGGGCGAGGCCGACACCGACTCCGTGCATTTGGAGGACACTCAGACGGACGAAGACCTTCCGTCTGAAGTTCTCCCACTAACCAAAGGCCCCCTATCCCAATCATCACTAATCAAATTCCTGTCTTCGGTTAAATCCAGCAAGAGACCAGTCCAGATTGCAAGAAAATTCACATCTAATCTTCCTGGGCTGGTCAGACAACTCAAACCTCTCCGAAACAATCCCCTTCTGCAAAAAAGCATGCAGCAGAGGATTTACAAACTCGTTTCTACTTTCGATAAGTAAATTATTTTCTACTTTTATGAATTTATGTAATTTTTGGCCCGTCTTAGCAATGACACTGTCACTGCTTACCCTAAACACTGCAGGTTGCTCTGCCCCTACCAAAAACACTTCTTTCCAAATTTATATTGACCAGATCGCGTCCAACCCCGACCTAGTTCTTTTACAAGAAACATATAACCTTAATGAAAATAACCCTTGCTGGAACATGTGGTCCTATACCCCATTTTGTTCTCCCGGGCTCAAAGGCTCGGGAGTAACTACTCTTATTAAAAACAATAATAACAATATTGAAATTATTTCTGCTAGCGCCATCTATGATGGCCATATTCTTTATAACAAAATTAAATATAACAACACGATTTATCACATCTATAATACCATTATTCCCCAACAAGATAAATATGCTCTCCTGGCCATTGATCAATTATTGGACCACTGTTCCGGCTGCGGTGACGGTGTCATTGTGATCGGAGGTGACTTTAATTGTACCGAAAACCCGGCTATTGATCGTTTGTGTATGCCGATCGAGCACAGACCCAAAGTTGCCATGGCTCTCATGGACGCTGTCAATGCATTGTCTCTTTGTGATGCCTGGCGCAGACTGAATCCCCTCGAACAAAAATTCACCTGGCTGAGGAATAACCCCGCTAAACTATGCGGGGTTTCCAAAGCCAGGTTGGATCGCTTTTATGTCCCCCCTAATCTCATCTCCTCCATTCACACCTGTTCTATTCTCCCTTGTTCTCTCTCCGACCACTGCGCTGTTACACTAACTATAAAAATTCCTTCCCACACTCCGAGGAGCAGCGCCTATTGGCATTTCAATAACTCGCTCCTCGGAGACCATAATTACCGCGACATTATTATTCAATTCTGGATACAATGGAGAGAGAATAAGTGCGACTTTCCGAGTCTCGCCGCTTGGTGGGATTTCGGAAAGTTGCACATTAAATCCCTCACCCAAATGTATGGTTCTAAACTGGCCCAAGAAAAACGCAATTCTTTCTTAGAAATAAACCGTAAAATCGATGAGATTCAGTCTGCGCCAGACTTAACACCCCAAACTAAGGAAACCTTAGCTGACCAACGGAATCACCTAAATTATCTCCTTAAATCTGAAGCCCAGGGCGCTCTTGTCAGATCTCGTTTTAAACATCTTAACGAAACTGACTCGTGCTCCACATACTTCTTCAATCTAGAAAAATCAAATTCTCTATCCAAAAATATTTCTCATATCCGTCTCTCCTCTGGTATCATCTCTGAAAATCCTGCCGATATTAAATTACACGCTCGCAATTTCTATAAGAACCTATATAGCCGAGTCCCCACTGACAAGAGCACCCTCAATCAGCTATTAACAGATGTCAGCGAGCTCGACTCCGAAGATTCAGAGGACCTTGATTGTCCTCTGTCTATTGAAGAGCTCGAGCTCGCCGTCAAGCAACTTGGCAAAGATAAAACACCCGGATTAGACGGCCTCACATCAGAATTTTTCCAATCTTTCTGGCCCGTCCTAAAAAATGACTTTCTTTCAGTTCTCGAATCTTCTATTCATTCTGGTTCCTTACCCCATTCCCTCCGGAAAGCAGTCATCACTCTGCTTCCCAAGAAGGGGGACCTGGCCGACATTGCCAATTGGCGCCCGGTCTCCCTTCTGAATACTGACTATAAAATCTTTGCCAAGTTGCTTGCAAATAGACTGAGGCAGTGCATTGGCGGCGTCGTTGGCGACGACCAAAGTTATTGTGTCCCTGGTCGCTCCATCTACGACAATATCAACCAAATTCGTGACGTTATTTCTTACTCAAATTTTTACTATACCCCCCTAGCCGTGATCAACCTAGACCAAAAAAAGGCCTTTGACAACGTTGATCACGGCTATCTCTTTGACACCATGAGAGCCATGGGCTTTGGGAACAAATTCATTTCCTATCTTCAAATATTGTACGGCGGCGCCGAGAGCCTTGTCAAGGTGTGTGGCACCCTGACGGCCCCTTCTCATTTGAGAAGGGGATACGTCAGGGATGCCCGCTCTCGGGGCTGCTCTATTCTATTGCAATTGAACCTTTCTTAATTAATATCAGAAAGAATTTAGCCGACCATGCTTTTCGTATTCCTCATACGGATTTTTCGTGCGCTGTGTCGGCATACGCAGACGACATAACGGTCTTTGTCACCTCCGATCCGGGCTTTATTGCAGTCGAAGAGGCCTACGGCCTCTTCGCAAAATCCTCTGCTGCATGTTTAAACACTCAGAAGTCCCAGGGTCTCTGGGCCGGTTCTTGGACCGGACGAAGCGACAAACCCTTAAACTTTTCATGGAATAGTGAAGGTCTCCCCTTCCTCGGAGTTCACTTAGGAAACTCAAACAAATATGACCAACAAAATTGGGAAAAATGCAAAAATAAACTAAATAAAACTCTCTCCTCCTGGTCCCGTCTATTTTACGCCCTCTCCTTCAAAGGCAAAATTATAATTGCCAATCAACTTGCCGCCTCCAAAATTTTCCATTCTCTGGCCGTTCTCTCCCCTCCAGCTAATGTCCTAAGTGAACTCCAGAATGCCCTTGTCGACTTCGTCTGGTCTAACAAGAGACACTACCTAACAAAGGAAACCTTATATAAACATCCCGACAAAGGAGGACTGGGTCTTGTATGCCTCCAAGCACGCATGTTCACTTGTAGACTCACCACAGTCCAACGTTTTCTTAGTCTCCATTCCCATCCCGCCTTTTTTCTAATCGGCCACTTTTTCAAACAATACCAAAAACTCGGTTTTGATTTTAATCTTCTTCATCTTGACACTGATCCGAAATTCCATACTAGCATCCCTGTTTTTCATAGTGAACTCTTGCGTGCTTGGACGGCGTCCGGAGCTCGAATCGAAACACAACCTGATTCTCCCAACCATGTCTACAATTTGCCCTTAAACTGTCCTCTTTTGAGCGTTACAGCTGATGGTGGGGACCGCCTCCTGTGCGTCTCGCGGCGTGTGGAGCCAGCCTCGTCCGCCATCTTCTGGATCTCAACACCGGCCGATGGATCGAAGCCCTTACCTTGGTCACCTCTTTCCGAGGACTACGACCTCCCTCTCTACGCCTGCTAAATCTGGACATTAAACGTGTCCGCTCTTCACTCATCCTTCAATTCCCTAAGCTTTTCTTCGAGGAAGGATGTATCCTACCGTCTCCTGATCTTCAAAACATCTCCGTTCTTCCAGACTGTCCAGTCCTATTCAACCTACCCTCCTACGACAATGGACTCTCCGCACCATCCAAAATTCTGTACGCCATTTTCAACGAGGAGATCAATCATCTGTCTTCCTTCTCCTCCTCTCACTGGCACGATTTGGAATTCCTCAACCCTTCTACTAAACTTCAATGGAGGAACATTTATCAGCTACCTACCTCCAAGAAAGAGGGCGATGTTCAATTTAAGTTATTTCATAACTTTCTGCCCTCACTTGCTGTCCTCCACCATCTCAATCCGGAGATCTCTTCTACCTGCGGATGGTGCGGAGAGAAGGGCTCGATCCATCATCTCTTCATCACCTGTCCCGCTATACAACCAGCTCTCCGTCTGCTTCAATCGCTACTCAACTGTCTTCTGCCCTCTCTACAACTCACCTTTGATCTCTACTGGGCACTGATTCCGCACGCTAAGGGACGCACAAAGGAGGCGGTTCGTTTAGCCAACTTCCTCATCATCAGCTGCAAAAATGTCATCTATTATCTCTACCGTACTTCCCGTTTCGTAGATCCTTTGACCATTTGGCAATACCGCTTAAAAAACAAAATACTCATTGAATTTACCTTTTACAAAATGTCTAATAATATCAGTACTTTCTGTAATAAATGGTCTATTAATAATGCTCTGCTCACTTGTAATAATAATATCGTAACTTGGCTTTTCTAATTAGATTGTTTTGATCTACCCTTTTGAGGGGGTGGGGTCACTAACCCGAGTCCTGGATAGCTGTTCGCCTTAGTTTAGGTGTGACGTGTTACGGCTCTGCCACTGGGACTCGGGCTGGCCCTAGCCCCTCTCCCATTTTTGTTCCCCCTCTACCATTTACAATTTATGTCCCCAATTTTTGTAATTGTGACATGGTTGTTCCCCCCCCCCCCCCTCCCCACCTCTCTGACCCCTCTCGGTCCACCCTCCCCCTCCCATCCCAGGGTCCATCTAGGACCCTACCCCTTTCTCTCCCTTCTTTTTCTTTCGCCTACCCTTTGGGAGCCGCCGGAGTGGGCCATATGGCCCACACCCAGTTATCTGGTGGCTCCCCCTCCCGGGGATCCTCGACGGGGTCAGCCAAAATCGTGCTGTTTCCCCGGCCGTACAGGATCCCCCTTCTTTTCTCCTTTGTTATGCTCCCTTGCATAAATAGTTTAATTTTTGGTTTCTAATGTTTATGCAATTACTTTGTATTCTTCTTCTTCTTCCTCTTCTTCCTCTTCTTCCTCTTCTTCCTCTTCTTCCTCTTCTTCCTCTTCAGAACCGGTCAGCTGCAACCCATCCGACTCCCCTTTCTTCTTCTTCATCTTCATTTTCTTCTTCTTCTTCTTCTTCTTCTCCTCCTCCTCTTCCTCTTCAGAACCGGTCAGCTGCAACCCATCCGACTCCTCTTTCTTCTTCATCTTCTTCATCTTCATTTTCTTCTTTTTCTTCATCTTCTCCTCTTCCTCATCAGAACTGGTCAGCTCCAACCCAGCCGACTCATTTTTCTTCTTCACCCTCGTTTTCTTCTTCTTTCCTTCCTCCTCAAAGACTGACGGCACATCCTCCTCCTTGCCTTTTCTTCCCTTCTTTCTCTTCCGACTTTCCTTCTCACCCATGACGGAAGAAAGAAAAATACTACTCTCCTCTCTAGATAACGAACTTTGCAATGCTTGCACTTCTCTCATGATCAAGGCTGTTCAAATATGAACTGGGGACGAGTAGCATTTTCCACTTGTATTTATAGGAAAACTGGCTAGAATATTACATAACATTACATTGTCAAAACCTACCATTTGCTGAATGCTTTATTGAAATGCAAAGTTATATATATTACATAATTTTATAATTTCAAAGTGAAACCTTTCTCATATAATACTTACCTGGTTGTAAATGGAACTGTCCACAAGGTTTACAATTACACAATGTGAAATATAAGTTCAGGTCAGAAGAAAGTGCAGTATAGGGAGTGCATTACTTATTACCGATAAACAATTATTACCCCCCCCCCCCCCCCCCCCCTTTGACCTCCTCTACCCCCTGGACCCACAACCCCTCGACTTACACTCACAAAGCACACACACACACTTTGTTAGCATTCGTCAAGGGGTTGTGGGTCGTGGGGTCAAGGGAGTTTTAGAACAACCCTGGAAGACATGTCCTTGAAACAATGTACACAGTGCAATGTGTGGCCTAGTGTACTACTGCTGCATACAGAGTACCACTGCCCAATATTACTGATATTACAGATGGAGTACAGATAGTTATCTTGAAAAGTAAAAATTCAAATTAAATAGTACCACACAGCAATCCCTACGACACCAATCCTCCAAAATCCTCTTTTTTTGAAAAATATCATTCATCATCAATCCTCCAAAATCCTCTTTTTTTTTAAAACACCATTCATCCTCAATCCTTCAAAATCCTCCTTGCTTGAAACACCATTCATCCTCAATCCTCCAAAATCCTCTTTTTTTTAAAAATACCATTCATCCTCAATCCTCCAAAATCCTCCTTGCTTAAAACACCATTCATCCTCAATCCTCCAAAATCCTCTTTTAAAAAAAATACCATTCATCCTCAATCCTCCAAAATCCTCCAAAACTGCAAAGAGAATTTTGGAGGATTGAGGTGGGTTAGGGTTAAGGACCGTCACATTTTTGGCCCATGTAAATTTGAAGGAAAACGCCAACTAATATTGGCGGAATAATGTCATGATTGTCTATAAGACGCAGCGAACCGTATGCCGTACGCGGCGCTATACAATCTTTGGTACGTCGAACTGAAGCCAGCTTTGATTAATGGGCCAACCGGGGAATTCCACGTGCATACTGAGCATGCGCATCGGCACTTGACCTCAGCGATTCCATGAGCCATGCATGCAGTGCATGAAAGAAGGCATGAAAGGTACGGGGCGCGCGTGCGAAGATTTGTGCATGTGGTCTGTACCGGGCCGGTGTACGTGGTTGGTGAGAAGTTTTATTCACTTGGGTCTTTACATTTTCCGTCATGTGGCGATATCTAAATGTATCCGATCCGTCCAAAAAAGGAAGCAAAAGAGAATACGATGCAAACTAGAGCAAAAATAAAAGACAACGTGTCTACAGAAAAGACTGGGAGCGGGACTTTGGCTGGCTTAGCTACGATGGAAATACGATGTTTTGCCGTGTTTGCCGCGAAATGAAACTGACCGGAGGGAGTGGAAGGAAACATATTACCTTATCATTCAGTAATTTCTTTTCTATTTTATAGTTTGAAAAATCTCTTATTAGTTACAACTCTACTGAATCCTCCAATTTTAATATGATATTTCGGACACCGTAGGGAGTTTATCGTTAATGGGATAATTACAATGTCCATTAAATGTGGGCTAGTAAAAATTTCTGCGGGCTAGTAAAAAACCCAGTTAACTTGCCCGGTGGACTAGTTAAAAAAAAGCTTAAGATCGAGGCCTGCTGAGGTGCGTTTTGGTGGTCGTAAATGAAATTTGGATCTGTTGTTTCTCTTTGGTTAATCATTTTGGGTATTTGAGTTACAGTATTCAATATATTCTCAGGTACATGTACATGTATTTCAAATTCCAAAGGAATTTAACCAACAAGAAACAACCAAACGTTGGTTTTGACTGTTTAAGACTGCCAAAATGCATCCCTGGCCGGGTCCCCACGAACGGTCATAGAGATTATGTGACTTACCCGCAACGTGACACATGCAAAACGCCTAACATTGATAGTCAAGCTGGTCATACAGGAATCAGTTTGGTACCAGAAACAACTTTCTAGGATTTCTAATGGTTAAAATGGCAACCAATTTAAAAAGCATTATATTGAGCTACAGTGAAATCTCGATAAGTTGAACCTCAGGAGAATGGGTTCCAAGTTAAGCGGAGTTTCAAGTTACCCAAGGTCCCCTTTTTTCCCAAAGATTACGTACGTGAATACATGTACCAAGCGAATATCCAATGTAACGGCTGTGAAATAGAGCAGGAAATCATGGCATTTTTAGGCAATCTTTGCTTCGCTTTCCGCCGTTGCAGGTCTCCCTCTTTAGTGTGAGAGAATGGTCCAACAAGAGACAATAAAACAGGCCCGTTTCATCAGCGTTAAAGATATCTCTTCCTCCAAAACCTTGGGCAGTCCATTGTGTAGCCATTTTTCTGTCATCTCCGTAGTTACGACACAGCGCCCTCTCTCGAGATGGCATGCGCCCTCTCTCGAGATGGCATGCGCCTTGATCCAGCCACCTGTCATACGTCACTGCAGCAAGCACGTGCGACTGTGTGATTGGTCAGCAGTTCACTTGAATCATTGCAAACTGCATCGTGGTTGCGTGGGTGCTTCTTCAAAGGCTATTCGGCCCTTCTCGGCTGGTCACCAGCAGTTCCCTTTGATCGTTGTAAGTTGCACCGGAGCGAATAGGCAGCTGCTCCAATGATACTATTAACGGTAATAGCCTCTTTGTTGCTTATCTATACCCGAGTTTACGTTTATTGATTGCGGTCCTTGGAGATTCCTTAACTTAACATAAAAGGATTTCAGTTGAGTTTCTTCTGTGGCCTAATTATGCAAGTTTATTTCTGCACCTGGTGAATTCGACTTATTCGGAGTTACCGCTCCAAAACTTTGAATTAGTGTGGGCATGTTTATACATGATTTGCTATTCTTTTCACAGGAATAAATTCTTACCTCGAGTTCTCCCCCAAATCTGGAGGGATTTTCTATTCTATTAAGAAAATACTCACCTTCGTTACCTACAAATGCATTTCCAATGCGCATGCGCACACAATACCACTGAAAATAACAAAGCCCATGACGCAGCTCCATACACTGCACGGCCCCACCCGTTAGGACGCCCTCTAGTGATCTTCACTTTTTTCCAGAAATAAGTTACATGGTAACGAAGGTGAGTATTTTCTTAATAGAATAGAAAATCCCTCCAGATTTGGGGGAGATTCTATTACAGAAAATAATCACCTTCATTACCTACAAATGCAGAGTAGCACCGGAAAGATTTACCAGGGAGGGGAAGGGGCCTGCAGTGTGGAGCTTAGTAGCAAGTCTTAACTAAGCCTATCTAGAGAACAAGAACCAATGATGGCAGTTAAGACATACCCGTGAGTCGACCTGACTATACTTAGCTGGCCGTGGACTGACGGGTTGCTGATCGTGCCGATGCTTGTAAGACTATTCTGCCCATGGATCCTTTCGTTTGCAGAACGTCCTGTAAACAGCACGAAGTAAAGGTAGATGAATTCTTCCAGCAGGCTGCCTCCATGATCTCTGTCATGGGGACTCCCTGGAAATAAGCCCATTAAGTTGTTATGCCGCGTATCTGATGTGCTTTCACTGTAGTACGAGTAGACATCCTCGTCAGCATGAGATGCTTCGGAAGCATAAACATTCCCGCGTGGCATAACTGGAAGAGCCCGGGAAGCGCCAGCATTCCCACGTGGCATAACTGGAAGAGCCCGGGAAGCGCCAGTATTCCCGCGTGGCATAACTGGAAGAGCCCGGGAAGCGCAAGCATTCCCTTGTGGTTGAACTGGAAGAGCCCGGGAAGCGCAAGCATTCCCTCGTGGCTTAACTGGAAGAGCCCGGGAAGCGCAAACATTCCCTCGTGGCTGAACTGGAAGATCCCGAGAAGCGTAAGCATTCCCTTGTGGCTTATCTAGAAGAGCCTGGGAAGCGTAGGCAATCACTCGTGACTTATCTGGAAGAGCCCATGAAGCGTAGGCATTCACTCGTGGCTTATCTGGAAGAGCACGAGAAGCATAGGCATCCACTCGTCGCTCCTCTGGAAGAGCCCGGGAAGCGTATAACCATTCCCCCGTGGCTACACTGGAAGAATCTGCAAAGCTTTCTCGTCGGATACAACCAGGGTAGACCGAGGTTCATGGGTAGACCTGGGTGGTATACGCTGTGCCTGCTGAGTCTGATTGTGGCACTGTCTCTGGCATTAAAATTGTCACAACAACCCATCTGGCAATTGTAGTTAGAGAGGCTGGATGGTGCAGACGAATGGATGTAACAAAGAGTTGTTTTGTCTCTCCACGGAGGGCCTGAGTCTGTGCTACATGTATGTAAAATTTTAGTGACCGGACTGGGCACCAGAGCTTGTCCTCGCGAACACCTGAAAAAGATGTGAGGTTTGGGACAAAAATATTTGGGAGTGAAAAGTTGGAGATAGATTCTTGGTTAAGAACTGGATACGAGGGATCAAGCGTACACCTCCTGGTTTCCAACCTAAACAGATCACTTCAATGGAAGGAGCATGAAGTTCACCTCTGCGGCGAGCTGTAGCCGCTACTAGTAAAGAAAACTATTCATGTTGAGTGCATCTGTCGCCCATGCCTGTGGGTGGTAATGACGGGTGCAGAATGTTGGTAATTGGCAGTTCAGTTGAAATGCAAAGAGGTCGATATGTGGCAATACTGTGCCTGTGATGAATGGAGATACTAGAACTGGTATGGTGATAGGATCTGACCGTGGTCGGTAATGGAGAAGATGGAGGTGGAGAGGACACATGTGCATCCTGCACCATAGAACTGTCCACCAAACTGGCTGTGAAACCCAGAAGGCAAAGCCATGTTTGAGCTGGAATAGATGTCACCGAAGGAACAGGTGAAGACATTCCTCCAGAGCTGTGCATCAATCTAGCGATGGAGAGGCTCTGCTCGTGATAGTATAGACCTTTATCATGCTGTCACCATCTTTGTCTCGTTCCCTGTGTGCATTAGCAATTATGAATAAAGGTGCCAGACTATTTTCCCTCCAGCCTCGGTTTGGTTATATTGATTGTATAGGAGGAAAAACAAAATGGCTGTACCATGATAAAGGTCTATTCAGGCATACTCAAAGAAATGTAGGCGTCTGTAGGGATCACGGAAGATGTCTCGGTGTTGATGATGAATCCGAGCCATAGAGGGAGCGCGATTGCTTGTGATAGAGCTTCCTAGGTAAACTGACGGGCCAACTAACAACCAGTCATCTATGGAATATCTGGTGATATTTGTAAAGTGGAATGGAGAATGACAGCTAGAGTGTCTCCATGCGAAATGTTTTGGCCGAATAAACACGTTGAGTGGCCGAAGATTAAAAAATGGACGCCAGTCTCCTGTCTTCGTCGATGCAAAGAAGAAGGTTGAAGAAAAGCCTGTGTTTTAATGAAGGGTGACCTGGAACTATTGCCTCTTACTCTTGTAAGGATGAAATCTTCACGAGGGACCTTCGACGGGAGAAATCCATGGGGATTGGAGCCAATCGGCGAGGGAATCGAGGAGGAGGGGGTAGTGTGGTAAATTCCAACTGGTACCCCAAAGAAAACTCAGGATATTTTAGGCTCACGAAGTACTCTAGACTGTGGTCATTGCAAAAAGCCCCGATTTGGCTGGAACCACTGTATCTAGGACGAGAGCCCCTTTGTTGAGATGAGGAACCTGGATGACGTAAATCGATCCTTTCCTCGGTTTGGAGCCGTTTGGCCTCTTTCAGCAAGGATTCATCAAATATGATGTACCTGTGAATAGATGTGGCCGACCCGACTGCGAATTCCCGGAGCCAGGAACATAGGCAGTCATACATGAATCTGAACATCGTTTAAAGAAGATCTGGGTCAACTGACGTACATGTAGGGTCTTCAGAAATCCGAGCAAGAGTATCTGAAAGAAGTAGTGAGAACTGGAGACGGTAGCCCCATGACGGAGGTGGCGGTCTGCATTCACTAACATGTTATTCAGTTCCATGGAGTGTTTAGTTCTCGTGAAGGAATGGCAGATTTCGTCCTCAAGACATTAAATGCATCATGCATGATGTCTGCACATGAACTGACCACTGGAAATTGTACTTTCTGTGGAGAAGCACAGTGTGTAGAATCCCTGCGGAAGGAGGGGCAGAAATTGGAATTGTAGTAATCACAATGTTGCCCCGTTTGAGCGATGGAAGCATTCACGAAATCTGGAAATTCCTGGTCCGAAAGACTATCTGGAGAAAATGAACTGGAACGTAAGTACCGGCCGGGCGAAGAACCAGAACGGCTACGTGATGGAGAGCTGTGGTGGAGAGCTGGAGCGATAAACTCGCTGGGAGAAACGATGATGAGATCCAAGAGAATCGGCATGGAGGAGCTAGAATAAGGACGAAATGATACATGCTTGTCCAAGTCCTTTGCCCAGTGAACAAAACGTGAACTGTCTCCATAGCAGTGATCGGGAATCCTCACTGAAGCGGAGATGATATCATGCCGGGATAATGTGGACAATTCCTGTAGTCGTTGTAACTGTATGCCCAAGGGGGGCGAAAAAAGAATTTTGTAGCTCACCGTGGCTCCCATGCATGAAATATTGTCCATCCGGGCATGCTAACATGTACAGAGGTAGCTGAAATACCTCCCCCAAGATCCTGAATGAAAACCAACCCACTGGCTGGAGTGGAACTGTTAACGTTGGAAACTGCACACGATGCGTAGAATTTCCGGCGCTAGAAATAGAAGCATAATCAGTAGAAACGGTCCCGGTCTCCTTTGTGGTAGTGTTGGGCGGACGTACAACATGTACATGCACATCCAAATGTGTTTCCTTCCTCCATGATCCAAACATGAAGCCGATGAAGACGAATTCGGGACGGGTGGAGTCTGATTGTCCTGCCAGTCTATGAAAATCCTCCATTGGTTATCGGTCCAGCGGTTGCAAAAATTGCAAACATTTTCGCGGCAACGGCTGGACATCGCTAGCAGGTAGAATGATAGTCAAAATCCAAGGCATTATGAGATCCTCCACAAGATCCACAGGTAGTCCGTTGATAAGATTTTCTGTTCGATTGAGCGTCAGACATCATGAAAAATCTGAAGTGTCGGAAAAAGAAGCTCGATGGTATGTAATGTGTGCTTCGCGGAGAGCAAAAATATTGCGTGTTGTTTGTAACGGCGCACTGGAAAAAAGGGGAAGATCACTAGAGGGCGTCCTAACGGGTGGGGCCGTGCAGTGTATGGAGCTGCGTCATGGGCTTTGTTATTTTCAGTGGTATTGTGTGCGCATGCGCATTGGAAATGCATTTGTAGGTAACGAAGGTGATTATTTTCTGTAATAGAATGTGTGATTGGTCAGCAGTTCACTTGAATCATTGCAAACTGCATCGTGGTTGCGTGGGTGTAAAATAAATTCTTACTTCGAGTTGCGGCAAAGCCTCTGTTTCTGTTAAGATTTTTTTCTTATTTCTTTTTCTTCTTGGGTACCTGATCCCATAGACTTTGTACACGTTTCCTTCCTAGATGTACTTTTAACAGAAAACAAAGTCGTATTCCCATAAAACTTAACATAGATACATGTAAAGACCTCATAGTGAAGAGGTGTCCCGAACATAGACGTCATGATGATGTCATCAGGGGTCACGTGACGTCATCTTAAAGGTGCATTTTTGAAGGGCCCATATCTAGAGAAGCGTAGGTCCGATTCGCCTCAAAGTTGGTATGTTTGTAGGCTAGCATGTTATAGATGAAAATTGAGGTGATGTCATGATGACGTCACACGATTTTATAGATTTTAAAAATATGTTTGGACCTTTAAGCCATATCTCATCAACAGAACATGCTAATTTTGCAATTCTTTTTGTAATAGGTTTGTTAGGTCATAGATACAAAAATGTGCTTTCATGATGACGTCATCAGCTGATTTTCTATGAATTTTTAATTGCTTTAAATTTCATTCTACTCTCCAAATGTTACACTGTGATTGATCAGACTGCTCCAATCTTGACACAGGCCAAGAACACGACGCAAATGTTTCTTTTAAAAAGTGCCGTCATGATGACGTCATCTGGGTCACATGACGTCATCTTTAATGTGCATCTTTGAAGGGCCAATGTTTAGAGAACCGTAGGTCCAATTGAATTCAAAGTTGATACGTTGGTAGGCCAGCATGTGTTATATAGATGAAAATTGTTGTGGCGTCATGATGACGCCATCATACGATTTTATAGTAATTTTCATGGTTTTTTAACCTTAGTCATATCTCATCAACAGTACATGCTAATTTTGAAATTATCTTTTTAATAGGTCTGTTAGGTCATAGATACTTACATGTACATATAAATGTGAAAAATGTGTGACGCCATGATGATGTCATAAAAAATGTGCTTTTTTAAACACGTAAAAGTCCGATTGTCATGAAAATTGGTGGGCCGGTAGTACCCAAAATTCTAAGGGACTTTTTGATGACATCATCGGTTGATTTTCTAAGAATTGTTCAATGTTTTAAATTTCTTTCTCCTCTCAATTGGGTTCAATTGGGTTCAATTTCGGAATGCTTGTAGGCCGACATGTGTTGTAGATGAAAATTGATGTGACGTCATAATGACGTCATCATATGATTTTATAGTAATTTTTAAACTTTTGAATCTTTGAGATAGGTGAAAATGTGAAAAATGTGTGACGTCATGATGACGTCATAAAAAATGTGCTTTTTTTAAACACATATAAGGGTCTGTCCAATCGTCAGGAAAATCGGTGGGTAGGTAGATATTGTCACTAGCATGCAAAATCCGAAGTGACGTCATGATGATTTTCTAGGAATTTGTAAATGTCTCAAACTTTTCATTGTACTCACAATTTTGTCAGATTGACTCTAGTCTTAACACAGGCCAAGACCACGTCGCAAATGTGACATCATCAAAATAGCGTTTTTTTTTTACATACATGTATTTCACTTCATATGTGCTCAAATATTCAACATAAATGTCACATCACTAATCCCCGTATGTCCAGTTATTTAAACCAATCCTTCACACATCCAATAACATCATCCCAATCCCCTTCGTCTTTGTTAACTAACAAACACCTTTAATTATTGTATTCACAGTTCACATCCAAACTAACACAAAAAACCAGAAACAGCCTTGTGACAAACACGTAACATGTCTAGTTTGTAATTATTTTTAATTGATCACAATTCCTACCACATCCAGGGGTGAGCTTGAGGAAAATGAAAAATCCACAAAAACTTGAGGCATTTAATTTGTATGGCGTTGCTGAAAAATGCATAAGGTTCAAAATTGACAAAAATAAGGTCATTACAATTAAATGAAGACCATATCAGGTTGTAAAGGTCATTTTGGAATGATAAAAATGACAAAACAAAGTAAGAAAAAACATTCTTCCAGAAATCTGGAAGACGTCTTTAAAAAAATCCTGAAATCGGGAAAATCCAGAGAAATCTCAAATCTTGTCCCATTAACCCTAACAGTCCCAAATCAGTGGCGTATCCAGCGGGGGGGGGGGGGGGGGGGGGGGGGGGGGGGGGGGGGGGGGGACTTGCTTGCCCCCCCCCCCATTAACCCTAACAGTCCCAAATCAGTGGCAGATCCAGCAGGGGGGGGGGGGGGACTTGCTTGCCCCCCCCCCCCCCCGGCGGCATTTGAGGCGTCATAAAAAACGAAAAGATATTGTGTTTTTAGGACGGTTTTAAGATGATTCAGATGTTGTTTGCCCCCCTGGCACAACAAGCTGGATACGCTACTGTCCCAAATCCTCAAATTTTAATACAAACCTACCTCTTGAGTTGTTGACATGGGGCTATTAGGTATGCTGGACAATGAACCACTCTGTTTATGGGATGGGGAATTTGATGAAGGGCTCGGGTTCAGAAGCTGAGGAGACATCCTGGATTGTGATGCAGAAGCAGACAGATACTGTTCAACTTGTCGTTTCTGAGATTGCTGTATGTAGTACCTTGTTGGGTTCTCTAGCTTAGTGGTCACCTGAAATTAACCAATACCACAAATAAACCATTAGGGCAGGATATATACACCACAGCTTCCAATGTGTAACAAACTGAATAACAATGTAGACAACTATATTATACAATACAATGAATTTAACTACAAATAAAATTCTGACTCTGGTTGACAGAACTGTCATCCCAGAGCTGAAAAACTGTTCAATCCTTATCTTTTTCTAATTTTGAGTTTATTGTTTGTTATACTGCAACACAAAGCAGTTTTAACACACCAAAGGCCCATGGAAACAAACAATGTTACAATCAAGCTTGTGTACTCAAACGAATGAATTGAAAATCATCAAATATAGATCATAATGTATGTTGTATAAAAGTGTGTTCATTTATACTACTAAACACATCAAAAATAGATTAATAAAACAAAACAATTAGAGATACATGTATGAATTTTAGACCTGCTGCCAATTGCATGATGCATGGGTGATAGAAATATCTTTTAATTAATCAGCACTTACACTGTAATTCCCCCAAATACCGTACGAGCACATTATTGTGTCTAACTTGGATAAAAAGGTTTAAGTACAAATGCATGCTGTCACACCAGTTCCAATTATTTCCGAGTTAAATTTCACTTTCCAATCACATACACTCAAAGTTCCCGCCATACGCCAGAAAACCAAAGTTTCACGATCCCAAGCGTTGCGTCAGACTTTGTTGTTATTGTCAGCCATGGGTTTTGTTTAGGATGCCCTACACGCAAACAAACAAAGGGCAGACCGTTTAAATAAAAGCCAAGATTGAACGTGATGTGGAAAGTCATAGGTGTACATGTATGCGTGAGAGAGGGAACCAAATCTGATTGCAGAGAGAGAGGACATGATTTTTTGGTTGGCATTATAGTGGAGGGCATGCTTGAGCAGTAATTCACCTCATACAGAAACCTTAGAAACAGAAGGTTTAATCCACCGAGAATGGTAACTTGGTCCGCGATCTAGTAGATTTCGGCAATTTGGCCAAATTCAGGGCCAAATTAGCCGCCGACAGGCACCAATTCTGCCCCGATCGCAGCAACCCTCCACCAAGCAGGACTTCAAGCAGAACAAATCCCGTAAGTGTTTCCGATTATTTGAACAAATACATTTGTTGTAACAGTGACACCAATGTTGGCAAGATAAAGGAAAGTTCAAATTCTGCATTTTAATTGTATCGTGAAGCACCGATTATTGCGACTATTTATTGCAATTCCTTTATGTCGATCTATGAATTTGGTCACTCTTTTCCAAGAATATTTATCAGATAAATCAAATATATACCTTTCTTGAAATGTTGAATGGGCAAGTACATTGTACCTATGGGTTATCAATGTTAATATCACTGTCAGGGACTTTGAAGGATCTCGGATTGTTTTGATTTTAGATGGCTACTGGTTCTGGTTTACATTGAGGCGAACCCCTCTGCTGGTTATGCCGTTCACTAGCCACCGGACCGGGTAACGTGATGAGCATGACGCACCGTGTACAATAGCTGGAGTTGCTGATCCAAGTAACCTTTGTTTGGACAAACCTATTACATGTTGGAGTAGAGCAACTTACAATGGATTTGCATTGCATTATTGAAACCCCCGAACAAAGATACTGACAATTTTGGAGACCGCCAACATAGGGCAATATAGCTCAGTTGGTAGAGCGTCTGTACAATGTACGGTGCTCCAGAGGTCGCAGGTTTAAATCCCGCTCTTGCCAGTTTTCTGTATTCACTTTGAAAATGTACATGTATTATTGAAACTAGACAGTGATGCCCAATACTACCCTTACCCTAACACTGCTGAATCCATCAATATCAATACAAATTTCCACACACCCTGGGGGCTTAGGGCTAAAGTGTTAATGAAGTGACTATAGTGGAAGTGTAGAACTAAGATTTGATATAAGATTATCATGTCACGACTATTTCGAGCGTATATGTTTAACTGAATAAGTGCATCTTTGAAACCTTTTTCTGTAATTAACAGAGTTGTATTTGAGTCCCTGCAAGTCCTTTCACAAGTCCCTACAAGTCCCTACAAGTCCCTACAAGTCCCTGCAAGTCCCTGCAAGTCCGTCACAAGCCCTCCAGTCCTAATTCCAATCACAAGCTATTCAAATGAGCTGTGACAAAGGCATTCCTTTGTTATTGTCCATCCAGTTACTTGTGACCAGCTTTATGAAAGCACTTCTGACTGGGCTTGTGAAAGGACTTGTGAAAGGACTTGCAGGGACTCGAATACAACTCTGGTAATTACATGTACATTGGTTAAGAAAAAAACACATAAAGTAAAATAAGTTATAGAATAGCTACAATGTACTTGTGTATTGATTGATAAATCCCTTGCACTGTGACGTCATGATTGGAATATGGAATATTGGAATATTACCGGGTTCAAGGGGTTAAGAGTCAGAATGGGTCTCTAGTGTGGAGGGAAGCATTCTCTATAACTTCAAAAATGTATCCCAAGCTTCCCAAGCTTGAAAAATGTATCCATATGTATGATTGTTTTGGTATGCACTTTACATGACTCGGACTCGAGTCATTATGACAAATGACTGACTCGACCATCAGATTTAGACTCAGACTCGACCTGCGTGACTTGTGAATACAAAGAAATACCACACTTTTTTCAAACAAAAAATTATTTTGAAAACAATCATTTCCGAGCTAGTAATCAGTGTACATACCTCCTGTAGGCTGTACACACAAATCATATGGCACACATGAATTTAATAGGGAAGTTGACGTATAAAACTCATGTACCCCGCGATGTCCACATGTAATACTACGTACATGTAAATACAAGCTTCATAGTTTTCAGTACCAAGAACACTTATCTTTATGAAACTAAAGCCCTGTCCGCACTGGACTTATTTTGGTAAAACTTACCGAGACGATGGGTACTTTTCCAATTTTAAGTCCAGTGCGGACAGCCTAGGACGTTTTCCTCTCAGTTACTTTTCCCGAGTCCAGCGGTTACTTCTACCGGGCAACTGCTGCCCAGGAAAACTGACCAGGTAACTTTTCCCGAGACGATAAGTCCAGTGCGGACAGTGCGAGTCGGTAAAAGCAGCTCAGGAAAGCGTACATCCAGCTAGCCCGAGCGCAAGGTCATGCTACACTGGGACACCACGCTTGCGCTTTGCATTGCTTCACAGTCCAAGGGGATTTTCCATTCCAATGGGAAAACACTCACACCTACAATTGCATATCAGCGCGCAAGCGCACAAACCTTGCTGAAAAAAAGCGCCTAAGCCACACCTTCTGCACCCACTGCATGTCCCACAAAGGACTCTAACATAGCGATTCATCCGAGAGATTCAGGGAAGGGAGGGACATGCAGCAGCGAATAAGTCTAAACTGAACCTACATGAAACTGTATTTAAAGGTTGTTTAGACATACCCAGGAGCTGCCTACATGTATCTATTCTAAAGGAGCTTTGCGGGATGCTGATCATGCAGTTTCCTGTAGGACTTTCCTGCGCATGACATCCTTCTAGTAACATCACATGAAGGTGGATAGATTCTTCAAGTAGGCCGCCTTCATGATATCTAAAGGAGAAACTCCAAGCAGATGGGCCCAAGAAGTTGACACACTGCATGTTTTATGAGCTTGTTATTTCGATCCTCGGTTTTCAGAAGGACTTACTACTCCCTCCGAAATCCACCGAGAGATCGTGGTCAGAGGCCTGATGATGAGGCTGGATGGTTGTGATGCTGCTTGATGTCGCCTTTTGAAGGCTGAGTGCAAGTAATGTACTATGAAGTACTTCACTCGCACAGGGCACCACCATTTATCCTCTGCTCCTGAAGAGAAAGATGTTAAGCTTGGCACAAATATGTCATGGGTGAAACATCTGCTGACTGGTTCTTTGTGAGGAACATTACCTGTGGGATTAAGATAACACCACCTGTGTTCCCAATGTATGTGCCCTGGTTCTACTGACAGGGCATGGAGCTCACTTCTGCGGCGAGCTGTAGCAGCTGCCAACAAAAACACCATTTTATCATGAGGTGATGAAGGGAAGAGCCATTTGCTGGCTTAAATGGAACTTTGGCAAGTGACACGATAACGGCACCCAAATTCTAGGATGGAATTAATTTTTGAGTGAGAGGTCAGTAATTGAACATACATGTACCATGCATCAAGTGAGCTATGGATGCATTGGATGAAATGGTTGAACCATCCTGAAAGCCCCGATGACCTGTATCCTTTGATGTTGATGAAGCGTGGTGCAAATGGCACTCCATATTTATGAGTATTATTAACTTTCATGCGCCAATCAAAACTAAACGTATTCGGGGTGCCTCTTTACCTTGGCTCGATTGCGAAATTCTTAAACTTATGAGACAGCGGGATCGTGCACACAAAATCGCAAAACGCTCAGGCTCACAGATCGATTGGGACTCTTACAAAAAGCTGCGGAACAATGTAACTAATAAAATCCGCACTAAGAAGAGTGTATACTATACATCAGCCATAGAAGAAAATAAAAGCAATTCATCTATGCTATGGAAAAAACTAAAAGAGGTACTTCCTAAGAAACAGAAAATTGCTCCAAATTCTATCACTTCCCCAAATGGAGAAAATATTGACGATCCCACTGACATTGCTGATACATTAAATGAACACTTTTCTACAATAGGAAAACGTACAGCTAGAAATTGCCCATCGGGCGAACTTGAAAACAATGATACCTACGCCTCTATCGTTGATTCTCTGGATGAACTTGAAGAATGCACTGTACCTAATATTACAGAAGAGTTCGTTCAAAAGCAAATATCATCCATATCGGTTGGGAAAGCAACAGGTCCGGATGGCATCAGTGTTAAAATAATTAAAATTGCTTCCCCTTATATTACTAAATCTTTAAGTTATATTTTTAACCCCTCCATAAGATGCGAGCAATACCCTAAAGATTGGAGACACGCCTTGGTAACACCAATTCACAAGGGAGGAGATAAATGTAGTACAGGTAATTATCGGCCTATTTCTATACTGCCAATTATCTCTAAGATTCTAGAAAGATGGGTGCACTCGGCAGTATATAGCTACCTCGATGATAACAATTTGATACCCAGTTGCCAATCGGGATTTAGACCCTTGCACTCAACTAAAAGCACTCTACACGATTTAACAAACAAGTGTTTTGAGGCTATGGAGCAAGGTGAAGTTACAGGTAGCTTGTTCATAGATCTCAGTAAAGCTTTTGATTGTGTGGATCATGTAATCCTACTAGGCAAATTGAAGAAGCTGAATTTGTCATCTTCTGTAATTAATTGGTTTAAGTCGTACCTAGGCGGTCGTAGTCAGTCTGTAAATATTAGGGGCACAATATCGAAGGTCTTGCCCATAGACATAGGCGTTCCACAAGGGTCGATCTTAGGGCCACTTTTATTCATTGTTTATAGTAGTGATTTTCCATCCTGTATACCCCAAAATTGCAACTTATTTATGTATGCAGATGACTCCACGTTAACGTGTAGCTCCTCTAGTACATGTATTAACGAAATAGAAAGGAACTTGAATGTAGCTCTTGCTAGCATTCACAACTGGTGCCTAAGAAACAAAATAGCATTAAATGCCAACAAAACCAAATGTATGCTTATTTGTTCAAGGCAGAAAATATCCAACGTCGACCTGAACGTGTGCATTGCTGATAAGATCGAAAAAGTGAAATCTTGTAAATGCTTGGGTGTAGTTGTTGATGAAACATTAAGTTGGGGGTACACATGTTGAATTCGTAAGGAAGACTGTTTTGTCTAAATTGGGTGTGTTAAACAGAATTTGTGATTCGTTTCCCAAAGCAGCCTGCACACACTCTTTGTACGTTTAGTTATGCCATCTTTAGAGTATTGCTGTACAGTGTGGGGAGGAAGGTACATACATGTACATGTATCTCACGACAATACCCTAAACAAATGTCTCAAAAGAGCCGCACGGATAATCCTTAAATGTACCTCCCTCACCCCCTCAGCTGATACGTTTGCCAGACTAAATTGAATTCCTTTTAATGAAAGAGTTCAGTCCAAAAAGGCTATCCTTGTTTTCAAAAGCCTTAACAAAATGACTCCTTTGTACATGACCAATCTGTTCACACCACTTACAGTGATTCGTGAAACACGACAATCGACCCAAATGGCAATGAAAGTTCCTTTCGCCAAAAAGGAATGCTACGTGACAAGTTTCACTGTGAGTGGTGCCAGTATATGGAATAATCTGCCTGAACAAATGAGAACCATAAACTCCTTAAGTACATTTAAATCGGAGCTACATGTACGTGAAGCCATCTATCAGTGATATTTGTCATTTACGCTGATCTGCGGAGTTATAAACTTGGTTGCCAAAATACTTTGGAGCCGGATGGGAATTTCCCCTTGTTTTTCACCCTTGTTTTTTTTCGCAGGTTTTTCGCCCATCCCGTAAATCAGCAATAGGCTTCTGGAGAGTTGAAAATTTAACCGAAAATAGATTTATTTGTGTAAACATTATTGTATTTGTTTAAATATTTTGTATGAATGTGTAAATATTAAGTTTTAACTATAATATGCAGGGCCCCAATGGAAACCAGTTTTAAACTGTTTGGGCACACCCTGGGTAAAGAAATGTAATAAATATATAAATAAATAGTGGAAATTTGAAGTCCAGAGTTGAAAAGGTGCAGAAAGAAATCCCCAATCAAAGTTTCATATACATTGTATGTACAGATGCTTAATGGGGGATCGACAGTTCTCCAGATCTCCTCACACCATTTGGTGGAGTGGAGAAATCTGCTATAATAAGTTCTCCTGGTGGATTCTCGTCTGCTCTTGGCTGCCAGGGCAGTAGCTTAATCCGAAAGGCCAGCTATTCGGTGGGAGCCTACGACAACATCCAGGCACAAAGATGAAGAGTGGCTAGATCTGGGTGTATGACGTGAGACCTCAGTTGTGATAGGAGGTCTGGCCGGCTGGGGAGCATGAGAGGTTTGTGAACAAGAACATCCAGGAGATGAGGGAACCATGGCTGTTCTGGCCAGAATGGAGTTATGAAGACTATTCTGGACAACACTGCCTCTACCTTCATCTCTGCCTCTACCATTAACTCTGCCTCTACCTTCATCAGAACCTGTTGTATCAGGAGATTGGAGGGAAGGCGTACAATGTATGCATGAATCCCCGACCAGTCGAAATTGAGGGAGCTGTTTGCACAGCTGCCTTTGTACTTTTTCTTGTGCTCACAGTTGTGTATCATTTAAATCCAACTTTTCTCCGATGCCATCAACGTTTTCTTATTATACCTGTGGATCTATCCGTATTTTGTTGAACTGGCTGTTACTGTTTGGAAGTGAAATTTCCAAGCGTAAGTGTGTATTGATCACACCAAGATTATTATTGATGGATTTGCAATAACTCCAACAATATGGTTGCCATGAGACTGTTTATGTTTATTTTTCCTTTGCTGCAACATCAGTGTCAACCCTTACAGATTTGGACATGCTTTAATGCAACTCCCCTTGCCGTTGGATCATCTTTACCTAACTCCTTTCACCAAATGACATTTTTTGGTAGTCTTGCAATGCAACAACCAGACCTGCACGCTTAAGACTGAGTGTCTCTGGTTTTGTCCAACTAGAACTGCACATGTTAAATGGTTGAAACATGGCAACATACATGTACATTTTGTAAGCATGGCAATCCCTGGTCATGATTTACCAATTGAAATAACTGTCTTCATGAATGTGTCCAAAAACCCGGGACCATGCAGGAAAAACTCATCAACTTGTATGGCCAAACAAATCGGTGAACTTTTTAAGACAGATACTGCACAAATTAAAAGGAGCTATCCAGTCGTGAATGACAAGCATCGGATCGTTTATACTCCCAACAAGCTGAAATTGGTCAGGTGCAAAAAGAATTTACATCTACCTAGACAAACCTATGATCGGTTGAAATCTCTGAACCTATTAAAAAACAACGCGGTTGTAGAGGAGGTCGTCATATTTTGAGGCATCCTGTCATAATAACCAGGAACTATAGTATTAGTAATCTCTGTTGTAATGGACAGTTATAGCATGTTTTCTTCAACTGGTCCTGGGTGTAATTTCTATTAAGGCAGCATCAGTAACAGAAACTTGGCTAAATGAAAGGACCACACAAGCTGCTAACATTCCTGGCTTCACGCTCTTCTCCAAATGTCGCTAAGTGGAGGAGGTGCAGCTGTTTATGCCAAAGGAAACTTTGAAGGTGCGACAAGTGCCGAATCATTCATGTGATCATGAGTGCATGTGGCTTAAATTGAACTTGAAACAAACAAACAAACAAACAAACAAACAAACAAACAAACACCCCAACAAACAAACATACACCCCAACAAACAAACAAACAAGGGCCTCAACACCTAATTTGTACTTGAGAGTCATCTACTACACACCTGGATAAATTTATGCCAATGAACTATTGGAACACATTTTCCACAGGGTAGATGGTATCCGTTCGAGTGATATAACTGCCAAACATGCAATTATGGGTGACTTTAATAATCTACATACATGTACAAACAGACACTATTGAAAGCAATTTGGGAATGTCGCAATTAATCACCTTTTTTACTCAGCAAGATGCGATTCTTGATAAAAATGTTCACTAAACTGCCCTGCACTCTTCACTGAGCCCGAACGTATTTCACCTCTCGGACGCAGTGATCACTGTTGTATTCTCATCAATCCTGTTTTTACACTACCTCCTGGGAAAAAAAAAACCATCAGTTGATGTCCCTACAGAGAATCTGCAGTAAGATCATTTGGTCAATGAATAACTAATTTCAACTGGAATAATGTTATTTGCAGCAAAATGTCTTCTACTCAGATCTGTGATTTTTTAGCCACTACCAATAGTGCTTACGAGGACCATTTTCCCAAGGTTTCATCTGTATTGCGCCAAAATGACAAGCCTTGGATGACTGTTGGAATTAAACAAGTTATTAAGAACCATCATATCTGGCGAGATGGCGATTGTTAAGCAACAAGGTGCATTTAACTCATAACTAAAGTTAAAACCAAGTTCCATAAGAACTCAGTCAACAATCTCAAGAGTTCACAACCAGCAAAATGGCATTTATAAGCATATCCAGAATATTTCTCAACTCAAACCCAAGCCATCTGCTATTCCTGGAGCTGAGGACAATCCATGTGGAACAGTTGAGGCTATTAATAAGCACTTTGCAGAGATCTGTTGTCAATTGCCGGCCTTGCACTTGCAAAGTCTGCCCGTGTACCTACCAGCAGATGCACCACCTCCAAGGATCTATCGTGGACAGGTACTGACAATTCTTAAAGGACTTCAATCATCTAAAGCTGGTCATCCTTTAGATTTGCCGATTAAACTAGCTGATTAAAGAATTTGCTCCTGAATTAGCAGACCCACTATTAAAAACATCTGTTCAACACATGTCTTACTGAAGTAATTACAGACCAATCTCCATTTTACCTGTGTTCTCTAAAGTTTTTGAAAAGTTAATTCATAGTCGACTACTATGATTCATCCAAAAATATGGATTACTATCAAATTCACAGTATGGTTTCAGAAGTGATCGTTCTACTGAATTAGCAATAATAAGTGTATTAAATCAAATTGTCAATGCTATAGAAAATAAAAAAATCTCCATTGGCATATTCTTAGACTTGTCAAAAGCATTTGATACTGTCAATCATAATATTTTAATCCATAAGTTAACATACATTGGTGTTCGTGGTGTAGCACTGCAGTGGTGTTGAAGTTACCTGACGAATAGATTGCAGTTTGTAACATATAACAACACGAATTCAATGCAAGATATCATGCAGAGTTCCTCAGGGATCTGTTCTGGGGCCATTGCTGTTCATCATTTATATGAACGATATCTGAAAGTCAAGTAATCTGATTTCATTCTGCCTCTTTGCCGACGACACAAATTTACTTTATAACCACCATGACACTAATGTTGCTGTAGCGACGTTAAACCAAGAACTTGTTAAAGTAAATGAATGGCTTTTATGTAAGCTGTCAGTCAACTTATAAAAAACAAATTATATCATATTTAGTAGTGAACAAAATAAATATGTGTGCAGAAATCCAGTCACTATGAATGGAGAAATCCTTAATCAAGTCAAAAATACTAAATTTCTTGGAATACATATTGATGAAAACCTATCGTGGAATAAGCAGATAGAAACACTATCCAACAAAATATCGAAAAACATTGGTGTTATGAATAGGTTGAAGTTTTTCCTGCCCTCAGAAATTCTTTTAACAATTTATAATTCTCTTATTTTATCATATTTAAATTACGGAATTCTTTCATGGGACAACTCGAGCACTCAAACTTTTTCTTCTGCAAAAAAAAGCAGTCAGAATAATAACGAAGTCCAATTATCTGGCACATACCTCCTTTGTTCTCAAAGCTGAGAGTACTTAAGTTGAATGATTTATACAGTCTTAACATAGGTAAATTCATATATTTAAGTACAACCATCGTATATATGCTGCCTTCAAATTTCTGTAACCTCTTCACAATGTCTTCATCGGTTCATTCCTACAGTACTCGTGGTGCATCAAAAGGTGATCTTTATATAAATTACCATAGAACATCGCTTGCAAAACAAAGCTTAATTACTCGGGGTGCTCTCCTTCGGAAAAAACTAGACAGCAAACTCAAGAGCGCCACTAGTTTGAAAGTTTTTGCAAAGGAATTTAACGATAATGTACTAAGTCAATATTAGTCCATATTACTTAGCTTAATTTATCAATTCGTTTATTTAACTAGAAAAGATCATTTCTATCATCATATAAGTCAAGTTCTGTCTTCTTGTCCCTTGTCAGTAGAATATTGTTACCAGTAATAATTCTTGTATCATTTTACATACATGTATACATTGTGTACTGTCACTTCAGTTTGGTCTCATAATATTTGTCTCATTGTCCAACGTTTGTAGAAATAAATATTTGTCCTTTGTCCTCACAGGGAGAGCATGAAAGCTTGCTTCGCTCTTGCTACATGTTGGTATCGCAGTGTATGATAATTGTTATATTAGATTACTAATTTAATTATAACAACCAATTAACTGTATGGATGATTAACCCCTTGAGTACGGTGTTTTACGGGAGACGTCGGGGTGCCGCGGCGGTTACGGCAGCCAAGCGAACCGCTACAATGTGTTTGTGCAGTCAAGCATAACCTATGTATACACAATAATCCAACAATGGATTGAAACTGCACAAACAGCGGCCAATGGTGTCATCCGGCCTGGTGGCACTGTTTAATCCAACAATGGATTGAAACTGCACAAACGGCGGACAATTGCGTCATCCGGCCTGGTGGCACTGCTTTTTTTGCGCATATTTGCGGCATCCGTACGCAAGGGGTTAACTTCATGAAATATTAATTATCAACTTTGTATTATGTATTTGAATTGTATGCCAACATGAAAATAAATGTGTGTGCGACTCCAAAAGTCAATTTTCCCTAAAGTTTGGAAAACTGCGACAATAATACCTGTTCCTAAAGTTGCTAATGTTACTTCATTTACTCAACTTAGGCCCATTTCTTTAACACCCATTTTTGCCCCTGTAATACATGAAGTTCCATCTGGTACACTTTTTCTATATTGTAGTTTATAATAATCTAGTTTTATCTGACAAATATGTTAAATTCTGAGTGTTATGTTTTTTTATGCGATTGCTATTGTCCTTTTATGTGAGATGATTTTTTTGGTAAATGTTTGATGTTTGATCGATGTTTTATTTAAACCCCAGTTTTTAGTGTACTTTTAATAATTTTTATTTATATTGTCTCAATAATTTTTACTTGTAAACCAGTCTAATTAACCACATTTGTGGTTATCGATTTGGTGTTTGTAAATATACTTTCCAGGCCATTGGATGAGCATGACGTGCACAAAGCGTCGGGAGTGGATTGTTCAGGTAGGATGTAGCCCTAGAAGGACGCCATGATATGGCGTCCTAGCGCCCAATACTGCAAAACAGTTCCATGCTAGAGAAAGAGGTTCAGAAATCACACTTTACCTGCATAAATATTCTTGGCATCATCTCTGTCACACAGTTCAACAGCCCATCTCCCAGGTCGGATAGAAATATTCCTCCAAGAATGTCAAGAACAGAAGATATTTGCGGCGCAAAATCGTCTCCACGCGACGCCGACTTCACGAACAAGCGGAGCAATACCCACATCTGGAACGTTTATCAACAGAGGGCGCAATTTGCAGTCGCCGTGCACGGCCAGCCGTGGCGCGCGCGCCGCGCAGTGACCGCCTATAAATTGCGCCCTCTGTTGATGAACGTTCCAGATGTGGGTATTGCTCCGCTTGTTCGTGAAGTCAGCGTCGCGTGGGACGATTTTGCGTCGCAAATATCTCCTCTTCTTGACATTCTTGGAGGAATATTTCTATCCGACCTGGGAGATGGGCTGTTGAACTGTGTGACAGAGATGATGCCAAGAATATTTATGCAGCTAAAGTGTGATTTCTGAACCTCTTTCTCTAGCATGGAACTGTTTTACAGTATTGGGCGCTAGGACGCCATATCATGGCGTCCTCTAGGGCTAAGGTGGGATGCAAACAGGTCCACATGTGGTATTCCCAGGATATTGAAGACGTGCTTGACTACTGTTATGTAGGATGGAGAGACCATTCTGTTGGATTAACAAGACTAGGGCTGCAACATTTCCCGGGAAAGTTCGAGTGGAAAGTTTCCACCGGGAATTAACATGAACTAACGGGAACTTTTAGGAACTTTGGGAATAAAAAAAAAAATCCTCAATTCAAAGTTAAAACAGGGGAATCACCGTGTAGATTAGGGTACTAAATAACTTTATAAAATAGTATGTTGCTATTTAAAGTTAACGGTGCGAATGGTGCAAAAATCGGGTGCAAAAACTTTGCGAAAATGTTGCGAAAATGTTGCGAAAAAACAGTGCGAACATTTTGCGAAAGCGGTGTGAAATCGAAATCGGTGCGAAGAAATGTGCGAAATCGTCAGAGTCAGTGTGTATACTGGAAGACCCACCATGTGCACCGCAGTTCTAGCCACCCGTCTGCAGATAGAACATCACGTCATATTGGGCTGGGGAATTTTGTACTATATTGCATTTCATTTCTTTCGTGATTAATGTTGTCTGTGTTTTGAGACAAACTGAAGACATGAAAATCATTAACGGAAATGATTGGTCTTCGAAATCAAAGTGAAAGCAAAAGAAAATTTAATGCTGGAGGGGTGCAGGTACATGTACCATTGTTAAAACAGACTCCGTGCAGACTGATAGACAATATTACAAACACATGCACAGCGTCTCAAAAAAGGCAAGGCAGAAAGATATGCATGCGTAGTTGTTTTTCAAACCTCAAATTTTAACATTAAATTGGCGAACTGTGATTTTGAAAAAATAATATTTAAGTTCCTTTATACATCATGTTCAGCAGCCACAGCATTATAACAATTTGGAACTCCTTTTGTACCCTAACAGTCTCAAATCATCTTGTGACCAGTCGACCCGGTAGGTCACCTGGTCCCTCCACATATATACCCACAGGCCTTTTCACACTGGAGCGCCGAACCCCGGCGTTTTCACCCCGAGTTCAACCCCGCGTCGTTTCACACTCATTTCGCTCAAACCTACATTAGTTAACCCCGGGGCGAGCTCGCCCCGGGTTGGGCATGAGTGTTTCACACTAGTTTGTATTTCATCGACCCCCAGATGACCAGTAAATTCCAAACTTCCTCCTCGCTGAAAATAATTCCTAAGATTCCAGGAACACAATGACCAATACAAAAGAGGGGGGGGGGGTTCCCTCTGCCACATACTGTGCTTCAGAATAATGGCGCTGCGCTTTCGGCCAAGCTGTATACAATTAACAATAGCGCGCGCTTTCACAGGACCTTTGGAATTCTTTTGTCGAGACCACCTGTTTCACGCCCCGGGTTGAAAAATCTCACCCCTGGCCTGGAGCAGGGGTGAGTTCGCCCCGGGGCGAGACCAATCTCAGGGGTGGCCCCGGGGCGAAAATGGCTAGTGTGAAACGTCGCACATTCTTACCCCCGCGTCGCCCCGGGGCCACCCCCGAGATTTTGTCTAGTGTGAAAAGGCCTTACAATTCTTATTAATCTAGTGTTGAGTGTGACCGATCTACACGAGTCATCTGGTCCCTCCATGGTTCTTGTTCCTTTAAATACTTCTTTCTCACATTCCTTTCTCTCTATTTTCATGATTTGGAACTACAAGTATGCTCTGTTTAAGATTTATGATCCCCTGCTTACCATACTGAGAGATGCCCATTTTGGAACGTGTCTTGTAAAAGCATAGAGAACAAATGACTTCAATGTACATAAATGTACAGGTGCGTGTACATTGTACATAATGATATTTTTCACTATATTTTTCCAAATCAAACAAATTTACTGTTCCTGTTGTGAACTAATGGAGCGCAGCACAGTAATGTGCATGTAGCTGGTGTAAGCAATAACTCTCGTGCGTAAGTATTCCAAGTAACATTGCTAGATCAACATCAGCACCTGTGTTACAAGTACATGTATGCATTTTTGTGACCATAAAGGTGTGTATCCACCGTCGAACGCGGACGTCCTATTGTTCCCTCTTTTGTTTGTACTTTAACTTTTTCGGAAGACTCCCATACGTATTGTACACGATCTCAATCACGGATGTATTTTGGGAATCGCGGACGATATTGATCCCTTTGTTATACCTCCACGTTTGTTTGGGAGAACAAATGCACTGGTACATGTACATGTACATATGTATGTGCGCATTTGCCATTTCAAAATGAACCTGAAACTTGATCAGAGAGCGAACATCAAATTTTGTGTCAAACTCGGGAAATCTGCAACGGAGACCCCTGAAATACTTTAGAAAGCCTACGGCAATGAAGCAATGAGCCGGGCGAGGTGTTTTGAGTGGCATTCGTGTTTTAAGAGGAGCAGAATGTCACTGGAGGATGAGGAGAGGTCAGGGCGACCCGTCATAAGCACAACACCCGAAAACGTCCAAGAAATTAAAAAGAATTGTGCATCAGGATCGTCGGATCACCATCCTGGACATCGCTGACATCGTCAACGTGTCATTTAGAACAGTTCAGGCAATCCTCATTTCCAATTTGAACATGCGCCGCGTCGCTGCCAGGTTGCTGCCCAGGCTCCTGAATCCCGCCAAAAAGAAGCAGCACCACGTCGAAGTCTGCGAGGATCTCCGTCCACAGGCCCGGTGTCACGGTCTCATTTATCCGGTGTGCCCAGTTTTCCAGAACACTATTTAACGCAACTAAACCCTAACAAATGCATGCTCTCCACCTCCCCTACTCCCTGGATTAGGCTCCCTGCGACTTCTTTCTGTTCCCCAAAATGAAGTTTAAGCTGAAGGGTCGCTGTTTTGACACTGGAGGAGATCCAGCGAGAATTGCAGGTGGTGCTTGACGCGCTTACGGAACAGGGAGCGTTCCAAGCATGGCAGGAGGGAGCGGTGTATCACTGCACAAGGGGACTACTTTGAATGGGATGACGGCCAGATTTAAATCACGTACATGTACAGTTTTTGCTTGTTATAGGCCCAGTCTCGGAACTTTGTGATCGCACCTCACATGGATTTATGGATATCGATCAGCCTTAATAGTAACTGCCCCAGTAAGATTATGCACTTTACTCATGTACTGTATGATCATCAGCCTCAGGAAAACAAAATGAATCACCATACCACAATTTGACCTTATGAACCTGAAACAATTACAAGCATCCTGTTGTTTTCCATTGCATATGGCATTACCCAGCAACCAAGTGGGAAACATGCAAAGGGCAGTGAGGTTTTGGGGAAGCCGAAACTATTGAACAAACTCAGTCCAACTAATACAAATTCATACCAAAATCATTAGATGTAGGGAAAACAACTGTTCGCGCATACATACATGTATACATGTACATGTACTTTCCAGTGATCATCAGAGTGCCTAATTAAATACCACAAGTAAAATTGGTGAATACTTTCTACAACTTTTAAATAGACAAGGTGTGATTCAATCCATGAAAATATGATCTTTTAAGTTTGTTTTCTTTTTCGAAAACAACCACAATACACATGCATACATGTATGATCCGAGAAAAATTCTACTGTGCATGGTTTCCATGTTCTGCACTCCTGCTTAGATATTTGGCCACATTGTTCTCAGTATTGACACTTTTATCTGTTTCTGCACGGTAAATGTACATGGATATTGAATAACGTGGAATGCTGCGTAGCACTGGATGCATAATTGATAAAAAGTTCAGAAATAGTGCTCACGTAATGAATTGAGCAGCACCTGTATTTCTTAACTTTATATATATATATATATATATATATATATATATATATTACGCTATGTCCGGCGTAAAGGCGAAATCCCATAGACTTGTGCACAAACTTCTTTTTACTGTAACCTAACCCAAACTTTACCTATTTCGACCAAACAAGTTGAATCATTCTATTTAGACCCCATAAAGACATTTGCGACAGCAAAATTCTTGCTAGAAAAGGTAGTTGTGACGTTAAGGCGAAACGACTTTTTCGCCCTAAGGTCACCTTTCCCCTTAACGTTCACTTTTACACAACTCCGTTTCCCCTTTCCGTAGGAAATAGCAATATATATATATATATATATATATATATATATATATCCAATGAAATTGGCATTTATCACAATCCAAAGTGCTCGATACATCTCTTTAGAGCTATATTTATGAAATAAATTCAGGATATGAGTTAAATCAACTTTGGCATATTTATTTCTGTCAGACTGTTTCGTGCCGTGTGGCACTCGTCAGCAGAATGACTTAGAATATCATGTAGCATTTTCGTACGTATCAAAATATGCGCGCGTTGCGCGTTTCACAACGAACGAAGCGTGTCACTTGGTACGTCATTGCACTTAGTGCGCACGCTATGTCACTGAACTTAGTACGCACCTGTCCCGGTGTCTACACTTAGAGATGATTTCGCTTCTCTTATTTAGTGTACCTAGGTTAGGTTTGCATATGATTATGTATTTCTCCGCTATACACAAATTGCATCTCTTATTTACATTAGAGTATGGTAGCGCTCTTTGGATAATGTCCCATTTGATTTCAAAGTCCTTTTCTTCGTCCTTCAGGGTCCATACGTATTTACTCAGTTCGGTTTGTGCTCTCTTGTTCTCGCACCTGAACGACTGTTTGTGGTTCACAAGTCTCGCCTTGAATGTTGTGGAGGTTAGCCCGATGTACGACTCTGTTTTGCCTTCACTCATGACGGTGGCCCGGTAGATAATGTTCTTGCTTAGGCACTCTCCATTTAGTGGGCATTCTTTATAGCGGGGGCAGTTGCACGTCTTAGCTTCGGTGTCCTCCTCTTGTTCTATTTTCCGCTTATTGATCGACTGGATTGTTGCTTTGACGTATTCCGGTTCATTATCTTGTGGAGTTTATGTTCCTTGGGGAAGCATTTATCGATGATTTGGAGGAATTTCTTTCCAATGTTGGTTCGTACGTTTTGGTTGTATGGAGGGTTGTACCACGTCACTTCTCGTTTTCTGGTCTTCTTTCTTTTCTTTTCTCTCGGTTTGTATGTTAACTGGTATTTGTACCCGCTTTTCTGTAGAGCCTCTTGGTATGCTGGGGCAGCTTCCTCGAATGCATCCTTGGATGAAGAGATATTCGACCATGTCGACAGGCGTTTGTTGATTCCTTCTGGTATCTGCTTGGTTATGGCGGGTGGATGGTTTGACTTGGCATGTACATAGACGGGCGCGTTTCCTGGCTTCATGTACGGCCTGTATCCTTCCGTTCGCAGGTCTAGTGTGACGTCCAAGAAGTTTATGGTTGTCTTGTTGGCTTCTACCGTTATCTTCAAGTCATTTTCTCGGAATACCTGGCATATTTCCTTCTTGATTTTTTCTATTTTCTGTGGGGTCTCGTTGAACACTCTTAGACCATCGTCCCTGTAGAGCCCTATTCTGTTTCTGTATTTCGGTTCCAGGATCGACAGCATGTATGTCACGACTAGCTCACAAGACTCAGCTCCGTCGAAGCTGCCCATCGTGATATCGAATTTACTGTCTGCATATCGTTTTCTCCACGGAACTTGGTCGTTGAACACCACTGTCTGCTTTGTGTGGATGATGATGTCTTTCTCTTTGTCACTGATGTTCTCGTAGTTTTTCGCGAATTCCAGGGCCTTCAGGAGTAGGCTTTCCGTTATTGACGGGTAGAACTCCACAATGTCAAAATTTATGAAGCTCGATTCTTGCTTGTTTGGGATCTTTTTATACCACTCCAGTACGGCATCAGTGCTTTTCCATAGGTTGAATCTCGTTGCGTTTATGACTTTACTGACAATTCTGTCGAGGATCGTTTTACTCACACGTCCTATCTCGGATTTTGTTGGGCTGATTAGCAGACACGATGGTTTATTAGCGAAATTTTCTTTATGGTCTTTCAAAGTAATGAAGACTTCCTTCTCGACCAATTTGTCGATGCGGTCACTCAGTCCGAGACTTTCAGCAATTTTTTTCGCTTCTCAATTGATTTCTACTACTTCTTTCTCTTTGGCTTTCTTGTATGTTCGGGTTACATTTGTCTGGACAAGTTTTACATAGTCATCCTTTTCCATCTTGTAATAATTTAAAGTCTTATCAGCCTTGACGGTTAGTTTATCATCGTTCTTAACTGCATTTATATCTTCGTTCAACTTGCGTTGGAACTGGCTGGTATTCTTCTCAAAATCGACGTTTTGAATAAGACTCACCATATGGTCTTCGAATTCTTTCAGTTCTGGTATGACTGGTGGTGTTTTCCGGGAATTAAATCCGTACGTTTCCTCTTTCTCCTCCTTGTCTTGGGTCAGCTCCGGATGCAAAAAGAAGAATGCTTTCCATCTGATCCTTTTCATGAACATTTCCGTTTTCTCGATCAGGCGCTTGAGGTATGTTGTTCTCGATGCTACTGGAATATTCTTAGTCGAATATCCAAAATCCACTCTTTCCATTATGAAGTGTGATGTCAGGAGAGTGCTCAACTATAGAAAGTAGGAGCTATTATATCCAATGAAATTGGCATTTATCACAATCCAAAGTGCTCGATACATCTCTGTAGAGCTATATTTATGAAATAAATTCAGGATATGAGTTAAATCAACTTTGGCATATTTATTTATATGCCAAAGTTGATTTAACTCATATCCTGAATTTATTTTATTTCATATATATATATATAATATAAAATGAAGCAGAACTGCGTAGCACTGATGAAAAGTACAAAGTTTGATAAAAGTTAAAGCAGCGCTCACCAAGAATATTGGAAGGTGCTCGTCACCGAAAGCTCGGACAACTTCATTACGTGAGCACTATAATAACTTAACATTTCAACTTACTACTTATACATAGTGCTACGCAGCATTCCACGTTTTATATTTCAATTCCACCGCTGTGAACTTTTAAGATCTATCATTGTTATGGCCCGTTTAATATCCACATTGCATCTCCGTCAACGTCTTTTGGACTACATGCCCGATTGGACACCATCTATCCTGTGCCTCCTGACAACGACTCTACTGATGCCCAGCGCCGTTCATTAGAACAACGCATAACATTCATCTTGGGAACGCGCTCCCCCGACGGCATCAACGTGGAATTCAACGCGTTCATTCCACCCAAGAACGCACCGCCATAACATCCCTGAGGAAGGTGCTCGTCACCGAAAGCTCGGACAACTTTATTACGTGAGCACTATAATAACTTAACATTTCAACTTACTATATATATATATATATATATATATATAAAAAAAATTAAGTTGCAAGTATTCCATGTCTGCATTTTCTGTGGGTACTTGTAAAGTCCTTGCCAAAGCAACAGACCACAAAACCAGGCAGACTCATTCATTCTGCATCCAACACACATTGATAACGACTTTCATACATACATGTACATTTGTATGCTGCAAAAACTTTGGCGCAGTAGTGGTGTAATGATCATTGGAATACTGTTAAAATGACACCCATTTATTGGTCGAGAGCCCGTCATGTGGGTGGTTTTAAACAGCCGATAAAACACCAACTGGATTAAAACAAACGTGGCCCCTGAACCAGGATTTTCTTTTTACAATCTTCAACAGCGATCGCACAACCATGGCGCACAACGGTGATGCAAGTGTTGTGCCTCGACACCAAAGATGTATAGCACCGCACATGTACCGGTATGATCTTTGCTCGACACTTACACTGTGTGATTCTTCCAATAACAGCGTGGCAGTCAGTCCCACGTCCATCTGCATAGGCCCTCTTTACTAACTGTATGTACATGTATATGTCTGCCAACGTGGTTTTCAATATTGCCACATGACAAAATGTATTGATTTGTTGCAAACAAAAGTGAAATCCTTATCGGTCGTGATTAAATGACATCCAGCCCGAGCTAGTAAGTCCAGTTATATAAATGGCAATGCATGTAAAATAATTAGCTCTTTGATGTGCCAACTTAGTAAAAAAAAAAAAAAAAATCAAAATAAGTTCAAAATTGTACAGTTAAATTCAGTTGTGGTTTGTGTGTTGATTGAAAAAAGAAATTGAGGTGTTCTCAAAAGACTTAGATTTCTTTTCCTTGCCCCATACCTCTGGATCCCCAATGGCAATAATTTGCTGCTTATAGTCTGGTTCATATTGTTTGCATTATCTTATTACGGATACATACAACAAGAGATAACAACGTACATGTAGTTTCACCGGGCCCCGAACATGGATAGGGAAAAGGTACAACAAATAGCAGAATGGTTAAGTTTACTTTCGACAAATTTCAGGGATTTTTGCTGAATTATACAAAAAGCTATTTATGAATGGGATTTGGCTCGGGTCATTATCAGCATCCAGGCCCCAAGGCGGTTTTAAACGTACATGTACTTGTTTAAAAATTAACAATATCTGCAATACACCTATACTTTTATTCTTTGCGTTTTCAAGGTCAAAACGTGCAGAGGGTTTGGACTATCAGAAGATCATTGTAGCAATTTAGATTACAACTTGTCACCAGTTCATCACCAGAGAGAGAATTAAAAATGTTCCAAGCCACCTACATGAAAATATCTCCATTAAAAAAGGTTTGTAGTGATTTAAAAACTCTTTCCTATAGTTAATTCTGTGGTCTTTTCACTTAAAATTTATACATTAAAATGTGTACACGTATTTTTGAATCATGCACACAAAAATTGGCAATACATCACTGTTAAAATCATGATCATCTTTAGGATCCAAATGAATGTTCAACCCATGGCCCATTTACAAGGTTTATTTGTCTACTTAAGCCGTGTTTCCGCAGCCTCGCGGAAACTAGACGCGACATGCCTTCGCGTAATTCTACTGTGCATTCCCAATTGGACTTTTATAACTGCAACGGAATGTTCATTCGCCTTGCGAGGCTGGCAGAATATCACACATTGCGGGCACTATGCACAATCACCTTTGACCTAAACAGGATAGACGTGGTGACCAAGGTCAGTCTAGTCTAGTGTAGAAAATATGGCACTGTCTTCAAATGTACGAGTTTCAAGAAGAACTGGGGCCACGCAAAAACTGTTGGGCTGATTGTGATTTGGGGGTCTCGCAAACACCAGGAGGGTTTTGAAGGGATGGTGTATAACTCCAGCAGGTGGGCCTCCATATTGAGGCAGTTCTCCTTGAAATTCTTCTTTGCCTCCCCCAACATTTTCACTGACATCTAACCCAATTAAACCTCTCACAAAATCGATCAAATCTGCCATGTTTTAAGCAGTGAACGGATGAAAAACGAAGCTGTTGTATGCACTGTACGTTGGCGATCGTTGGTCAGTTCGCTCCACTGCCAACTAGCGCAATTGCACT
Organism: Hippasteria phrygiana; assembly: GCA_037893225.1. Classification (NCBI taxonomy): domain Eukaryota; kingdom Metazoa; phylum Echinodermata; class Asteroidea; order Valvatida; family Goniasteridae; genus Hippasteria; species Hippasteria phrygiana. Next base: position 1,526,577 of record JAZGUH010000197.1, read on the forward strand.
GTACACACAAGAAGACAGGGAACCATACCACCATTTTCACATGCACGCTAGCGATAATCGCTGTGTAGTCGACGGAAGTCCAAGTCACCTCTCCCGAGTCAGAGTCCGAGTCCCGAGTCATACAGGATGAGTCCGAGTCCGAGTCACGAGTCACAAAGGTCGAGTCACGAGTCACAAAGGTCGAGTCATGAGTCCGAGTCACGAGTCACCTTTAACTACTGCATTTGAAATACATTTTGAGGTACCGCGAAAAGCTAACAGTGTAAATGGTTAAATTTTTTTACAGCTTTTCTCTAATTTAATAAACTAGAAATTAATGTACATATATATATACAGTATTCTCTAATTTAATGAACTAGAAATTAATGTAATATACAATATGTCAAATAAACCATGAGATTAGCCATTGAAGTCATTCAATCTACATGTACATGTAGATGTGACCTGTATACCTTGTTCTTTATTTAATTAACATAAGAAACAGAACTTTTACAAACAAGGGGTTAATTTACACTTTCCATGTCGAAGCCTTTGACCAAATGATACAATAAGAATTGTACAAAGTACATGTACGTCAGATCCATGAATGAGGGTAACCAGCTGCGACTCAGATGCTTCCTACATCAACACACATGATTCAAAGCTACATGTACATCTATTGCCTGGAAAGGCGCCAGTCTGTGCCTGGAACGAATACTACAATATTTCATGGTGACAAAATTTCACGCTACACCGGACAATATCAACTTGTATTCACACAGTATCAGATGTGGATGCCAGGGTACATGTTTCGATACATTGATTTCCCTAATCAATATATCAAAAACGAGCCAACCGCACACATGCATGTACTATATTTGTATATGAGATCTGCGTACACTGCCTGTATCGCTTGCTCACTATAATAATTATCATGTAGTTTAAGGTACATTCCTACATGTACATGTATGTACAGTACCATTACAATGTAGGGTCATTTTTGGGGGTTCATTAGGTGTTTGGGCTCTAGCCCGAGGGGGAATAGACGTGCACTAGTGACCGAATTATGTCAGTCCATATGTGTTTTATAACACACCTCTGTCCAAAATATAAAATAAGAAACTTTTCATGCAGGGATAATTGAACTGTTAAATCCAACAATTAACTCATCAGCAATTCAACAATAAGCAATTCAACAATTATATAAAGGAATGCTTTTAGTTTCCCTGGATTCAGTGTTTGAGTTGCTGTTCACTGTTCACATCATGTTTATAGTGTATGCTTTTATAGTGATTATGAATAATACCACGCATCCACGAATGTTGTAGTTGTGGGTGCTGTAAAACCAGTCAAAAATTTTGAGTATAGTGCTAGCCTTGATCAAGGCTGTCAAGCTTTGTTCCCTATAGTATTAACGAGCTGAGCGAGCGCCCAGCGCTGACCTGGCCAACACAACCCAGTGCGTATGGGCCTAGTCCTGATGCCCAGTCACCACCATACGTACACGCATAGTCGAGGCGAAAGACAGCCTTGACCCAACCGTGTTTGCTCACTATGATAATGAGTACGCGCTATGGTAAACAGTCTTCTCTCATTGGATAATGAGATGAGATGACGCGCGCGCATCATATGCGTATTTACATTTGAAGCGCGTGTTTACTTTGGACTGTGTACGTGCAGCTATGCTGACATGAATATGCATATTCGAGTAAAAGTTTACGGGGTTTGATTGGCTCGACCAATATTGGCCGAAAATATAGAGAAATACATAGAACATTCGGCACGGTTGGGTCAAGGCTGTCATTCGCCTCAACTATGAGTGTACGTATGGTGGGGACTGTGCACGTACGTAAATGTACATTGTAATGTATTTTATGCACTGTTTACGGAGGGGTGTGGGGACGTACATGTACGTGTACGTGCAGGCTAGGCCAGCACTGGAAATGGGCGCTCGCTCTTTTCGGGAACAAGCTTGACAGCCTTGATCAAGGCTAGTATAGTGCCTGATCAGGCACTATACTTAGGAAATTATGCACGCAATGTCTTGACGCGATATTGCCGCACGTTTTTCTAAATACGCACAAATCAATGAGCGTCTCATCGTACAACTCTGTCCAAAATTATGATTTGCGTGAATTTAGAAAATTGTCACGCAACTGTCAGGTATGTGTAAATTGGCCTTTACGCTGACGCAAATTTCATGCACTAGCCTACATGTACATATTAGTGAATCCCACGTGACCATGTTTCAGCCAACCAGGGATAAAGAACCAGCAAGAGGTAAGTTATAAATATTATTATTAGTTGTTGGGGCTAAGGCCCAAACACCTGTTGTTATTCTACGAATTTACTATTATTGTTCTCAGGCAAATTCTTCTCCAAAAATTTTTGTCAACATGAAAACTGATATCAACTTCAATTTTCAATTTACATGAATGCCCAACCTACTGAAGATGTGCAAAAATGTAATTACGTCATGATGACGTCATCATGTATCAAATTACAAGCAATTAAAGATTAATAGATTAAATCTTTGAAAATCAATATAGAATTAACCGTGAGAGAACTGAACTTGACTTTTGCTTGAATTGATAGAATAATCTAGGATCTTCATTTTATCTCGTGCGTGCCAAATCACATGACCCTTCCTTCCAGTCCAAACCGAAGTGCCTTATAATTTGAAAGTGGAAAAAGATGTGAACTTGCTTTAAACGATGTTAAGTTAAAAAAATACCGATGACATCATAAAATGTTAGAGCGCCCTCTAGCGGCAGGTTGAAAAATGTTTAAAATGAATAATCAGTTGATGTGTGTGGCGAAGTTTGCTGAAATCACTTTATAATTGATATATAATCAGCTTCGTGCTAAGAACAAGTTGAGGGGGAGAAAGATTGATGACGTCACCAGACCGGAAGTTACAATGAAAAGACCTTTAAACTTTAACAAATTGCTGAAAAATCAACTGCTAGAGATATAATCCAGAATTTTGCTTCAGATAGCACAGTTAACATATGATCGGTGTACAGTCATGCGGCTGGGCACTACATTAACTAGCCCTTCACAGTGCGGTACAGTGTTAGCTCAAAAATTGCTGGCGCCACCATGGCGCACCTGCGACGCAACCCGCTTTACATTTACGACGAACCAAAGTCGTACTTGACGCATCCCATTCGTCACGATTTGGCGGGACATGACACACGCCCCCCGGGGGTCTGAGGTGCGTCGTTACAATTGATAGGTGCATTAGAGAGCCCTGAGGCATCAATCATGCAGTAAACCTGACAAAAACACTTTCAAATTGCGGGATTACAAAATGAATTTTTTGTGAACCACATAAATTTTACGTCAAATAATGGAAGAAAAAATTCAATTAAGGCGTGTGGGCGAAATACAAACAGTATGTGAATCGTTCGACGGTATGTAAATTAGGTCTTTAGACCATCGAACAGTTTGTAAACTATCGTTTGGGCCTCGCTTCCAGACCCGCTTGAAGAGTCCAACAGGAGCATCCTGCCTGCTGGACTTCAATGGCTGTGCCGCTGCTAATCCTACAGGGTTAATTACGCAATGATTTTTTTTCCGAAGGTGCCCAACATGATACTTACTGAGCGATCATGGTCACAGAGGCCTGATGATGAGGCTGGATGTTATGATGCATGTATGTTGACGTATATTGCGGATACAGTTTAGTTCATTCACGGGCTGTTTACTGCACTCGCACAGTATAAGCCCTTGCCCGGATCGGGTCTTTTGTGGCTACAGCTTCAAATTTGGCCATTGACAGGCTGTTGTGAAAAGCTCTAGCCACTGATAATAATGTCTGTGAGATAGTCTTACATCGGGATGCTCCTAGGCGCGTTGCCAAAATACTGTACAAACACAATGACAACATGAACTATTCTAATTATCTCTTATATGGGTTTTCTGTCAGATGTACATGTACCCCAGAAATATACATGTATGTGCACAAGAAGTTTCCCAAGACACACATTATAAAATCAGACGTGCAAATGTTTTTTAAAGTAATATTTATTGATTTCTTTGTAACATTGTCAGGCAAAGTCGGAAGTACACGTAGATAGTATAAATTCTTGGCATATTTGTGTAGTGATTGGTATCGATATGATTAAAAGCTATTGAATTACGCATTATTCGAAAATCACCAGGATCGCTGGTTCAGTTAATCAAATTGCTGCTACAGAATCGAAGCACAGCCTACATAAGGTTTGAACTCATGAATCTGACCCCCAAAAAAGTATTGCACAATAGTAATCACCAGAAATGTTTCAAGTTGGTCGTTAGCTTCACTTCAATGGGATTCCAATTCTTGTTAAAACCCTAGTTTCAAAGAATCTCATGAAAACTAGAAAAAATTGATGAAATCCACAAATATCACTGCTTGTAAAGGCTACTATGCAATTCAATTATGAAGGACGATGAGCAGATGAGGTACAATGTAGTAAACAAAACGAGTTCGCGTTCAAATGGACTGCCTATATAATTTTATGCCGTCTTTCTCTAACATATGTTAGCACTCTCCTTCAAATCAGCAACCAATGAAAGATTATACTTCTGTTTGAGATTTACGATCCTCTGCTTTCCTTATTGAGAGATAAACAAACGTGTTTTGTGAAAGCATCGAGAACAAATTGTACATTTACGTACATATGCACATGCACATGTACATGTACATGTACATGTACACGTAATTTTCCCATTTCACAAAGATAAAAAAAGTTTTCGCAAAAGTGAGAAAAGGGGAGGGGCTAATTCAAGTGGAAAAATTATTTTCCCATTTTGTGAAAAGAGTGTGAAAATTTTTCACACTTTTGTGAAAAGAGTATGAAAATATTTCCCCATTTTGTAAAAAGAATGTAAAAAAAATTCTCACTTTTGTGAAAAGAGTGTGAAAATATTTTCCCATTTTGTGAAAAGAGTGAAAAAATTTCACACTTTTGGGAAAACTTTTCACATTTTGTGAAATGAAAATGAATTCCCCAAAATGAAAAAAGTGTGAAAAGATTTTCCCATTTTGAGGTTAACTTTCAATTGCAATGTACTGTAAGCAAATTTGTACTGTCTAGCTGTCTGACTTGACCTTGACCATTTGTTTAGGACTCTGTGTTGGAGGGACTGTAAGGCCTTAAACACTGCTCGGACCAAGTTCCAGCCATTGATTGGTCATCCAGATGAGCTCCCCAACCCTGCGTCAAAGCATTCGTTGTAAGAATGGCCGATGGGCAGGGTGTGGAAAGACCACTCCATGTTGAAGGTTGTCCTGGGATAGCCACCAGAGAAGCTGATCCTGAATAAACTAGGTTACCAGGATCATTTTCGAGATAGAATACTGATGTGGTCGAAGTGATACAGGAGATAAAGTTGTATGGGACGCATGTGCATCCTGCACCAAGGGACCAGGTCCACCAGACCCACCATGAGGCCCAATAATTGGAGCCAGGCCTTGGCTGGAAGAGTTGCCAAGTTCAGAAATGCCCCAAGGTAGGTTGGTTGTTGCAAAGGAATCAAAGAAGTTTTCTTGACATTGATTATAAAACCCAGGTTGGTGTTAAGTTGAACTATCTGCAGGAGTTGAGAGGTCGTAGATTGATAATGGGTCGCCACTTGCCTGACTTCTTTGAAGCAAGGAAGGAGGTTGATGTGATGCCCAGGGTGGATCCCGTTGGAAGTGAAATGATAGCATTCTCTCCCCTTAGCGATTTGATTTCCTTCTCTAAAGCAGCCCAGTATATGCAATGTAGTGTCTGTGGGAACAGGAGTTGGTTGTCGGGAAGCCATATTAAAGGGTTGCTGGTAACTCCAGGCGATACCCCGAAGAAATTATCTGAAGAACCAAGGTATCCGAAGTCACGTGACACCATCTTTGGCTGAACTTTGCAAGACAACCACCTACTGGACCCGAAGCAAAGGCAATAAGCACTTCGCTGCAGTCAGAAGCCCTTGTTGGCTAACGACCCCCGGGACTTGGAGGGCCGTGCAGGTTGGGGGGGGGGGGGGGGGGGGGGGGGGGGGGGGGGGCTGTCTCCGAAAGTATAGGTAGGCTGAATAGGATGAGGAAGCTGAATATGATGTAAGCTGAGCCCTGGCAGACAAAAGAAGGCCTATGCTTCTTCCTACTAGACTGACCGGATGTAGAAGTGGACGGGAACTTGGCTGTGCATCGTCGAAGATCCAACTTGTCTTCAGTTTTGAGACGTTTAGCTTCTTGCAACATAGCCTAGTCAAACCTGTTGTCAAAAAGATTTCCCCCATCCAGGGGAAGATCTAGCAGGCAGTGCTTGGAGCCAACTGATAGAAAGAACAAACTGTCCAGGACAAGGGAACATCGTAACAAGGAAGTGGTAGCAAACTATAATGCAAATTCCCTAAGACAAAAACCCAGACAGTCATCCAGGAAATGAAACATTTCAGGCAATTTACCCGGGTCAGCTAAAAAGGAATCTTCATGGCATCTAGCGAGAGCATCAGACAACAGGATAGATAATTATAAAGAGGCTACTTTCGCCCCATGCAGAAATTGTCGTGTTTTTGTTTTCACATCAAAAATGTCTCCCCAAGTCCTTAACTTCTGAAGACAAAGTTGGGGTCGAAAAGTATTTTTCTAAGTCTGATGTAAGATTTTGATGCACTGTATCTACGGCATAAGGGGCCAAGAAAGCTCTACCAGGGAAGGAGGAAACTGGAGAAGCTTGCCCACTTCAGTGGTCAGGTTAGCCCGCTTTGAAATACAGAGGCTGACACCATCAACTGACTGTCTAGAAGAGATATATAACTCTGAAGGAGATCTGGAACAGGTGTGTTGACCCTGATGCCCAGATTCACCATAAGTAGTCAGTAAAAAAAAAACGATGTCGCCCCGACGTCGATCTGCTGACTCTAAACGGGAACGTGAGGGGGCGTGGGTAGCGTGCTGCGATCTTCCGGTAGTGGAGCGGAAGTGTGGCCACGGGAATGGGTGGCCGTACTGGTGCGGATTGACGACAGTGTTCCAGAGTGAAAGGCATGCCATAATCCCTTAAAGGTAGTATACACGATTGGCTTTTGCTGTAATTTTGAGAAATAAATGAATTTGGTGTTTAGTATATTATAGCATGCTAGCTAGCAAATACTGTATCACTGACCTGTTTAAAGTTTTATGTGCATATAGATGCTGGGAAAAACCAAAATCTGTGTAGAGAGAAAAATTATGTTCTAGTAGTCTGGTTCCCTGACCACACTTTAGACAAAAGGAAGCAACTTATAGTTGTCGGGGAAATATCAGGTCGAGCAACTAGATTTCCAACGATTGTTATGCTTGGAAAAAGATATCAATTTCACTTTTTCTCAAAAACGACAGCACACCGGGTGCCATCATTGCACAGGATGATTAAGACTGCTATTAAGGCGCCCTCGAAAAAAGATGGCAGCGTTTTGACTGATACGTCACAGCGATTTATCCGGGTGACTAAGGATCGTGCAAAACGCGGTTTCACCGTACCAAATTCGCTAATGCGAAGGGAAGTCAATGAGGTACACGTATAACGTGCTTATGTTAAAATCATTAATATGCATTTGCGTCCGTTTAGAACACGGTGACCGTGTTGAACTGACACAATTACTTGTAGGTTTACGTAAATGAAGATCACGGTGGCTGCGTTGTCTGATCTAATGTGCATGAAATACGGAGGTGTTGAAATGTTCGTTTTTTTCGGACTGGAAAGTGGACAAATATTTAATAAAACAGACATCAAATTTCGGCTCAAAACCTGCGATAGAATGTGTTTAAGGGACAAGACCAAAACTATTTTAATTAGTTGTTCAGAGCACTCGCTCTCAAAAGTAAATAACAAGCCTTTTACTACGATCTCTATTCAACATTGAAATTGTTCTTCCGCTAAAATCTGACATAAAATTAAAGTAGTTCACAAAACAAGTCATTTTGTAATCCCTCAATTTGAAAGTGTTTACGTCAGGTTTGCATGATTGATGCCGTCAGGGTCTCTAAGCCTCGACCAATTTGTATGTTCCGTAATTGTTTTATTTTATATAAAAAAGGAGGAGCTTCGTTCATCACACCTATAAGAAAAAAATCACGGAAAGTAGTGAAATTTAATAAAACCAAGATTAGATTTTTCAACACAGTGCGACTTTTTTTCGAAGTCATGTTCACGTGTTGACTGTACATTTGTTGGTGAACATTCCCATCATTGATTATACTGATTGACAGAGTTACAATGTACATGTATATTTTTTCCCAAGAATGCCCCGATTGATTTTGAAATGTCTTTAATTCAGACGAAAGCACACATTTTGTTAAATATTACAAACAGAATCCAGATGACTATTAATAAGATATTCACTGATTGCTCATATTATTCGTTTCGATGTTACTTTAATTTCCATACTCTTATGAAATATCATGTAGACAACAGCAAAACAGGAATAAATACACGACAAGAGGTGTAAAATCATATAAAAATCAACAAACGCAACTCCTGGGTAAAATAAAGTGGTAAACAATGATGTGATAAGCTGTAATTAATGTTGTAATGAACAGTTCACGGTAGGCCTACATTTGCAGATCTATGTCTCTTCGCTTAACAGAACATAGGGCTTTTCCGCATTATTTTTTTATGATGTCACTGCGATTTTTGCTTGCTTGTGACAAGTCTGCCTACCCACCAGGCTTCATAACAATTGGACCTACCAATTTACATGTCTTACGAGAAATTATGCCTTTGATGACGTCATTATGATGGTGCACATATTTTGCATTTTTTGTTACATTTATAGGACCTAACAAACCTATTACAAAAAGAATTTTGATATTAGCATGTTCTGTTGATGAGATATGGCTTAAAGAAAATTTTAAGGTAAAAAACTTTAAAATTACTATAATTTCGTATGATGATGTCATCGTGATGTCATCGTGACGTCACCAAAATTTTCATCAACAACAAATGCTTGCCTACCAACATACTACGTTTGGGCGTAATCGGACCTACGGTTCTCTAGATACGGCCCATTGAAAAATGCACATTTAAGATGACATCACGTGACACGTGATGACGTCATCACCCCGTCACTCTTCGGCATACAATTTCAGCTTAGGGTCTATGTTTGTGTTAAGTCTGATTAAGATCTGAGGTTGTTTAGTGACCAAAGTGCCACTTACAAAATTTGAGTACAAAGTCTATGGGATTTTGGATAGAACTAAAAACTCATAGAAAATCAGCCGATGACGTCATCATGACGTCACTTCGGATTTTACATGCTAGTGGCACTATCTACCTACCTAACAATTTTTATGATGATGGGACCTACCCTTTTATGTGTTTCCAAAAAAGCACATTTTTGATGACGTCATAATGACGTCACACATTTTTTACATTTATGTGAAAGAATATAAAAGCTAACAAAGCTATTACAAAAAGAATTTTGAATTTAGCATGTTCTGTTGATGAGATATGACTTTAAGAAACTTTGAAGTTAAAAAACTTTAATATTACTGTAAAATCGTCATCATGACGTCACCTCAATTTTCACCTTTAACATGAGCTACCATACCAACATACTAGGTTTAAAGGAAATCGGACCTACCGTTCATTAGATATGGGCCCTTGAAAAATGCACCTTTAAGATGACGTCACGTGACACGTGATGACGTCATCCTCTTCGACATAGGACCTAACATACAATTTCAGCTTAGGGTCTATGTTTTAGGTACGTTTGGTTAAGATCTGAGGTTTTTTAAGACCTAAAGTGCCACCGACAAAATTTGTGTACAAAGTCTATGGGATTTTAGTCAGAACTAAAAGAAGAAGAAAAAAATTAAAAATCAGAACAAAAACAAGGCCTTTTCCGACGGAGTGTCGGAAAAGCCAAAAAGACCGAAACTGCAAATAGAAAATCAAGATGAGAAGCTACAAAATGTACATGTATAAGAATATGCCGTATAATGACAGGAGAAATCTTGTGTACGATATAAACCATATAAAATTAGGTGCCGAGAGTGTATATATACAAGTTTGAACCTAGGCAGAAAGCTTTTCATTATTTTACAAAATTTAAAACAATGATAAATCGGGTACAATATTTAAGCAAATTGCCTTGTACAAATTAAAGGTATAGCTATTATTATTATCGTTATGTGCCTACCTGTACGTCTATCACAAGGTTGTCTAGGCAATACTGTTACAATGGAGCTATTGATGCATGTCCTGTCGAATTGAACCAATCCACGTGTTTGGGCGGAGAATCAGCTTATTGGTGGAGTAATCTCGTCGTCATGACCCGGGCAGGGGGGAGGGGGGGGGGGGGGGCAATGCCCCCCCCCCCCCCACTTTTTCCGCTTTGGGCAATTGCCCCCCCCCCCCCCCCCCCCCACTTTTGGCAGTTCCGCATAAAGAAAAACATAGGACCGGCGCTGCTTTGCTTTGCCCCCCCCCCACCCCCACCACCCACACCCCCCCCCCCCACTCCTCCCCCCACTTTCAAAAGTGTTCCGCCGCCGCCCCTGCCCTAACCCAAAAAAAAAAAATGTATATATTCCAGGATCGAAAAAAATGTTCCTATTTTTCTAATTGTCATCTTCTCTAAACGTGGCTGTATAGAATCCAAATTGTTGTCAACTACATGTATGTTTTCTTGGGAATATTTATTAATGGAATTTCCACAAATGTTGGCCCTAATGCAACTTTTATGGAAGCTGTTATATCTGGGCAGAGTAGGCCCTAGGCCTACCCTAACCCCAATCAAAAAAGAAAAACCGTGCCATGTTTGAAAAGTTTATAAAATGCAGGATCGAAAAAAAGGTTCCTATTTTTCTAATTGTCATCCTCTCAAAACGCGGCTGTATAGAATCCACCATGCCAAACCCATTCCCCTTTCACCGACACCGATACGGGCACATACATTTAAAACAGTCTAGAGAAGGTCGCGTCCCCAAACAATCAAACAAACAAAAACAGTCCAACACCCAAAACTAAAATGCGCCCGGCAGACAAAATCCCAAGAAAGAAATAAGCTAAGTAAATTGAGAAAGAAACAATCACCTCCCTGTGCGCATTACACAAACTTATTACATGCCAAGCCCAATCACGAGGCGCCAGCGCTGCACGAATTTACCACTCAAAAAATACATTGCGACAAGCGGAAACATCTTAGCGAGAATGGCCTTACGTTCAAGTCAACCGCAATTAAAAAAATACTTTTGGTGGGAACAATGGGCGGAGATGAAATGTACTCAAGTTTTGCGAATTCGCAGTGCGAAAACTTGCAGTTTCCCGTTGAATTCATGCTGACCCATTCCTATTTAGGCCACAAGCCTAGGCCTAACAATTTTTAATATTAACTTTCTATTCCAAATACCCCCATTTACAAGTCAAGAATTTAAATCATTTGTATACAGTACATAAAAACTAGGAAAATATATGCGATGCTAGTCCTAATACTTTTTGCATGTATTAGAATTCCAGAACTTTAGAGTTCGACTTCGTACAGAGTAAACTTTTACCAGTCTTTGGCGGAGTAACTTGAAGTAAGGATACAACATTTTGTATAAATGTGTGCTTGAAAATATTTAATGACTTGTCTTTCTGGACATATTTCATGTAACCATCATTTCAATATTGTCAGATTGAAACCCTTTTACCACCGTCATTGCCGAATGCCGCAATTCAGGCATTATGCGCCATGGTAATACACTAAAGTTTACAACTTTCAAATGAACCATGACGTAGGCATTTTTTAATGGTCAGTGTTCTCCACGGCCTGAAATGTTAGCAGGGCGGGAGACACAATGCGAGCGCGGAGCGCGAAGCCCTTTACAGCGTGGGGTCCTGGGCCCGCTTAAGGGCCCCGGGAAATTTTGGATTCTAGAATGCTCTGCATTTCCTGGCCACTTTCTTCTGACTCTTTGAATAAAATTTGCTCGTGTTTACAACTTGAAATGATGGCAACATTTTTAGGGGGAGGGGGGTTTGGTCATCAAAAGTTGATTTTTTTGGGGGACAATTTGTTTTACTGAGTGGAACTCGTCACCGAGCGGGGGGTTCAGTAGTCTTGGTTCCAAGACGTCCTTAGCGGTGCGACAAATAGCGCGCACGGCCGGCCGACAGCGCCCTCTCGCTACAAACACACACGCCACCGCCAAATCGCTAAGACCGATTTGACCTTGGCGTGTGTGTGTGTGTAGCTTGAGGGCGCTGCTGTGCGCGCTGTACGTCGCACCGCGCTAAGGACGTCTTGGAACCAAGAATATGGGTTCAGAGTTAAGCCGGCCGGTGAGCTAAACATGCACGTACACACAGCGTGCGTGGATAAGGTATTTTCCGAGAGAAAAAGACGCCCTCAAGTGTTACGGAACATTGTAATTTAGGTAAACTGGTTCTCGACGCGACAAAGTGAAAATGATATTACCAGGGAGATTGCAACCAGTGCAGAATAATATTACAGAATAATATATAGTATAGTTTTATGATGTGAATGCATAATATGTTGCGTACGTTGCGTCCAGATCTGTTCAATTACTATAAACGCTACTGCAATACTGCTGAATGTTAATGCTGGCAAACTCTTCATGTTCGTTCCACAGAGTGCGGTAAACTTCTTCGTACTTAGATAAGGGCAGGCACCAGAAATACACAGACCGTTCGCACGCGTCCGGACGGCAGGAACGCAATCTTTTGTTCTCCCTCACCCGTTCTGCACGCGTGCTCACGGCCCCCCTGTTCTGCACGCGTTCCTTTACAACAAAAGGCCCGTCACGGTCTGTGCACCGCTACATTCTCCTGTGGCACTAAAAGTATGCGAAGAAAAACGTGTCCAATCGTCGCTGCAGGAATGGCCCGAAAATACGGGCAGTCCTTGGCAAACACCGCCATCGGGAAAATGATTATATTTCCCCATTTTTCCCAACGGTGCCGACCGGGTTTGGAAGACACGAAGACCTCAAAATTTCCGTCAAAATAAATGCATAAATGAAATAAGATAACGATAAATACGTGTCACTTTTGCCATGGGGAAAAATACTAAAACAAAACAAAAACTGCCCATGCCGAAAATAGTTGAGAAATTTCACACTTTTTTCCATACACATCGGAAATCTTGCTTAACGATTTTTGTAAACTAACTTATTTTGTTTTTACTGTGTCGATGTTTGTGAGCAGTTATGTTAATACTTCATTGTAATCTAACCCGGGTACAATTTTTTTTTAATAATTGGAGGGTTTCAGGTAAATAATTCAGCGGATTTTTTTTGCCCTTGCAAAACTTACGCTGACTCTAGCCCAGGGTTTTTATGTAGCCCATTGTTCACTCTTAAAGTATCATTTTTTGTTTCTCAAGTTACGGTTGAATTAAAAGTAATGCCAGCTTCGCTTAATTGTTTTTTGCGTGCCGTATAGTATTTATTTTCATTGGTCAATGGTTCCGTGTTGCGCCTCCCATACCCAATTGGGCTGGGCGCGTGCAACAAATTTCAGTATAGTTTCTTTCTTCACGGGCTCCCCTTGATTGTTGGGGGTAATTTATCCGGTGTTGGGACTGTTCTTCCTCCATGGTTGGATACAGACGGAAAGGGGAACTGAGGGTTTGACATTGTGTATTCTATCCAGCATTGTTTTGAGAGGATGACAACTCTAGTAATGGGAATAACATTTTATTCGATCTTGAATCCGTCTTCAAAATATGGCGCAATTTTACCTTTTTAGGTTGGGGGGTTAGGTACGTACATGTAGGCCTACACTGTCCGTTGTTTCAAATCAGTTTCCATAAACAGTTAATTGTATTATATTTGTCGAAATATTCCCAGGAAAATGTAGTTGACAAAAATTAAATTTTCAACACTAGTAAATATCGAATTCTTATGTTGCCATGGTAATTATGTTGCCTGGGAACGGCGAGTTTCTGCTCTGTCTGGTTTACCTGTGCGTGGGAAATTCCCAGGATGACTCCGAGACTTGCAACACGTGCTGACGGCTGTTTCAGTTTCGGGTCAAGTTTAGGGCAACCAAATAAGAAAGCAATGAACTCGTATCACGCACCAAGAGCGTGCTCCCCATTGTACGTACATGTACATTGTACATGTTCAGGGCCTGCCGGCCCTATGCGCTGTGCGTATGTACTGTGCTGCATGCAAAAAGTACAGTACCGTACATTTGTACTTGTACAGTGTGGGGCCGGCTGCTAGTGCTGCCCGCGCCACACGCAGTGTACGGTCATCAAGCTACATACCGGGCGATACATGAACGATACATGAACAGCGTGCACCACGCACCTTCTCGATCTCTCCCGTTTCCTTGTGCCTGTGAATTTGCAGGCGGATTTTGAGCTCTGTAGTTGCCAACAATGCTGCACCGTCACGACGGGCTGATGAAACTTGCAATGGACTCGACTCGTGAAATTGAGTGTCAAGCCAAGAACCCCAACAGATGTTACAGCCTACATGACTACAGTTTGACGGCCTATGCTCAGTTATACCATAGAGCTCTATGGTTTAATCATGGAGTTTCCTAACTCCATGGTTTAATATACCGGTACTACATTGTATGGGCACGGACTCGTTCGTTCTTGACAATAGGAGTTGTGGTTATTATGACACTTCCAATTATTTTACCATTCCATTTTACTATTTCGAAGCCTTCTGTTATTATCAGGATTATCAGCATTAGTAAACAATCTATTTTTTTTATGATTTTGACGCTGGCTTTACGTATACAACCTTCCTGAAAAAGAATTTGAAAGTGTGAACATGATTTCTGATCAGATTACTACGATTGGCTGAACGATGTACATGTACATGTACTTTTGCCAAATTTCTTTGTTGAGCTTAAAACATATCCAGTTAATTTTTGCATCGTTTATGAAGATTTTAATGTGTCGACATTTTAGCATAAAACACCTAAGCTGGCAGTATCTGATAATAAACAAAACAGATTCAGTAAAGTGTGTACTGTGTATTAAATACATTATCAAGTGGACCCTGACAATGTGATTATTACATTTTTCAGAATACCCCACTAGTTGCACAGATTTAAAACTCCAAAAACTGCAGTACCAGAGGCAAACATAATACGAATTATACTTGGATGATTTATGTTACTTTAACATCTGCAATCATTCTTACTTTCTTTGATTAAATTATGAACTTGGTATGAAAAAAATATATTGAAAATTCCTTCCTAAGTCTAAGCTGAATGAGTTAGCACACTAAACAGCCGTTGGCAACTTAACTCTAAACAATCGTCTTGGCGCGTCAAAAGACTAGACAGACGTAGGCAGTTTGGCTCATAGCCAAGAATATGTGTAGAAACTTTTCCTAGCGCAAAACAGTCAAGTCATGACGACGATATTACTTCACCAATGAGGTGATGCTAACATTCCAGGGGACCGCCCAAACATGGGAATTTCAGATCTGACGGCGTGTCCATAGTAACAATATTGCCTAGACAATTAGCTTGTGACGTACGTGTATAGCTTCATACATATTCATGTTTAACTTATACCATGTCTACCAACGTCATAAAAATACTGTTATAACAATGTTAACAATAGTAATTAGAAGTATAACCTTTAAAAATATATTTTTTTCGGCTCTGATTAAAACATTTGAAATTCATTGATAGGTCCATTTCTCAAGTAACATAGAAGTCTTCCACAGTTTATTTCCTTCGAAAACAAGAACTAAGCATAAGTCCAGTAGTACCCCCTCCCGTACCCCCTCCTAAAAATGAAGACCAGGACTTTTCAAAAGTATTTTATTTACAAGTGTAACGTACATTTATATTTAGCCTAAGAATATAATGGCCGTATACTGAATAAATGAGAACAATCAATGCATATTTTCTCCCAAATCAGAAAACCGAAAATAAATTTCCCCTTAAATCTTTGAAGTTCGTTCTTTTTTCTGCGGCAAAGCCGTCATGGCTCGCTGCTAAAGGCGGGAGGGGGAGGCCCCACACCACCTCCATCCTCACTACAACTAATATTAATCCAATCCCGTCTCCATCCGAATCTCATTCTATCCATTTTAATATAACAAAACAAATAGGCACGCATCTGTATCGCAGCTTGCCAAAAACTAGAGAACCCAAAATAAACTTAATCTTTGGAATATTACTGATGAAGGGTACGTAATATATGCTCCGGGGCTCAGAATTCTTTCTTTTTTCATATACACCAAAGATAACACAAGATATAATAATGTGCGCGAGTATACATGTACTCCAGCGGAGGTTTCTGCACTATACAGGAAGATGAATATCATAATGCAACAAATGTTATTCTTATCTTGAAATGGCCATTTATTAGGAAGCATTTTTTCAAAGGCCTGTTAATTTAATGACATAGGTAGGAGATCGTGTTTTGTTAGATTAAAAGAAATCTGGACATAAATCGTATTAAATTTCCTCCTGAAATCTGCTGAGAACGTGTTTGGGAGTTCCGTAAATTTTTGAAAAAGATTTTCAGATTGTTTAAATTAATGGATGATGCAAGCAATAAGCAATGCTTCATTTTTTGCTTTTCCGAAAATTTCGGAAAAGGCTTTGTTTTTGTTCCGATTTTTTTTTTTTTATATCTTCTTATTTTAGTTCTATCCCAAATCCCATAGACTTTGTACACGAATTTTGTGGGTGGCACTTTGGTCACTAAACAACCTCAGATCTTAATCAAACTTAACACAAACATAGACCCTAAGCTGAAATTGTATGCCGAAGAATGACATCACGATGACGTCATCACGTGATTTTTTATGAATTTTTGAATTATTAAAATCGTAACATTCTTTTCAATATATGTAGCGAACAAAACAAGATATTTTCAAAATTCTTTTTGTTATAGCATTGGTATGTCTCAAAGATATGTCCTAAAAGGGAAAAATGTTGTGACGTCATGATAACGTCATGAACAAAATAAAAAATTTAAACGCATGTCAGGGTCGGTCCGATTATAAAAATGTATACATTGCATTTTTCTCTACCTAATTCCAAAATTTCATGATCGTGGCTCACTCAAGTAAGAAATAACAGCCATTTGAAAATTTAGACCAAATTCAATATAACACAAAGGAATTCTGGGAAGGGTAGATAACCATGGCTAAAATGTGCATGCTGTTTATAAAAGGGGTTGATTTCTAGTCCTTTTTCAAGTCGCTAGACTATTGCCCATAGCATTTGTAAACGTTTTCTTTCTTACTAGCCACTTTGGCTACTTTTAAACTTGGCAGACACTTACACCAACCGCTCACAATGTGTGCCGAACTTTTACGTCAGGATGACGTCATCACATGTCACGTGACGTCATGTTAAAGGTGCATTTTTCAAGGGCCATTATCTAGAGAACTGTACTTCCGATTGCATTCATACCTGGTATGTTGGTAGATCAGCTCATGTTATAGATGAAAATTGAGGTGACATCATCATACGATTTTATAGTAATGTTTAAGTTTTTTAACCTTAAAATTTGTTAAAGCCATATCTTGTCAACAGAACATGCTAAATTCAAAATCTTTCTTGTAATAGTTTTGTTAGCTCCTATATTCTTTCACATAAATGTGAAAAATGTGTGACATCATCATGACGTCATCAAAAATGTGCTTTTTTGAAACACATATAAGGGTACGTCCGATCGTCATAAAAATTAGTGGGTAGGTAGATAGTGCTACTAGCATGTACAATCCAAAGTGACGTCATGATGACGTCATCGGCTGATTTTCTATAAATTGTTTAGTTCTATCCCAAATCCCATAGACTGTACACGACATTTGTAAGAGCCACTTTGGCCACTAAAAAATTTTAGATCTTAATCAGACTTAACACAAACATACACCCTAAGCTAAAATTGTATGCCGAAGAGTGACGTCATGATGACATCATCGTGTGTGTAAAGTGACATAAACTTCTACGTTAAATTTTTTAGTTTGAATTTTAGGTCCTACTAACCTAAGGTCTTTATTACATTGTACATTTAACATACACATTCGCCGTATAAAAAATTACCCTCTTTTGTATTCTGTCTTCTCTTGATAATAAACAAGATGATATCCAATTAAATAGTGAAAATAACGGAAAAGCCCTCTGTTCTGTTGACCAACAGACAGA
This sequence comes from Hippasteria phrygiana, assembly GCA_037893225.1. NCBI lineage: Eukaryota > Metazoa > Echinodermata > Asteroidea > Valvatida > Goniasteridae > Hippasteria > Hippasteria phrygiana. The sequence goes on from JAZGUH010000197.1 coordinate 1,544,654, forward strand.
CAGAGCTCTAGTTTTGTCTTGTTTACTGATGGACTAGCTAGTTAGTGAATTCAAGACAAGCAGATAATAAGCGCTGTTACCCATATAATTTCTTTAATTAGATAATGAGGGAATTTGGGAATTTACTAGGCAGTGGATTTTTTTCAGACTGTTACTAACGAGAAGAGAAAAACAAATTCTTCGTAAAATTGGCTTACTTGGCATTAGACTAGGATTCTTGTGATTTACGGTTGGGACCAAGAGAGGAATAAATTCATCCGGATAATAAAATTACGAGTGATTTAAAAAATAAATAAAAACATTCTCGGAAGAGCTTTCCAGTCAATGATTGACAGCCGACTGACAACATAAGTAATACGATCTACCGGTATCTTTTTTCGGAGATAAGTGGGTCAGGGAAAATTCTTTGAGTCGGCGCCTTTGTTGATATAGGCCTGTGAGAATATAACCAATGACAAGGAAGATTTTTTTCAGGCTAGCTTCATGATTGGACTGAAATGTTAGGAATAGGCCTTTGTGATATTTCACTGAGGAATTTGAACACTGCGAAAAAGAACTGTGACAATAGGCCTACTGGCTATCAAAAACTGGAAGGTGTATGACCCGGTATATAATGGCAGTCGATGTCCGGTTTTCAAATTACAAATCAGATTTAATTCCAAGCTAAATTCGGTAGAGTTTTTCCCTAAGCATCATGCACTTCGGATCTTCTTTAGTGATGACCCGTTCACGCACGCAAAGGAACGGCCTATTAACATAACAATACACTCTCATACAAGCTTTCCAAGGAACGCGTGCGAAAGGCCGTTCGGCACGGGGAAGGAACGGAGGCCGTTCAGAACGGGAAGGAACCTGTCCGGACGCGTGCGAACGGTCTGTGTATTTCTGGTGTCTGCCCTAAACTGTGAAGACGGTGGAGAATGGGGGAAAATCCAATGGAGAAAAAATAGCAGGGCGGTGACAATTTTAGCGGGGCGGTAAAACTTTAGTGGGGCAGCGTACATATTATTTATGACCTAACAAACTTATTTCAAAAAGAATTTCGAAAGTAGTTTGTTCTGTTGACGGGATATGGCTTACAGATTCAAGAACGTAACCATGTTAAAATCATATTCAATTACCGGCCTTTTAACATACATGTACCAGGTTTCACCCTAATCGGTCCAACAACTGTCTAGATATGGCCCCTTTTAAAAACGCACCTTTAAGGTGACGTCACGTCACACATAATGACATCATCATGACGTCACTTCGGAGTTTGCATTCTTGTGACAATATCTGTATACCCACCAATTTTCGTGACGATCGGATGTACCCTTATACGTGTTTCAAAAAAGCACATTTTTTGATGACGTCCTCATGACAACACACATTTTATGTAATTGGGTTTTGACCCAAAATGGAAAAATTGATTGACAGGGGATTTATTAACAATTTTCACTATAACTTAAAGATATTGACATTCCTGATTAATTGTAGCCAAAATCAGACATTATTTACTCCAGAAATGCCAAAATATCATGTCAAAACCCATTCACGGTTTCACGTGTAAAGGGGACACCAAATTAGTTTTCTGCTATTTTTGTGATAATTCATGCTCAATGTGGTGTGTTTATTTTAAAATGTATTACCCAGGATAAAACATCAAGGTTTATTGTGAAAATAACTTGATTAGACTAAAAATAACAATTTGGTGCATGATTGCGTATGGGGACACCATTTAGTGTCCCCATTTACACGTGAAACCTAGTAAATGGCCCAAAATTAAACATTTCCAAGCAGGCAATCTTTGTTATGATTTCACACTTATCAAGTGGGACATGTAATTGATGATGATAGATTTGGATTTGCCAGTGAACCCAATTGTCTTTTTATTTCTCAGAAACATTACACAAATTTCACGTGTAAAAGGGACACCAAAAAAGTGGGTCTTGTTTACACGTGAAACATTTGGGCTAACACACTGTCAATCTCGGTCAACTAGTTATTAAATCATTTAAATATGGTGCCATTCTTAAGCAGTATTAACATGCTTTAACATAATGAAGGGCATTTGTTCATACACTTATGTGCACATGGTAGTATTTGAGAACCAAACAATGCATTTCAACAGCAGTTTTTAAAATGTCGCAGCTTTGGTGTCCCTTTTACACGTTAAACCGTGAACTATTTAGGACACCATACTGTCAGGAAATTAGTCAGATGTTTCATCCTTTGCTACCAGATACTTAGGTACAAGTACTATAATTTGAGCAACTAAAATCATTTGTATATATATTTCACTGTTGGTAATACAAGGGAAACAAATATCACAATGTAAAGAGGGACACCGGCCCCCACATTTATGGAATCACCCAATTATGTATGATCTAACAAACCTATTACAAAAAGAATTTCTAAATTAGCATGTTCTGTTGATGATATATGGCTTTAAGGTCCAAAAACTTAAACAATACTATAAAATCGTATGATGACGTCATCATGACGTCACATCAATTTTCATCTATAACATGCTCACCTACCAGCCTACCACGTTTGATCTAATCAGACCTACGGTTCTCTAAATATAGGCCCTTCAAAAATGCACCTTTAAGATGACGTCATGTGACACGTGATGACGTCATCATGACGTCAGAGCAATATGCACGATTTCAGCACAGGGTCTCAGTCTACGCAAACTGTCATCAAGATGAAAGATCTGTTTACTGGCAAAAGCGCCGGCGAGAATGAAACGTGCATTGCCTATAGGATTTTTGATATCCCACGATTTGCGATGTCCCTTCTGAGCCACCTTGCACCATTGGTACACACTGCATGCACTGCAGAGCTGCGTGTATCACTTTGTATCGCACCCCGCCGGGCCACACACTCTACACTGACTTTGCTCTTACAGCGCAACTCCACACATGTTTACGTTGGATTGTAGAAACGTGCAACATGACACCCATGGTTACACTGCCTTCCCAGAATTCCCTTGTTATCATATTGTTTGGGGGCTAAATATTGAAATGGGTATATTTTGACGCTGGAGTGAGCTATGATCATAAGAACTTGGAATTAGGTACACAAAAATACAGTGTATAACACTTCCGAAGGTTTTTGTCATAAGAGATTGCTAAATATACCAAATTTTGACTTGAATTTAATGACCTCTAGATGACGTCATCATGACGTCACATCAACTTTTTTTATCTGTAACAAATCCTGGCCTATCAGCATTAAGACTGCACCCAATCGGACTTACGGTTCTCTAGATATAGGACCTTAAAGTGTGCACCTTTAAGATGACGTCACGTGACCCACGATGACGTCATCACAACTGTACTTGTCGAAGCAAACATTTGCAACGTGGTCTTGGCCTGGATCAAGTTTGTAGTCAATCTGATCAATGACAGTGTAAGTTTTTGAGTGTATAATGAAATTTGAAACATTAAACAAATCATAGAATTCAGCCGATGACGTCACCATGACGTCACTTCGGATTTTGCATGCTAGTGACAATATCTGCCTACCCACCAATTTTTGTGACGATCGGACCTACCATTACAGTACGTTGCAATTGAAACTTAACTCTGCGAATTGGCATGGAAAAATTTGCGAAAAGAATTCGCATTCGCATTCGCATTCGCATTTTGCATTTTGCACGCAACTTTTCGCACCGCGATTTCGCAGCGAAAACTTTGCGAAAACGATGCGAAAACGATGCGAAGAAATGTGCGAGCTTGTCAGTACAGTCACGTCAGCATGCCTTGCTGTTTTAGCCGGCTGTCCACATATGCAGATAGAACATCGTCAGCGAAATTCCGCTCCAGAAAGCTCCAAAATGGGTCTCGAAAAAAATTACGAGAGCGATAATTTTGTTAACATTGATGAAAAAAATCACTACCGTGCAGCTTCCGTGATTTTGGGGAGAAAATTTCAACTACAAAGATATATTTCTTACCGATGAAATCTCCATCCAGTTTGACAGGAATACATGTACATGTACATGTAGGCCCCCCTACTTTATAGCACATGTTCGTTCTTGCCGAATTCGTAAACAGCTGTTTGGCAATACCATATTTCGTTCTATTCAAGCACCAGTCCACACACAAAAAGTACACTAGTTCATCACGGACTAGAATATGTCTATGGAACGTACATTTGTACGTAGTGAGAATTTAGTTCGCCCATGGCCCGCTGCATGCATGTATATACGTATATAGACTTCAACAAAATATGCTGCTTCCACAGTGCCCGGCGCAATGTGTAAATCGAATCGTTGTACGTACTTCTTGACAAATTCTCTTTAATACGTCATGCTGGGCATGGGCCGCGCTGCTGCCGGCCAGGCCCAATCGTCATGTGCATCCTCCTCGGCGCAGCACGGCGCGGCCTCGGAGTTCAACTGACTTCTGGTTTTCGCATTCATGTTAGTTTTGGACAAAATTAGAAACAATACATTAATTTATTATGCGTTTCATACCCCTTCCTAAATGTTCATAAGAGCCCGATTTTGAAAAAATTGAACTTGGCCACGGACAAGAAACGGTAGCCCGTGCCGCCTGATTTTGGTTGTCCCACATCAGGCGATAGGAATTGTCGGTAATGGGTCAACTCGTACCCGAGTCAACTTGGGCATTATTACAATTATTTGGAACTCCATTTTAACAGTGTCAAATCCTCAAATTTTAATATGAGTTTGCAATATACTCTAGGTTTGGTTGTCATGTAACCATGGAGGAAGAAAACAACATAAATCTCAACGTACGATGCCATCATACGTCACGTCGATTTTCATCTATAACACAAGCCGGTCTACCCACAAACCATGTTTGAGCTAAATCGGACGTAAGGTTCTCTAGATATGGGCCCTTCAAAAATCACGTGCCACGTGATGACATCATCATGACGTCAGAGTAATAGGCACTACTTCGGTATAGGGTCCAAGTCTATGCAAACTCTCATTAGGATTAAAGTCTGTTTAAAAAAGTCTGTTTAAAAATCACGTGCCACGTGATGACATCATCATGACGTCAGAGTAATAGGCACTACTTCGGTATAGGGTCCAAGTCTATGCAAACTCTCATTAGGATTAAAGTCTGTTTAATGGCAAAAGTGGCGGCGAGAATAAAACGTGTGCTTTGTCTATGGCATTTTTGATAGAAGAACAAGAAGAAGGAGAAGAAAAAGAAGAAGAAAATCAGAACAAAAACAAAGGCTTTTCCGAAAAATTTCGGAAAAGCCAATAATTATTAGCAAATTATGCTATAAAATTGACGAGCAAAAGAAAAACCGCGACAAACTCAATGTTATTATTAATATGAATCATTTTTTATTAATATTGATCGATGGGTGTGCTGAAGATATTAAAGCAACTATGCATTCCTTACTCTTTAATTTCTAAGTGGTTAAAATAGAAAATACGCAAGCCGTAAGCTCAGTTGTCATTGTTTCTTGGCACCTTCCACATGTCTAAATGTTTCGCCAGTTCAGAGGGACCGAATAGACTTGCAAATGTACCGTAAGTACCGTTCACACCTCACAAATCGTGTAGTGAGTCTGTTCGTTTTTGTCTGTTTTATCGTAGTGTAATCCAAGTTGTTTATTATTTCACTGGTCAATTGGTGACTTTTGAGCTCAGATTAGTGGTTAAAGTTGTCATTTTCTTCGTTATCCCCCCCCCCCCCCTCCCCCTGTAAAAATAGAAAAAAAGAACAAGAACAACTGCCGCACGGCCCACCCAGCCAGGATACTCATCCAGCCCGCCAAAATTGGTAATTTTTAGGACTTATGAAAGTTTGTTGGGCTCCGTGCGCGTCATATGAGGGCGCTGTCCACATAGCAACCACACTTCCATGGGCAGTACACATGTACATGTACGTCGCTGGTATTACGCACCGCGCTCCTCGTTCATTTGATACTCATATACCAGTGGGATTGCTTTGTCTGTTTGCCGACTCTCGATAATTGCGTTTTCAATAAGAATATCATAGCAGGAACCAGACACTTCAATTGAAGTCAGGTATTTTTTTAAAGCTGTGTCCGAATCGCTTGTCTAGGGCTATTGTCTAGGTGTTCGTCCATTACAACTACGCGTGGCGTAGCCGTAGCTGTAGCTCTAGACGCCCATTTCGGACACGGCCTATGATGGCGTCGATATTGACCCCCCAACTCGCCTTTTCTTTCCGCTGAGATGAGGGGGTAGTTGTGTACGAGCCTATGGTGACACTCGTTTACACGCTGCTTACACATTTTTTACAAACTAGCGCTATGCAGCACAATGATTTTTGTGGTTGGTCGTCAGCGCCACGGTGCGGTTTATACGCCGGTGCGACTAATACGCCAACTTAAAATAAGCCCACCAAGCAGTACGGATAAGTTCCCGGTTGCATGAAATCTCAATCCAAAGTTTGCCAGGAATAACTGCACGTGTTCATGCTCGCTGAATACGCAAACAACTGTTTGCCAATAGACTTTACATTCAGTCTTTATTTGACCATATTTCGTTCTACATGTACTATATATACTGTTAATGTACGGTGTACCTCAGCAATGGCATAATAGCGAGAAAATCATAATATGTTTGTTTTATCACGTCATGAACAACATATGAAAATTATATTAGACTTCAATCTTTCACCTTTCAATTATCAGCTTAGCTCAAATTTTTGGTTATGAGGGTCCGGTCCGACAGTTCGATTCACATTATTATGTATGTTCTGAAATTTGTTGTATCCTCTGGTAAAACTCGACATCAAAAGTGGTTTGAACGAAAATCTCCGTCCAAAATGTGTACATTTACATTTTTTGTTTTCGTAGGGGCCTAGGTTAAACTTTTTCGTATAAATGTAACGCAGCGCGCAGTGGCGCGCTTCGTATGTTCTCATTTACATAACAATCGTTTTAATGAGCTGGAGGCTGGTCTGGGCGCCGGGCTGCGCCGCACTTCGAGGTGAAAACCCAGCCTTCAAAAAGGCGTTGTGATGCGCCGCGGCGGCTCTCGGCGCGCCGAGTAAAATAAAACTGGTATTGGGTCTTTTACTAGACTAAGTTAATAGTCTCAATCATCCTGTGAAATGATGGCAACACGGACGATCTCCATATGTATGTCTTCTGGTACGATATTTTTGGGGCCCTTTCAGTTTAGGCTGATTTTGAGCTACATTTGTAGACTTGTTGCAAAAGATGCTATAGCAGACCACCATGACGCCCTGCTGCATGATGAAGACCAATTTGACTTGTGATAAGCTAAGAACGCCATGTCAAAGCTTGCCTGGGAAGAGCGCAGTGTTGCAGCCACAGTTGGCCTCTGCACAGTTACTAATTTATTGGACACAGATATTCTCGCTCTTGACAATAGATTTATCATGACACTTCCAATTATTTTACTCTAGTCTAATCACGTCAATTTGCTGAACGATATTTACCTTATTAAAGAACCAAATTTCTTTGTTGATTTTTAAACTCATCGAATCAATTTGTTTCGTTTATAAAGATTTTATGAAGATGCGTCGATATTTCCATAAAAATCCAGGCTGATGTCTGATAATAAATAGTACTAGCCTATCTGATAATAATAAAAACACTGATTGTTAATAATCAGGCAATTTTGTAATGTAATAAAGTTTGAGTACATTTGGTAGTTTTTTTTTTCTATTTTGCCCTATTTTGCAGAATTTTAAAGGCGTATAGCAATTTAAAATGTGTCATTCTTCAGTCTATAAGTTGTGCACAATGCACATACAGTAAACAGCCGTTGGCAACTGTAAGGGCGTCCGTCTAGCCAGTTTGACTCATCGCCAAGAATGAGTGTGGGAACTGCCCTGGCGCGGCAAAACAGACAGGTACATAGGTCGTTATGACGACGAGATTACTCCACCAACGAGCTGAAACTAACATTTAGAGGACCGCCCAGATACATGTATAATTATGTGGATTGGATACAGGGCATTTCCATAGTAACATTATCGCCTAGCAGCGGCGTAGCCAGGGTTGTCTCCATGGGGGGGGGGGGGGGGGGGGGGGGGGGGGTAAGTGTTTTTTTTCTATACAATACCATTATTTTCTGCATTTGCGAAATTTTCAGGGGGGAGGCGAGGGGGCGACTGGGGTTACTTGTAGATTGTACCAAGTACAATGCAATTTGCTTTGGCACCATAAGTTTGCGTAAATATTTATCCCGATTTATTATTGTCTTAAATTCTGAAACAAAATAATGAAAAGTGTTCTGCTTAGGTTCCAACTTGTACATTTCACCACCTAATTTTATATGATTTATATCGGCGTATAAAAGATTTTCCTTGTTATTATGACGCAAACAAATTCTCATATTAAAAATCTCCCACACCCCCACCCCAAAATCTCCCACAACCCCGCCCCACCCCCACATCACCCCCACCCACACCCCACGGAAATTGGTATTACATAGGCTCTCATCTGCTTCGCAGCTCGCCAAAAATGAAAAAGACATGTTTACAGTGGTTTTAGAACTTCTGACGCGCAAATATTTTATTTTCCAATGGATTGGTTTACATTTTGGGCTTTTTTCACCAAAATGTTCACAAGTAAATATTAAAAAACAAATCCAGGCGGCCCCCAATAAGAAGCATATTTTATTTCTCATATTGCCTTATTGCTTTATACCACTTTTTACGCCTGACTTGCGTTCGTTGTTTTTATACGATTTTTACACCTCTTGTGTTTATTCCTGTTGCCTAAATATATTTTTTCAGAGTACAGAAATGAAAGTGACATTGAAATGAATATATGGGCATTGGATTACAATCTTATTAATAGTCTTCTGGATTCTGTCTGAAACATTTAGGCCCAACGAAATATCTACATTGCCTAAAAGTTTAGACGTTTCTGTCAATCAGTAAAGCAATAATCAGAACATACTTACAGTCGACGCATGAATATGGCTTCGAAAAAGAATGTAATCTTGGTTTGCTTTCACTGTGTACTTTAGTGATTGCGCATGATGGATGAACTTATTTGTATATATACATTTATAAAAAATAATTTACGGAACAGAGAAAGGGTCGTACTGCTCCGATGGCAGCAATCGTGCAGTAAACCTGACGAAAATACTTTCAAAACAAGGGAATATAAAATGACTTGTTTTTGAACCACGTTAATTTTACGTCAAATAGCTAAAGCCGGAGATCATATCGGAGCTTATTTACTTTTTAGAGGAGTGCTCAGCACAACTAAATAAAAAGGTAAAATAACCTCTGTAGATTCAGAAAGAAGTTTGGTTTAATTCCTTTAAAAAATAAATTAGTGTTGATCTGAGATCGCATACCTTTGAGGCTGCTCGCGTTCCGCACGCGTCGGAACGGCAACTTAACATAACAAAAGCACAGTACAATGGGGCGTTCCTGCCTGCCCAGTGGGCCAGATTTCCCCCCGTTCCACCGCATGAGAATGGTCCTTTTGTTCAGTTTTATTGCCTCCCGTGAAGAACGGTGAGGAACGCGTCCGCACGCGTGGGAACGGGACAAATAATATTGGTGTCCTCCCTAAGTCCAAGCATGGGGCTGAGAGCATCAACTGACTGTAAGAGACATATAACTCTGAAGGAGATCTGGAAGGGGTGTGTTGACTTGTGGATTACCTGTCCAGCTTGGTTGTGTCTATAAGACCATAAAGCTGTAGTAGCATGGCCGAGATACATGTATGGTGCCGGTGGTGCCCGGGCCTCAATGGCTGGGTGGGGCTGGTTGCACTGAGGGCTAGGGATGGAACGGTGTCTGACGCCATGACCCGCCTTCCCACTAGCACATGTGGGTCGACCTCCAATTCCGTTGCTTGCATGTGCTCTCGTAGACTACCAAAGGATGTGGGACTTCTCGGAGGGTAGCCGTGGAAGGAGGGCTCATCCCACGAGGAATTTCCAGCTGTCGTACCCGGGGCAGCTGACAGGTTTCTTCTTCGCTTTGGCGACATCCACTATTGTTGTCACAGCATTGTATTGTTTGTATTGAATTTCACAAAATGTGTACTATACGTGTCGCTAAAAAACTAGGATGAGTCGCTATGTTACAGGGTCCTTTGTGGAACATGCAGTGGGTACGAAGGGTGCGGCTTGAGGGCGTTTCTTTCAGCAAGGTCTGTGCGCTTGCACACTGATATGCAAATGTTGGTAAACAGAGTTGAGATGTTTCTGTGATTTAAATCAGTGATTTAAAAAAAAAGAATTTAGATGTAAATTGTTTATTTAATTGCGTTTTGAATCAGTGATTAAAATTAATGTGATTTAAATCTGCGAACCAGAATGCCTTTTCAAATCAGGGTTGGCTGATTTAAATCAATGTGATTTAATCAGCCAACCCTGCACAAGCCAAAGATACCAGTTTTCCCCCATATTAACACTGATGCACAGATCATGTGGACCCAACAACGTCTCATACACCATCAAGGGTTGATTCACCTGCAACTCTAATATCATCTATGCCATCAGGTGTACACAGTGCACTTCAGCTGTTTACAATGTGGGAGACATGTCAGCTGCTAGAGCAATGAATGAACAACCACAGATTTGACATTAGGAACCACGATAAACAGAAACCTGTTGCTGAGCATGTCAATCTCCATGGCCATTCACTTTACCACTTCAAAGCAGCTCAGTTCTCTAACACGGAGCATTCAAGACCAGACAAAGGGAAGCTGCTGAACAATCATTCATGCCCTGAACTGTCTGCAACAAGGAAATGCATAGAGAATCTGGCTTCTTATCCCAGTATGGGTACGTTCAGACACCATTTTCAATTCCCTTAAAACACTAGTACTAGTTCAACTAGTTTAAAAAACGGTTTTAAAGTTACCACGAATCGGGTTTATCTCGCCTCTAAATCTCCCTCAAATCTGGAGGGATTTTCTATTCTATTAAGAAAATATCCAATTTCCAATGCGCATGCGCACACAATACCACTGAAAATAAAGCCCAATACGCAGCTCCATACACTGCACGGCCCCAACCATTAGGACGCCCTCAAGTGATCTTCCCTTTTTTCTTAGAAATAAGTTACATTTAAATCAAGGAAGCAAGGGAGGGATGGTAACGACGGTGAGTAAAATACTCACCTTCATTACCATCCCTCTCTTGCTTCCAAATCTGGAGGGATTTTCTATTCTATTAAGAAAATCTTAATAGAATAGAAAATCCCTCCAGATTTGGGGGAGATTCTATTACAGAAAATAATCACCTTCGTTACCTACATATGCAGAGTAGCACCGGAAAGCGTTACTAGGGAGGGAAAAGTGCGGCGTGCAATGTGGAGCTCCGCAACAAGTCTTAACTAAGCCTATCTAGAGAAAAGGGATCAATGATGGCAGTTAAGACATACCCGTGAGTTGACCTGACTATACTTAGCTGGCCGTGGACTGACGGGCTGCTAATCGTGCCGATGCTTGTAAGACTATTCTGCCCATGGATCCTTCCATTTGCAGAACGTCCTGTAAACAGCACGAAGTAAAGGTAGATGAATGTTTCCAGCAGGCTGCCTCCATGATCTCTTTCATGGGGACTCCCTGGAAGTGAGCCCAATAAGTTGTTATGCCGCGTATCTGATGTGCTTTCACTGTAGTATGAGTAGACATCCTCGTGAGCATGAGATGCTTCGGAAGCATAAGCATTCCCTTGTGGCATAACTGCAAAGCTTTCTCATCGGATACAACCAGGGGAGACGAGGTTCATGAGTAGACCTGGGTGGTATACTCTGTGCCTGCTGAGTCTGTGATTGTGGCACTGTCTCTGGCATTAAAATTTTCACAACAACCCATCTGGCAATTGTAGTTAGAGAGGCTGGATGGTGCGGACGAATGGATGTAACAAAGAGTTGTTTTGTCTCTCCACGGAGGGCCTGAGTCCGTGCTACATGTATGTACAATTTTAGTGACCGGACTGGGCACCAGAGCTTGTCCTCTCGAACACTGGAAAAAGATGTGAGGTGTGGGACAAAAATATTTGGGAGTGAAAAGTGTTGAGATAGATTCTTGGTTAAGAACTGGATACGAGGGATCAAGCATACACCTCCTGGTTTCCAACGTAAACGGATCACTTCAATAGAAGGAGCATGAAGTTCACATCTGCAGCAAGCTGTAGCCGCTACTAGTAAAGAAAACTATTTGTATGATGAGGTTATGTAGTGATGAAGAACTGGCTGGTCCGAAAGGAGCCTCGGTCAACTTGTGAAGCACTGCTGATACATGTAGGTCCTAGGAGGAGATCAGTTTCACCGGAGGTCTCTCTGTGAACATGCCCTTAATCAATTGAGTTATTGAGGGGTTGTTTGGGTATGTTGGATACATCTGAAAGCCAATATGGATGATGGCCATTGCTGATCTGTATCCACGAATTCTAGAGATAAGCAAGTCTGAATTAAAAGGATGGAGAAGAAATCTCCAATGTCCGTGAAAGATGCATTGTGGGTATCAACAGTCTGGTTGGTACACTATTTGATGTAGTGTTGTAATCAATTGTCGAAAGTTCGTCGTGTAGATGGTGCCTGCTTTTGGCTGCCATGGTTGCAGCGTCATCAGAAAGGTCTGCCTTTCGTAGGGTGCGTTTGATAGCATCGAAGCTGATACATGTAGATGCAGTCTTGATCTAGGTGCAGTATCTGTGATTTTGGTTGGGAGCGGAGATCTGGTCGTTTTGGGAGAATGATTGGAGGCTTGATGAGGAGATCGAGAAGCCTAGTGAACCGTGCCTGCCGTGTCAACAGGGGCTATCAGAACATTTCTGCACCTCTCTCTTTCTACCTTTACCAGAACCCTGCTCAGAAGGGAGATTGGTGGGAAAGCATAGCACAGAATGTTCCTCCACTGTATGTTGAGTGCATCTGTCGCCCATGCCTGTGGGTGGTAATGACGGGTGCAGAATGTTGGTAATTGGCAGTGTGGTAAATTCCAACTGGTACCCCGAAGAAAACTCAGGACGTTTTAGGCTCACGAAGCACTCTAGACTGTGGTCGTTGCAAGAAGCCCCGATTTTGTCTGGAACCACTGTATCTAGAACGAGAGCCCCTTTGTTGAGATGAGGAACCTGGACGACGTAAATCGATCCTTTCCTCAGTTTTGAGCCGTTTGGCCTCTTTCAGCAAGGATTCATCAAATTTGTTGTTGAAAAGATCGCCAAAACATGTTGTCGAGGTTGATGGACCTGTGAATTGATGTGGTGATGGCCGACCCAACTGCGAATTCCCGGAGACAGAAACGTATGCAGTCATCCATGAATCTGATCATCGTTTAAAGAAGATCTGGGTCAACTGAAATCCGAGCAAGAGTATCTGAAAGAAGTAGTGAGAAACTGGAGACTTTAGCCCCATGGCGGAGGTGGCGGTCTGCATTTACCAACATGTTATTCAGTTCCATAGAGTGTTTGTCAGGGAAGACAAATTTCTTATTGTAGGAAGGACCTTCAGCACAGAGTTTGTCCTTCACCTCGGTAGCAATTGTAGGTACAGTGAAGTATGTAGCGCTATCAGCTTCATTTGTCTTGAAAAGGTTCAGTTCTCGTAAAGGAACGGCAGATTTCTTCCTCAAGACATTATTAAATGCATCATGCATCAGGGTTCTCCTCACGTACAAACTTGCGTATCGGCATGATGCAGGTCCATTGCATGGCGTAAGGCCTAGCTTGCAATTTTACATGTCCGGCGAAATCTAGACGAAAAAGCAGTAAATCTTCCTACAATTTCCGTGTCGCACACGACGTACACCGTGCAGATACGTACACATCGCACCATACACAACGCGTGGCCACACAGTACATGTATCGGCACCACACACGAGTTCCTCGTGGTCGGTGTCGCCCCAAATCTGAACCTCCGTTGTAGGACAATTCTTCGTGCATGCACCTTCCTGTGCGCGTGCGCGCGTGTGTTCTCTTGGTGCCGGTCGTGTGCTCAATACGCTAAGCAGGGGCAACTTTTATGAGGGTTAAAATTTTGCACTACACCATTTGCAGTGCTTACAAGATCGACCCCACGCACGTCAGGTTTTTTTTCATGGCCGTAGTTCTTTGTATTAGAGGCATTTACGATGGGGACGAGATTGTTGGACGTTGCCAAGTCACCACGTTTTTGTCTCGCGCGTGGCGGAAAAGCAATCAAAAATAGGGTAATTTTTTAAGCCAATACATAACATCAGCGGTGTTATGTATATTACTTGCAACTGATTTTAATGGAAACTATTTTAACCATGGAGGAAGGTTCCTTCCTCCATTTTTTTACGAAAGGCCTAATTTTGTAAAATTAATAATATTAACGTTAGTTTCAATATTTTAATTGAATTTTTTCACATGAATTTTTAGAAACAACACAATGATTTATTTACAGCATTCTAAAAAACCGGCTAACCGCCCATGGGGGAACCCCTGGCCAATTTTTTTTTTCACATAAATTATAAAAAATGATTTTGGCATAAAAAACGGGCTAACCGCCCATGGGGGAACCCCTAGCCAATTTTTGGGGTACTTAGGCGGGCCCCCAACCCCACGCCATGGCTTCGCAAATTGTCAGTCAACCACAAATGAAATCCCCCACAGTTTTGACAAATCCTGGGGAGAACCCTGTGCATGATGTCTGCACATGAACTGACCACTGGAAATTGTACTTTCTGTGGAGAAGCACAGTGTGTAGAATCCCTGCGGAAGGAGGGGCGTCCCACTTCAGGAATCACAATGTTGCCCCTTTTGAGTGATGGAAGCGTTCACGAAATCTGGAAATTCCTGGTCCGAAAGACTATCTGGTAAAAATGGACTGGAACGTAAGTACCGGCCGGGTGAAGAACCACAACGGCTACGTGACGGAGAGCTGTGGTGGAGAGCTGGAGCGATAAACTCCCTGGGAGAAACGATGATGAGATCCAAGAGAAAAATCATCATATTCGTCTCTGTATCGGCATGGAGGAGAATAAGGACGAAACGATACATGCTTGTCCGAGTCCCTTGCCCAGGGAACAAAACGTGAACCGTCTCCATATATAGCAGTGATCGGGAATCCTCACTGAAGTGGGGATGATATCATGCCGGGGATAATGTGGAAAATTCCTGTAGTCGTTGTAACTGTATGCCCAAGGGGGCCAAAGAATGAATGATGTAGCTCTACGTGGCTCCCATGCATAAAATATTGTCTATCCAGGCATGCTAACATTTACAGAGGTAGCTGGAATACCTCCTCCAAGATCCTGAGTGAAAACCAATCTGCTGGAGTGGAACTGTTAATGTTGGAAAACTGCACACGATGCGTAGAATTTCCGGCGCTAGAAATAGGAGCATAAGCAGTAGAAATGGTCCTGGTCTCCCGTGTTGGGCGGACGTATAACATGTACATGTACATCCAAATGTGTTTTATTCCTCCATGATCCAAACATGAAGCCAATGAAGATGATGAATTCGGGACGAGTGGAGTCTGATTGTCCTGCCAGTCGGTGAAAATCCTCCATTGGTCATCGGTCAAGCGGTTGCAAAAATTGCAAACATTTTCGCGGCAACAGACACGACATCGATAGCAGGTAGAATGATAGTCGAAATCCAAAGCATTATGAGATCCTCCACAAGATCCACAGTTAGTCCGTTGATAAAATTTTCTTTTCGATTTAGCATCAGACATCGTGAAAATCAGAAGTGTCGGAAATAGAAGTTTGATATGTAATGTGTGCTTGCGGAGAGCAAAAATATTGCGTGTGGTTCGTAACGGCGCACTGGAAAAAAGGGGAAGATCACTTGAGGGCGTCCTAACGGTTGAGGGCGTCCTAACGGTTGAGGGCGTCCTAACGGTTGAGGGCATCCTAACGGTTGAGGGCGTCCTAACGGTTGAGGGCGTCCTAACGGTTGAGGGCGTCCTAACGGTTGAGGGCGTCCTAACGGTTGAGGGCGTCCTAACGGTTGAGGGCGTCCTAACGGTTGAGGGCGTCCTAACGGTTGGGGCCGTGCAGTGTATGGAGCTGCGTCTTGGACTTTATTTTCAGTGGTATTGTGTGCGCATGCGCATTGGAAATGCATATATGTAGGTAACAAAGGTGATTATTTTCTGTAATAGAAAAGGTCATTTATAACACATAAGAGGGAGGGTTTAGTGCTAAACAAGAATGGTTTTAACTTCTATTTATTTATTTTTTTATGGAAATCGCCCTGCACAAGGCCTAGAGGGCCACTCAAAAGTGCAGGCTACAGAAAAAAATATTACAGAGAAAGAAAATATCTATTTACATTTCTTTTGAAGAGGGAGAGATTATTGGTGGAAAACAGAATGCACGCGTAGGCATGGTGTATAAACATGATAAAGAGCAAGGAGTTCAAAGCGCAGCAGTATGAGGAAAAAGAACTGGCAGAATACTTCACAGTACTGGCCTTTGGAACAGTCACAGTGAAGGGATGAGAGGAGACTGCAAATCGTGTCCTGCAAGTGAAGGTGCGAACAGAAGGAACAACAAGTTAAAGACCTTCAAAGCCTATAGAACAGACTAAGAGAAGCAACAGAACGTCCAACAGAGAGAGCATAAAGGATGATGCCAGGTCCAGCCTACCACATTAATATCCCAAAGTACACGCTTTCTGTTTAGCTATAGCGCAGTTGACCCAGTGTTAAATAACCCCTTTGTGGTGCACTTTTTGTTGTGTAAATAATCGTGGTTGTCACGTCCAGCGAAAGTGCTATATAAAACATATAGCGCAATTTATCAACCGCCATTTTTCCTAATAACCTTCACACGCATCTTTCTTCTCTTGGTTTACCCTTACATTTAGTCGGTTGTTCCGACATTCTTTTTGTCAATCATTGATTTGAAACAGTTGATGAAAGTGTTTTAAAACTATTCACTATCATGGCCAAGGCTTCAAAGTCATCAGCGACCAAGAGAGGATCTAGATCGCTTGGAGTGAACTGGGCAAAGTGAAAGAAGTGAAAGCCCTCATAGTGGTGTGGGCTGAGGAGGATGTACAACATGCCGACAAACAAATTTGAAATATATGAACGACTATTCCAGAAACTGGGGCTGTCCCAAAACAGGAAGCGTTTCAGCTAAAACCATTGAGACATCGCACTAGAAGATAAAACCATTCTGGTTTAACGCTAAACCCTCCCTCTGCGGTGTTTTAAATCACTGTTTTAGCGGTGAGATAAACCTGATTTGGTGCAACTTTAAAACCATTCATCAGACACCGTTTTAGCTAAAACGTAATACGAAATCGAGTTGAACTAGTGTTTTAGGAAAATTTAAAATGGTGTTTTAACGTAGCCTACAAGGATTAACTCTGAATCACAACCTTTCTTTGTTTGAACCCTTCTCCCAGACAGTATTAACTCTGACTTACATGTTGGTTGTCTCTCTTAATTGTATTTCTATTCGGAAGGGGAAAGTCTAAAACATACATGTATCATTTCAATGTAAAAATTGATGAGTCAGTCACTTAAGTACATTGTACAGTACAGAAATGCCAATACTAAGAAAAACCCAGTACAGTTCCTTTCTTAAATGTAAAATGTGTAACCTCAAATTGCCTGCGTGATGATCATGGGTTTTGGCTGAAATAAAATGCACGTCAAGATACCACTTGGGTGTGGAAATAGATTCAAGCTGATGTATGAGTCATTTGAACTTCCAGCTATACTTAGCCATATTTGGCTCACAGTGCTGGTCTTTATAAATAGCCAATTATGCTGGTCTATTTTGGACCCTGAGAACAACATACTGTGTGTACATACATTTACGTATCTGACCAAATCTTTCAAAAATGAGTCATTAGTTACCATAGCAAAATTTTGAGATGCAGTCTGCAAAAAATGCAGACACCTTTGGAAAAGTAGGCTGTAAATTACATTTGTAAAATGTAAGGAAATTGTCGATTCTGCTATGACCTCGTAGTCACGTACATTGGAGTCTGTATCTGGTGCAAGGCAGTTCTGTGCCACACAATTTAGCATGCAATGGTGTTTCTGGCTGAACAATTACGGTGGAATAGAGATGATGAAAAAATCCATTGCTTTCCCACAAGCCAGTTTGGTTTCTTTTGATGTACCACTTACCCAATTCGGGCACCATTTTCTGTGCTCCAGAACAGATGACTGAGCAAATCTCCAGGATAAAAATGTCTAAAGACATGCAAGTTTCTGATCTTACATATGTACAAGTAGGTGAGGAACAAACTATGCGAAACCAGTTGCGTCTGCCAGGAGGAAGGCAAATTAACAACAAAGGCAAGTTAAACAAAGACAGTTCACCCATTGGTTTGTAAGGACGGGAGGTGCAAAAGAAACTCTAGAGCTTGCGATTAGAAGGAGCTTAACACAAGTCATGTTAGTATGGGTACATGCAGATGTACATCCTTCAGGTCGAGCAATGAAGCACATTAAAGCATATTGGGATTGAGTTAAGGATTACTCATAGGCAGTCCATGGGGAATCGGTTGGGGCAGATGAATCTGTTTAAAGGCTTCAGATTCATGATTGGCCGCCATGCTCCTTTTTTTGGTGTGAGAAAAAATGTTAACAGGAAGTTGGATGATTCTTTCCCTGATGGAACTAGTCGACACAGGGGCCTTGTATGGACACTGACTCCAGCACGAGTTGTTTTGCCGGATTGGATGGAACAACTATTTGATGAATAACTGTGTTCAACACGGGGTGCTCATGCAGCCAAGCTCGATTGTTCAGAGTACATCTACCCACTGATTGGAGGCAACCTGCTATTAGGGCGCTATTGAAGCTTGCAGGCAGGCCCCATTGACAAAGGCGAGTTGAACAAATATGGTTTACCCATTGGTTTGTAAGGAGGGAAGGTGCAAAAGAACCTCCCAGAGCTTAAGATTACAAGGAGCTTAACACAAACATGACAAACTGTGTTAGAATGGGTACATATGCAGATGTGCATCCTTCAGGTCGAGCAATGAAGCTCATTTTTTACAGCATATTGGGACTGAGTCGAGAATTATTCATAGGGAGTCCATCGGCAATCTGTGACCTTACAAACCAATAACAAGAACACTTTTCAATTTAGCACGTTCTGTTGAGAAATGGCTTAAAGGTGCAAAAACTTTAAATTACTATAAAGTGGTAGGACATAATCATGACGTCATCATGACATCATCATGACATCATGTCAATTTTCATCTATAACACATGCCTACTTTAAAAGGTTTGAATCAAATCGGACTTGTACTTCCAAAGAGGGTCTTGAAAAATGCACCTTTAATGTGACGTCACATGACACCGGATGACATCATCATGACGAAAAGTTTCTGGGACCATCTGAAGTCGATCAGATTTACGAAAGTGCCAAAGTGTTTTGGAGGAAGAAACCTTTAAAGGGAAAGTCCACCCTGAGTTTATAATAACATAATCTTAAAGAACGTTAATTGCAATTGTGACTTACTTTTTATTTCATTTTAATTGGTTTCGGTAATCGTATAAACCGGAGATTTTTTCATAACGCGCCTGCCGTCATGCGAGCTGCCCTTTTGCTCTGGAATATCGGTACATCCGGGATACTGTGACGTCGTGGCTGCACTACCAAGCCGGACGGCCGGGTACCCGGCCGGCCCCGCGGCCTGAGCTGTGCTAGTGCAGTGAACCATTGTCCGTACATGCAACACACACGAGAACGTGGCCGTGTTGTTCCTTGACGCACGTCTGTTTTCCATATTCCTGGTGAATTTTTGCCTGACTGCTCAAGCAAAACTCGGTCGTGCTGTAGTACAGTAACATGATGACGATTTGGCAAGCTTTTGGCTGCTTAAATAAACCGAATTCTCGAAAAGGTCTCAGCTTCTTCCAAATTCCCAATCCCCCAAACAACCGGATATTTGTAAGAAATGGCTGAACAATATAAAAACGCGAAGTTCGACTTTGAACCAGATTGCTTCAAGGAAAATCGGCAGGCAGTTCTCCTGGGGTACATGTAGGCTAAGATTAAGAATCTTTGAGATGATGCAGTGCCTAACATATTTTCTTTCCAAACAGAACAGACTTTGTGCTCTTCTAAAAAATACGAAAAACCATGATAAATTGCAGCACGTCAAGTCGAAGTAAACATCAGCCTTATGCATACACGCAGTAGTCGGGCGCCTTAGAAAACATACGTATTCATATGCAGTAAGCTGCGTCTAAGTGTGATGCCAGTGCATACCACACGTAGCCAACCTTGGGTTTCCATTGAGGTGCGGACACTACATGTACGTCATAATCTCCCGGATGTCGCGGGAATTTCGAACAGTATGGACGCGCCCTTTGTACTGCTGAATGGCAAGAAATCGTAAATATAAATGGCGCGTGTGTCGTTCTCCATAACAAAGAAAATCCAACTTTTGGTGCAGTCTGTATGTTAGTGTATGTTCTTTTAAACTCTACATAAAATATTATACAGCCTGGAATTCTCCTTTAAATGTGTATCAAAAAAGCACAACTTGGATGACGTCATCATGACAATGATGACATCACATCGATGTTCATCTATAACACGTCCATGCGGATACCACATTGAACCCAATTGAACCTATAGTTGTGAAAATATACATGTAGGATTTCAAATCGTGCACCTTTACTCCCTAGGTGGTGTGAAAAATCATATTGAAATTGGAGGATTCAGGACTGTTAGGGTTAATGTTATGGAAATTAACACCAGATTATGTCATGACGTCACATCAATTTTTATCTATAATACCACCCTGTCTATGTGCATGACGTCATTGCTTGAAAACTGCTGATGTCATCATGATGTCATTGTTCTAGGACCACTATGCTACATGGTCTTTGTTTTAGACTAGGTCTAAGGTTGATCGGATTTACGAAAGTGTCAAAGTGCCTGTGTGGAAGAAAAATGTGTACAAACCCTATGGCGAAAAGTCTGAAAAGGAAGAAGAAAAAAATTTAAGTGTTGTCTGTCCATGACAGACAAACAGGCTTTTCCGGGAAAGTGCTACTAAATACTGCTAAAAAATAATATATTTTAAATTTACATATAAAATCAGGTGATGACGTCATCATGATGTCACTTTATCTTTCGCATTCACAGCTGACATTTAACATACATGTAGCTGGAAAGTTTTGTCACGATGGACCTTGTCTTATGTGTGTTTTTTTTTTTTTTACGCATTTGTTAACACGTCATCATGACACACATTTTTCACATTTATATGTAGGAATATATGAGGTAACAAACCTATTACAAAAAGAATTTTGAATTTAGCATGTTCTGTTGATGAGATATGGCTCCAAAGCTAAAAAAAACCTAAAAATTCATATACAAAAATGTACGATGACGTCATCATGACATCACATAAATTTTCATCTTTAACACATGCTGGCCTACCTAGATATAAAGATTGAACCCAATTGGATGTACGGTTCTCTAGATAGCGGCCCCTTAGAAAGGCATCTTTAAGATACCACGTGACCTTTGATAACGTCATAATTACGTAACTTCGTAATTTGCATGCTAGTGACAATATCTACCTACCGACTAATTTTCATGATGATCTGACCTACCGTTATACATGTAGGTGTTTTTAAAAAAAGCAAACTTTTAATGATATCATCACGTCACATATTTTTCACATTTACAACAAATGTATATATCAAATTATTTATGACCTATAAATGTCCAAACAAACATATTACATAAAGAATTTCGAAATTAGCATGTTCCGTTGATGAGATACATGTATGTCTGAAAGGTTCAAAATCGTAATCATTGCTATAAAATCGTATTATGACGTCATCATGACGTCACATCAATATTCATCTATAACAATTGCTGGCGTATCCACATACAACTTTCAAAACAATTGCACCAACGATTCTCTAGATATAGAACCTTAAATTATGCACCTTTAAGATGATGTCACGTGACCCTTGATCATCGATGACGTCATCAAATGAGAATTGTGAAAGAAAATATTTTCGAGGTGGTCTTGGCCTGTGTCAAGATTGGAGTTAATTTGATCAATGACAGTAACATTTTGAGAGAACATTTATAACACGTCCTTGTCTATGGGCATGCAAAACATGAACCGAATTGAACATATAGTTCTGCAGATAAAGGGCTTCAAAATATGCACCTTTAATGTAATGGAACATTCCTTATTGAGACCTTTTCATCCTTTTGTCCTCTACTGTTTTTCTGTATGTCTCCATAAGGTACATGTAGCGAATTTAGAGTACGGCTTCATAAGAGTTAAAAATCTTCTGATGTCAATATTATTTTGAAGTGATTTTTTGGACAGCAATATTGACGTCAATATGCATGATTTCCGATAAACCTTCTGAGCCACCATACATGCTGTAGAAGTATGCACTGTATAGAACTGCCTATACATGTAGCCCTCGTATCGCATCCCGCTGGGCCACACATAACTTTTTGTTCGAGTGTGGAATAAATTCACAACGTGCCACATGACATCCACGGTTTTATGCCTTTCCCAGAATTCTTTTGATTTATATTGTTTTTTATCTAAATATCGAAATGGCTGTTCTTTTACACTTGAGTATCAGCCACGATCCTGAAAATTTGGATGTATACATGTGTATAACTTATCTGTTTTGTCATAGCAGATTGTTAAATATACTAAATTTTTAGCATAAATTTAATTACCTCCAGATGACATCATCATGACGTCACGTCAATTTCATGTATAACACACCCTGGCATAACCGCATAATAATATTGAACCTAATCGGACCTACGGTTCTCTAGATATCTGAAAGTATGCACCTTTACGTCATCACGACGGCACTTGTCAAAGCAAATATTTGCAACATGGTCTTGGCCTGTGTCATATTTGGAGTCAATCTGATCAATGACAGAGTAAGATTTTGAGATTAGAATGAAATTTAAAACATTAAAAAATTCATAGAAAATCAGGCGATGATGTCATCATGACGTTCTTCCGATTTTGAATGCTAGTAACAATATCTGCCTACCCACTAATTTTCGTGACGATCGGATGTACACTGTACCCTTATATGTGTTTCAAAAAAGCAAATTTTTTCACATTTATATGTATTTATGATATAAGAAACCTATTACAAAAAGAATTTCGAAATTAGCATGGTCTATTGATGAGATATGGCTTAGAGGTTAACATTTTTTAAAATTACAATAAAATTGTATGATGACGTCATCATGACATCACATAAATTTTCATTTATAACACATGCTAGCCTACCAGCCTACCAAGTTTGAGCTCAATTGGACCTAAGGTTCTCCAGATATACATGTAGGGTCGTTCAAGAATGCATCTTTAAGATGACGTCATGTGACATGTGATGACATCATCATGACGTCAGAGTAATATGCACGCGTTCAGTACAGGGTCTCAGTCTATGCAAACTTTCATTTTTTTAATGGCAAAAGCCAAAAAGGAAAAAAAAAATTAATGAATACAAGAGCTGCTTCGGCGGAGTTGCAGAAACAGCTAAAAAGCATTTATCTCCATATCCCGTAATGAGAGCGACAAAAAACAACAAATGATGCAACAAAATCGTAACCACATGGCAAGCATGTTTGTACAATCTACCAAATGTACCTAATACAATGTACGTTTTTACACTGATTTAATACATGTAGCCAGCAAAAAATGAATGCAAGGTCGGCTACTACACAAACTCAATGACCCTCCTTCCGCTGTATGGATCGAAGCAGGATCAGGATCGATTGTAATCGCGGAACAGTTTATTTGCGGTTAGCTTCCGTTAGAATTGCAATATGAACTAGATTATGTATATCATCATCACTTAATAGTTTATCTACATGTAAATGCCCATTTTTGTCCTTTACAAAATGTACATGCACTTCATTCTGACATTGCTGGAGTTCATAGCAAAATCACAAGCAGACTGTTAACAGCTATACAAATCTGGTTAACACACATGCTGTAGAAGTATGCACTGTATAGAACTGCGTATAGCCCTCGTATCGCATCCCGCCGGGCCACACATAACTTTTTGTTCGAGTGTGGAATAAATTCACAATGTGCCACATGACATCCACGGTTTTCTGCCTTTCCCAGAATTTATTTTTTATATAAATATCAAAATGGCTGTTCTTTTACACTTGAGTATCAGCCACGATCCTGAAAATTTGGATGTATACATGTGTATAACTTATCTGTTTTGTCAAAGCAGATTGTTAAATATACTAAATTTTTAGCATAAATTTAATTACCTCCAGATGACATCATCATGACGTCACGTCAATTTCATGTATAACACACCCTGGCCTAACCGCATAATAATATTGAACACCTTTCTAACAGTAGGTTACCGATTTGCGCAGATAAGATCAACTTACATGTACAAATGTATACTGTCTCATTGCTTCGATCAAAGATTAAAATTGAAAATTAACAATTGAAAATGAAAACAGAATTCAAATTCACATTGTTTATTGTAGTATGCAAATTTATGTTCAAACTTTTGAAGTTAAATAACCAATGATTGAAATTTAATACTCATCGAAACATTGTGGCCGAAACACCAGAAGTTTGTCATAAAACAAATGCTTGCCCTCTGTCTAGTTTATTAGTTATTTTCTTACCTGGTGATAGGGATGATGGTGTGCATGAAGATGGTGTTGGTGTTGGTGTGGTTGATGTCCGTAGTACGGAAGCATTACTGCTATTCCTCCATACATCTTAAATTCAGTTGAACGGACCAGCCGTTATAAACGAACTTTATAATGACTTGAAGCACTGACCACACAAGCTACCAGCGCCGTGCAATCTTGGGACGGAGTGAACAGTCTCTCATATGACATGGTATTTATACACGGTTTGAGAAGGGGGCAATTAGAATGTGGATGATGTCATCTTCCTGTCTGCAAATTCTTGTTCTTGGCAGCAGCATAGCCCTTACACATACATCCTGTTCATAACGTATCTCCATTAAGGGGCTGCACAGCACTTTTCCTATACGTGTATCCTACATGTGCATGACGTTTTACAAGATACAGAAAACTGATAATAGTCTACTCATTTTGACAACAATCATCAGATTGATAATGGATCTTCAGGTTTCTCCAGTTTGTACAAACATGCATGTGAGTTTTACCTGTATGTTGACCTCAAGTCTATCATGTGGGTGCCATGTACATGTACCTCATCACTTCAGCCATTATCAGCCCACTGCAGGGCGAAGACAAATTTGACAATTTCTTCCCTTCATTCAGTTTTGTGTCTACCTCTTTTTTGTGAGTCTATTTTTGGTGTCCATTTTGTCAATCGTTTTGTTCAATGATTAAGGTCAAGTACAAACATAAAACACTTGTTCTTCAATATATAGGCTTTGACATACCATATTGCTGTATTTATGACATTGAAAGTGCAAAGTAAGGTCTCACTCATGAATCACACCATAAATGCAGCTCATTGCATAGTTGGGAGTGCACAAATTGGTCCTATTTTCGCCAATTCAGGATTCGTCTATTGACTGGTTACGAGTGATGTAAAAAAAAAAAATCCAAAGTAGTCTATTTTCCAGGCATGCAACTTGGAATTAACGAACAAATTAGGAAATTCAAATCTTTACAAGACTTTGTACAGTTTGAAGTGAGAAATGAGGAAATCAGCTGACCTGAGAAAAAGTTGCATGAGTGAAAACAGTCCACATTTGTTTTATAGCACCTCATTTATAGATTATCAAAATAAATAAAGCCTTTACATGGACCTTCATACATGTATATATGAAAATACTCAGAGAAATTTCCATTAACCAAGTGTATCCAACCCAAAAAATTACACAGTTAGGCCAAAAAATTACTGTTAGGCCAAACAAAAAATTGTTCAGTCTCTGGTCACCGCGCGCGTCAATTTTTATCATGCGCGTCATTTTTGTTCTTCAAATTTTCTGCGGTAGCTACAACAGCGGCCTCAACATGTATTGCTGCAAAAAGGCCTCTGGTCCAGCTAGCAATTAAAACCACACACTTGTTATCGTCTACACATAAATGCAGCATACATTTACAACAAAAAAAGTAATGTCTAAAAGCTGGCTTTGACCATTGGAAGTCTAATTTATGTCTGTTTAAAAAACAGGTTTTAAGTATAGGTTTATAATAATGGACAAGCTGTCGGTAAATCTGCGATAAGATCAAAAAAGTATACAATCTGCGTACTTCGCTGACTCTGCCCGCAGACAGCACTTCATTGTAATAATAAATGGCCTATTGTTAAGCAGTTTCATTCACATGCAAATTAGCCAGCCCAGCTCTGGATTTGTGCAATATTTCGATCTCTTCATCACCCATGCCCACTGGATAAATATACCGGTAGTACTCTCCAGATGCTGGTGTGGTTGGCATGGAATATTTTGTTATATTTTCGCAGGCTTTGCAGTCAAGGAGCCGCCTTCCAAAGAACCTCTGGAGCTAAACACATTGTATACATTTTGTTACATGGTATGTATAAATAATTGTATACCTGGCAGAAGTTGAGCTGTCAATCACTTTATAAGATTTCAGGGCAAGGGGTGGAGGATACATGTATTTTATTTCAGACATACATGTACTTTTCTTTCAGGGGGAATAAATACCGACATTTTAATGAGTACTGATTTGTTTAAACATAGTGTACATGTACACATGTAGCTTGTCGGAACTGGTGACTATTAATATTCCAAGTAATGGATACAATAATCCGTCCTTCCGTTTAATTCAGCCACGGGAGGTTAAAAAATATTCTCCTTGCTCGACATTAAATACGCCAATCGATGTTCATGTTTTATGGATTTATTTAATCAGCTATGTGTCCCCTTTGTGTTATATTTGTTCTGCTTGCTCTAATTTTTCTGGTGATTTTCACTGCAAGGTTAATGGTGGAGTGCCCGTGTGTTAAAGTCAGGGTTTAATTATAGGTTTTCACGACGGCCAGGAAACAAAAGTGGCAGCCTCAAGTCAATAGAGAACAGTCTCTCATCCCAAAACTTAATTTCTAGATTTTGTTTATATACCATTGGAGAGTATTAAAAAATGTAAGATAATTTTAGTTTTATTAGATGATCCAGCACTTTTGTAGAAATCAAGTAATAAAGTCTGTCTTTCATTTCCGCACCGCTAAACACCTCTCGATTAGGGGATAGCCTTGATATCTTCTTTAAGTGTCTCTCACTGGTGTATTTGTGTAAATATTTGGTCAGATCGGCCAATCAATGAAGCATTTAGATCACAAGCTTTAAATTGATACCAAGTTTATATCATTCAAAATGGTGATGTACACGAATCAAAAAATAACAAATCTTATGACGAAAACTAAACACACATTCTGGTGATTATCAGTGAGTTACAATGTATCTTTTTTAAACATTGTACTAAAATTAAAAAAACAGTTACATAAACTAGCATTTTAAGCAATAAAACGAAAATCGCCCCCCCCCAATGGATTTTTGCCTCAAAATGGCATATGAATCGCGATATGGGGAAGAGGGAAGAGGGAACCCCCCCACCCCCCCCCCCCCCTTTGTGTTGGTCATTGTGTTCCCGGAATCTCAGTGATTCTTTCAGAAATCTAGGGGGATGTAATAGGTAACAATAGTCTGGAGTGTGTATTGGGTATAGGGACAAAAGGGGGTACACCCCTCTACCCCTTTGCCCCATATCGTGCTGGGTATACAAAACAGAGGAATGCGACTTCAGACTGGTCCCTTGTACATGTAAGACTGGCAGAAATGAGTTTGGGGCCACCTGCCTCCAATGCATGAAGTTGCAAATGTACCGCCGCCGTTGGTGATCATGTCACCAGGCGTTGGAGAAAAATTATGTAAATTGTGGACGGAGTTAAATTTTCAGTCCGCCCACTAGACTATCGACGGGTACCAGCGAATTGTGTAGATACCAACAGTCAATCCGCGTGAACCACCTGATTTATTTAGAGCTTATTAGCAGGAGGCACGAGAACCACATGCGAGCAGCCCCGGCCGCAAGTGCAGAGAGAGAGAGAGAGAGAGAGAGAGGGTGGGAGGGGGAGAAAAACATTTCTCAATGAATGGTTGAAATAGATACGCCCACTAATTTGCATAGATTTAAATAGGGGAATAAATATGTGTGCTGGGCCGGTTTTAAACGTACGTTTTAGGAATCAAAACATTCTTTGGGGACAAAAACAGAAAGAAATGTTTTTTAGGCTATCCATTCACTTTTTTTTTTTTTTTTTTTTTTTTGAGGGGTAGCAATTCTTTTCAATAATATACAATAACAGCAAGTTTTGTTGGTCCAATAAGTTTCCTGCAAGTTTTAAGAACTGTTTCATGAGTTTTTCTAATCCTAGTCACAATCGGCAGGCAGAACGTCTCCAATTAATAAAGCTTCATTTATAATCAACGCAAGTAAGGCCGTATTTCCACCGATCTCCTAAAGATGAACATACGCCACATGATGGCCTGATGATATTTTTACCTCATACCTTAAACAAAATATTTACCAGTAATTTATACATTTGTAACAACATTTTTTTTTGCTGTGGAATAATTATTTTCCCACCTAGGCCTACATGATGTACATGTACCTTGTTCTGAAAGTAATACACCGGCCGGGGCACCATCTCGTATCTTTTAATCAACATATCACTTGTCCACCAACCGTCCCTCCCTGTATTGATTGACCTCGTTTTACTTTAGAATATAGAGCAAGGGCCCAATCTGACAATGTGTGGCAAACTCTATCAATAATGTTGCCAGGCAAAATCGCCGGACACCTGCCCTTGCTCGAGTGAGTCTCAACAAAAGGAAATAGGAGCTCGCGGACTCTGCAGATATTTAAAGAGACGTCCGAAAGTAATGCATTATTCAGTAGGAATGTTTACATAACAAACCCGCACGGTCGGCAACTGCCTCATTAACCTGGTCAGGCATGAGCGCACACTAGCGGGAAAATCCGCTGACTGGCTGAACGTTAATGCCAGAACTACGCGGATATTTTATGTAAATCTGCAAAAATCCACGGAGTCAAATTTGATAGCCATGATAGCTGGCCTTATAGTTCCGCGGCATCTTGATTGCTAAAGAGGAACACACAAACAATTTGTAAAAAGGGTTGTGAAAAGGAAGATCAGTAAAACACAGGAATAGCCAACATTCTATGGTTTTTCTCATTGAAATATTGTAGGCATACAACAGATGAATCTAGAGGCCTACATGTAGAAACAAAATAAAATGAGCAATAGGCCTATACAGAATATACAGGAATAGCCAAAATTCTGTGTTTTGCTCATTTAAATATTGTTACAACAGATTTTCCCAAAACTTCTGGGATTTTCAATTCTAATAAGAAAATACTCACCTCCGATACCTACATCATGTACATGTACAAATGTATTTCCAATGCGCATGTGCAAGCAATTCCGCTGACAATAACAAAAGAACATCACGTCACCACACACACACGCACATACACACTGCATGTCCCAGAATCCCTTGCAAGGACTCGCCCCTTTTTCTCCAGCTTTACCATTTATTTGGTTTTGGGTGGGATGGTATCAGAGTTGAGTATTTTAATAGAAAATCCCAGAAGATTTGGGAGATTCTACGACAGAAAATACATGTACACACCTCCGATAACTACAAATGCAGACATCATCAGGGGTGGGGGAATACAATGTGGAGTCAGTGTATTAACTAAGCCTAGCTAGATTGAATTAGCAAAAGTTAAAGACATACCCGTAATCCGGAAACTATATAACCTTAGGAGGATGGTTCAGAATTGTTGCGGGATCTGCCGGCTGCAGACCGAGCACTTGCTTGGAGTGCCTGTCTGACCACTTGGAGAATGTCCCGCAGGTAGCATGATGTGAAGGTTGATGGGTTTTTCCCAACAGGCTGCCTTCATGATCTCCGTTATCGCCACACCCTGAAAAAGAGCCCATGATGTTGACATGCTGCGGGTTTGGTGGGCTCGAGGCGATGTTTGTAGGACCGGTCGTGATCCAGCCTGGTTAGATGCTTTTCACCTCTGTGATGGCTGATCACATGTATGAGCCTGAGTTGCTTGTCGCAACGTAAGCGGCTCTGGTGCCATCTGCGGTGCTTGGAGGACCAGTCGTGGTGTAGCCTGATGAAGAGATGCTGGGCGCACTTGTGATGGCTGGGGTGACAGAATTGCCCCACAATCACATTGAAACCATCGTTGCAGAGGCTGGATGATGTGGGTGAACTGTTGTTATGAACAGCTCTGTCACATCCTTGCAATGTAGAATTTTAACATTCTCACAGGGCACCACAATTTGTCCTCCTGGATACCTGAAAAGGATGTCAAGCTACATGTACATGTAGGGACAAAGATATCTGAAGGGGAGAAAAATTCAGAGATTGATTCTTGGTTAGAAAGTTAATCTCTGGAATGAGGTGCACCCTGTTGTACCGTTGGACGATGGAAAGACCACTCTGTGGGGATCGCCCAGCCCGAGATAGTGCATCTGCAATCACATTGTCTTTTCCCAAAAGGTGGCTTGCCCGGAGAAAAATCTGGTAAGGGATGCACCAACTGAGAAGCTTCCATGTTAGCATGCACAGGGAAGGAGAATGGGTGCCCCCTTTGCGGTACAGGTATGACACTACAGTTGAGTTGTCGGATTTGACCAGGATATGGCAGTTTGCGACTGCCCTGTTCACAGACTGAAGGGCCTTGAGAACAGCTAGGAGTTCCAGGTGGTTGATGTGTAGGAGTTGTTCTCTAGGAGACCATGTTCCCACCAGGGAGATGTCGTCCAGGTGAGCACCCCAACCCGACTCCGATGCATCCGTGGTTAGAGTCACTGATGCAAAGGGTCGCGGGAATGGTGTACCGCACAGAAGGTTCTGACGTGAAAGCCACCATTTGAGATGGGACTGAATAATGGAGATCACCGGGACTGGCTTGGTAATGATGTCCCTGCGAGGATGATAATGGTAAAGTAGGTGAAGTTGAAGTGGGCGCATGCATTCTGCACCACGGCATTATGTCCACTAGGCTTGCCATGAAGCACAAAAGGCAAAGCGAGGCCCGAGCTGGAAGTGTAGGCGATGACAGGAACAGACGAACACACTCTTCCAAGGCTGTGCAGCGGTCGATGGAAGGGGTGGCTTTGCCCATGGTCATATTGAGCATGGCCCCAAGGAACATTGGGTTTTGAGAAGGGACCAGAGAAGATTTCTTGGTGTTGATGATGAAGCCCAACTCCAGTGTTAACTGAATGGTCTTTGATAAGGCCTGCAGGGCGGTTGCCCGAGAGGGGCCCTACAATGATAAGCCAGTCCTCCAGATAAATGTACAGGCGTATGTTGATGACGCAGGGCTGCCGCTAGCACCTTGGTAATAGAGTACCGAAGTCTGACATCAGTTGCCGCGGCAACTGGTTCCAAACACATGCAGTTTAGAATGTACATGTATTATGGGTTCCAAACATTGCATTGATTGATGTCATCACTTCGGTACTCTATTCCGGTGAAGACACGGGATGCTGTGGAGAGGCCAAAGGGAAGACACTGGAATTCTGATCGTCTGCATGTATTGGTACATGAAAGTACAATGTAGGCATCCTTCAGGTCCAAAGATGTTGCCCACCAGTCCCGAGGGAGGGTTTGTAAAACGGTGGTCAAATGTTTATACGGAAGTGCTTTGGTCGGATATAAGAGTTGAGGGGCCGAAGGTTGCTGATAGGTCGCCAATCTCCGGACCTCTTCGGAGCCAGGAAGAAAGCCGAAGTAAATCCCATGGTTGAAAGTTGTTTTGGGCTAGCGAAACTGGGTAGTGTAGGAACGTCGAAAGGAACGTTGGTTACTCTTACTAACTATCCCAGAGGTCGAGACAGACCAGGGTGAGGATTTATCTGACGAGTGGTGACGAAGATCTATTCTTTCATCCATATTTAGGCATTTCGCTTCTTTGAGCAT
The DNA here is from genome assembly GCA_037893225.1 of Hippasteria phrygiana. Taxonomy (NCBI): domain Eukaryota; kingdom Metazoa; phylum Echinodermata; class Asteroidea; order Valvatida; family Goniasteridae; genus Hippasteria; species Hippasteria phrygiana. The sequence continues at coordinate 1,576,492 of JAZGUH010000197.1, forward strand.
GACCTCGTCGAACCTATTATCAAACAGGTCACTGCCGACTAGTGGTAGATCTTTAATTCGCTCTTTGGAACCTTGCGAAGGCCAAAAAAGGTTGTCAGGTACCAATGATCGACGTAGTGAGGAAGTAGCAAACTCCCGTAGGCAGGAGCTTAAGCAGTCGTCCACAAATTTGAAGAATACTGGGAGACAATCCTTGTCTACAATAAAAAGATGGATCCTCAGATGCACGGGCCAACACATCTGAAAGTAGTATGGAGAAATTAGACACTTTGGCTCCATGGTGCATGTGTCGATCCAATTTTTTTAGAGTTTGATTCAGATCTCTAGTGGCTTTGTCAGGGAAGATGTGCTTTTTAGCAGAAATTTCAGAACAAAGTTTGTCTTTGACCTCAGAGGTAATAGTGGGCACTGTGAAAAATGTATCGGTGTCATCTGTGTTGGACTTAAAAAAACAACATCTCATGCTTGGGGATTCTAAAAGGTTTCTTTTTCTGAACCTTGCCAAACATGCCAAAGACTTCTTCACAGATGTCTGCACAAAAACTGTCCACAGGTACTGTCAATTGTTGGTGAGGGAGGGGGAAAATGCAAGATTTTACTTACTTCCAGTATCACCAAATTACCTCGGTGGGAAATGGAAGTATTGTCCGGATCCACAAATTCCTGGTCAGAATCGCTGGAGACAGTTGAGAAAGATGTGGAACCAGCTGAAGGATTGTCGTGCGTTGAATATTCCTGTCGGTTGTGTTTCCATCACAAATAACTGACGTTGTGGTGGAAGATCCTTGATGTGCGGGTGACGCAGCCATGCCGTCCTGCCATGATGTGAATAAATTCCACTGTTCAGATGTCCAGTTCGAACAAATTCCACATGGGTTATCCCGTGCACGTAGGCGACATTTGAAGCACGTAGTGTGAATGTCGAACTCCAAAGGGAACGGAGATCTTCCACAGGATTTACATTGAGTCCTTCTAATTAAATCTTTTTCTTAGTTTTGGTAGGCTCTGACATCTTGCCGCAGAACTGTCGGAAATAAGGTCCGGTAAGCCTATACTGTGTAACGCTGAAGACCGAACCAAAAACACATGTACACTCGGCAGCGCGCTGGAAAAAAGGGGCGAGTCCTTCCAAGGGATTCTGGGACATGCAGTGTGTATGTGCGTGTGTGTGTGGAGACGTAATGTTCTTTTGTTATTGTCAGCGGAATTGCTTGCGCATGCGCATTGGAAATACATTTGTAGGTATCGGAGGTGATGTATTTTCTGTAGTAGAACTAGGTCTACATTAATTATTTGCAGTAGGCCTACAGCTAACTTTATGGTGCACAACAAGTTTCAAAATAGATTAGAACCTTCATCCAAAAAGCACTTCGTTCATACATGAAAATAGAGTAGAACTTTTATTCAAAGGGTACATGTACTTCATTTATACATGTATCTAATCATTATGTTCCAACTATCCCCAGTGGCCCATGTGACATTTGTAAGCTTACGACGCAAATCAGGGACTACAATAACACATCTTTTTAACCTTATTTTGTAGCTTTATAGTACTAGAGCCTAAAAAACTCAGAAACTAGTCACTATAAATTTATAAACATCAGTAAGATAGTACAAATTATTTGAATGGTGAAAAATTTACTCATCAGAAGGTGAAAAAACAAACTTACCTTTCCCACTTGAGTACTATTGGGGCACTAGTGCTGCAGGCAATATGGTAGATGTAGATGGCTGTTGCTAAGGGAGCAGTATTTCATGAAATTCATTCTAGCTGTGGAAGAAAATCTCAATGTTTCAACTTACCCCGTGTTCCAACTAACCTCCATCTATGTACATGTACATGTAGTTGTTTAGAAGCCAATGCATCTAGTACATGTATTTGTTCTTGCATTCAATAGGGGACCTTTAACAACAGAGGACAATAGGGTCCCTGGTTGAGAAAGGTCCGTTTGAAAGTATATGTATGGATATAGCAGAAAAGGTACATGTACAATGTAGGTCCCCGACTAAAAGCTGCCTTGTAAGGACTTGGGACAATAGGGGATTAGTGATTACAATACACATGAGGACCTGAGCCAAAGTCCTCAGTAGTGTTCATGTACAGACCTACTGTAGGATTAAAACATCTCCACAATCCAACCAAGAAAACAATCTAGATGAGGAGAACGTGCAAATCTATCTGGCACTAATAGAAGAACAAAATAATGATTAAGGGAGTGGTTTCTGGGCTAAAATAAAATCAACTAGACGGATGTGTTTGTTGTTACAAACACATGGTGTTGGGCCATGTTTCGTTTGATGACAAGAAAAAAGTTTCACATGCACATGTTCGTTTTCAAGACCATTCCAGTATTATGAGCAGACACCACATTAATGTGATTTCAGCAAACTTCGCCACACATCAACTGATTATTCATTTCTTAAAATTTTCAACATGCCGCTAGCGGGCGCTCTAACATTTTATGACATTCACCGCTAATTTTTTTGTGAAGTACAACCTAACCCAGAGACTAACATCGTTGAAAGCAAGTTTACATCTTTTTCCACTTTCAAATTATAAGGCACTTCCGGTTAAGCCTGTTCGATATGACGATATTTCCCGATATTTCGATATTTTTTTCATATCGAAAATCGTATCGGCCCCTTTAAAAAAAAACGGAATATCGGGGAATTCGATATACCGAAGAATATCGCGATATATGTTCCTTTTGGCCGCATTACGTGTGGATTTGTCCAGTTTACTTTGCTCGAAATTCCAGTTATTTCCAATTATTGGACGGTAGAATAGTATATAATGTATCATGATGTACCATGGAGGAATAAAAAAATACATACATGCACTAAATGTGTCTTTCTTTGACCGTTTTCTAAACCCCGACATGACATCTCCGCTCCGCGCGATTTACCTTCCGAGCGATTTACCCTCCGCGCCGTACGTAGTTGTCAAGTGCAAACAACGTCTTATTCCCAGTGTACAATGTACGTACCTGTACCTACACGCTTGCGAACTTATCTTGAGATCGAGGGGTATGGCAATTGTTTGCAATAAGGTCAACCCCTGTAGCGCATCTGCGCGTGCGCGTTGCTTTGTTGCTAGCCTTGGTCAAGTGCAAGCAACCGCACTGAATGCCACCGTCTTTCCCCAGTGTACAAGGCACACGCATTTTAGGTGTAGTTACGTGTAGCGAACTGCGCCGCGTCTTGAGAAAAGATTAAAACACGTGCCGCGCATCCATTGTACATTGTGTAATGTCATGTCGTCTTCACAAAATATACGACACGATCGTTTGTTGACAGCTCGCATGTGATCGTCCATGGTATTATCATCTGTGTTACTAATCAACAATGCTGAATTAGAAACAAACGCTAGTCTTTCTGGAGTGCCATAAAGTAGCCAACTGAAGGTAAATGTCGTAAAACTCCAAATACTCAACGAGCGAAGGGAAGCTTTGTCAAACCGGCCCCCCGTTCCTGCCGCTCAATCCCGGCGGGCCCGATCTCATGATGCCGTGGTGACTTCCGTCATGTATTTTTTTATTCCTCCGTTCTTCCGGTAATGAAAAAGTGACGTCATCACGATAATATCGAATATCGCGATATTTTTTTGCCGATATTTCGGTATCAAAATAAATGGATATCGAACAGCCTTACTTCCGGTCTGGACCGGAAGGAAGGGTCATGTGATTTTGCACGTAATATAAAAAATGAAGACCCTGGAATATTCTATCAATTCCTGTATAAAGAAAAATCAGATCTCTCTCGGTTCATTTTATATTGATTTTCAAAGTTTAAATCTAGAAATTTTTGATTGGTTTTAATCTGATACTTGATGATGTCATCGTGACATCATTATCAGAAAGCTTGAGAGCTACAATGTATGCTAACTGTGCCATCTGAAGCAAAAATCTGAATTATATCTGTCGTGGTTGATTTTTCAGCAATTTTTTAATGTTTAAAGGTCTTTTCGTTGCAACTTCCGGTCTGATGACGTCATCAATCTGACTCCTTGCACACGTGTTGCCTGGATGAAGGTCATCATATATAGCAATTATAAAGTGATTACTGCAAACTTCGCCACACACATCGACTGAAAGTTCTTTCACTTTCAAATTATAAGGCACTTCCGGTTTGGACCGGAAGGAAGGGTCATGTGATTTTGCACGTAATATAAAAAATGGAGACCCTGGATTATTCTATAAATTGCCGTAAAAAGCAAAATCAGATCTCTCTCAGTTGATTTTATATTGATTTTCAAACATTAAATCTAGAAATCTTTGATTGCTTGTAAGCTGATACTTGATGAAGTCATCGTGACGTCATTATCAGAAAGCTTGAGAGCTACATGTATGTCAACTGTGCCATCTGAAGAAAAAATCTAAATTATATCTGTCGCAGTTGATTTTTCAGCAATTTTTTAAGGTTTAAAGGTCTTTTCATATTCAATTCCGGTCTGATGACGTCATCAATCTGAGCCCTTGCACACGTGAATGAAGGTCATCATATCAATTATAAAGTGATTACTGCAAACTTCGCCACACATCGACTGAAAGTTCATTTTGAACATTTTTCAACCTGCCGCTAGAGGACGCTCGAATATTTCATGACGTCACCGCTCACATTTTTGAAAAGTTCAGCCTAGCTAAAGACTAACATCGTTGAAAGCAAGTTCAAATCTTTTTCCACTTTCATATTATAAGGCACTTCCGGTTTCGACCGGAAGGAAGGGGCACGTGATTTTGCATGCAGGATCAAAAATGAAGATCTATTATTATTCTATCAAATCATGTAAAAATCAAGTTCGGGTCTTTCACGGTTGATTTAATATCAATTTTCAAAGATTAAAAATAGAAATGTTCAATTGCTTGTAATCTGATACCTGATGACGTCATCATGACGTCATTACATTTTCCGGAATCTTCAATGTTATGTATATACATGTATGTACCAGATATGAAGTTGATATGAGTTTGGAGAAGAACCTTGACAATGACGGACCGATCGGGAATAACGGGAAAGAATGGGGGGAAAACGGTCAGTCAAATTTGAGATTACGCCTAACATCATGTCTGCATATTGCACCCAAGGCTCAAGTTTGATTGCAATTGGACTTCAACTTTTCAAATGAGACCAATTTGTACTCGGCCTATTTTATAACTTGACCTTAAATGGCCTTTGACCTCAGTAAGTGACCTTTTAAATCACCATCATGTGACAGTTAACATAATGCTCCATTGACCCAAGTTTCATTGCAATTGGACTTAAACTTTTCATATGAGACCCATTTTTTCCCAAAATACACCAAAATGCCACATACATAACATACATGTAAATGTACATGCACACCGACATGGTCTAAAGACCTTTAACATCAACATTCCGAAGAATTGCATCTTCCCACACAAGGGTCACTGCATGAAAGTTTCATAAAAATCCATGAAAGCATACAAATGTTATGAACTTTTTCCCAAATACTTAACCTAAAACTTTACGGAGCTACGGTCATACGGTCACACAGAATTTAAAACTGATACAAGTGTCTCCCGAAAACATTCGTTTAGGCGACACAAAAATGTTGACATGTATAACTTCACATACATTGTACTGTGTGGTACATTGTGTACATGTATGTTCGTAACGATGTACAAATGTACATGTATAATTTATGAGTCGTTCGCAAATGAATCTTCGCAAATGAACATTGACTAATTTTCGCATGCAACAGTGGCCGAACTTTGGGGAATTGGCAGTTGTTTTTTGCAAAAGAAAAATGCATGTTTTCAAAATGGCGCACAATTCGTGAAGGGTTTTTCGCGTTACCGCGATGTACTTAAATCAAAGCTTTAAACAAAATGTAATTTTAGTCTAACTTTTTTGTTCCCAACATTTTTTTGCGAGCAGAGAAACACTGAAAGGGCTTATTAAAATAAAGTGCACAGCAATAATTCCCAAGAGAAAAGTTGCCTAGGAAGCAGAGATGTAGTCGAGTCCATCACAAGTCCCTGCAAGTCCCTGCAAGTCCCTGCAAGTCCCTGCAAGTCCGTCACAAGTCCATCACAAGCCCTCCAGTCCTAATCCCAATCACAAGCTATTCAAATGAGCTTTGACAAAGGCATTCCTTTGTCATTGTTCATCCAGTTACTTGTGACCAGCTTTATGAAAGGACTTCTGACTGGGCTTGCAAAAGTACTTATGAAAGGACTTGCAGGGACTCGACTCCAACTCTGCTGGGAAGGAATGCAGCATCAAATTCCTTTTTTTGACGGTTTGCTACATCGGATTTGAATTTGCCAGCCAACCCCGGCAAGCTTGGTGGTTGAGTGGTTAAGACGTCTGCATTAGTAAACAAGTCGTTTATTAAGCAGTGGTTGATACACAACGTCAGGAAAGGGCAAAGAGTCTCTATTCTAATTTTAATAGACACAGATCTATTTTTTTGTTTTATTAACCGGGTCCAAAAATTTATGACAATATCATTACAACTTTAGTCTTTATTTTTTTATTGGAACTTCAATGATATGATATAAATCGAAACCAAACATTCCTGAAACCGCACCACGATTATTCTCCTAATATTCCACTTCAGAAAAAAGAATTTCTGTAATTTTGGTTCGCATGTCACATAGAAAATATTGCGCATTTCATGAGCATAGTTTCAATTTCAGTAACCATTCTGAAAATCAATGATCATATACAAGTACATGTACATATTCCAAATGATGGGAGAATATTGTTACAGTAAACCAATAAAATCTCTCCGCGCCACTCTCCGCGCCACAATTTGTGCTCGCAGAGAGATACTTACATACATGTACATATGTACATTTTGTACATGCAGAATTTTGTCAGATGCAGTCATCTTCCTCTTCAGACTTTCAGTTCAAAATGCCGTTTGGTAATAATTTGTTTCATCATAATTTATTTCATCAAAGTTATAATACAGTTTTCCGGTGCTTGTCTCCGGAAAACACACTTTGGCCCCGGGGAGAGTGAGTTTGGGTAATCTAATTTCAGTAACAGCGTGACGCGCATGTGAGCATCCAATCGCATGGGAGAACGCAGTGCGCGACTGGGTTCTTTGCGCGGGATTCCTTTACTCGTTCTTTGGTTTCACCACCGTAGACGTTTGCTAAACAATTTGGTCAAGTTTGTTAGTAAAATATTTCACCTTTAAGTTAACTTAAAATTCTACGTGTGACTCAACTCATACGTTGCGATGCAGAGAGGCCGTGGGAGAAAGCGGAAAGTGCGGGACATCGGCGGGGTCGGCACAGGGCTGATAAATCTGGAGAGTGACGGCGGAGTTTTTCATCGACTGAGTCAAACCCGTGCTCAAGCCTGTGCAATACGGGCGTTGCTTGATCGACCCGTACCCGCGCCCATTGTCGAACCTAGGAGCACAGGCCCAGCTAACGGCCCTGCCGCAGGGCGCCCTCTCTTGACTGGAGAAGCGTTCGATCATGGCGGAGCTCAGTCACAGCTTGCCGGCATCTCATCCCGGATCATTTCAACCTTCTCAAGCGGCACCGTCTTCCAACTTGCCAAGCATGTCGACCGGAACGCAGTCGGCGGTCTCGGCTTCAACCATGGCCATGCCATCAACGGCAAACATCGTGAGTGGGACAACCTCGGCGGCGGCCGGCGTGGCCACGGACATTTCTTCAACGGCGGCCGGCGCGTCCACGAGTATTTCTTCAACGCCAGTGGGGTTCACAACCACAGCTGCTGCAGCTCATGATGATGGATCGACTCACGTCCCCTACCCTCAACAGGGTCTACCTGGAGGCTCCATTCCGACCACCCAGCCTGCCCCATCCTACTTCCAAATGGTACGCCGGAGGCGTACCATGTCATCCGGGTTCAATGATGGTACTCATTGGTAGGACCAAGTCACCGCCCACTCGGTGAGTCTAGCGGCGGTAACCATGGTAACTGGCCAGTCTTAGGTGTTTCCTTCACCAGCTACTTTTGGGGTGTCTATGGGTAGGCCTATTGTTATGCCTAGCCCTGGGGTGGATGAGGCCCCTTTGGTTTCAGTTTGTGACCCGTTAGGCCTAGGCCTACTGTTCCAGCTAAAAAAAAATAAAAATTAAAAAAATACATTAAAGTGAGTAAGCCCAACATGCACATTGAGTTGGATCTACTTTGAAGCGTCATATCCCACCCCTCCTCTTCCAGTTTCACATTGAGCTTCGATAACTCGGGGCATTTACTGCCGACAGATGCGGAAGAAAAAACATATACGATCGGCAAATTAGAATGCGCCAACAACTCCACCCACATAGATCAGGGGCCACTATTGATGGTGAGCTTTGGGCTCTCTTCTTGTCGGCTTCGGGGCTGCTCCACACAGGGTTGGAGGTAAAAAAAAAAGGGGGTGGGCAAGTTTTTCTATCATTTCAGTGCTCCTTTCGCGGCTACACATTCCCCCCCCAGCAGCGGCGTATGCTTCGCCTTCAACCGGGCTGGGTGCAAAAACAATCAGTGCAAATATGCCACAAGTGCTCCTATCACTCCTCCGAACATGGGGGGACAACTTGCAATGCCCAGAGCACCAAGACAAATGTTCCCCAGCGTTAGCAAGAATAATTTTATGCCGCTCGACTTGATGGGTTTGTGCACCAAGGGCAATCATTGCCTGTGCTGCTTAGCTCACACACTAGTGAATTTCTCAGTAATATTGCTCCTTCTAGATTTATACCCATAGACTGCTGCCGCAATGTGTTTACGCGATGGTTTTTCAAACGGATTCAGATTATGGTTTTGCGGGCCTCGTTTAAGTGCAGATGCTCCCAATCCTCAGTCCATTAAACATATATTGGCGTTGCGTTAGAAATGCTGTTTGAGGAGGTTTAGGTTGGGCCGCATGGCGGGGCCATTCTCGGAAAAACCGATTGAAAACCTCAGATTTTGCCCATTGGGCTCATACCAAAATCCGTTTCCGGCAGCTTCAGGTTATTTCACAATCTGTCATATCCAGAGTCTGGTTCCATAAACGATGGGATTATTAAGCAGCTCTGCGCAGTCCAGTATACAAATTTCGATGAGGCATTTAATCTTGTAGTCAGGGCTGGGATTGGCACGTTGTTGGCCAAAGCTGATATCAAATCTGCTTTTCGCCTCCTACCAATTAACCCCGAGAAATTGTGTCTTCTGGGCACTAAGTTGCTTGACATGTACTACGTAGACAAGACCTTACCCATGGGGGCTTCTTGTGCCCCAGCTCTGTTTGAAACCTTTTCCACTTTCTTGGAGTGGGCCATAAGATAGCAGTCTGGGTACGAGAGCATCTGCCATTATGCTGACGATTTCATGTTTGTGGGGGTACACACTCATTGGGACGGTCTCCCTGTCTTGAATTTCTTGCCTGCTTCAGAGATCTATGCAGGGACTTAGGGGTACCACTGGCAGAGGACATAACACTCAAGCCATCGACTCAGTTGACATTTCTGGGGCTAGAAATAATTTCAGATTCTCAATTGGTTTCAGTTTTTGGGGACAAATTACGCATGATATCCGAGATTGTCTCGGCAGTAGTCCAGTCTAAGAAAGTCTCATTGAAAACACTTCAGTTCCTATTGGTTCACTTTCATTCATTTGCCGAGCTATTGCCCTGGGTCAGGCATTCTACGACGGCTATATTAGATTTATTGATGGTGTCAAGAAGCCTGGCACCTGATCCACCTCTCACAAGGAGCGACAGCGGATTTGAACATGTGGCAAATCTTCTTACAAAGTTTCATTGGGAAGGCTATAATTCCAGATCAGTTTTGGATACAAAACACAGATGTGAGCTACGACAGAGGGGTGACCCATTTTCATCAATTTCGACAACAAGTGGGATTACAGTCCCCTTGGCCCGCTCCTAGTGAACATGTTGCAGCGTTTTTAGCGCATCTGTCAGTATTGAGCGGCTTCGTCCTCAATTAGCACGCACATTTCAGCAGCTGCCTTTTTGCACAAACTAAATGGGTGGCCCGATCCCTCTGATAGTTTCATGGTCATTGCTTAGGGAGGGATGCCGTAGACAACACCGCATGCCTGACACTAGGCGTCCGGTTACGGATGACATGCTGGGGATACAATGTACTTTGCCCCGTATTAGGCTCCATCGCCTCGTCGGAGCTCGAACACTCTTATTTAGTTTGGCATTCCTGCTAGCTTTTTGTTTGGATTTTCGGGTGGGAGAAATCACGGCTAGAATAGAAACAAATACAGCGGACTGCTCACGAATTTTGGGAATCATTGATTTCCTATATATAAATGTAACGATATGACCTTAACGTGCAACCTGGTTTCATTCGGGTGCATATGAGAATATTTGAAGGAGAAATAAAACTCGGTGGTGAAGTCCGAGCGAACTGCCACTATTCTCTCTTCCTCTGAGGCTAACAATATATTGTTACGTAAAATGCTAACTTTCCATAATTATGAATTTGATTTATAAACGATCTATTTCCATATTCTTGTAGAGTTTCTACAATTTACTGTCGGCATATCAGCTGCATTTACGTCTGGAAAATCCTTGAAATAAGCTTCCCGAATGCAATTTCCTTATGGGTCATTCCACCAGGTTGGGACACAGTGTGTGACATTTATCCATATCTTTAAAAGTACTATTACAATTGATTCAGTTATTTCATGTAACATCAGTCTTTGGGTGGGAAATATTTTAGAAAGTTTTAAATCATGTAAATTATATTTTACCAAAAATATGATAAAATAATGTGTCAGTTTGACGTACATGTAACATGGACACGTCCATATTTCCATTTTTGTGTTGTTTCAACACTTAAATTCACCATACTAACTAAAAGATGTACTATGCAACACAAGAACACTTTTTTATGGTAGTCAGTGTCCAAATATAGCAGAGACAGCAAGAACAGACGTGAGAGTGGACGTAACATGGACAGTGTCCACTGTTACGTCCACACATTCATGTTTTTTGTTCTTGCTGTTTCTGAGCTATTTGGACACTGGCAACCATAACAAAAAGTGTTTTCTGGTAGCATTGAGTGTCTTTTAGTTAGTACATATAGTAAGTTGCATTATTCTTTATTTAATGACGAACAATTAAAGGCAGTCTGGACGTACCGACATGGTGTGACATATAAATGCACATTTCCATTTTGTAACATTTTCAACATTTATATAAATAATTATGCCAGTATACTAATTACAAAACACAAACTAACACAAAAAGCATTTGTTATGATATTCAATATCCAAATGCAGCACAACAGCAGAAATATATGTATGGTCATAGTCTATCATGGTGTCCATGTTACGTCTGCACCGATTTCTGCTATATTTGGACACTGACTGCCGTTTCATTGTTGCATAGTGTGTCTTAATTATTGTAGGTACTAAATTTTCCATATATATTTATTTATTAAAGTGTTGAAAAACCACAACAATTTTAATGTTGGACACGGTGTCCATGTTACGTCTATTTTACATACAAAAAAACTAACTTTTTATCATATTTTTGTTAAAATACAACTTACATGATTTAAAACTTTCTCAAATAATCTCACACCCAAGGACGGATGTCACATGAAATAACTGAATTAAAATGTAATGATGGTTTTAATGATATAGTAAAAAAACGCAGTGTCCCAACCTGGTGGAATGACCCTTACACAAATTTGAACTGTTCCCCTTCTATATTCCTTTGCATTTAATCTTTGAAAATTCGAACTCGAAAATAAATGATCGAACATTTGAATATTAGAAACAGCCCCAAGCATTAGAGGTATGAAGAATCTCAGTCGCATGCTGGTTTACGTGTACACATACATGTACATACATGTACATGTACATACATGTACATTGTACATTGTAAAATTAAATAGTAAAATGGCTAACCCGCTGTTGCCTGAATATCAGATTCCCTGTTGCAATTATGTGAGATCAGTTGATATAAATGATATACAATGTCCCCCAATCAATTTATTTTGCCAAATATAAAATTGTTACCAAAAAGTGATTTAAATCAGTGATTAAAAACTAATATTTGGTTTAAATTGCGATTTAAATTAGCCAACCCTGTTTAACCCCTGGAGTATGTTTTTTTACGGGAGAGGTCCGGGTGTCACGGCGGCTCTGGCAGCCAAGCGAAACCACCACAATGTGTTTGTGCAGTCAAGCATAACATACACAATAATCCAACAATGGATTGAAACTGCACAAACAGCATGCAGCAAATGGCGTCATCCGACCTGGTGGCACTGTTTGGTTTTTTGCGCCATACGGCGTCTTCCGTACGCAAAGGGTTAAGCAATTTATAATTTGAAGGTTGTGCTGGTAATTTTTTAAGATTGATTTAGAAATTTATCTAGTTATACATGTACGTTTAACCTTCAATTTGTAGTCAATTACTAGTGCATGTATTACTTATCATTGAAAACACCTCACATTCAAACACAAGACTGCTTTTGATTAGCCAAATAATGATCCGTTTTGCTCAAAATTAACAAATTTTCCTTATCACAAATGATTATAATAACTGAAGGAAAGAAACATTGGTATTAAAAATAATGAATGTTTACAAGTGCAATGATATACAAAATTTACACATTTTTTAGCAGTACCTCAAAACATGTCAAAATGAATTTACAACATACAATACTTAGGCGGCTTGTCATTTGGTCCTGACCATTATTCACGCGTCCAGTTCGCTCGAAACAGCGAGCTTTTTTAATCCTTCCTTAACAAAAGAGCCCTTGACAACACCGACAGTATGCGACCAGAACGGTGTATGTAAATTAGAAGTCATGCATATTCCGTTCTTGCACGATCAGAACGGTGTATTCAAATACTCGTTTGGTCATTTAAATATCAATGTAAACTGAAAAAGCTGGCCAAACCGCGGTCGGGACGATAGGCAGCATTGATCGGTCGGCTATTAAAACATCAATGTAAAACTCGAAAGACCGGCCAAACCGCGATCGGAACGGCTGGCTCGTATTGAGAGTCCTCCATTGTTACTCCAATTTGTGCCAATCAGAGTTCGGAACTGCCGGCCTTTTTAATGGTACATGTATTATTTTTTAGTCAGCGACTTTGCTCTATTGTTGAGATTATCGCCAGCATCAGACTTGTGATTATAATTGATTAATTGTTCCCTTTTTCCAAGCAGGTGTGCCGATGGTTTGGAAGACACGAAGACCCCGGCATTGTCGTCAAAAATAAATGCATAATTCAAAATAAGACGAGGGGCTGCACACGAGTTACTTTGCTCTGGATAACAAGACTAGAACAACAAAAACTACTCATGCCAAAAATGGTTGAGGAATTTCAGCGATATTTTCCCTAATATGCAGCTAAAAGATTTTGTATAAACTAATGTGAAAATATTTAGTTTTTGATTGAGCTTTCAATATTTTTTTTGTATTTTCGTGGTGCAATTTTGTGGACGTCTGTTGCATTCTACCCCATAAATTATGGGCAAAATAAGAATTTGAAGGTACTTGCGAAGCTTACGCTGATTGCCGTCCAGTGTACTAGTTATACAGCCATTGATTATTCCTCCAAAAATGATGTTCTCACGATTGGCCGGCGTGCAATAACTTACAGTGTAACGAACAGGTGAGAGATTTGTCAGGATTTTTTTTCGGGATTTTCGAATTTTTAAAGAATCTCTTTTGCAATCTGGAATTCCTGAGGTGTTTTCAAAAAGGGGGATTTACCTGTAAAAGTGGATGTAGACCAATAATGGATATTTTAATGGGGTGCCTTTTTATGCAAATAATATATCTTGATCTGGGGTCCTCGTGGATTTTTCGTGGATTTTAAATTGTTTGCCAATCCCACCCCTGAACGATCATTGGGTATTATACGTTTGTTTTGATCTCCGTTTTCTTAACCCTTAGTTTTTTCTGGGGTTTTTGCCTGTTTGCCGGTGTATAATTTTGGTGTTGTGTGTGTGGGACTTTGTTTTTGATTTTATTTGTTTTAGACTGTCGCGGGAAAAAAAAGTGTTTTAAAGTTACGTGCCATTAACGGTTTTGGTGGACAGAAAGGGGAAGAGGGTTTGCCGTGGTGAATTCTACACAGCAACGTTTTGAATAGATGACAGTTATTTATAATACAATGGGAAAAATAATGTTTTCGATCCCGAGATAAAAATGTTTTTTTCAAAATACCGCTGCGTTTTCCGTGTTTAGGTGGGGAAGGGGTTAAGTAAGCCTACAAGTTGTATTATATTTGTCTAAATTTCATAAATATTCTCAGCAAAAATAGTTTACAAAAAATAGTTGGCAACACTGCAGTAGCAGAAATTGTAATTCTTCTGGTTTGTTGCCCTGGCAATTCTGTTGCATTGATACCGTGCGCGCGCCGTTCTGATTGGTCTGATGTAGGGTAGACCTACTTGCGCCGCACGTGCACGTGGTGGGAATTCCCCAAGCCTTGCAACATGTGGAAGGTGTGCATGCACAGCGGCTGTTTAAGTCTCTGGTCAAGTTCACGCATGGGCATTAATCAGGATGGTAGTGCATGTTGATAAAAAAATAAATTTGAGGATTACCAATCGTGTACACTACGTTTAGCTCATCCAGTAATTTTTTGATTCGTTTATGAAGATTTTATAAAAAGCAGACATTTATAAAAAGCAGACACTCCTCGATGCCCTTTTACCTTACCCAATCTCACGCCAAATATTTCAAATGTGTTTTGTTATATTAAACTGGATAGAATGAAATTCGGATGAAGACGGGATTGGATGAATAGACCTATTGGTGTGGGGCTCCCGCCTTTAGCAGCGAGTCATGTCAGCTTTGCCGTTCTAGTTACAGAAAAAGAACAAACTTGAAAGATTTAAGGGTGAAATATATTTTTGGTTTTCTGATTTGGGAGGAAATATGCATTAATTGTTCTCATCTATTCGGTATACGGCCATTATATTCTTAGGCTAAATATAAATGTACATTACACTTGTTAATAAAACACTTTTGAAAAGTCCTGGTCTTCATTTTAGGGAGGGGTAAGTTTACTGGACTTATGCTTAGTTATTGTTTTTGAAGGTAATAAACTGTGGAAGACTAAAAATCTGAGGAAGACTTCAAGGTTATTTGAGAAATGGACCTATTAATGAATTTCGAATGTTTTAATCAGAGCCGAAAATATTTATTTTTTAAAGGGTATACTTCTAATTATTATTCTTAACATTGTTATAACACAGTATTGGTGAAGTAATGTCGTCGTCATAACGACTTGACTGTTTTTGCTGGGAAGAGTTTCTACACGTATTCTTGGCTATGAGCCAAACTGCCTACGTCTTTCTTTTGACGCGCCAAGACGATTGTTTGGAGTTAAGTTGCCAACGGCTGTTTAGTGTGCACAACTTAGACTTAGGAAGGAATTTTCGATTTTTGTTTTTAATTACCACGTTCATAATTTAATCAAAGAAAGTAAGAATGGTTGCAGATGTTAAAGTAACATAAATCGTCCGAGTATAATTTGTATTACTCAGGTTTGCCTCTGGTACTGCAGTTTTGGGAGTTTTAAATCTGTGCAACTAGTGGGGTATTGTGAAAAATGGAATAATCACATTGTCAGGGTTCACTTGATATGTATTTAATATACAGTACACACTTTACTGAATCACAAGGGAAGATAACTTACCATTGTCTGTTTTATTATCAGACTTAGGTTGTTTTAATGCTAAAATGTCGACACATTAAAATCTTCATAAACGAAGCAAACATTAACTGGATATGTTTTAAGCTCAACAAAGAAATTTGGCAAAAGTACATCGTTCAGCAAATCATATATCAGAAATCATGTTCACACTTTCATTTAGTTTCAAATTCTTTTTCAGCAAGGTTGTATACGTAAAGCCAAAGTCAAAATCATAAAGAAATGATTGTTTACTAGTGATAATCCTGATAATAACAGAAGGCTTCGAAATAGTAAAATGGAATGATAAAATAATTGGAAGTGTCATGATAACCACAACTCCTATTGTCAAGAACGAACGAGTCCGTGCCCATACAATTACAATGTAGTACCGGTATAATTAACCGAGCAGAGGCCGACAAACGTTGTGGTGTGGTCTGTAACATCTGTTGGGCTTCTTGGCTTGACACTTCAGTGTCATGAGTCCATTGCAAGTTATCTTCATCAGCCCGTCGTAATGGTGCAGCATTGTTTGCAACTACACAGAGCTCAAAATCTGCCTGCAAATTCATAGGCACAAGGCCTGGACTCTGAAGAGATCGAGAAGGCATCCGTGACGCCAGCAACCTCAGTCCCACCGCGCGCTGCATGTTGAGTTGATGTAGCGCCCGGTAGCATGACCGTATACACCGCGTGCGGGCGGCCGGCCAGCACATGCACATGGCCCCACATTGTACATTGTACATGTACAGTTGTGTGTGTACTGTACTTTATGCATATAGTGCAGTGCATACGCATAGCGCATGGGGCTGGCCGGCCCAGAACATGTACAAACATGTACAATGGGGCGCGCACGCTCTTGGTGCGTGATACGAGTTCATTGCTTTCTTATTTGGTTGCCCTACGGCTATTTTTGTAATACATCACATAACAAAAGTTACAAAAAGGCCATCAACGTCGGGCCACGGGTATCATGATCGAAAGGAGCAATACTTAAAACGATTTTTGGCAAGGTATGCACACCTAGAGTTGGAAAATGTGTTATAGCATTGCAGCGTGAGCAGTGGCAGTTTTTTTAGTGTTATTACCTTTTTCAATTGTTTTTCTTCAAAATGGCTGCCAATATGCCTGTTACCGGATTATTCATAATGTGGTAACAAGCATGATGGCGGCCATTTTTTTTAAAGGGTGATAGCACCCAAAAAGCTGTCACCGCTGCAAAGCCATCAAATATTTTCCAACTACAGGGGTGCATACCTTGCCAAAAATCACCATGAGCATTATTCCCCTCATTTATATACGACCAACCCCCCCAGGCTGATGGCCTAAAACCATAACCAGATAAACTTACGATGTGCTCAATGAAATTTTTGATAACGTGCATTGATAGCATGTAGGTCTATGTTCAGTGAGGTTCATCCCTACAAACTACTTCTATGTACATGTACATTCTTCAAATGTCTTACATCAACTTGACCCGAGACTGAAACAGCCGTAGTGCACGTGTTGCAAGTCTCAAAGTCAACTGGGGAATTTCCCACGCGCATGAAACCAGACAGAGCAGTAACTCGCCGTTCCCAGGCAACATAATTACCATGGCAACAGAACTGAAGAATTGCGATATTTACGATAGTGTTGCAAATGTAATTTTTGTCAACTACATTTTCCAGGGAATATTTCGACAAATATAATACAATTAACTGTTATGGAAACTGATTTAAAACAACGGACAGTGTAGGACTACATACACGTAAGTTTCGCAAGGGCAAAAAAAACCCTTCAATTCTTATTTTACCTGAACCGAAACCCTCCCATTGAAAAAGAATATGTACCCGGGGTAGATTGCAATGAAGTATTAACATAACTGCTCACAAACATAGACACAGTAAAAACAAAATACGTTAATATCATTAATAGTCTTGTGGATTCTGTCTGGAATATTTAGGCCCAACGGAATATCTAAATTGCCTAAACGTTAAGACGTTTCAAAACCAATTACATGTAAGACATTCTTCGGAAAAAAATAACATTGTCAATCTGTAAAGCAATAATCAGAACATATTTACTGTCCACGCATGAACATGGCTTCGAAAAAAAGTCGCATTGTGTTGAAAATGTAATCTTGGTTTGCTTTCACTGTGTACTTTCGTGATTTTTCTACGCGTGATGAATGAACTTCGTTTTATATATACATTTAAAAAAATTTAATTTACGGAACAGAGAAAGGGTCGTAACGTAGATAGGCCTACTCCGATGGCAGAAATCGTGCATGCAGTAAATCTGACGAAAATACTTTCAAAACGAGGGAATATAAAATGACTTGTTTTGTGAACCACGTTCATTTTACGTCAATAGCTAAAGCCGGAGATCGTATCAGGGCTTATTTACTTTTCAGAGCGACTGCTCAGCACAATTAAAAAGGCAAAACAACCTCTCTGTAGATTCAAAGAGAAGTTTTGTTTAACCCTTTCAGCCCCACATTGTTTATTGGCATGCAGCCTGTGGTGACCACATTGTTCACACACTAAGCACTTAACGGTCGACTTTAATCGCCATTGGGGCTGAAGCAGGGTATAGTGCACAGGCGACTATAGTCGCCATTGGGGCTGAAAGGGTTAATCCCTAAAAAAAAGAATCCGGTCCTAGTTGTTCAGTTTTATTGCCTCCCGTGAAGAACGGTAAGGAACCCGTCTGCACGCGTGGGAACGGGGAAAACAATATTGCGTCCTCCCTAAAATAACACCTTTATAAAAGCAGTAAGCCTTCTATACGGCTTTGTCTCTTTTACAGAATTTATTCACTGGCAGAAATGTGTCTTTACATTGTCATTAATTACTTTTTATGTAGGCCTACTTTGCAATGACAACACAAAAAAACACGCATCGCCGCCGTACGTTGGCCTTTCGTCCTTGGTTTGTTTTTGTAAACGTCATCGACAAACCATCCAATTCGCCATTTCGACATGCAAGGTTCCCAACGTTTTGTCAGCGGACAGAACGCAGTATTTAAAATAGCTTCCCGTGCTCATGTTTATTCACAAGACGTAATCTCTCGGCAACAATAGGGCCCGGTTGGGCTAGCTTATTAAACCTCGTTGCGCCCGACTGCGCACAGGCGTGCTGTTCGCGACTTTTCCTTTCCTTAACAACTGCCAACTTATCGGTATTATAGCGAACTTTTCGCGAAAGAACGGTCAGGACCAAATGACAAGCCGCCTTAAGGGTGCTTCATGACTCGAACTCGACCTTTGTGACTTAGGACTTAGACTCGGACTTAGGTAACTCAAATACAAGTTTGTCCTTTCCCCACCCGGAGAAGTTGCAAGCATGCATGCACATAATTGCTTGGTACAGAATTTTAAACCTGTAGACGAGTGCCGAAGATAGATGTGTACATGTACATGTACATGTACATGTATGTATGTACAAAATGTATGTATACATACCTTTAGAACATTTGTTGGAACTTCTGGGATTGTAGACAGCTTTGGTAGGTCAATAGCTGGTGTAGCCAGCATTGGTGAGGAACGGGAGCGTGTTTGTTCCTGTTTTTCTATCTCTTGAATATGCTGCCGCATGAGTTCCTGCTTAAAGTTTGTTCTTGTTGACATAGCTCCTGGTGAAAATTCCTTCTGTAAAGCAGAGCTACACAACAGACAAATAAAAACAATATGACATACATGTACATGCATTTAAAACAATGGAAACCAAAACTAGATTTGTATAAAATAAAATGGCACACATGTACATGTACATGTACATGTATGCTGTATTAAAGTTAAAATGGCCATTACATGTATACATGTACACAAGATCAAATTAAACAAACAGTTTTGTATATCAGCCTGAATATTTTACAGTCGTATCGAAGGGGGTCTTACTAACAAATAAGTACCGGTACACATTATTCATAGATACAGTACCACTACATATTTCCATAGAGGGTGCACTGCCCACACTGCCCTACAGCCTACCTGCCATGATACATGTACATGTACATGTACATGTACATGTACATGTACATGTACATGTACATGTACATGTACATGTACATGTACATGTACATGTACATTGTACCTTCCTCTATTCTCCATGTCTGGAGGGTCGTGTATACATGTAGGCCTTTGATTGATTCTTCATGAGGAATAAAAGCTTCTGGAACTAGTTGAACTAGATACATGTACTACTAGATATGGCCATGTGTGTTAAGCCCCCTACAACATCAGGATGTGGTGTCCACCAAGAGAACAGCATCGCCTATGCCATCAGTTTATATGGGGGATGCAAACACTTGAGAGAAATGCATAGAAGGAATAAGTTTGCAAATGGTCGGTGTCACTATGGACATTTCTTTACGAATATGGCTTAAAGGTACATTGTACATGTAGTGTACATGATTGGTCATTGTTGCAATTTTCAGAAAAGGGCGGATTTGGGGGTTTTATAGGAAATATCGTTTCACTGACCTGTTCAAAGTTTTGCGTTGTTGGATCGCAAAAAAAAACGAGAGAAAAACGGCGCTCGTTTTCAACGATAGGCACGCGTGGCTACCTGGATGCATGACGCGCCCAGAATGCCAGCATGTCAGGGCGCGCCACTCATCCGGGTAGCCACGCGCGCCTTGACTAAAGGCCACAGGGCATTTTTCCAACGGAAGATCTTTGTAGCAGAAAATTTTTGCCACTTATAGACGTGCTCAAGAAGTATTTTTTTAACCCAGATTTTTTTTTTTCGACCGAATGACTTTCCTTCAAGCAGAAAAATTGCCCTATAGAAATAAAAAGGGTCGCCCTATATCACCGCTAAAACGCAACCCTGATTTGCAGTCATTATTATTCATGTTCTGGGACGGGGCGAACCCTGCCTTCTCCGATTCATTGTGAAGCATGATTTTTTTTTCCACTGGTAGAGTATGCATGTATGTCAAATAAAAGATGATGTTTTCGCAATACACGGTGATCCAACCTTCTCTATTTGTCACAACTTGTCTAGATTCTATTTTAGAAAAAATATGTATAGTGTTATACCTTCAATCTTAATTTGTTTGCGCTGGATTAATTTAAAGCGATCAAAAGGTGAAGTCAGCAAATAAATTCCAAAGCTGGATTCATTCTTCTCAGGATGTGTATTTTTTGTTTCTGTTACATGTATATATTTTGAGATTTTAACGCCCTGCTCGTCTTAGTAACGGAGTTGTGTAGCGCAATGTGATAATCGGGCCGGACCACCG
Source organism: Hippasteria phrygiana (assembly GCA_037893225.1). Classification (NCBI taxonomy): domain Eukaryota; kingdom Metazoa; phylum Echinodermata; class Asteroidea; order Valvatida; family Goniasteridae; genus Hippasteria; species Hippasteria phrygiana. The sequence continues at coordinate 1,597,342 of JAZGUH010000197.1, forward strand.
CGCCGATGTGTGCATGCGGTGTGGCGGCCAGCATTGCATTGCTGTCCATGCTCCACCCTTCATACCTAGCTCGCGGCACAGAACTTGTTTGCCGTTGCCATGACCATACATGTACATGTAAATACACTTAAATTTCCCTTTATAGTTAGCCTCCGTGCCCTTTTTTTTTTTTTTTAAGCCATTGGCTTTGGTGCCCTTTGCTTTGGCCTTGGTGCCCTGCCAAATTTTTCATTTTCGAAGGAAAAACGGCCGTGCCCTAGAAAATCTTAAATTTGAGGCCTGTAACGTCACTTTGAATTTTGTATCCTCAAGACAATATATACCTTCCCACCAATTTTCATGACGATCGAACCTACGCTTATCAACGTGTTTCAAAAAAGCACATTTTTGATGACCTCACAGAGCTCGACAAATTTTTGTTTCAACTGGTAGTCCACCGGACTATAGGCCGTGGGCCGAGTCGCAAAAAGTGCTTTAGTTTTTAATTTTTGTAACGTACCTCGGCAAATATACCTGCAAATCATATTAAAACGAAGCCAAAAATAGACTGAATTGTGTGAAACTTGTTCTTTTTGTCTTGTTTTGTTTGCTTTTATGTAGTAGTAAAAAGTTCGGGCAAATAAAATTCCTTCAAAGCTCTATTTTTTGGAGTACGTGGCTGTAAAAAAAAGTCGGGTCCCTCTGCTATCGATCAATGTTAACAATGTATTGGAGCGTCTGGTAACAAGATGTTGCGCAATCCAAGATGGCGACGTCCGAAGGAGACGGACATGACATGCATTCGTGATTTCGGTGCATAAAATACATGTTGCACAATCTGCTAAAGGAAAAAGTGTTCCCCTTTACTGAAACGTCATGGAACAAGGTGACACACTGTGTGCAAAGAAAGGGAGAACAACTGGACAGCAATTTCGCCGAGATCGCTCGTGCAGTAGCGGCGACTGCGGATGTCTATCCGCGGCCGCGTTAACAAGCGCTGGGTTTCATCGGGAATGCTGTGTAATCTCACTTATTTCATTACTTTATTAAAATTGTAAGCCAGGCATCTCGACTAGTATTATTTGTTAACAAGATATAAAGACTTTCATTCAGTAGTAAGTACAATTAAGGCATACTTATTACTTTGAGAAATGGCCTTAATTCATCCTACAACTTGACTACACTCCAACGTAAACCTATGTGCATCATTGCGCTACGTACAGCACTGCTCCGTATATATATTCACGGAGCAGTGCTATACGTAGCGCAATACTACACATAGGTTTACGTTGCATAATATACGAGCTTGTAGCATATCAATGCCGTATGGACTGCATGGATTTTCTTCGATGTGCCTCTCGGAATTGAACAGTAAATTTCACTTTTTCACTTTTTATCCGGATGGTAAGTGAACCTTAGTACCTCTATCTTAATCATTGAACTCCACTTGTTCCTCAAGTGGCTTATCTGGTATTTTGGTGGCCGTTTTAAGGGTGAAATCCGATGTTTTTGTTGGGTCTTCGGACGTACCTAATTAATGAATAGGAAAATGCCGCACACGTACTTGGACCCTACTATTGCCAGATCATATCCAAATGTGCAAAAAAAGCGAGGGTCCAAGTTACTTGGACTAGATGTGCATGTACTAGGTATACAAACCAATGCTAAGGGCAGCAGGCAACCTTGTTACCGCGGTTCAAAAACTTGCTTTACTCCATACACTTCGTGCCCTTCTTTTTCTACACAGGACTTTTGGTGCAAGTGTCTAAATATGCGCTCGAGTGACCATAACGTGCTATAAGATTGCGGAAATAATGTACACATTTGTTAAAATTAAACGTGAATGTTCTTATCACTTCCTTCATCTAAATCTATGGCTGTTGCTGTGAACGCGAGATAAAGAACATTTTAGAACGGAGTTTCAGCGAAGTCAATCTTAGAAAACCACATTTATCTCAGGTAAGCATGTAGAAAAAAGGAATATTTCAGTTATAAGACCACACAATCTCAAAAGGTTTTCGCACTGTGCATATAACGTCGCGTAATTTTAACTCACACGTTGTCAGCATATTTTATTTCTTTGTGCGTGTAAAATACACATTGTACGTAAAGAGTTTGATGTTTAAAATAGAAACTTGGAAATAATTTACCACAATACTCTCATTAAAATCAGTCAGGAATAGCCAAATCTTGGAAAATAACAAACCCCCCTTGATAAAGGTGTCTAAACATACAAACTGTTATTTCAAGATTCATGTCAGCAAAATTAGTAAAAACTAATGAGGCAGAAATAAACACCTATGTTCCACATTGAGTGACCATACTGTGCCAAGAGCATCTAATTTCACAGAAAACACAAGCCTTCTTTCCTTGTATTGCACAAACAATTCCCAATTAGTCCAAAAATTAAAGGTTGTGCCAAGTTTTTACACAAATTTTGCAAGATTTTGCTGTTCCAGACTGTTTTTAGAGTTGGGTATTAAAGTCAAATCTTTCCAGAAAGATTTCAGTTATACATACTGCAAAAATATTTTTGTAATGCTTTCACATGTTGGATAGAAATTTTCAAGACTAAGCTGCACAAAGTTGTTGCTGGCGAGGGAGTTATGCCTCTATTTGTCTCAGAAAAGTTAATATATCACAGCCCAGTCTGCATGTACAGCCTCTCTCTAAATTATCACTTTCCACTATTCCCAGATCAAGTTAGGCAAACAAGCTAAGCTTTGAACAAATGACATAATACATGGATTTGCCATCAACACATACGTAAACCGTGGCAAGTTAGTAATTGACTTCAACTACAATTTGTCTTTTGTTTTCAAATTTTGCAGTGCAAGACTGGCAGTAAAACCTGTACGAGAGGGCGCTAGACTGACCTAACGGTCTTAAACTGCACGAGTGCAGTTCGGGACTGTTGGGTCAGTCGAGCGCCCTCTTTTGAGTATTTTTGAGGCTGTTGAGGACAGCACATGGAATGAGACGTGATGCGATAATAAGAAAATAGATTTACTGATCGGGTAGCAAGCCGTAGATTTTCTATATATTGCTGATCTTCATCTCGGGCTCCGCAAGTGTCGATAATAGCCTCATCATATTGTGGAATAAAAAATGATTGAGAATTTCATTCAATCATTTGTATTTTGTTGCTATGTTGGACTACATGTTCCCCTTCCCAAACAAATCTAACAAAAGTTGATGTTTTTTTCTGTTGAAACAAATATGTAACTTTTTTTCTTCTCTCAAATGGTGTCTAAAGCCCCGAGGATAAATATTGTGATAAATGTCAGACTTTCATAAAAGTAAAGATGATGGTCATAACCAATAACGAAATTGAATCAATTCAGTAAGCAAAATACAATATGAACCCAGCATCATTCACTCAGCTAAGATATTTGGAGAAGGGAAGCATACTTTTGTGTGTATTTGTGCCTATTGTGAAACTTGGGATCTGAATCAATTCCTTTTGCAATAGCTTTAGTATTGCGTATTATGTGCACAAAGTCGGGCAAAATATGTGACGTCACGATGACCTCATCTAAAAAGTGCATTTTGAAGGTCATATTTATACACACCGTACGTGTGATTGTGTTCAATTGTGACATGCAGATGAGCCGGCATGTATTTTAGATAAAAACTTATTTGACGTCATGTTGACATAACGACATGAAAATTGGTGGGTAGGTAGATATTGTCACTAGAATCCAAAGTGACGTCATGATGACGTCATCAACTGATTTTTCTGTGAATTTTCAAATGTTTTTAAATTTAATTCTACTCCCAAAATTTGACAGTCATTGATCAGACTGCAATCTGGACACATGACAAGACCACATTCCGAATGTTTGCTTTCACAAGTGCCCTAGTGATGACGTCATCACATGTCACATGACATAATCTTAAATGTGCATTTTTGAAGGGTCTATATTTAGAGAACCGTAGGTCCGATTGAGATCAAACGTGGTAGGCTGGTAGGCGAGCATGTTGCAGTTGAAAATTAATGTGACGTCATGATGACGTCATTATGACGTCATGATGACGTCGTCATACGATTTTATAGTATTTTATAAGTTTTTGGACCTTAAAGCCATGTATCATTAACAGAACAGGCTAATTTCGAAATTCTTTTTGTAATAGGTGTTAGATCATACAATGTTAAAAATGTGTAACGTCATGATGACGTCATAAAAAAATGTGCTTTTTTGAAACACGTATAAGGGTACATCCGATCGTCACGAAAATTGGTGGGTATACAGATATTGTCACAAGAATGCAAACTCCGAAGTGACATCATGATGACATCATCAGCTGATTTTCTATGATTTTTTTTATATTTTTAATTTCCTTCTACACTCAAAAAGGCTTAGAGGCATATAAAAAATATCTCGGAAAAGCCATATGATCTGTTTATCAAACAGACATATAGCTCTCGTTTTTAGCTGTTTCGGCATTCCAGCCGAAACAGCTCTTGCTTTCGTTAAGATTTTTTTTTTCTTCTTTTTTTTTTGTCTACACCATTCACATAACACACATTTTCTTTCTCGTCGCCTATTTTCATCGTAAACTTTCTTCAATCAGACTGAGAAGTACAACAATAATTTATCATCATTCGCTGATGTGCATATAACAATGACGTCATGATGACCTCAGCAGTTGTCAAGTTATGACCTTCATGAATATTAATTAGTCAATTTTGTGTACCCCATATCTGAAAAACCAAAGCAGTAGCATTATTTCTCTCTGTTGCAAAGTCTTTGTTGGGTGACCAAAATGGTCCTGCGTCAGTGAAATTTTCGTGACGTCATCTAGAGGTCATTAAATTCAGGCTAGAATTTTGTATCTTTAGCAATCGCGTATGACAAAAAACCTTTGGAAGTTTTAAACATTGTATTTTCGTGTACCTAATTCCAACTTTTCGTGATCGTAGCTCACTCCATTCTCAAAATATGCCCATTTCAAATTTTAGCTCAAAACAATATGATAACAAAGGAATTCTGGGAAGGCAGTAACCATGAGTATCTTGTGGCGGTCCGCGTACAAATGTCAGATTTTTTTTATCTCTCGGTTTCCTCTTTTTCAGACTCCTCTCCCATAGGGTTTGTGCACGGTTTTCTTTCACCAGGGCAACTTAGGCACTTTGGTAAATCCGATCGACTTAAGACTTGGCACACATACATGTAAAGACCACCACCCACACATGGTCCTAGAATGATGACGTCATGATTAAGTCATCAGGGGGGTCACGTGACGTCATCTTAAAGGTGCATTTTTGAATGGCCCATATCTCGAGAACCGTAGGTCCGATTAATTTCAAAGTTGCTTTGTTGGTGTGCCAGCATGCGGAAAAGATGAAAATTAATGATGATGTTATGATGACGTCATCAGGGGTCACGTGACGTCATCTTAAAGGTGCATTTTTGAATGGCCCATATCTCAAGAACCGTAAGTCCGATTAATTTCAAAGTTGCTTTGTTGGTGTGCCAGCATGCGTAAAAGATGAAAAATAATGATGATGTTATGATGACGTCATTAGGGGTCACGTGACGTCATCTTAAAGGTGCATTTTTGAAGAGCCCATCTAGAGAACCGTATATGTCCGATTAATTTCAAAGTTGCTTTGTTGGTGTGCCAGCATGTGTAAAAGATGAACATAGATGATGATGTTATGAAGACGTCATCAGGGGTCACGTGACGTCATCTTAAAGGTGCATTTTTGAATGGCCCATATCTAAAGAACGGTAGGTCCGATTAATTTCAAAGTTAGTTCCAGCATATGCAAGAGATGAAAATAAATGATGATATTATGACGACGTCATCAGGGGTCACGTGACGACATCTTAAAGGTGCATTTTTGAAGGGCCTATATCTCGAGAACCGTAGTTCCGATTAATTTCAAAGTTGCTATCTGTAAAAGATAAAAATTAATGATGACGTCATCATGACGTCACCAGGGGTCACGTGACGTCATCTTAAAGGTGCAAACTTCACATTAATTATTTCACATGATTTCGAAGTTCACTCGCAATTCTTGATCATTCATACTTCACATACTAATCAAATCCGAATCGAAACAGCTCTGCGTTTGTCCCTGTGACAAACACCTATTAGGTCTCGTTCTTTTTTTTTTCCTTTTCAGACTTTTGCCCATATTATTTGTGCACGTTTTCTTTCTTACCGGCACTTTGGCTACTTTGGTGCAGCCGATTGACTTGAAACTTGGCAGACAGTTAGACCAATTGCTCAGAATGTGTGCCGAACTTTTACGTCATGATGACATCATCACGTGATTTTTTATGAATTTTTGAATTTTTAACATCGTAACATTTTTTTCAATATATCTAGCGAACAAAACAAGATATTTCCAAATTCTTTTTGATACAGCTTTTGTATGTCTCAAAGATATGCCCCTAAAAGTCGAAAATTGTGTGACGTCATGATGACGTCATCAAATTTGTTTGTAAGGGTCGGTCCGATTACAAAAATGTATACACTGAATTTTTCTCTACCTAATTCAAAAATTTCATGATCGTGGCTCACTCAAGTAAGAAATAGCAGCCATTTGAAAATTTAGACCAAATTCAATATAACACAAAGGAATTCTGGGAAGGGCAGAAAACCATGGCTTTCATGTGGCATGCTGTCTATAAAAAGAGTTGATCTCTAGTCTTTTTTTCAAGTCGTTAGACAAGTCGTAGACAGACACTTACACCAACTGCTCAGAATGTGCGCCAAACTTCACGTCATGATGACATCAATACATGTCACGTGACTTCATCTTAAAGGGGCTTTTTTGAGACACATATAAGGGTAGGTCCAATTGTCATGAAAATTGGTGGGTTGGTAGATACCGTCACTAGCATGCAAAATCCGAAGTGCATCACGATGACGTCATCGGCTAATTTTCAATAATTTTTTTTTATTTTTGAAATTTCATTTCAATCACAAAAAAAACGAAACAGCCCTGTGTTTATCCACAAACACTACACCATACATCTAGTTTATTTTCTTCTTTTTGGCTGTTTTGGAAACTTTTCCAAAACAGCCCTTGTTTTCGTTAAGATTTTTTTTTTTTTTTTTTTTTTTTTCTAGCATTTGTACACGTTTTTTTTCTTACTGGCACTTTGGCTACTTTTATGCTGCCGATTGGCTTTAAACTTGGCAGATACTTAGACTAACTGCTCAGAATGTATGCCGAACATTTACGTCATGATGACATCATCACGTGATTTTTTATGAATTTTTGAAATTTTGAAATCGTAAATTTTTTTTAAATATATCTAGCGAACAAAACAAGATATTTTCAAAATTATTTTTGTTATAGCTTTGGTATGTCTCAAAGATATGCCCTAAAAAGGAAAAAAATGTGTGACGTCATGATGATGTCATCAAAAATGTGCTTTTTTAAAACACATAGAAGGCTAGGTCCGATCGTCATGAAAATTGGTAGGTAGGTAGATACTGCCACCAGCATGCAAAATCTAAAATGACGTCATGATGACGTCATCAGGTGATTTGTTATGATTTTTTGAAATTTTGAAATCGTAACATTCTTTTAAATAATGGCAAACAAAACAAGATATTTTCAAAATTCTTTTTGTTATAGCTTTGGTAGGTCTCAAAGATATGCCCTAAAAAGGAAACATTTGTGTGACGTCATGATAACATCATCAAAAATGTGCTTTTTTAAAACACATATAAGGATAGGTCCGATCATCATGAAAATTGGTGGGTAGGTAGATACTGTCACTAGCATGCAAAATCTGAAATGATGTCATGATGACGTCATTGGCAATTTTTTTTATGATTTTTGAAATTTTTGAAATTTTATTTTAATAACAAAATTTTACACAAAAAAACAAAACAGCCCTGTGTTTGTCCACAAACACTGTACCATACATGTATGTCTAGTTTTTTTTCCTTTTCAGACTTTTGCCCATAGCATTTGTACACGTTTTCTTTCTTACCGGCACTTTGGCTACTTTGGTGCAGCCGATTGCCTTTAAACTTGGCAGACAGTTAGACCAACTGCTCAGAATGTGTCCCGAACTTTTACGTCATGATGACGTCATGATGACGTCATCACGTGATTTTTTATGAATTTTTAAATTTCTAAAATCGTAACATTTTTTTCAATATATCTAGCGAACAAAACAAGATATTTTCAAAATTCTTTTTGATACAGCTTTGGTATGTCTTAAAGATATGCCCTAAAAGTCGAAAATTGTGTGACGTCATGATGATGACATAAAAAATTTGGGTTTTTTTAAAAAGCATGTAAGGGTCGGTCTGATTAAAAAAATGTATACATTGAATTTTTCTCTACCGGAATTCAAAAATGACAGCCATTTGAAAATTTAGACCAAATTCAATATACATGTAAACACAAGGAATTCTGGGAAGGGCCGATAACCATGGCTTAAATGCGCATGCTGTTTATAAAAAGGGTTGATTTCTAGTCTTTTTTCAAGTCGCTAGACTATTGCCCATAGCATTTGTAAACGTTTTCTTTCTCACCGGCCACTTTGGCTACTTTTAAACTTGGCAGACACTTACACCAACCGCTCACAATGTGTGCCGAACTTTTACGTCATGATGACGTCATCACATGTCACGTGACGTTATCTTAAAGGGGCATTTTTCAAAGCCATATATCTACAAAAGTACAAGTCCGATTAAGTTGAAACGTAATATCTAGGTATGCCACCGGGTGTTATAGATGAAAATTGACATGACATTATGATAAAGTCATAACATGTCACGTGATGTCATCTTAAGGGGGCATTCGCTAGACTATTGCCCATAGCATTTGTACACGTTTCTTTCTTACTGGCACTTTGGGTACTTTTAAAATTGGCAGACACTTAGACCAACTGCTCAGAATGTGTGCTGAACTTTTACGTCATGATGACGTCATCACATGTCACGTGACGTCATCTTAAAAGTGCATTATTCGAAGCCATACATTGTATATCTACAAAAGTACAAGTCCAATTAAGTTGAAACGTAATATCTACATGTAGGTATGCCACCAGGTGTTATAGATGAAAATTGACATGACTTTATGATGACATCATATCTGAACACGTTTTTTTCTTACTGGCACTTTGGGTACTTTTTAAATTGGCAGACACTTAGACAAACTGCTCAGAATGTGTGCCGAACTATCACGTCATGATGACGTCATCACGTCACGTGACATCATCTTAAAGGTGCATTTTTCTCCCATATAGGGTTTGTGCACTTGCAATTGTGACGTGATAGTTCGGTACACATTCTGACCATACAAAATTACCTCGTGCATTTGTGTGATCATGCATAGGCATACATGGATGACTGGCCGTAGCCACATGTATTGCCACTGGTTACCCAAAAGACCAGTATTGAATGCATGATTGTGTAACCGATGGTAAGGGGGTTCTTGGCAGGGACTGGACAATTTATTGAAACAAGGTACATGTAGTTGTATTTAGAGTTCAGCTCAAATATTTTATTGGTTTGGCTGTACAATGTACAAAAGTTCAATAATTATATACAGGCACTTATACAAAGCCCGACAAAAACGACAGTCAGTTTACTCAGTCAATCACTGACCTGCAATTAATAGATAAAATAATTTTGAGAAACATTTCCAATTTGAAATATATGTAAATACATGTATATATGCACATTCAAAATAAATCAATATGTGTATCTTCAACTCACTATTTGCAATTGAGTAATTTTTCAATTCTTCATTCTACAGCAGGAAATATTGGTTAGTTCTGTATAAAAATACACAGCTGAGAATAAATGCAAATCTCAACACGACTGTACATGTAGTCATTAGTTAGGAAAGCATACCAACGTCTTACAATAATGCGTTCAACATAATACTTTTACATGTACATGTATGCATAGTGCAAATTTTTTACAAATTGTTGCAACACATTTCAGGCTGCACTGGTAATATACGTGTATACAGAATTGTGTTTCAGTTAAAGAACTACTTTATCAACCCTGCTTCAGATTACGTTCAGTATATTTCCAAAGAGTCAATTTCAAAGAGATATTTCCAAAAGTCAATTCCAAAATAAAATATTTGGTTTCATCCTTGGCAGATTCTAATATGTGTATCTAATGTAAGAAATACAACCTCAGTCTTTCTTATAAAATGACAACAAATATGTAATCAAAATTCCAGAAAATGCCATAGAGATAACTTACCAGTTGCCGCAGCTCCTGCTCTCATGCCCCTTGCCAAAGATGTTTATTGAACTCTGTGTATATAACAGGATTACGGACAAGGACAGATACAGAGAACAAGATTTAATATGGCAAAAGCTCAAAATGCTGGCAAAAGCTCAGATACATGTAGGTGCTTTCTGTTGAATGTCAGATTTCGGAATGACCACTACAAGTTAGCTAATTCAACAAGTTAACTACAAAAAAATGCTAAGAATGTTGATAATCATGTCCGCTTTTTAAATCGCGTTCTGCAAATTCCGCATGCCATTGATGACTATCGCCTGCTTACTAAAGAGGGCGCTTTTGCGTGTTACTGCTTACTTACAACCTGAACAGAGGGCGCTATTCTATGTTAAATACATGTAGGTGCCTGGCAGCGCATCGCAGTCTGGCTGGTCACAATTGCAAGTACAATTGCAAATACTACAAAATTTACAAAAAAGGTTATTTTACAAGTACGTGTAGAAGGCCCGATAGCCCCTGGCGTCTGGCTAGTCACAATCACCCATACAATGTAGATTCAAAGAATGTCAACACTACTTAAAGTGACAATTGGCGTAATGCCCATTCCTTGAGGTACAAGAAAACGAGATATTCTCTAAATGAGCCACCAAGATCAATACCATCTTCCTTGTCCAGAATATTATAAAAGTGGAAATTAAAGAGCAATTTACTTCAGGTAATGGCGGATTACTCGCACTCTGGCATACTACCAGAAAAGAGATGATCTCCTTGCGAATCACCACATAAATAAACTACCTCAACATGTTACTCCCCTGAATTTCTCCACAATCTCTGGACTGCAAGTAACAGTATTACGAGTGATAATTACAAATTTATATGTGAATAAGGGTGCAAAGTTTTAACCATCCACATATTCTTTGGCCATCTGCACAAAGCTAAGCATCACAGCTTTCAATTTACTTTTAACTCGAGACATATCAATACAAGAATAAAGAAAACAAAAGGATGTGAAAATCATTACAACCAACAAGGTGTACAAGATTCGGAGTTTTAGACCGACTTGTGTCATGAAGATAAAAACCACTAATATCACGACATTAAGTGTGATAACGGCTAAAAACTTGTTGTGATCAACAGAAAGAGCCCCTAGCTGCTGTATTAAAACGTAGGTTCTCGAAAAGGGTGTCTAAGTTTCCCTTTTGTTGTTCGCTGTGATCTTCTGAGAGAAGGTAACTTTTTCTGAGGACTTGTTGATTCCACATTGGGTATCACCACTGCAATATCAAAGTCTGATTCAGAACTAGAAGTAGAATCCCTTACACTTCCTTGACAAACAGGGGTAGGAGCTGGCTTTTCCTCATGAACGAGACATGCAGGTACCAACTTCAACTCAACGGAATTAACTGTCTTTCTACTACCACCTCCTTCTGCTAACTCGATGATGTAATCATAATTATTGGGATTTGGTCGACCAATAACACGGTATTTGTCTGAAAGATAACTATCTTGGATTTTATTTCGACCCTTGGCATGATTCCGCAGGTACATGTACATGTACACAAGATCTCCAATGTTGAAGACGTTAGGATTCACCTTACAGTCGTAAATATGTTTATTTTTCTGTCGCTGCTGCCGATTTTTGGACCTAGCCAGTTTATATGCCTCCTGCAATCTTCGTTGGTGCAACACGACCCAGTTTTTGCTCCAAGGCAGAATTCTTCTCTCCTCGATTTAAAAGTACATCTACTGGCAAACAAGGTTCCCTCCCAAACATAAGATAAAAGGGACAAAATCCAGTAGATGAATGTGGTGTAGAATTATAGGCATACGTCAGCTCGGGGAGGAATCTAGACCAATTACGTTTCTGTGTAGCTGTAAGTGTACGTAGGAGATCGTGCATTGTACGATTGAATCGTTCGCACTGAGCATTCCCCTGGGGGTGATATGCGGTTGTACGAGATTTGTTTATGTTGTATATGTTACAGAGATGTGAAATCAAACTCGACTCTAATTGTCTCCCCTGATCTGAATGAACTCTTACAGGTGCTCCATATTTTAAAAACCATTCTTTAACTAAAACAATCGCTGTTGTTTTAGCCGTCTGATCCTTAGTTGGCACAGCAATTGTGAACTTGGAAAACACATCAGTCAGTGTTCTCCACGAGGGGTTTTAGCAGGGCGGGCCACCCTGCCAAAATTGTATGCCGCCCTGCCAAAGTTTTACCGCCCCGCTAAAATTTTGTCCATTTGATTTTCCCCCATTCTCCACCGTCTTCAAAGTTTATCTAAGTACGAAGAAGTATACCGCACTCTGTGGAACGAACATGAAGAGTTTGCCAGCATTAACATTCAGCAGTATTGCAGTAGCGTTTATAGTAATCGAACAAACAGATCTGGACGCAACGTACGCAACATTATGCATTCACATCATAAAACTATACACGTAATATTATTCTGGACTGGTTGCAATCTCCCTGGTAATATAATTTTCACTTTGTCGCGTCGAGAACCAGTTTACCTAAATTACAATGTTCCGTAACACTTGAGGGCGTCTTTTTCTCTTGGAAAATACCGTATCCACGCACGCTGTACCCACGTGCATGTTTAGCTCACCGGCCGGCTTAACTCTGAACCCCTAGTCTTGGTTCTAAAGACGTCCTTAGCACGGTGCGACGTACAGCGCGCACGGCAGCGCCCTCTAGCTACACACACACACGGCAAGGCCAAATCGGTCTTAGCGATTTGGCCGTGGCGTGTGTGTGTAGCGAGAGGGTGCTGTCGGCCGGCCGTGTGCGCTATACGTCGCACGGCTAAGGACGTCTTGGAACCACTGAGTTCCCCTCCCCCTAAAAATCTTGCCTTCATTTCAAGTTGTAAACACAAGCAAATTTGAGTCAAAGGGTCAGAAGAAAGTGGCCAGGAAATGCCTCACTCAGATTGCACCACAGAGCATCTAGCATCAAACATTTCCCGGGCATTGTGTCTGCCGCCCTGCTGTTGGAAATACTGATATGTGATTAGATATTGTGGATTGTATTCTACCAGAACCATATGCTTCTTCATTCACTGTAAACTGCAAATCAACAGGAAGGAATGACATTGGAATAACTGCCTCACTGGAATCTCTAACAGAAATTTCTGAAATGAGACTAGTGTCATGCTCTTCACTGACATCAAATTGACGAGAGAGTGCATCAGCATTCTTGTTAATTCGACCCAGATGGTGAACAATCTCAAAATCGAATGATGCGAGTTCCCCAACCCATCGCTGCTCCACAGCGCTCAACTTGGCATTCTTCAGGTGTATTAAAGGATTATTGTCGGTTCTGACAACAAACTGCGAGCCATACAAATAGTCTTTAAATTTATCAGTGATTGCCCACTTAAGACCTAATAACTCCAATTTCCGTGAACTATATTTGTCCATTTTCTTCTCACTGTCTCTGAGGTGCGACTAGCGTAAGCAATTGCTCGTTCGCTACCATCTTGGATTTGGGACAAGACAGCGCCAAGTCCAGACATGCTTGCATCTACATCAACAATGAATGGTTTTTAAAAATCGGCAAATGCCAACACTGGGGTAGTAGAAAATTTTGACTTCAAAGAATCAAAAGCTTCTTGACACTCTGGAGACCATCTTTTCTGAAAGAACTTGGGGTCATGACCTTGACAAACTCCTACTAAGGCATACAATGAACGAGCTAGCTGTGCAAAATTGGGAACAAATCTCCTGTAGTAACTTGAAAAACCCAGGAAAGAACGAAGGTTCTTTGCACTACGTGGTACTGGCCATTCCCGGACAGATCTCGTCTTCTCGTCCTCTGTTGAAATACCTTTTTCAGATAGAACATGACCAAGATAGTGAATTTCTTTTTGGAATAAATGACATTTCGAGGGCTTGAGTTTCAAACCATGCTGTCTTAAGCGTGTGAAAACAAGGTCAAGATGTTTAATATGATCCTCGAAGGTTCTAGAATAGACACAAATGTCGTCTAAATAGACGAACAACATCTGATAGGTTACCTTTGATGTGTTGTTTAACCTGTTCATACTGATTAGGTGGAATTCTACAGAATGTTTGGGACACAGGTTCTGGATCATCCACAATAATGCGATGCTCAACAGTACTTGTGTCACCTAAATCAAAGTGGGTTTTTGCAAATATGTCCTCTGTGTTTTGTCAATAATTCGCTAACTTGTCTCAATTGTTCATCAGACCCTGAAAAGCCTTCCAAATCTACAGATATTGTAGGTTGGGGTGTAGATATCAAGGTGCTACCTTCTACATGAGAAATCTGAATGTGGTCAACAGTAACCTGAATCTTAACTTCAGAACTAGTGTAATAGTGACATCTTCTACAGTTCGAAGAACTCTGATACGTGTTTTTAGATGCAAAATTAATCCAGATGTAGAAATATTGTCAATTCTGACAGGAAAGGTTTCACCAGCTTCCACAAGCGTAGATGCAGTTAAAATATTAAAATACCAACTGGTAAATGATTACTAGTTCGTAACGGTTTAACCAGTGCCATATTGGAAAATTCACGAGATGTTTTTGCCATAACTGTGACAGTAGACTCGGGAGGAATAAAGATGTTTGTGCTGGAGGCCACTCTAGCAAAGCCAATGGTCTCCTGCTGCATACACCCAACAATATTTTGCAAGGATAAAACAGACTTCAAAAATGTAGGTGAAGAAAGATCATCTCCATCACACTCATTCATCAAATCAACCAAAGGTTGTAAAATGTTCATGCCAAGCAAGCCTGGAACTCGTCTTTTATGTTCTCGATGTTCGTCGTCTACTGAATCTTTGACAATCAAAATGCCCATTTGTGGAATCTTTGTCCCTTCGTATTTAATGTCAGTCTCAATATATCTAATAATTAAGGAATTTCGATACCATTGGCAGCGGTTATTCTCAACCAAAGGGTGTAATTTTGAAGTCGAGTACCCAAAGGTTGAAACAATGAAAGGCAACATTCTTCTGTAAGGGTGGACACCATAGAACCAGTGTCAACAAGACATGTGACATCTTTACCACCTATTTGCACACTGATTGTTGGGCATGTTCCAACAAAGTTATGTTTTCCAAAATCTGAACTAATTGAGTCCACTCCATGCCTCCCCACCGATAGACCCGAAGCGATGGGAGGGTCTAGTTTTCCGATGAAGACTTCTCCCTTCTTTAGCTGTTCAATAAGATCATGAGCCTCTTGAAGCTGGTGCTTGTGCTTGTAACATCTATCTTTAGTATGACATGTTCCTTTACAAAAATCACATTGCATCTTTGACCTCCTACCTTGGTATTGATTAGATTCTGTTTTCTTGATTCCTTGATCTTTGTTCAAAATGTTCTCGTGGACCAACTTGGTTACCTCATCAATCTGTTTTTGTTGTTGTTGTTGCTTAACTATGTCAAATCAACGTTTGCGTCTCAGATTTTGTGTTAGCTCTAGCTACTTCGATAGAGGCACTATGTATCCAAGAAGAACTATCTGAAGGATCATCGGCCCAATCAATAGCCTCCGATCTCAAGTCAAAGAATTCAATATCGGGTGTGTCTTTCACTCTCTTTCTAAGGTGCTTTCTCAAAAGACTGTCGGAAACACCGTCAGCAAATTGGTCACACAAGATCTGTTGCTAATGAGTACCAAGATGGGGCGACTTCCGACTTGCTCTATCAAAAAGATCCAACAGAGCGTGTGAAAAGTCTTGAATATTCTCCCCTTCAAGTCTCGAATATTCTCCCCTTCTCTTTGCTTCCTCTCAAAAAACGATAGTTGAAACCTAACAGAAGTCCCCTGATCTCCAAATACCTCTCTAAGAATACTAAATACATCATCAATAGATTTATGGGGTCTAAATTTGACTTCTTCTCTAGCAGGCCCAGATAGGTGCTGAAATACAAAATCAACCTTATCGCTGTCTGATAAAGGGCGGGACCTGACAGTTGCCTTCACATCACAAATCCAGTCTTCTAATTTCAAGCTAGAATCAGTTGAACCAGAGAAAGATGCTAACTTTTTCTGACTTGGCATTAACAGAAATGAAGGAGTAGACTTCGATTTAGATTCAGTGGTCACAGCATTAAGTTGCTCCTCCAATTATCTTATCTGGCCTAATAAATCTTCATCAGACACCTTCTTAGCTACTGGGGACCAGACTGGCTTCCCTCCAGTGGCCATAATTAAACTTTCCAGCTGGTCACAAGGAAAGAAAGTACATGTAAGTACATGTGACAATAAAACTAACGTACAGCACAATGCAAGCATTACCTCAGATTTCGCTTTCATAGCTGACACGTAGCAATAAATATGATGTTACGCAAAGTAAACCTGCTGAAGTAGCAACCGGTGGTCCAGTAGAAATGGTGAGAAGTGTGGGGCGGAAGAGTAGCTGAGGCATGAGAAACAGGAACTGAAGCAGCCTGGCACGTACTTCCACCTGCAAATTAGGAAAAATGCTCAACACTACAACCAGATTAATATATAATTAATCATATACCACAAGGGTGTTCAAATGTTCTACAAAATGATGATCTCGAAAGATCGATGATGCCTATGTCAAAATACATTAGAATTCACACAATTTGACTAAACGATAGATGTACTTATAACGGTATTGGCTTTTGTTTTCCTCTCAGACTACATGGTATCAGTAAGCAGAGATTTGCCTGTATGAAGAGTAAACAAATCCGAATATTAATACGATCTCTGAAAGGTCAAGGCTTTAAAATGGTTCCAAATAGGTTCTGCCTTATACCTTACGGATAATATTGTCCAAAATTTGTTTGAATGCTCTGCTAAGTCGTGCTCAGTGTTTAATATCTAAACACCTTTAACAGCTACTGACAGGTAAATGCACAATTACAGATCTAAACAGCTGTCATCAATGCTGTCTAAATTTGGTACATTTTCAAAGTGAACAAAGAAAACAGGCCGGAGTGGGATTCAGACCTGCGACCTCCAGGTTGCCGTACCGGCACTCTACCAACCAAGCTATCTTGCCCTATGTTGGCGGTCTCCCAAATGGTCAGGATCTTTGTTTGGTTTGGTACAATTAGGTTTAATTAACCTACTTACGTAACTTGCTCGATCGGAATTCAACTGAGAAATTAATCCATGCCTTTGTTTCTTCTAAACTTGATTATTGCAATAGTTTGCTTTTTGGCCTTCCGGAGTCTGAATTGAGAAAATTACAGTTAATTCAAAATTCAGCTGCACGCCTTGTTACCAGAACGAAAAAATTTGAGCATATCACCCCAGTATTGAAAAGCTTACATTGGCTACCAGTAAATAAACGCTTGGAATTTAAAATTCTATGTCTTGTTTTCCTAATTGTAAATGGATTGGCACCAGCTTATTTGTGTGAGTTGCTAACACCTAAATTAACTACACGTAGTTTGCGATCGACAACTTCAGGGGTGGTATGTCTATGGCAGCCACTTAGCACAACATGTTATTATGGTGATCGCTCTTTCACAATTTTTGCTCCACGATTGTGGAACAGGCTGCCAGTTGCATTACGTTCTGCTGATAGTGTTGATATTTTTAAAACCTCTTTGAAAACTTATCTTTTTAAACAGTATTTTTAACTATGTTTACTTAAACTTATTTGGTTTTTAATAAGGTTCAACCGATGTTGGATTTGCCTGCCGATCCGATGGCTGATGTTTTATTTGGAACATCGGCCGATGTCCGATCCGATCCGATGTTTTTAATCGACATAAACAATGCCCATAAAAACGTCAACAAATTGTGCTGCGCTATCGGTAGATCGTGACGCTATGGACCGATCGCGCTGCCACCAGTCGAACACATTTTCTTTCTAATTCACGGCTCTAAAAGATTTTCTTTTTAAAGGTAAGTAAAGTCCAAGATATCCGTCAGAATCGACTGATAGCACAGCACGATCGACCGATCGCGCACATCGACCGATTGCGCCCAACCAACAGTGACATACCCAAGACAAACCACGACTCCCTTTTTCTATATCCTTCCTCCATGCCTTAACACAGTAATAAATTGGGCCAAACAAAAAAATGCCTTCAGTTCGGGTCACCCTATTTTCGAAAGCCATAAAATGTTATTAGGTAGAGGAAGACAAAATAATTCTACGATCATAATAGTAGGAATTGCCGACCGGGCATCTGGAATTCCCATACAGTATAGTAGCGGTACTTGCCTACATGGACATGTGAAACTACAATGTATGCGTAACTCAAAGATCGTGTACATCTTGTCGATGTTCGGCCGGGAGTACGTGCGCATGCGGAAAAATAAATACATTGTACGGGCTCGATCATGGGAAAAAAATATCATCTACGCCTGCACATTGCACAGAGCGGGTCCGTTGTTGGGGGTGTTTATTCATGCAACACCATGCTTTGACGCGCATGCTTTGACGCGCATGCTTTGGAGGCAACAAATTACTAAAAGATTCTAGAACTTCGTAGGCCCACTCGACAAGATTTGTTCATAAAATCCCGGCGAAAACCAACAAAGAATCGGACCAACAAGGATAGTCAAAATCAGGATGTGTTTTAATCAAAACTTTCGACAAATTGCGACAAGAAGTGGACGAGTGGTTGAGTGATGTGCGTGATAAACGGCTGTGTGGATAATTCCACGTGTCGCCAACGTGTTACGGTGACGCACCGTGCATGGAGCTGTCAGTTGGCCGGGCACGCCCGCGCGTTGTACGGCATGGACTGCTTTCGTATCGCGGCACTCTGTGCGTGCAGTTTGTGATATGGTGATCGCAGTTTCATATTTATTTTGTTTAGTTTATTGCTTTTGCTGATTAATAGGCTATCAATCATGTATCTACATGTATCTACATGTATCTTTGTTCTGAATAAAAAGGTCGATTATTCACAACACGAGAGTTTTGGCATAACCATACAAGTTTACAGTTTTAAAGAAATAGGAAGGAAGCTGATTATTTTTACAATACGTAAATTTTATTTTCCACTTTGCAATGCTCGTATCACATAAAATTCATCAGGCATATGTCTCACAAAGCATCTCAAAATGTGTACATGTACTTCGTTTCGGGACCCCTCTAACACAGGTATTGCGTTAATTATTCTCACCTTTAGCATGGAGGTAGAAAATTAACATGTTATGCCTACCAACCGACCCTATTAAATTCTATTTTAACACTGCTGGTTGTTGGATAGAAGTTGAAATGGAGAACAAATTAGGACAATGGGCAAAACTAATCCAGGCATGTATTTACATGTACGTAGAAAAATCTGCGGTCGTAAAAATACGACGCCGAACTCGCAGTGATTTCAATTCAATTCAAGCTTCAGTCCAGCAAAATTGGCACACGTGAAGGGAATTCCCCATTAGGGCGTCTATGCTGGTCGTTTTTCCAGGGTAATTTTGTATTCACGCTGTATATAACATTACACGGTGCACACATATCGCCAATGCTGTGCATGCAAGAGACATGTGATCGGCTGAACTAAAGTCCACAACGCGTCGTGGCTTCACACAGTGTAGTTCCCCAACTCTGTTCATGACGTTCAGTAGACCAGTACAGTCATGCACTGACTGCTAGCTCCGTTGTCTTCGGGCACTGAGTTTTCACGCATGCGGTGCAGATAGCGCAGATCGCATAGACGCGGAGCTCGGAGATATTTACACCGGTATGATAATACATCACAGCATAAAACTGTTCATTTTTCACACACAAAATAGAACATCGTTTTTACTCACGCTCTAATAGAAAAACATGATATTTGTGTATGATAAAATTGAGTGTAAAGTTTGCTAATTGACATTGCCGAACATCGGTTCGTCATCGGTTAAACCTTACAAATTTTGCCGATCCGATGTTTTGCCGATATTGCCAAACATCGGCCCGATCCGATGTCCGATCCGATCATCGGTTAAACCTTAGTTTTTAATTACATGTAGTTGGTTTATACTTATTTATAATAATTGTACAGCGCTTTGAGATGTCATTGTGACATGGAAAGCGTTTTTTAAATAATCTTTATTATTATTATTATTATTAACACTGCTGAATCCATCAACATCAATACAAATTTCAACACCCAGGGGGGTTATGGTTAAAGCAATACAATCTTGTGCCTAATGTCCAAACCTAATTAAAAATGTTCGAACAGTTGTGTTATTATGTAAATCATGTCACCTAGCAAGTAGCAATGCACTCCAGGACAGATGTCGTCACTGGGCAAGTCAGGTGTCTTGAGCTAGACGGTAGCATACGGTAGAGCAGAGGGATGTCTTACCCAGAACCGTGGTCCCAGAAGCTTGTCCTCACAAACAGTAGCTCAGTTGAAATTGCTGTCAACACGCTGCCTTTGATGTACTTTGATGTTTGCCAACCAATTAAAATTTAGTTTTTTTTTAAATTGCCACAAATCCAACTGCCTCTGACGGTTATTTTTGAAATCCTGCCGACTACGCCATTTTTGTAACCAATGGTAAGGGGGTTCTTGGCAGGGACTGGACAATGTATTGAAACAAGGTAGTTGTATTTAGAGTTCAGCTCAAATATTTTATTGATTTGGCTGTACAATGTACATGTACATGTACAAAAGTTCAATAATTATACAGGCACTTATACAAAGCCCGACAAAAACGACAGCCAGTTTACTCAGTCAATCACTGACCTGCAATTAATAGATAAAATAATTTAGAGAAACATTTCCAATTTGAAATATATGTAAATACATGTACATGTATATATATGCACATTCAAAATAAATCAATATGTGTATCTTCAACTCACTATTTCCAATTGAGTCATTTTTCAATTCTTCATTCTACAGCAGGAAATATTGGTCAGTTCTGTATAAAAAATACACAGCTGAGAATAAATGCAAATCTCAACATGACTGTAGTCATTAGTTAGGGAAGCATACCAACGTCTTACAATAATGCGTTCAACACGATTTTTTTACATGTACATGTATGCATAGTGCAAATTGTTACAAATTGTTGCAACACATTTCAGGCTGCACTGGTAATATACAACATGTACATGTACACATGTATACAGAATTGTGTTCCAGTTAAAGAACTACTTTATCAACCCTGCTTCAGATTACGTTCAGTATATTTCCAAAGAGTCAATTTCAAAGAGATATTTCCAAAAGTAAATTCCAAAATAATATATTTGGTTTCATCCTTGGCGGATTCTAATATGTGTATCTAATGTAAGAAATACAACCTCAGTCTTTCTTATAAAATGACAACAAATAATGTAATCAAAATTCCAGAAAATGCCATAGAGATAACTTACCAGTTGCCGCAGCTCCTGCTCTCATGCCCCTTGCCAAAGATGTTTATTGAACTCTGTGTATATACATGTAACATAACAGGATCACGGACAAGGACGGATACAGAGAACAAGATTTAATATGGCAAAAGCTCAAAATGCTGGCAAAAGCTCATGTAGGTGTTTTCTGTTGAATGTCAGATTTCGGAATGACCACTATAAGTTAGCTATCTCAACAAGTTAACTACAAAAAAATGCTAAGAATGTTGATATTTCACAACAATCATGTCCGTTTTTTAGATCGCGTTCTGCAAATTCGCGTGTTACTGCTTATTTACAACCTGAACAGAGGGCGCTATTTTATGTTAAATAGGTGCCTGGCAGCGCATCGCAGTCTGGCTGGTCTTGGTCTTGGTCTTGGTCTCGCACCTGCTGTTCTCGGAATTTTGGAACGAGACCACCACGAGACCAATTTAGAAATGCACTTTGCACCTTCTCGTACCTGAACAAATCTTGCAGTTGCCTAACGAAATTGAAATCCCGCGAGAACACATACCGCCGTTAACGTTCCATTCCCAAACATTCTTCATCATTCTACTGAAATGACATACCTGACTAGTACGTTCGATTTGGCTATGGCTGGCTTTGACAAGCGACCATACAAAATTACCTCGTGCGTTTGTGTGATCATGCATAGGCATACATGGATGACTGGCCGTAGCCACATGTATTGCCACTGGTTACCCAAAAGACCAGTATTGATTGCATGATTGGTTGGCAGGGCACCCGTTCCCCGTAGTCACATATTGCGTGGTCCGGTAACTAGACGCGTGTCGTATGCACTGTTGGTCGATCTCGAACTTGACTAGCAAGGCACCATTCTAGGATAGTGTACGTACATTGATGTGTGGAAAGCGTGCGTGTGTCTGATTGTCGCTTTTTTCTACATGTACATAGTTCATCGATACACACATACATGACATACAGTTGAATCATACAGCGCTATCAGTCGATTCTGACGTGAATTAGAAAGAAGATGTGTTCGTCTGGTGGCAGCGCGATGCCCAAAGCGTCACGATCGACCGATAGCGCAGCATGATCGACCTATTGCGCACATCAACCGATTGCGCCCAACACATACAATAGAGCGTGTAAGTTGACCCCGAGAACGTACGAGAGTTTACGAGAAACCAAACTTCCGGGCACCTCGAATGGGAGCTTCAATGTGTAAAGCGAGTACATGTACATGTAGTTTTCTTGAAATAATTAGTTTTGACGCTGTTCTTTTTACTGAAAGGTACATGTACAATGTTTTATGTTCAATTAAGAATTTCTGTAACTGATAATTCTATAATCTTAAAAGCCAATTTTCACAAATTTTGAAGAATCTAGTTGGGAGCTTATGCATATATATTCATTACATGAATTTTCTGGATGTGGGATAGTCCCAGTGACTAGATATTCATTTGTGAAGTTTACTATGCAAATTTGGAAAGTTCAGTCGCGTATTACAAACAACAACTAAAAGGGCGCCCTCTGTTGCTTTGTACATGTGTACATGTATGTTTTAAAAAAATCAGTACTCATTACAATGTCAGTATTCATTCGCCCTGAAAGAAAAGTATAACATATTCCATGCCAACCACACGTGGCATCTGGAGAGTACATTTATCCAGCGGGCACTGGGTAACGGAGAAATCAAAATATTGCACAAATCCAGCCACGTGGTGCTCGACTACCAGCATTTCAGTCATCCTGAATGTTTCATTAAAAATATTTAAAATCGTCTGTCTCAAAAGGGGAACAAGGGAAATACAAAAGATACTAGGGTACCAGCGTGTCCGTACTGTTACACACGCTGGTACCCGATTGCCGAACTCGTCCGTGTAATGTACATGTGTGTACGTGTACACACACAAACGTGTCGCAAAGTTGAGATCCAAACAATTTCGATTATTTCCAACGGTTGTAAATGAAATGCTACTTTAAATTGATGGCACATGCCTCTCAGTAATAACATGAATAACAATATTGCGCTGAAAAGTCACAATTTAAGAATTGCAATTGTTAGAACTCATTTCCAAACATGCTGATTAAAGAAGGTGCAATGATTTGCAGTAGGTTTGACAAACATTAAATTTTGGGGTACAAGTTGACGCGGGTACGATTTAACCTGGGTACGAGTTGACCCATTATACCGACAAATCCTATCGCCCGTTATGCCCGGGAAGACCAAAATCAGCCTATCAGGCGTCGGCCTCTCGCGCTGTCGGTGGCCAAGTCCGACATTCAACCTATTTTTCAAAATCGAGCTCATGAAACACATAATAAATTGATCATGATTATGTTTGTGATTTTGTCCGAAACGAATGCAAAAACTAACTTGAACTATAGATCAAGGAACAGGGCCCAATTCCATAGCGCTGTTACCTGTTAGTTTGATGTTTCGCTCACGCATGCACCAACTCCCTGACGACCGGTTTTTGTTGTTGATAAACAAACCTTTCCGCCCGATAGCAATGCACGTCTTGGACACGCGTTTTTCCATTTCAGCTTGAATTTCTTCATATTACAAGTCTAAATTTTCCAAACCTGTCGAAATGTTTGCCATCATAGGGAACCAGAATAAATAAACTATAACTTGATTTTGAAATCAGCATTTTATCGCTCAGAACAAAAAAGTTGTGATTTTTCCCGAACCCCCCGCACATTGTCTTGGCCCACCAGACGTCGCGTCGCGTCCAGCCCGTGAAACACTGGCAAAATTAGTTCCAAATCTCGCTTCGCACAACGCAGCAACACGGAACATGCGTCGCGTACCACGAGCCAGACTAAGTCTGGCAATGGACTTATGGCATCCACGCACAATACGTATACGGTACCAGTCTGGTTTCCGCCACGCAAGATGTCTCGGGGTTGTTACAAAATAATCGTTTTGCTTCTGTACATCAAACGAATTGGCTAATTAACCACGGTTTTCTGCTAACGGAACCCTCGCCCATTTCATAGACTGTATAAAGCAGTAAGGACAGCGAAGGGCCAGCTAACTTCAGAAGCAGGATTTGCTTAAATTAGTGACGCAACCATATATAAATCTCCATGTATGCGCAAGCGTTTAATAGCAAGACTTACCTACGCTTATGCTTAAGCAAATTTTCCTGCTATGGTTCGTACAACTTTTCTGCTTTTAAGCATGGTTGAACAACCAACGCCGGGAGAGTATACAGCGCGTGCTGTGGATTGTGCTGGTTTAAGGGCAACGCGGCCCAGCATGACGTATAAAGAATTTGTCAAGAAGTAGAACGATTTGATTTACACATTACGCGGGGCACTGTGGAAGCAGCGGGCCACCGGCCAACTAAATTCTCACTACATACGTTCCGTAGTTCCGTAGACTTGTTCCGTATATGGCAATCGATGGATGTATTTAATCAGCTACATGTATGTGTCCCCTTTGTGTTATGTTTGTTCTGCTTGCTCTAATTTTTCTGGTGATTTTCACGGCAAGGTTGCGTTCAGCCCACCCACTAGACTATCGACGGGTACCAGCAAATTGTGTAGATACCAACAGTCAATTCGCGTGAACCAGCTGATTTATTTAGAGCTTATCAGCAGGAGGCACAAACCACGTGCGAGCAGGCCCAAGTGCAGGGCTAGCTAGCTAGAGAAGCATTGAAGCATTCTCAATGAATGGTTGAAATGGATACGCCCACTAATTTGCATAGATTTAAATATGGCTCAGTCTACACAAAACCACATTTTGAGAAGTTTTCAGGGTTAACTTTATGAAAATTACACTGGGGGTAACACAAAGAATAACACTAGTGGTTAAGTTTTGACAACAACTTCTTTGCAATACAATCGGCATAATTTGGTCTAATTGCGGTGAAAATGAGCATTTTTTAGCTGCCTACCATGAATAGAAATTACACCATTTTTGTAGACTATCGGATCGCTTGATCAATGTCATTCGGTGATTTTCTTAAAACGTCCCCCAGTACGAATCACCAAGCCACCAAGTGGTCAATCATCTTTGTATCTATTGCTCCCCCACCCCTCCCCCGGGCTGCTCCACCCAAGATGTGGGGTTGTCACTTTTGAAGTGACCAAATCCCCACCCCTGGGGCAAAATTTTAGTGACAATTCCCAACATACATGGGTGGGGCACCCCCACCTGATGGTTCTGAACTTCTGATGATGTGGGAACAATGGCAAAATGAGTGACCAAAATCCCCACCCTGGGGCTTAAAAAACGTGACCAAACCCCCACATAAGATGTGGGGCAGCACGGGGGGAAGGGTGGGGGAACAATCGATAGGCGCATTATTTACACTAAATAAAAAGTTCGAAAGGATGATGTCACTTCGACTAGAACCTCGCTTACAAGGAAATTAATCAATTTGCTGGTAAAAAGAAAGTATCACCGATTTTTTAAGGGAAAATTGGGGTTCCGAAAAAAATTGCTGATTTTAGAAACGATATCGGCGATATCTCGATTTTTCGATTTTTAAAAACATGTAGCCGATATCGCATCATCGCGATTTTATCGTCGTATCGCCCAGCACTAGCCCCTTCCATAACAAGGAAAATTATGACCAAGAATTTATTTTGTGTTGGCCGGGGGAATTTAAAAATATATATTCTAATAAATCTTAGGGCGAGGATTGAGGGGCGGTGATATACATATACGGGATCTATCACGGGAACGTGCATTATATGTGGACGTAAACATTTTAGTTGTTTTTGTCGAGTACGGACCCATGGGTAAGGACACCTTTTCCCCAACGGTGGAGCCAGTCTGTCAAGTTAAATTTGGTCTAGTATAAAATCTGGAATAGCAAAACCGGGCCTTTTTATCAATCCACTTTTAACCTCTACTATGAAAAAAAAGGATATACATTTTTAAATAAAATTATTTGGATTGGAAATATCCCCCGAATCGTTTATCCATGTGCATATGTACACAAACCAGGGTTGAAATTTCATGTTCATTTCAGTTTCCGTCATTTATCGAATCAAATTTTCCACGGTCTTTGACAAAAAATTCCAAATAAAATCTTGGCTCAAAAAAAAAAGCCTTTCCAGAGAATGTTTGCCAGCCCCATTGTTCAAATTATACAATGTATCTCTTGTTTATTATAAGTATTAATTTGTGTTCAGTGGCAGGCCACCTGACTTTGATGACATGGCGCTAGTTTATGGAACTAGTTCTTTGCTGATGGACAGTCATGATAATATCTCAACCAATTAAATGAGCCGGTTTCCGGCAAATAAATATGCCATTGGTTGCAGTTACTGGCTCTGCGCATGCTGGAGTCATCGGCCATAGGAATTCACAGCTGGCTCCTGTACACGACTTTTTGTGTGTGTATTTTTTCCTACATCTAGCCGAAGTATAAAGCCCAAGGGCCCCAAGTTGCGGTTTTGCGGGTCGGTATTCCATGGACCAGTCACTCTGTAATGTAACTATTCATATTTAAATGAGCTGGCGGGTCTGCGGGAGGACGGGTATATTCAAGTCTTTTCCGTTCCAGGCGGGGCTAGCCCGGGTTGTTAAGGGCTCTTTTGTTAAAATTGGTCTTGGGGATCCCGCAGAATGGACGGGGCGCGGAACAGTCAGTCAATTATGAGATGCCGCCTAAGGGGCCATTCAAAATTTTCAATGGATCTCCCCACTTTAACATGTGCCCTGATGACTTCTAGTGTTTCATAATCAGCTTCTGACCTAGCGCTGGCAATACTGATTTCTTTTTTCGTAGTCGATATTTTTTTTCCCGCTATATCGCCAATGATATCGCCGCGACTATTGAAATTCACTAGTGTGCTGATCTGTGTGTATTCTGGTGCATGTACATGTATGTAAAAGCCAATAAACCATAAATGTACAAATGTATGGCAAGGGGGAAATTATTGGGGAACACTGCCATAGCCGTCCCCTTCCCCAAAAAATATTGGGGGTGTGACTCTCCCATCCCCCCAGGATCGCCGCCCAAGACACCTACACATTATGTGAATGACACTTCTAGAACGTCTCCAACGGGAGGTTTCAACTGACTACATGTCCATGGAACAATTGCAGTCAACCATGAGGTTGAATGACCTCCTCGTTCCCTGAGTTTTATGATGTTGAAACTTGGATGAAAGCTTTTCTTCAACGGTTCAGGAAGTCACAATTTTTTACAGCACCCAAAACCTAGACGATATTTAAAAGTAATCATTACTGAGATGGATATCATTGTTGATCAGAATCATTCGGGTACTAATTAGTGGGCCGAATTAGCCTTTTCCAAAATAAAGTGTGCCCAGGGTATAATCTTTCAGCATGCACGGTGCACGGCCGCGGGCGGGCAGCCGCACGGGTATTTATCGCCGCACCGATGCGGTGATAGGCCGGTATTCTTAAACATCTCAGTTGATGATGGCCAGTGTAGAGGCTAGATGTAAAATTTGTGGATTACAAATGTAGTTTGTTATTCAAAGTGTTATTCTAATCCCTCATACCATTGGTGGCATTATAAAGCTGTATTGTGATTAAATAAGGAATTGGTCTCTCCGCTGAGCTTTTGTATAATGATTTGTATGAATATCAAATGAAGTGAAGAAGGTTGCTGAAAAAAAGAAAGAACCTTCGCGTGTGACTTAACAGGCAAATCTAAACATACATTTATATCCCAGCCGCGGCCCCCTGTGTACCCCAGCCCCGTCCAAAACGACAGCGCTGTCGGGCCCATCCACCCAGTCACCCTGTGCCGTTCCTTCCTCAACGGGCGACTTGCCTCAACGGACGACTTGTCTTCCCATTTGACAAAAAAACGGTTGAGTTGTCTCAACGGTCTAGTTGTCTCGAGTCGAGTCGGCCAACGGTCGAGTTGTCCGAGCCCCACTACATCATAGTTCATACATGTAGGTTTGTACACAAATTTTCACCGCGGCCTCCACCTTTAAGTTTACCCCTCTTGAGCAAAGAATCGCATTCTCTTATGCCCTAAAAAAAACTTTTCCTGAGAGGATTTCGGTTTTGCAAGGCTATGGCGAGGTGAAATTTGTTTATGTTTGGTTGTAGGCCTGTGCAGGCCGAATGGAACTCTTGCCTCCTAACCTTACACTAGTCATGCTACTTTGCTAGTCTGTACGCTAAAAAGGAAATGTTTACCTTTCAACTGGTGTGCTGCGTAACTCATAAAAACTTGAATTAGTGAAACAACTCTGTATGTCTTCTTCTGGTAGGCATATCCCAGATCCCGGTCCAGATGCTGACGACACGGACCCGGTACCGGTAGTATCACCTTGGTCTTGAAAGCCCAAGTTTTGCTTGACTTCCCCAAACAAATCAAAAGTCTCGTCGTCATCCAAATGGAGATCAAACTCCAAATCAATGCCCGATTCTTGCATTTGGCAAAATTTTGCGATAGAAAAAAATAGCGATAGATGAGATATGAAACAAGAAGAAATCTGACAGTCCCGGTAATAACTATTATTGAAATGAACCCAAATCTCAACATAAAAGCCGGATGTACATGTGTACATTCGTTCCGAATTAATTAATTAATTAATCAAGCAAACACCAACGTTACAACACCGATCCAGCATCGCGATCAGTGATATCCATGCGTTAACGTTGGTTCACGCGCAAAATTTTGCGTAATGGATGGAGCGAACCAGCGGTTGGATCGAACGGGCTTCCAGCGCTGCAACTACGTCTATGGGCATTTCTCAAACCCTGGCTTCGGCTTGGGCTTCGGCTTCGTCTCCAGCTATTCCCCAGTCTCCAGTAAATAAATAAACAGGCTCATACCTGGCTCTTGGTTAAAACAAAAGACTTTGGTCTACATGTAGCAAAAAACAGTGTCCTAGATCTTGCCAAATCTGGGGACATAAAATTACGCGAAGCCGAAACCCGAGCCCAAACCAGGTACTCCATGGGACGAGAGGCCGAAAGTGCTTTAGTTTATGAGTTACGTGATCTGGTTTGCAGAAGTTTATAAACATTTCCAGTTCTGTAAATTATGATGTACTCAATCGAAAAAACTGTGTTCCCACATCCACAAATTGTTTGGGAATGAGAAATTTACGACAAAAACAAGCCCGAAATGTCCATTAGAAAAAAGTAAGAAACAGCGCCCTCTATTGACACAATGGACAAACATTTTGCACGCATTGCATGCGATCGAGGCGGGTGCGCCTGTCTTCCAGAACCTTTATTCAGTTAAATTTTGGCCTTTTCTAATTTCTAAACCAAGGTGCTTAATTAGTTATTTTTAGTTTGAAATAATCACGGAGACCCTAAATAATAGGATCTCTGGTAATTTACTTTCCTTTTTAAAAAATGTACTACGAATTGTGACCTACAGAAAACTGTCGATTCTTTGATCTATAGATCATGTTATCAGCTTTGAAACTAGGTTTGATCGAGTGTCCCACAAAAACCATAAATCAAACCAGGTAATATATATTCCTTGACTAAATTTACTTTTGGAGTTTCCTCATATAATATCACGTTATCATTGATGCAAAGTAAAAAAATAATACAGATAGCTGCCAGATAACTGATCATAAAATCCCTGAAATGGGTCAGTTCGCATAATTCAATTTAACTTGAATTTTGATTAAAATTTGTAAGAACGATTTGGAAAAATCAACAATTACAAAACAAAGACTGTTTCTGTAACATTATTTTATTCCAACTTCAACCAAAATAAATACATGTATATGTACCAAGATGGAAAATAGTAATGGCAGGTCCCGCTTGGTAAAATTTGACATTGAGCAATATAGTTTGTTCATGCTCATTCAAAACAGGTAGTAGTTCATATTTATTTCATAAAAGATTAAAGTCCCTATTAAAACATTTTCACAAAGAAAAACATTTTATCCATACCATTTTTCTATGGACAAAATTGGCAATTTGATTTTCGGCCTTTATGGAAATGGGGAACAAAGTCATACTTTCTCAATACCAGTGTGTAAACATGTTCAGACATAAATGAACCCGACCATGCCAATGTAATGTCACTTCTTTAGTGGAACAACGTGAATTACAGTATGTGTATGACTGTCAAATACAAGACAAATACATAAATTACGGTTAGGAAAATACACTTACACTTCTGAACACTTCAATTTGGGATTAGACAGTGTACATGTGTGTATGTCTAAAGTTGGACTCCAAGTTCACTCTATTCTGTGGAAGAAGTTCCATATCCGGACATCACTTATACCTTGTGCACAAAGTCTATGGGCCATGACAGAAAAAGAATAAGTTGAAAAATGTTCCCTCAAAAATTCGTGTTTCTTCATCAGATTTACACGTTTTGGTAGTTTTTAAGTCATATTAAGGGAAAATAAGTGATGTCCGGATATGGAACTCTTTCCAAAAATAGTTCTCTGTGCCAAGTTATTTTTTTTCTTATAACTATCACCGCCTAATAAAAAACCAACCAATTTCCTCTCTCACAGCGTGTGTGTTACAACCTGTCAATCGATAGGTTTTGATAGCAGTTGGGTCCATTTTGGCACAGGGAGAGGGAGCTGAACAAGGGATGAGATTTGGCTATAAATACACAAAAAAGTACAGTACAAATGATAGAAAATCTCAAACATCTCGCGCGAAATCGTGATAGGCCAGCTGTGCTCTTATCAAACAGCTGTCGGAAAGCTAGCTGTTTGGAACAGTGTGACGTCACTTCAAAATGGCTGACACCAGTTGAAATCGTTGCACGGAAGACTATGGAGTCCAAGTTTACTTTAACCCTAACGTCCTAGGCGTTCATTTGGGGTCCAGTACACTGTTATGTACTACAAAATACTACTCAATTCTCATAGACATAGACCAGTGTAGTAATAGTACTCCATACTGCAGTTTACTCAAGTAGTAATTTTGAATTTTTGTAGTATTCAGTGACGCAGGGTTAATGTCCAATTTCGGAAAATGGTGAGTAACTAGCAGTTAGCAGTTGGGGATAGCTAAGACGACATGCAGAGAACACATCCAGATCGTTAAAAACGCTGTCCACAACAAGAATTTTTGAAATTCTCACTACACGAACATATCGGCAGCTAGGAGGATCCGGGTTTTACCTACTTCCGTTCATCTGGACATTGGCAAACGTTAAAAACAGTCACAATGCAGTAAACGTGAGAACGCACACAGAGTTCACTTGAAAGAAATTTGTTGCGAGGTTTGAATTTTCTCGAAGAGTTCTAACGCTATGAGGCTGGCGATGGTATCAAATTGTTGCGCTAGATCTAAGCTAATATACTTGTAAAAAATTACTGGATTTGGTCAAAATTCCATTCAATTATGAACATGGAAAGGAGGGGCGATCGCCTGGAAATTTGGCAAACTTTAAGCTGTCACAATGCAGTAAATGGAAGAACGCACATAGAGTTCACAAGAAGAAATTTGTTGCGAGTTTTAAATTTTCTCGAAGAGTTCTAATGCTATAAAGCTGGCGATGGTCTCAAATTGTTGCGCTAGATCTAAGCTACACATACGTGTACAAATGACTCGATTTGGTCAATATTCCATTCAATTATGAACAGGGAAAGTTGGGGCGTTCATCTGGAAATTTGACAAACGTTAAGCTGTCACAATGCAGTAAACGTGAGAACGCACACAGAGTTCACTTGAAAGAAATTGGTTGGGAGGTTTAAATTTTCTCGAAGAGTTATAACGCTATGAAGCTGGCGATGGTCTCAAATTGTTGCGCTAGATCTAAGCTACCCATACGTGTAAAAAATACTGGATTTGGTAAATATTCAATTCAATTATGAACAATGAAAAGAGGGGCGATCGTCTGAAAATTTGGCAAACGTTAAGCCGTCACAATGCAATAAACGTGAGAACGCACACAGAGTTCACTTAAAAGAAGTTTTTTGCGAGGTTTGAATTTTCTCGAAGAGTTCTAACGCTATGAGCCTGGAGATGGTATCAAATTGTTCCGCTAGATCTAAGCTACCCATACGTGTAAAAATTACTGGATTAAAGGAGGGGCGTTCATCTGGAAATTTTGCAAACGTTAAACAGTCACAATACAGTAAACCGGAGAACGCACACAGAGTTCACGGGAAGAATGTTTTTGCGAGGTTTAAATTTTCTCGAAGAGTTCCAACGCTATGAAGCTGGCGATGGTCTCAAATTGTAGCGCTAGATCTAAGCTACCCATACGTGTAAACAATACTGGATTTTGTAAATATTCAACTAAATTATGAACAATAAAAGGATGGGCGATCGTGTGGAAATTTGGCAAACGTTAAGCCGTCACAATGCAGTAAACGTAAGAACGCACACAGAGTTCACTTGAAAGAAATTTGTTGCGAGGTTTGAATTTTCTCGAAGAGTTCTAACGCTATGAGGCTGGCGATGTTCTCAAATTGTTGCGCTAGATCTAAGCTACCAATACGTGTAAAAAATACTGGATTTGGTCGAAATTCAAATATGAACAGAGAAAGGAGGGGCGTTTATCTGGAAAGTTGGCAAACCTTAAACAATCACAACACAGTAACCGGAGAACGCACACAGAGTTCACGGGAAGAACCTTTTTGCGAGTTTAAAATTTTCTCCAAGAGTTCCAACGCTATGAAGCTGGCGATGGTCTCAAATTGTAGCGCTAGATCTAAGCTACACATACTTGTCAAAAATACTGGATTTGGTAAAAATACCATTGAATTATAAACATGGAAAGGAGGGGCGATCGCCTGGAAATTTGGCAAACTTTAAGCTGTCACAATGCAGTAAATGGGAGAACGCACATAGAGTTCACGGGAAGAAGTTTTTTGCGAGTTTTGAATTTTCTCGAAGAGTTATAACGCTATGAAGCTGGCGATGGTCTGAAATTGTTGCGCTAGATCTAAGCTACCCATAAGTGTAAACATTACTGGATTTGGTAAATATTCAATTCAATTATGAACAATGAAAGGAGGGGCGATCGTCTGAAAATTTGGCAAACGTTAAGCCGTCACAATGCAGTAAACGTGAGAACGCACACAGAGTTCACTTAAAAGAAGTTTTTTGCGAGGTTTGAATTTTCTCGAAGAGTTCTAACGCTATGAGCCTGGAGATGGTATCAAATTGTTGCGCTAGATCTAAGCTACCCATACGTGTAAAAATTACTGGATTAAAGGAGGGGCGTTCATCAGGAAATTTGGCAAACGTTAAGCCGTCACAATGCAGTAAACGTAAGAACGCACACAGAGTTCACTTGAAAGAAATTTGTTGCGAGGTTTGAATTTTCTCGAAGAGTTATAACGCTATGAAGCTGGCGATGGTCTGAAATTGTTGCCCTAGATCTAAGCTACCCATAAGTGTAAACATTACTGGATTTGGTCAAAATTCAATTATGAACAGGGAAAGGAGGGGCGTTCATCTGGAAATTTGGCAAACCTTAAACAATCACAATACAGTAACCGGAGAACGCACACAGAGTTCACGGGAAGAACTTTTTTGCGAGGTTTAAATTTTCTCCAAGAGTTCCAACGCTATGAAGCTGACGATGGTCTCAAATTGTAGCGCTAGATCTAAGCTACACATACTTGTAAAAAATACTGGATTTGGTAAATATTCCATTGAATTATGAACATGGAAAGGAGGGGCAATCGCCTGGAAATTTGGCAAACTTTAAGCTGTCACAATGCAGTTCACTTGAAAGAAATCTGTTGCGAGGTTCGAATTTTCTAGAAGAGTTCTAACGCTATGAGGCTGGCGATGTTCTCAAATTGTTGCGCTAGATCTAAGCTACCCATACGTGTAAAAAATACTGGATTTGGTCAACATTCAAATATGAACAGAGAAAGGAGGGGCGTTCATCTGGAAATTTGGCAAACCTTAAACAATCACAATACAGTAACCGGAGAACGCACACAGAGTTCACGGGAAGAACCTTTTTGCGAGGTATAAATTTTCTCCAAGAGTTCAAACGCTATGAAGCTGGCGATGGTCTCAAATTGTAGCGCTAGATCTAAGCTACACATACGTGTAAAAATTACTGGATTTGGTCAATATTCCATTCAATTGTGAGCAAGGAAAGGAGGGGGCGATCGCCAGGAAATTTGGCAAACTTTAAGCTGTCACAATGCAGTAAATGGGAGAACGCACATAGAGTTCACGGGAAGAAGTTTTTAGCGAGTTTTGAATTTTCTCGAAGAGTTATAACGCTATGAAGCTGGCGATGGTCTGAAATTGTGGCGCTAGATCTAAGCTACCCCTCAGTGTAAACATTACTGGATTTGGTCAAAATTCAATTATGAACAGGGAAAGGAGGGGCGATCGCCTTTAAATTTGGCAAACTTTAAGCTATGAGGCTGGCGACGTTCTCAAATTGTTGCGCTAGATCTAAGCTACCCATACGTGTAAAAAATACTGGATTTGGTCGAAATTAAAATATGAACAGGGAAAGGAGGGGCGTTCATCTGGAAAGTTGGCAAACCTTAAACAATCACAATACAGTAACCGGAGAACGCACACAGAGTTCACGGGAAGAAGTATTTTTCGAGTTTTAAGTTTTCTCGAAGGGTTCGAACGCTATGAAGCTGGCGATGGTCTCAAATTGTAGCGCTAGATCTAAGCTACACATACGTGTAAAAATTACTGGATTTGGTCAATATTCCATTCAATTGTGAGCAAGGAAATGAGGGGCGATCGCCTGGAAATTTGGCAAACTTTAAGCTGTCACAATGCAGTTCACTTGAAAGAAATCTGTTGCGAGGTTCGAATTTTCTCGAAGAGTTCTAACGCTATGAGGCTGGCGATGTTCTCAAATTGTTGCGCTAGATCTAAGCTACCCATACGTGTAAAAAATACTGGATTTGGTCAACATTCAAATATGAACAGAGAAAGGAGGGGCGTTCATCTGGAAATTTGGCAAACCTTAAACAATCACAATACAGTAACCGGAGAACGCACACAGAGTTCACGGGAAGAACTTTTTTGCGAGGTATAAATTTTCTCCAAGAGTTCAAACGCTTTGAAGCTGGCGATGGTCTCAAATTGTAGCGCTAGATCTAAGCTACACATACTTGTAAAAAATACTGGATTTGGTAAATATTCCAATGAATTATGAACATGGAAAGGAGGGGCGACCGCCTTTAAATTTGGCAAACTTTAAGCTGTCACAATGCAGTTCACTTGAAAGAAATCTGTTGCGAGGTTTGAATTTTCTCGAAGAGTTCTAACGCTATGAGGCTGGCGATGTTCTCAAATTGTTGCGTTAGATCTAAGCTACCCATACGTGTAAAAAATTCTGGATTTGGTCAACATTTAAATATGAACAGAGAAAGGAGGGGCGTTTAACTGGAAAGTTGGCAAACCTTAAACAGTCACAATACAGTAAACGGAAGAACGCACACAGAATTCACGGGAAGAAGTTTTTTTTCGAGTTTTCAATTTTCTCGAAGAGTTATAACGCTATGAAGCTGGCGATGGTCTGAAATTGTTGCGCTAGATCTAAGCTACCCATAAGTGTAAACATTACTGGATTTGGTCAAAATTCAATTATGAACAGGGAAAGGAGGGGCGTTCATCTGGAAATTTGGCAAACCTTAAACAATCACAATACAATAACCGGAGAACGCACACAGAGTTCACGGGAAGAACGTTTTTGCGAGGTTTAAATTTTCTCCAAGAGTTCCAACGCTATGAAGCTGGCGATGGTCTCAAATTGTAGCGCTAGATCTAAGCTACACATACTTGTCAAAAATACTGGATTTGGTAAATATTCCATTGAATTATGAACATGGAAAGGAGGGGCGATCGCCTGGAAATGTCGCAAACTTTAAGCTGTCACAATGCAGTTCACTTGAAAGAAATCTGTTGCGAGGTTTGAATTTTCTCGAAGAGTTCTAACGCTATGAGGCTGGCGACGTTCTCAAATTGTTGCGCTAGATCTAAGCTACCCATACGTGTAAAAAATACTGGATTTGGTCGAAATTAAAATATGAACAGGGAAAGGAGGGGCGTTCATCTGGAAAGTTGGCAAACCTTAAACAATCACAATACAGTAACATGAGTGTACATGCTATACAATGGACTAGCCGAGACCCCCACCACGCAACTTGGGCCCTAAATGAGGGCGTTTTTCGGTCTGACGTTGAACAAAATTGCGCACAATCTTGATACTGATTGAAAGAGGGACTCATCAGCAACATCCAGACCAGTCTCCAGCTCCTCAGACCCAAGTTCAGCCAAATGATGGCCGAGATAAGCGACTAGGTTTTTAAACCAATTTGTCTGCATTCAAGCATAAGTGCACATGCTATACAATGGACTAGCCGAGACCCCACTACGCAACTTGGGCCCCAAAGGAGGGCGTTTTTCGGTCTGACATTGAACGAAATTGTGCACAATCTTGATACTGATGGAAAGAGGGACTCATTAGCAACATCCAAACCAATCACCAGCTCCACAGACGCCAGTTCAGCCGAGTGATGGCCGAGACAAGCGAGTATTTTTGTTCGAACTGATTTTTTCTGCATTCCTGCATGAGTGTACATGCTATACAACGGACTAGCCGAGACCCCCACCACGCAACTTGGGCCCCAAATGAGGGTGTTTTTCGGTCTGACGTTGAACAAAATTGCGCACAACCTTGATACTGATTGAAAGAGGGACTCATCAGCAACATCCAGACCAATTTCCAGCTCCACAGCCCCAGGTTAGCCGAATGATGGCCGAGACAAGCGAGTAAGTTTTTCGAACGAATTTTTCTGCATTCCCGCAAAAGTGCACATGCTATACAATGGACTAGACGAGACCCCCACCACGCAACTTGGGCCCCAAATGAGGACGTTTTTTGATCTGATGTTGAACAAAATTGCGCACAATCTGGATACTGTTGGAAAGAGGGACTCATTAGCAACATCCAAACCAATCACCAGCTCCTCAGACCTCATTTTAGCCGAATGATGCTGGACATAAGCGAGTAGGTTTTTCGAACGAATTTTTCTGCATTCCCGCATGAGTGTACATGCTATACAATGGACTAGACGAGAACCCCATCACCAAAGAGGGCGTTTTTCGGTCTGACTTTAAACGAAACT
Source organism: Hippasteria phrygiana (assembly GCA_037893225.1). Taxonomy (NCBI): domain Eukaryota; kingdom Metazoa; phylum Echinodermata; class Asteroidea; order Valvatida; family Goniasteridae; genus Hippasteria; species Hippasteria phrygiana. The sequence goes on from JAZGUH010000197.1 coordinate 1,634,797, forward strand.
GCGTACAATCTTGATACTGATGGAAAGAGGGACTCATCAGCAACATCCAGACCAATCCCCAGCTCCTAAGACCCAAGTTCAGCCAAATGATGGCCGAGATAAGCGAGTAGGTTTTTTAAACTGATTTTATTCCATTCCCGCATCAGTGCACTTGCTATACAATGGACTAGCCGAGACCCCCACTACGCAACTTAAGCCCCAAATGAGGGCGTTTTTCGGTCTGACATTGAACGAAATTGCGCACAATCTTGATTCTGTTGGAAAGAGGGACTCCTCAGCAACATCCATACCAATTTCCAGCTCCACAGACGCCAGTTCAGCCGAATGATGGCCAAGATAAGCGAGTATTTTTATTCGAACTGATTTTTTCTGCATTTCCGCATGATTGTACATGCTATACAATGGACTAGCCGAGACCCCCCACCACGCAACTTGGGCCCTAAATTAGGGCGTTTTTCGGTCTGACGTTGAACAAAATTGCGCACAATCTTGATACTGATTGAAAGAGGGACTCATCAGCAACATCCAGACCAGTCTCCAGCTCCTCAGACCCAAGTTCAGCCAAATGATGGCCGAGATAAGCGACTAGGTTTTTAAACCAATTTGTCTGCATTCCCGCATAAGTGCACATGCTATACAATGGACTAGCCGAGACCCCCACTACGCAACTTGGGCCCCAAAGGAGGGCGTTTTTCGGTCTGACATTGAACGAAATTGCGCACAATCTTGATACTGATGGAAAGAGGGACTCATTAGCAACATCCAAACCAATCACCAGCTCCTCAGACCTCATTTCAGCCAAATGATTTCGGACATAAGCGAGTAGGTTTTACGAACTAACTTTTCTGCATTCACATGCTATACAATGGACTAGCCGAAACTCCCTCCCCCCCCCAACGCAACTTGGGCCCCAAATTAAGGCGCTTTTCGATCTGATGTTGAACGAAATTGCGCACAATCTTGATACTGTTGGAAAGAGAGACTCCTCAGCAACATCCCGACCAATTTCCAGCTCCACAGACGCCAGTTCAGCCGAATGATGGCCGAGATAAGCGAGTATTTTCTTTTGAACTGATTTTTTCTGCATTCCCGCATGAGTGTACATGCTATACAATGGACTAGCCGAGACCCCCACCACGCAACTTGGGCCCCAAATGAGGGCGTTTTTCGGTCTGACATTGAACGAAAATGCGCACAATCTTGATACTGTTGGAAAGAGAGTCTCCTCAGCAACATCCCGACCAATTTCCAGCTCCTCAGACGCCAGTTCAGCCGAATGATTGCCGAGATAAGCGAGTATTTTTTTTGGAACTGATTTTTTCTGAATTCCCGCATGAGTGTACATGCTATACAATGGACTAGCCGAGACCCCCACTACGCAACTTGGGCCCCAAAGGAGGGCGTTTTTCGGTCTGACATTGAACGAAATTGCACACAATCTTGATACTGATGGAAAGAGGGACTCCTCAGCAACATCCCGACCAATTTCCCGCTCCACAGACGCCAGTTCAGCCGAGTGATGGCCGAGATAAGCGAGTATTTTTTTTTGAACTGATTTTTTCTGAATTCCCGCATGAGTGTAAATGCTATACAATGGACTAGCCGAGACCCCCACTACGCAACTTGGGCCCCAAAGGAGGGCGTTTTTCGGTCTGACATTGAACGAAATTGCGCACAATCTTGATACTGATGGAAAGAGGGACTCCTCAGCAACATCCAGACAAATTTCCAGCTCCACAGACGCCAGTTTAGCCGAATGATTGCCGAGATAAGCGAGTATTGTTTTTCGAACTGATTTTTTCTACATTCCCGCATGTGTGTACATGCTATACAATGGACTAGCCGAGAACCCCACCACCAAATGAGGGCGTTTTTCGATCTGATGTTGAACGAAATTGCGCACAATCTTGATACTGTTGGAAAGAGGGACTCCTCAGCAACATCCAGACCAATCCCCAGCTCCTCAGACCCAAGTTCAGCCAAATGATGGCCGAGATAAGCGAGTAGGTTTTTTAAACTAATTTTTCTCCATTCCCGCATAAGTGCACTTGCTATACAATGGACTAGCCGAGACCCCCACCACCCAACTTGGGCCCCAAATGAGGGCGTTTTTCGGTCTGACATTGAACGAAATTGCGCACAATCTTGATACTGTCGGAAAGAGGGACGCATCAGCAACATCCAGACCAATCCCCAGCTCCTCAGACCCAAGTTCAGCTAAATGATGGCCGAGACAAGCGAGTAGGTTTTTTAAACTAATTTTTCTCCATTCCCGCATAAGTGCACTTGCTATACAATGGACTAGCCCAGACATCCACCACGCAACTTGGGCCCCAAATGAGGACGTTTTTCGGTCTGACATTGAACGAAATTGCGCACAATCTTGATACTGTTGGAAAGAGGGACTCCTTAGCAACATCCATACCAATTTCCAGCTCCGCAGGCCCAAGTTCAGCCAAATGATGGCCGAGATACGCGAGTAGTTTTTTTTTCGAACTGATTTTGTCTCCATTCCCGCATGAGTGTACATGCTAAACAATGGACTAGCCGAGACCCCCACCATGCAACTTGGGCCCCAAATGAGGGCGTTTTTCGGTCTGACATTGAACGAAAATCCGCACAATCTTGATTCTGTTGGAAAGAGGGACTCCTCAGCAAAATCCCGACCAATTTCCAGCTCCTCAGACGCCAGTTCAGCCGAATGATGGCCGAGATAAGCGAGTATTTTTTTTCGAACTGATTTTTTCTGCATTCCCGCATGAGTGTACATGCTATACAATGGACTAGCCGAGACCCCCATCATGCAACTTGGGCCCCAAATGAGGGCGTTTTTCGGTCTGACATTGAACGAAAATGCGCACAATCTTGATACTGTTGGAAAGAGGGACTCCTCAGCAACATCCAGACCAATTTCCAGCTCCTCAGTCGCCAGTTCAGCCGAATGATTGCCGAGAAAAGCGAGTATTTTTTTTCGAACTTATTTTTTCTACTTTCCCGCATGAGTGTACATGCTATACAATGGACTAGCCGGGAACCCCACGACCAAATGAGGGCGTTTTTCGGTCTGACGTTGAACGAAACTGCGCACAATCTTGATACTGATGGAAAGAGGGACTCATCAGCAACATCCAGACAATCCCCAGCTCCTCAGACCCAAGTTCAGCTAAATGATGGCCGAGATAAGCGAGTATTTTTTTTTGAACTGATTTTTTCTGAATTCCCGCATGAGTGTAAATGCTATACAATGGACTAGCCGAGACCCCCACTACGCAACTTGGGCCCCAAAGGAGGGCGTTTTTCGGTCTGACATTGAACGAAATTGCGCACAATCTTGATACTGATGGAAAGAGGGACTCCTCAGCAACATCCCGACCAATTTCCAGCTCCACAGACGCCAGTTCAGCCGAATGATGGCCGAGATAAGCGAGTATTTTTTTTCGAACTGATTTTTTCTGCATTCCCGCAGGAGTGTACATGCTATACAATGGACTAGCCGAGAACCCCACCACCAAATGAGGGCGTTTTTCGGTCTGACGTTGACCGAAACTGCGCACAATCTTGATACTGATGGAAAGAGGGACTCATCAGCAACATCCAGACCAATCCCCAGCTCCTCAGACCCAAGTTCAGCCAAATGATGGCCGAGATAAGTGAGTAGGTTTTTTAAACTAATTTTTCTCCATTCCCGCATAAGTGCACTTGCTATACAATGGACTAGCCGAGACCCCCACCACGCAACTTGGGCCCTAAATGAGGGCGCTTTTCGGTCTGACATTGAACGAAATTGCGCACAATCTTGATACTGTTGGAAAGAGGGACTCCTCAGCAACATCCATACCAATTTCCAGCCCCGCAGGCCCAAGTTCAGCCAAATGATGGCCGAGATAAGCGAGTATTCTTTTTTCCGAACTGATTTTGTCTGCATTCCCGCATGAGTGTACATGCTATACAATGGACTAGCCGAGACCCCCACCACGCAACTTGGGCCCCAAAGGAGGGCGTTTTTTCGGTCTGACATTGAACGAAAATGCGCACAATCTTGATACTGTTGGAAAGAGAGACTCCTCAGCAACATCCAGACCAATTTCCAGCTCCTCAGTCGCCAGTTCAGCCGAATGATTGCCGAGAAAAGCGAGTATTTTTTTTCGAACTGATTTTTTCTACTTTCCCGCATGAGTGTACATGCTATACAATGGACTAGCCGGGAACCCCACCACCAAATGAGGGCGTTTTTCGGTCTGACGTTGAACGAAACTGCGCACAATCTTGATACTGATGGAAAGAGGGACTCATCAGCAACATCCAGACAATCCCCAGCTCCTCAGACCCAAGTTCAGCTAAATGATGGCCGAGATAAGCGAGTAGGTTTTTTAAACTAATTTTTCTCCATTCCCGCATAAGTGCACTTGCTATACAATGGACTAGCCGAGACATCCACCATGCAACTTGGGCCCCAAATGAGGGCGTTTTTCGGTCTGACATTGAACGAAATTGCGCACAATCTTGATACTGTTGGAAAGAGGGACTCCTCAGCAACATCCATACCAATTTCCAGCTCCGCAGGCCCAAGTTCAGCCAAATGATGGCCGAGATAAGCGAGTAGTTTTTTTTCCGAACTGATTTTGTCTGCATTCCCGCATGAGTGTACATGCTAAACAATGGACTAGCCGAGACCCCCACCATGCAAATTGGGCCCCAAATGAGGGCGTTTTTCGGTCTGACATTGAACGAAAATGCGCACAATCTTGATACTGTTGGAAAGAGGGACTCCTCAGCAAAATCCCGACCAATTTCCAGCTCCTCAGACGCCAGTTCAGCCGAATGATGGCCGAGATAAGCGAGTATTTTTTTTCGAACTGATTTTTTCTGCATTCCCGCATGAGTGTACATGCTATACAATGGACTAGCCGAGACCCCCACCATGCAACTTGGGCCCCAAATGAGGGCGTTTTTCGGTCTGACATTGAACGAAAATGCGCACAATCTTGATACTGTTGGAAAGAGGGACTCCTCAGCAACATCCCGACCAATTTCCAGCTCCTCAGACGCCAGTTCAGCCGAATGATGGCCGAGATAAGCGAGTATTTTTTTTCGAACTGATTTTTTCTGCATTCCCGCATGAGTGTACATGCTATACAATGGACTAGCCGAGACCCCCACCATGCAACTTGGGCCCCAAATGAGGGCGTTTTTCGGTCTGACATTGAACGAAAATCCGCACAATCTTGATTCTGTTGGAAAGAGGGACTCCTCAGCAAAATCCCGACCAATTTCCAGCTCCTCAGACGCCAGTTCAGCCGAATGATGGCCGAGATAAGCGAGTATTTTTTTTCGAACTGATTTTTTCTGCATTCCCGCATGAGTGTACATGCTATACAATGGACTAGCCGAGACCCCCATCATGCAACTTGGGCCCCAAATGAGGGCGTTTTTCGGTCTGACATTGAACGAAAATGCGCACAATCTTGATACTGTTGGAAAGAGGGACTCCTCAGCAACATCCAGACCAATTTCCAGCTCCTCAGTCGCCAGTTCAGCCGAATGATTGCCGAGAAAAGCGAGTATTTTTTTTCGAACTGATTTTTTCTACTTTCCCGCATGAGTGTACATGCTATACAATGGACTAGCCGGGAACCCCACGACCAAATGAGGGCGTTTTTCGGTCTGACGTTGAACGAAACTGCGCACAATCTTGATACTGATGGAAAGAGGGACTCATCAGCAACATCCAGACAATCCCCAGCTCCTCAGACCCAAGTTCAGCTAAATGATGGCCGAGATAAGCGAGTATTTTTTTTTGAACTGATTTTTTCTGAATTCCCGCATGAGTGTAAATGCTATACAATGGACTAGCCGAGACCCCCACTACGCAACTTGGGCCCCAAAGGAGGGCGTTTTTCGGTCTGACATTGAACGAAATTGCGCACAATCTTGATACTGATGGAAAGAGGGACTCCTCAGCAACATCCCGACCAATTTCCAGCTCCACAGACGCCAGTTCAGCCGAATGATGGCCGAGATAAGCGAGTATTTTTTTTCGAACTGATTTTTTCTGCATTCCCGCAGGAGTGTACATGCTATACAATGGACTAGCCGAGAACCCCACCACCAAATGAGGGCGTTTTTCGGTCTGACGTTGACCGAAACTGCGCACAATCTTGATACTGATGGAAAGAGGGACTCATCAGCAACATCCAGACCAATCCCCAGCTCCTCAGACCCAAGTTCAGCCAAATGATGGCCGAGATAAGTGAGTAGGTTTTTTAAACTAATTTTTCTCCATTCCCGCATAAGTGCACTTGCTATACAATGGACTAGCCGAGACCCCCACCACGCAACTTGGGCCCTAAATGAGGGCGCTTTTCGGTCTGACATTGAACGAAATTGCGCACAATCTTGATACTGTTGGAAAGAGGGACTCCTCAGCAACATCCATACCAATTTCCAGCCCCGCAGGCCCAAGTTCAGCCAAATGATGGCCGAGATAAGCGAGTATTCTTTTTTCCGAACTGATTTTGTCTGCATTCCCGCATGAGTGTACATGCTATACAATGGACTAGCCGAGACCCCCACCACGCAACTTGGGCCCCAAAGGAGGGCGTTTTTTCGGTCTGACATTGAACGAAAATGCGCACAATCTTGATACTGTTGGAAAGAGAGACTCCTCAGCAACATCCAGACCAATTTCCAGCTCCTCAGTCGCCAGTTCAGCCGAATGATTGCCGAGATCAGCGAGTATTTTTTTTCGAACTGATTTTTTCTACTTTCCCGCATGAGTGTACATGCTATACAATGGACTAGCCGGGAACCCCACCACCAAATGAGGGCGTTTTTCGGTCTGACGTTGAACGAAACTGCGCACAATCTTGATACTGATGGAAAGAGGGACTCATCAGCAACATCCAGACAATCCCCAGCTCCTCAGACCCAAGTTCAGCTAAATGATGGCCGAGATAAGCGAGTAGGTTTTTTAAACTAATTTTTCTCCATTCCCGCATAAGTGCACTTGCTATACAATGGACTAGCCGAGACATCCACCATGCAACTTGGGCCCCAAATGAGGGCGTTTTTCGGTCTGACATTAAACGAAATTGCGCACAATCTTGATACTGTTGGAAAGAGGGACTCCTCAGCAACATCCATACCAATTTCCAGCTCCGCAGGCCCAAGTTCAGCCAAATGATGGCCGAGATAAGCGAGTAGTTTTTTTTCCGAACTGATTTTGTCTGCATTCCCGCATGAGTGTACATGCTAAACAATGGACTAGCCGAGACCCCCACCATGCAAATTGGGCCCCAAATGAGGGCGTTTTTCGGTCTGACATTGAACGAAAATGCGCACAATCTTGATACTGTTGGAAAGAGGGACTCCTCAGCAAAATCCCGACCAATTTCCAGCTCCTCAGACGCCAGTTCAGCCGAATGATGGCCGAGATAAGCGAGTATTTTTTTTCGAACTGATTTTTTCTGCATTCCCGCATGAGTGTACATGCTATACAATGGACTAGCCGAGACCCCCACCATGCAACTTGGGCCCCAAATGAGGGCGTTTTTCGGTCTGACATTGAACGAAAATGCGCACAATCTTGATACTGTTGGAAAGAGGGACTCCTCAGCAACATCCCGACCAATTTCCAGCTCCTCAGACGCCAGTTCAGCCGAATGATGGCCGAGATAAGCGAGTATTTTTTTTCGAACTGATTTTGTCTGCATTCCCGCAGGAGTGTACTAGCCGAGAACCCCACCACCAAATGAGGGCGTTTTTCGGTCTGACATTGAACGAAATTGCGCACAATCTTGATACTGTTGGAAAGAGGGACTCCTCAGCAACATCCATACCAATTTCCAGCTCCGCAGGCCCAAGTTCAGCCAAATGATGGCCGAGATAAGCGAGTATTCTTTTTTCCGAACTGATTTTGTCTGCATTCCCGCATGAGTGTACATGCTATACAATGGACTAGCCGAGACCCCCACCATGCAACTTGGGCCCCAAAGGAGGGCGTTTTTCGGTCTGACATTGAACGAAAATGCGCACAATCTTGATACTGTTGGAAAGAGGGACTCCTCAGCAACATCCCGACCAATTTCCAGCTCCTCAGACGCCAGTTCAGCCGAATGATGGCCGAGATCAGCGAGTATTTTTTTTCGAACTGATTTTGTCTGCATTCCCGCATGAGTGTACATGCTATACAATGGACTAGCCGAGAACCCCACCACCAAAGAGGGCGTTTTTCGGTCTGACGTTGAACGAAACTGCGCACAATCTTGATACTGATGGAAAGAGGGACCTCATCAGCAACATCCAGACCAATCCCCAGCTCCTCAGACCCAAGTTCAGCCAAATGATGGCAGAGATAAGCGAGTAGGTTGTTTAAACTAATTTTTCTCCATTCCCGCATAAGTGCACTTGCTATACAATGGACTAGCCGAGACATCCACCATGCAACTTGGGCCCCAAATGAGGGCGTTTTTCGGTCTGACATTGAACGAAATTGCGCACAATCTTGATACTGTTGGAAAGAGGGACTCCTCAGCAACATCCATACCAATTTCCAGCTCCGCAGGCCCAAGTTCAGCCAAATGATGGCCGAGATAAGCGAGTAGTTTTTTTTCCGAACTGATTTTGTCTGCATTCCCGCATGAGTGTACATGCTAAACAATGGACTAGCCGAGACCCCCACCATGCAACTTGGGCCCCAAATGAGGGCGTTTTTCGGTCTGACATTGAACGAAAATGCGCACAATCTTGATACTGTTGGAAAGAGGGACTCCTCAGCAAAATCCCGACCAATTTCCAGCTCCTCAGACGCCAGTTCAGCCGAATGATGGCCGAGATAAGCGAGTATTTTTTTTCGAACTGATTTTTTCTGCATTCCCGCATGAGTGTACATGCTATACAATGGACTAGCCGAGACCCCCACCATGCAACTTGGGCCCCAAATGAGGGCGTTTTTCGGTCTGACATTGAACGAAAATGCGCACAATCTTGATACTGTTGGAAAGAGGGACTCCTCAGCAACATCCCGACCAATTTCCAGCTCCTCAGACGCCAGTTCAGCCGAATGATGGCCGAGATAAGCGAGTATTTTTTTTCGAACTGATTTTGTCTGCATTCCCGCAGGAGTGTACATGCTATACAATGGACTAGCCGAGAACCCCACCACCAAATGAGGGCGTTTTTCGGTCTGACATTGAACGAAATTGCGCACAATCTTGATACTGTTGGAAAGAGGGACTCCTCAGCAACATCCATACCAATTTCCAACTCCGCAGGCCCAAGTTCAGCCAAATGATGGCCGAGATAAGCGAGTATTCTTTTTTCCGAACTGATTTTGTCTGCATTCCCGCATGAGTGTACATGCTATACAATGGACTAGCCGAGACCCCCACCATGCAACTTGGGCCCCAAATGAGGGCGTTTTTCGGTCTGACATTGAACGAAAATGCGCACAATCTTGATACTGTTGGAAAGAGGGACTCCTCAGCAACATCCCGACCAATTTCCAGCTCCTCAGACGGCAGTTCAGCCAAATGATGGCCGAGATAAGCGAGTATTTTTTTTCGAACTGGTTTTTTCTGCATTCCCGCAGGAGTGTACATGCTATACAATGGACTAGCCGAGAACCCCACCACCAAATGAGGGCGTCTTTCGGTCTGACGTTGACCGAAACTGCGCACAATCTTGATACTGATGGAAAGAGGGGCTCATCAGCAACATCCAGACCAATCCCCAGCTCCTCAGACCCAAGTTCAGCCAAATGATGGCCAAGATCAGCGAGTAGGTTTTTTAAACTAATTTTTCTCCATTCCCGCATAAGTGCACTTGCTATACGATGGACTAGCCGAGACCCCCACCACGCAACTTGGGCCCCAAATTAGGGCGCTTTTCGGTCTGACATTGAACGAAATTGCGCACAATCTTGATACTGTTGGAAAGAGGGACTCCTCAGCAACATCCATACCAATTTCCAGCCCCGCAGGCCCAAGTTCAGCCAAATGATGGCCGAGATAAGCGAGTATTCTTTTTTCCGAACTGATTTTGTCTGCATTCCCGCATGAGTGTACATGCTATACAATGGACTAGCCGAGACCCCCACCATGCAACTTGGGCCCCAAAGGAGGGCGTTTTTTCGGTCTGACATTGAACGAAAATGCGCACAATCTTGATACTGTTGGAAAGAGAGACTCCTCAGCAACATCCAGACCACTTTCCAGCTCCTCAGTCGCCAGTTCAGCCGAATGATTGCCGAGAAAAGCGAGTATTTTTTTTCGAACTGATTTTTTCTACTTTCCCGCATGAGTGTACATGCTATACAATGGACTAGCCGGGAACCCCACCACCAAATGAGGGCGTTTTTCGGTCTGACGTTGAACGAAACTGCGCACAATCTTGATACTGATGGAAAGAGGGACTCATCAGCAACATCCAGACAATCCCCAGCTCCTCAGACCCAAGTTCAGCTAAATGATGGCCGAGATAAGCGAGTAGGTTTTTTAAACTAATTTTTCTCCATTCCCGCATAAGTGCACTTGCTATACAATGGACTAGCCGAGACATCCACCATGCAACTTGGGCCCCAAATGAGGGCGTTTTTCGGTCTGACATTGAACGAAATTGCGCACAATCTTGATACTGTTGGAAAGAGGGACTCCTCAGCAACATCCATACCAATTTCCAGCTCCGCAGGCCCAAGTTCAGCCAAATGATGGCCGAGATAAGCGAGTAGTTTTTTTTCCGAACTGATTTTGTCTGCATTCCCGCATGAGTGTACATGCTAAACAATGGACTAGCCGAGACCCCCACCATGCAACTTGGGCCCCAAATGAGGGCGTTTTTCGGTCTGACATTGAACGAAAATGCGCACAATCTTGATACTGTTGGAAAGAGGGACTCCTCAGCAAAATCCCGACCAATTTCCAGCTCCTCAGACGCCAGTTCAGCCGAATGATGGCCGAGATAAGCGAGTATTTTTTTTCGAACTGATTTTTTCTGCATTCCCGCATGAGTGTACATGCTATACAATGGACTAGCCGAGACCCCCACCATGCAACTTGGGCCCCAAATGAGGGCGTTTTTCGGTCTGACATTGAACGAAAATGCGCACAATCTTGATACTGTTGGAAAGACGGACTCCTCAGCAACATCCCGACCAATTTCCAGCTCCTCAGACGCCAGTTCAGCCGAATGATGGCCGAGATAAGCGAGAATTTTTTTTCGAACTGATTTTGTCTGCATTCCCGCAGGAGTGTACATGCTATACAATGGACTAGCCGAGAACCCCACCACCAAATGAGGGCGTTTTTCGGTCTGACATTGAACGAAATTGCGCACAATCTTGATACTGTTGGAAAGAGGGACTCCTCAGCAACATCCATACCAATTTCCAGCTCCGCAGGCCCAAGTTCAGCCAAATGATGGCCGAGATAAGCGAGTATTCTTTTTTCCGAACTGATTTTGTCTGCATTCCCGCATGAGTGTACATGCTATACAATGGACTAGCCGAGACCCCCACCATGCAACTTGGGCCCCAAATGAGGGCGTTTTTCGGTCTGACATTGAACGAAAATGCGCACAATCTTGATACTGTTGGAAAGAGGGACTCCTCAGCAACATCCCGACCAATTTCCAGCTCCTCAGACGCCAGTTCAGCCGAATGATGGCCGAGATCAGCGAGTATTTTTTTTCGAACTGATTTTGTCTGCATTCCCGCATGAGTGTACATGCTATACAATGGACTAGCCGAGAACCCCACCACCAAAGAGGGCGTTTTTCGGTCTGACGTTGAACGAAACTGCGCACAATCTTGATACTGATGGAAAGAGGGACCTCATCAGCAACATCCAGACCAATCCCCAGCTCCTCAGACCCAAGTTCAGCCAAATGATGGCCGAGATAAGCGAGTAGGATGTTTAAACTAATTTTTCTCCATTCCCGCATAAGTGCACTTGCTATACAATGGACTAGCCGAGACATCCACCATGCAACTTGGGCCCCAAATGAGGGCGTTTTTCGGTCTGACATTGAACGAAATTGCGCCCAATCTTGATACTGTTGGAAAGAGGGACTCCTCAGCAACATCCATACCAATTTCCAGCTCCGCAGGCCCAAGTTCAGCCAAATGATGGCCGAGATAAGCGAGTAGTTTTTTTTCCGAACTGATTTTGTCTGCATTCCCGCATGAGTGTACATGCTAAACAATGGACTAGCCGAGACCCCCACCATGCAACTTGGGCCCCAAATGAGGGCGTTTTTCGGTCTGACATTGAACGAAAATGCCCACAATCTTGATACTGTTGGAAAGAGGGACTCCTCAGCAAAATCCCGACCAATTTCCAGCTCCTCAGACGCCAGTTCAGCCGAATGATGGCCGAGATAAGCGAGTATTTTTTTTCGAACTGATTTTGTCTGCATTCCCGCATGAGTGTACATGCTATACAATGGACTAGCCGAGAACCCCACCACCAAATGAGGGCGTTTTTCGTTCTGACATTGAACGAAATTGCGCACAATCTTGATACTGTTGGAAAGAGGGACTCCTCAGCAACATCCATACCAATTTCCAGCTCCGCAGGCCCAAGTTCAGCCAAATGATGGCCGAGATAAGCGAGTATTCTTTTTTCCGAACTGATTTTGTCTGCATTCCCGCATGAGTGTACATGCTATACAATGGACTAGCCGAGACCCCCACCATGCAACTTGGGCCCCAAATGAGGGCGTTTTTCGGTCTGACATTGAACGAAAATGCGCACAATCTTGATACTGTTGGAAAGAGGGACTCCTCAGCAACATCCCGACCAATTTCCAGCTCCTCAGACGCCAGTTCAGCCGAAAGATGGCCGAGATAAGCGAGTATTTTTTTTCGAACTGATTTTTTCTGCATTCCCGCAGGAGTGTACATGCTATACAATGGACTAGCCGAGAACCCCACCACCAAATGAGGGCGTTTTTCGGTCTGACATTGAACGAAATTGCGCACAATCTTGATACTGTTGGAAAGAGGGACTCCTCAGCAACATCCATACCAATTTCCAGCTCCGCAGGCCCAAGTTCAGCCAAATGATGGCCGAGATAAGCGAGTATTCTTTTTTCCGAACTGATTTTGTCTGCATTCCCGCATGAGTGTACATGCTATACAATGGACTAGCCGAGACCCCCACCATGCAACTTGGGCCCCAAATGAGGGCGTTTTTCGGTCTGACATTGAACGAAAATGCGCACAATCTTGATACTGTTGGAAAGAGGGACTCCTCAGCAACATCCCGACCAATTTCCAGCTCCTCAGACGCCAGTTCAGCCGAATGATGGCCGAGATCAGCGAGTATTTTTTTTCGAACTGATTTTGTCTGCATTCCCGCATGAGTGTACATGCTATACAATGGACTAGCCGAGACCCCCACCATGCAACTTGGGCCCCAAATGAGGGCGTTTTTCGGTCTGACATTGAACGAAAATGCGCACAATCTTGATACTGTTGGAAAGAGGGACTCCTCAGCAACATCCCGACCAATTTCCAGCTCCTCAGACGCCAGTTCAGCCGAATGATGGCCGAGATAAGCGAGTATTTTTTTTCGAACTGATTTTTTCTGCATTCCCGCATGAGTGTACATGCTATACAATGGACTAGCCGAGACCCCCACCATGCAACTTGGGCCCCAAATGAGGGCGTTTTTCGGTCTGACATTGAACGAAAATGCGCACAATCTTGATACTGTTGGAAAGAGGGACTCCTCAGCAACATCCCGACCAATTTCCAGCTCCTCAGACGCCAGTTCAGCCGAATGATGGCCGAGATAAGCGAGTATTTCTTTTCGAACTGATTTTTTCTGCATTCCCGCAGGAGTGTACATGCTATACAATGGACTAGCCGAGAACCCCACCACCAAATGAGGGCGTTTTTCGGTCTGACATTGAACGAAATTGCGCACAATCTTGATACTGTTGGAAAGAGGGACTCCTCAGCAACATCCATACCAATTTCCAGCTCCGCAGGCACAAGTTCAGCCAAATGATGGCCGAGATAAGCGAGTATTCTTTTTTCCGAACTGATTTTGTCTGCATTCCCGCATGAGTGTACATGCTATACAATGGACTAGCCGAGACCCCCACCATGCAACTTGGGCCCCAAATGAGGGCGTTTTTCGGTCTGACATTGAACGAAAATGCGCACAATCTTGATACTGTTGGAAAGAGGGACTCCTCAGCAACATCCCGACCAATTTCCAGCTCCTCAGACGCCAGTTCAGCCGAATGATGGCCGAGATAAGCGAGTATTTTTTTTCGAACTGATTTTTTCTGCATTCCCGCAGGAGTGTACATGCTATACAATGGACTAGCCGAGAACCCCACCACCAAATGAGGGCGTTTTTCGGTCTGACATTGAACGAAATTGCGCACAATCTTGATACTGTTGGAAAGAGGGACTCCTCAGCAACATCCATACCAATTTCCAGCTCCGCAGGCCCAAGTTCAGCCAAATGATGGCCGAGATAAGCGAGTATTCTTTTTTCCGAACTGATTTTGTCTGCATTCCCGCATGAGTGTACATGCTATACAATGGACTAGCCGAGACCCCCACCATGCAACTTGGGCCCCAAATGAGGGCGTTTTTCGGTCTGACATTGAACGAAAATGCGCACAATCTTGATACTGTTGGAAAGAGGGACTCCTCAGCAACATCCCGACCAATTTCCAGCTCCTCAGACGCCAGTTCAGCCGAATGATGGCCGAGATCAGCGAGTATTTTTTTTCGAACTGATTTTGTCTGCATTCCCGCATGAGTGTACATGCTATACAATGGACTAGCCGAGACCCCCACCATGCAACTTGGGCCCCAAATGAGGGCGTTTTTCGGTCTGACATTGAACGAAAATGCGCACAATCTTGATACTGTTGGAAAGAGGGACTCCTCAGCAACATCCCGACCAATTTCCAGCTCCTCAGTCGCCAGTTCAGCCGAATGATTGCCGAGAAAAGCGAGTATTTTTTTTCGAACTGATTTTTTCTACTTTCCCGCATGAGTGTACATGCTATACAATGGACTAGCCGGGAACCCCACCACCAAATGAGGGCGTTTTTCGGTCTGACGTTGAACGAAACTGCGCACAATCTTGATACTGATGGAAAGAGGGACTCATCAGCAACATCCAGACAATCCCCAGCTCCTCAGACCCAAGTTCAGCTAAATGATGGCCGAGATAAGCGAGTAGGTTTTTTAAACTAATTTTTCTCCATTCCCGCATAAGTGCACTTGCTATACAATGGACTAGCCGAGACATCCACCATGCAACTTGGGCCCCAAATGAGGGCGTTTTTCGGTCTGACATTGAACGAAATTGCGCACAATCTTGATACTGTTGGAAAGAGGGACTCCTCAGCAACATCCATACCAATTTCCAGCTCCGCAGGCCCAAGTTCAGCCAAATGATGGCCGAGATAAGCGAGTAGTTTTTTTTCCGAACTGATTTTGTCTGCATTCCCGCATGAGTGTACATGCTAAACAATGGACTAGCCGAGACCCCCACCATGCAACTTGGGCCCCAAATGAGGGCGTTTTTCGGTCTGACATTGAACGAAATTGCGCACAATCTTGATACTGTTGGAAAGAGGGACTCCTCAGCAACATCCATACCAATTTCCAGCTCCGCAGGCCCAAGTTCAGCCAAATGATGGCCGAGATAAGCGAGTATTCTTTTTTCCGAACTGATTTTGTCTGCATTCCCGCATGAGTGTACATGCTATACAATGGACTAGCCGAGACCCCCACCATGCAACTTGGGCCCCAAATGAGGGCGTTTTTCGGTCTGACATTGAACGAAAATGCGCACAATCTTGATACTGTTGGAAAGAGGGACTCCTCAGCAACATCCCGACCAATTTCCAGCTCCTCAGACGCCAGTTCAGCCAAATGATGGCCGAGATAAGCGAGTATTTTTTTTCGAACTGATTTTTTCTGCATTCCCGCAGGAGTGTACATGCTATACAATGGACTAGCCGAGAACCCCACCACCAAATGAGGGCGTTTTTCGGTCTGACGTTGACCGAAACTGCGCACAATCTTGATACTGATGGAAAGAGGGGCTCATCAGCAACATCCAGACCAATCCCCAGCTCCTCAGACCCAAGTTCAGCCAAATGATGGCCGAGATAAGCGAGTAGGTTTTTTAAACTAATTTTTCTCCATTCCCGCATAAGTGCACTTGCTATACAATGGACTAGCCGAGACCCCCACCACGCAACTTGGGCCCCAAATTAGGGCGCTTTTCGGTCTGACATTGAACGAAATTGCGCACAATCTTGATACTGTTGGAAAGAGGGACTCCTCAGCAACATCCATACCAATTTCCAGCTCCGCAGGCCCAAGTTCAGCCAAATGATGGCCGAGATAAGCGAGTATTATTTTTTCCGAACTGATTTTGTCTGCATTCCCGCATGAGTGTACATGCTATACAATGGACTAGCCGAGACCCCCACCATGCAACTTGGGCCCCAAATGAGGGCGTTTTTCGGTCTGACATTGAACGAAAATGCGCACAATCTTGATACTGTTGGAAAGAGGGACTCCTCAGCAACATCCCGACCAATTTCCAGCTCCTCAGACGCCAGTTCAGCCGAATGATGGCCGAGATCAGCGAGTATTTTTTTTCGAACTGATTTTGTCTGCATTCCCGCATGAGTGTACATGCTATACAATGGACTAGCCGAGAACCCCACCACCAAAGAGGGCGTTTTTCGGTCTGACGTTGAACGAAACTGCGCACAATCTTGATACTGATGGAAAGAGGGACCTCATCAGCAACATCCAGACCAATCCCCAGCTCCTCAGACCCAAGTTCAGCCAAATGATGGCCGAGATAAGCGAGTAGGATGTTTAAACTAATTTTTCTCCATTCCCGCATAAGTGCACTTGCTATACAATGGACTAGCCGAGACATCCACCATGCAACTTGGGCCCCAAATGAGGGCGTTTTTCGGTCTGACATTGAACGAAATTGCGCCCAATCTTGATACTGTTGGAAAGAGGGACTCCTCAGCAACATCCATACCAATTTCCAGCTCCGCAGGCCCAAGTTCAGCCAAATGATGGCCGAGATAAGCGAGTAGTTTTTTTTCCGAACTGATTTTGTCTGCATTCCCGCATGAGTGTACATGCTAAACAATGGACTAGCCGAGACCCCCACCATGCAACTTGGGCCCCAAATGAGGGCGTTTTTCGGTCTGACATTGAACGAAAATGCCCACAATCTTGATACTGTTGGAAAGAGGGACTCCTCAGCAAAATCCCGACCAATTTCCAGCTCCTCAGACGCCAGTTCAGCCGAATGATGGCCGAGATAAGCGAGTATTTTTTTTCGAACTGATTTTGTCTGCATTCCCGCATGAGTGTACATGCTATACAATGGACTAGCCGAGAACCCCACCACCAAATGAGGGCGTTTTTCGGTCTGACATTGAACGAAATTGCGCACAATCTTGATACTGTTGGAAAGAGGGACTCCTCAGCAACATCCATACCAATTTCCAGCTCCGCAGGCCCAAGTTCAGCCAAATGATGGCCGAGATAAGCGAGTATTCTTTTTTCCGAACTGATTTTGTCTGCATTCCCGCATGAGTGTACATGCTATACAATGGACTAGCCGAGACCCCCACCATGCAACTTGGGCCCCAAATGAGGGCGTTTTTCGGTCTGACATTGAACGAAAATGCGCACAATCTTGATACTGTTGGAAAGAGGGACTCCTCAGCAACATCCCGACCGATTTCCAGCTCCTCAGACGCCAGTTCAGCCGAAAGATGGCCGAGATAAGCGAGTATTTTTTTTCGAACTGATTTTTTCTGCATTCCCGCAGGAGTGTACATGCTATACAATGGACTAGCCGAGAACCCCACCACCAAATGAGGGCGTTTTTCGGTCTGACATTGAACGAAATTGCGCACAATCTTGATACTGTTGGAAAGAGGGACTCCTCAGCAACATCCATACCAATTTCCAGCTCCGCAGGCCCAAGTTCAGCCAAATGATGGCCGAGATAAGCGAGTATTCTTTTTTCCGAACTGATTTTGTCTGCATTCCCGCATGAGTGTACATGCTATACAATGGACTAGCCGAGACCCCCACCATGCAACTTGGGCCCCAAATGAGGGCGTTTTTCGGTCTGACATTGAACGAAAATGCGCACAATCTTGATACTGTTGGAAAGAGGGACTCCTCAGCAACATCCCGACCAATTTCCAGCTCCTCAGACGCCAGTTCAGCCGAATGATGGCCGAGATCAGCGAGTATTTTTTTTCGAACTGATTTTGTCTGCATTCCCGCATGAGTGTACATGCTATACAATGGACTAGCCGAGACCCCCACCATGCAACTTGGGCCCCAAATGAGGGCGTTTTTCGGTCTGACATTGAACGAAAATGCGCACAATCTTGATACTGTTGGAAAGAGGGACTCCTCAGCAACATCCCGACCAATTTCCAGCTCCTCAGACGCCAGTTCAGCCGAATGATGGCCGAGATAAGCGAGTATTTTTTTTCGAACTGATTTTTTCTGCATTCCCGCATGAGTGTACATGCTATACAATGGACTAGCCGAGACCCCCACCATGCAACTTGGGCCCCAAATGAGGGCGTTTTTCGGTCTGACATTGAACGAAAATGCGCACAATCTTGATACTGTTGGAAAGAGGGACTCCTCAGCAACATCCCGACCAATTTCCAGCTCCTCAGACGCCAGTTCAGCCGAATGATGGCCGAGATAAGCGAGTATTTCTTTTCGAACTGATTTTTTCTGCATTCCCGCAGGAGTGTACATGCTATACAATGGACTAGCCGAGAACCCCACCACCAAATGAGGGCGTTTTTCGGTCTGACATTGAACGAAATTGCGCACAATCTTGATACTGTTGGAAAGAGGGACTCCTCAGCAACATCCATACCAATTTCCAGCTCCGCAGGCCCAAGTTCAGCCAAATGATGGCCGAGATAAGCGAGTATTCTTTTTTCCGAACTGATTTTGTCTGCATTCCCGCATGAGTGTACATGCTATACAATGAACTAGCCGAGACCCCCACCATGCAACTTGGGCCCCAAATGAGGGCGTTTTTCGGTCTGACATTGAACGAAAATGCGCACAATCTTGATACTGTTGGAAAGAGGGACTCCTCAGCAACATCCCGACCAATTTCCAGCTCCTCAGACGCCAGTTCAGCCGAATGATGGCCGAGATCAGCGAGTATTTTTTTTCGAACTGATTTTGTCTGCATTCCCGCATGAGTGTACATGCTATACAATGGACTAGCCGAGACCCCCACCATGCAACTTGGGCCCCAAATGAGGGCGTTTTTCGGTCTGACATTGAACGAAAATGCGCACAATCTTGATACTGTTGGAAAGAGGGACTCCTCAGCAACATCCCGACCAATTTCCAGCTCCTCAGTCGCCAGTTCAGCCGAATGATTGCCGAGAAAAGCGAGTATTTTTTTTCGAACTGATTTTTTCTACTTTCCCGCATGAGTGTACATGCTATACAATGGACTAGCCGGGAACCCCACCACCAAATGAGGGCGTTTTTCGGTCTGACGTTGAACGAAACTGCGCACAATCTTGATACTGATGGAAAGAGGGACTCATCAGCAACATCCAGACAATCCCCAGCTCCTCAGACCCAAGTTCAGCTAAATGATGGCCGAGATAAGCGAGTAGGTTTTTTAAACTAATTTTTCTCCATTCCCGCATAAGTGCACTTGCTATACAATGGACTAGCCGAGACATCCACCATGCAACTTGGGCCCCAAATGAGGGCGTTTTTCGGTCTGACATTGAACGAAATTGCGCACAATCTTGATACTGTTGGAAAGAGGGACTCCTCAGCAACATCCATACCAATTTCCAGCTCCGCAGGCCCAAGTTCAGCCAAATGATGGCCGAGATAAGCGAGTAGTTTTTTTTCCGAACTGATTTTGTCTGCATTCCCGCATGAGTGTACATGCTATACAATGGACTAGCCGAGACCCCCACCATGCAACTTGGGCCCCAAATGAGGGCGTTTTTCGGTCTGACATTGAACGAAATTGCGCACAATCTTGATACTGTTGGAAAGAGGGACTCCTCAGCAACATCCATACCAATTTCCAGCTCCGCAGGCCCAAGTTCAGCCAAATGATGGCCGAGATAAGCGAGTATTCTTTTTTCCGAACTGATTTTGTCTGCATTCCCGCATGAGTGTACATGCTATACAATGGACTAGCCGAGACCCCCGCCATGCAACTTGGGCCCCAAATGAGGGCGTTTTTCGGTCTGACATTGAACGAAAATGCGCACAATCTTGATACTGTTGGAAAGAGGGACTCCTCAGCAACATCCCGACCAATTTCCAGCTCCTCAGACGCCAGTTCAGCCAAATGATGGCCGAGATAAGCGAGTATTTTTTTTCGAACTGATTTTTTCTGCATTCCCGCAGGAGTGTACATGCTATACAATGGACTAGCCGAGAACCCCACCACCAAATGAGGGCGTTTTTCGGTCTGACATTGAACGAAATTGCGCACAATCTTGATACTGTTGGAAAGAGGGACTCCTCAGCAACATCCATACCAATTTCCAGCTCCGCAGGCCCAAGTTCAGCCAAATGATGGCCGAGATAAGCGAGTATTCTTTTTTCCGAACTGATTTTGTCTGCATTCCCGCATGAGTGTACATGCTATACAATGGACTAGCCGAGACCCCCACCATGCAACTTGGGCCCCAAATGAGGGCGTTTTTCGGTCTGACATTGAACGAAAATGCGCACAATCTTGATACTGTTGGAAAGAGGGACTCCTCAGCAACATCCCGACCAATTTCCAGCTCCTCAGACGCCAGTTCAGCCGAATGATGGCCGAGATCAGCGAGTATTTTTTTTCGAACTGATTTTGTCTGCATTCCCGCATGAGTGTACATGCTATACAATGGACTAGCCGAGACCCCCACCATGCAACTTGGGCCCCAAATGAGGGCGTTTTTCGGTCTGACATTGAACGAAAATGCGCACAATCTTGATACTGTTGGAAAGAGGGACTCCTCAGCAACATCCCGACCAATTTCCAGCTCCTCAGACGCCAGTTCAGCCGAATGATGGCCGAGATAAGCGAGTATTTTTTTTCGAACTGATTTTTTCTGCATTCCCGCATGAGTGTACATGCTATACAATGGACTAGCCGAGACCCCCACCATGCAACTTGGGCCCCAAATGAGGGCGTTTTTCGGTCTGACATTGAACGAAAATGCGCACAATCTTGATACTGTTGGAAAGAGGGACTCCTCAGCAACATCCCGACCAATTTCCAGCTCCTCAGACGCCAGTTCAGCCGAATGATGGCCGAGATAAGCGAGTATTTCTTTTCGAACTGATTTTTTCTGCATTCCCGCAGGAGTGTACATGCTATACAATGGACTAGCCGAGAACCCCACCACCAAATGAGGGCGTTTTTCGGTCTGACATTGAACGAAATTGCGCACAATCTTGATACTGTTGGAAAGAGGGACTCCTCAGCAACATCCATACCAATTTCCAGCTCCGCAGGCCCAAGTTCAGCCAAATGATGGCCGAGATAAGCGAGTATTCTTTTTTCCGAACTGATTTTGTCTGCATTCCCGCATGAGTGTACATGCTATACAATGGACTAGCCGAGACCCCCACCATGCAACTTGGGCCCCAAATGAGGGCGTTTTTCGGTCTGACATTGAACGAAAATGCGCACAATCTTGATACTGTTGG
The DNA here is from genome assembly GCA_037893225.1 of Hippasteria phrygiana. Lineage (NCBI taxonomy): Eukaryota > Metazoa > Echinodermata > Asteroidea > Valvatida > Goniasteridae > Hippasteria > Hippasteria phrygiana. Next base: position 1,656,545 of record JAZGUH010000197.1, read on the forward strand.
AAAGAGGGACTCCTCAGCAACATCCCGACCAATTTCCAGCTCCTCAGACGCCAGTTCAGCCGAATGATGGCCGAGATCAGCGAGTATTTTTTTTCGAACTGATTTTGTCTGCATTCCCGCATGAGTGTACATGCTATACAATGGACTAGCCGAGACCCCCACCATGCAACTTGGGCCCCAAATGAGGGCGTTTTTCGGTCTGACATTGAACGAAAATGCGCACAATCTTGATACTGTTGGAAAGAGGGACTCCTCAGCAACATCCCGACCAATTTCCAGCTCCTCAGTCGCCAGTTCAGCCGAATGATTGCCGAGAAAAGCGAGTATTTTTTTTTCGAACTGATTTTTTCTACTTTCCCGCATGAGTGTACATGCTATACAATGGACTAGCCGGGAACCCCACCACCAAATGAGGGCGTTTTTCGGTCTGACGTTGAACGAAACTGCGCACAATCTTGATACTGATGGAAAGAGGGACTCATCAGCAACATCCAGACAATCCCCAGCTCCTCAGACCCAAGTTCAGCTAAATGATGGCCGAGATAAGCGAGTAGGTTTTTTAAACTAATTTTTCTCCATTCCCGCATAAGTGCACTTGCTATACAATGGACTAGCCGAGACATCCACCATGCAACTTGGGCCCCAAATGAGGGCGTTTTTCGGTCTGACATTGAACGAAATTGCGCACAATCTTGATACTGTTGGAAAGAGGGACTCCTCAGCAACATCCATACCAATTTCCAGCTCCGCAGGCCCAAGTTCAGCCAAATGATGGCCGAGATAAGCGAGTAGTTTTTTTTCCGAACTGATTTTGTCTGCATTCCCGCATGAGTGTACATGCTAAACAATGGACTAGCCGAGACCCCCACCATGCAACTTGGGCCCCAAATGAGGGCGTTTTTCGGTCTGACATTGAACGAAATTGCGCACAATCTTGATACTGTTGGAAAGAGGGACTCCTCAGCAACATCCATACCAATTTCCAGCTCCGCAGGCCCAAGTTCAGCCAAATGATGGCCGAGATAAGCGAGTATTTTTTTTTCCGAACTGATTTTGTCTGCATTCCCGCATGAGTGTACATGCTATACAATGGACTAGCCGAGACCCCCGCCATGCAACTTGGGCCCCAAATGAGGGCGTTTTTCGGTCTGACATTGAACGAAAATGCGCACAATCTTGATACTGTTGGAAAGAGGGACTCCTCAGCAACATCCCGACCAATTTCCAGCTCCTCAGACGCCAGTTCAGCCAAATGATGGCCGAGATAAGCGAGTATTTTTTTTCGAACTGATTTTTTCTGCATTCCCGCAGGAGTGTACATGCTATACAATGGACTAGCCGAGAACCCCACCACCAAATGAGGGCGTTTTTCGGTCTGACGTTGACCGAAACTGCGCACAATCTTGATACTGATGGAAAGAGGGGCTCATCAGCAACATCCAGACCAATCCCCAGCTCCTCAGACCCAAGTTCAGCCAAATGATGGCCGAGATAAGCGAGTAGGTTTTTTAAACTAATTTTTCTCCATTCCCGCATAAGTGCACTTGCTATACAATGGACTAGCCGAGACCCCCACCACGCAACTTGGGCCCCAAATTAGGGCGCTTTTCGGTCTGACATTGAACGAAATTGCGCACAATCTTGATACTGTTGGAAAGAAGGACTCCTCAGCAACATCCATACCAATTTCCAGCCCCGCAGGCCCAAGTTCAGCCAAATGATGGCCGAGATAAGCGAGTATTCTTTTTTCCGAACTGATTTTGTCTGCATTCCCGCATGAGTGTACATGCTATACAATGGACTAGCCGAGACCCCCACCACGCAACTTGGGCCCCAAAGGAGGGCGTTTTTTCGGTCTGACATTGAACGAAAATGCGCACAATCTTGATACTGTTGGAAAGAGAGACTCCTCAGCAACATCCAGACCAATTTCCAGCTCCTCAGTCGCCAGTTCAGCCGAATGATTGCCGAGAAAAGCGAGTATTTTTTTTCGAACTGATTTTTTCTACTTTCCCGCATGAGTGTACATGCTATACAATGGACTAGCCGGGAACCCCACCACCAAATGAGGGCGTTTTTCGGTCTGACGTTGAACGAAACTGCGCACAATCTTGATACTGATGGAAAGAGGGACTCATCAGCAACATCCAGACAATCCCCAGCTCCTCAGACCCAAGTTCAGCTAAATGATGGCCGAGATAAGCGAGTAGGTTTTTTAAACTAATTTTTCTCCATTCCCGCATAAGTGCACTTGCTATACAATGGACTAGCCGAGACATCCACCATGCAACTTGGGCCCCAAATGAGGGCGTTTTTCGGTCTGACATTGAACGAAATTGCGCACAATCTTGATACTGTTGGAAAGAGGGACTCCTCAGCAACATCCATACCAATTTCCAGCTCCGCAGGCCCAAGTTCAGCCAAATGATGGCCGAGATAAGCGAGTAGTTTTTTTTCCGAACTGATTTTGTCTGCATTCCCGAATGAGTGTACATGCTAAACAATGGACTAGCCGAGACCCCCACCATGCAACTTGGGCCCCAAATGAGGGCGTTTTTCGGTCTGACATTGAACGAAAATGCGCACAATCTTGATACTGTTGGAAAGAGGGACTCCTCAGCAAAATCCCGACCAATTTCCAGCTCCTCAGACGCCAGTTCAGCCGAATGATGGCCGAGATAAGCGAGTATTTTTTTTCGAACTGATTTTTTCTGCATTCCCGCATGAGTGTACATGCTATACAATGGACTAGCCGAGACCCCCACCATGCAACTTGGGCCCCAAATGAGGGCGTTTTTCGGTCTGACATTGAACGAAAATGCGCACAATCTTGATACTGTTGGAAAGAGGGACTCCTCAGCAACATCCCGACCAATTTCCAGCTCCTCAGACGCCAGTTCAGCCGAATGATGGCCGAGATAAGCGAGTATTTTTTTTGGAACTGATTTTGTCTGCATTCCCGCAGGAGTGTACATGCTATACAATGGACTAGCCGAGAACCCCACCACCAAATGAGGGCGTTTTTCGGTCTGACATTGAACGAAATTGCGCACAATCTTGATACTGTTGGAAAGAGGGACTCCTCAGCAACATCCATACCAATTTCCAGCTCCGCAGGCCCAAGTTCAGCCAAATGATGGCCGAGATAAGCGAGTATTCTTTTTTCCGAACTGATTTTGTCTGCATTCCCGCATGAGTGTACATGCTATACAATGGACTAGCCGAGACCCCCACCATGCAACTTGGGCCCCAAATGAGGGCGTTTTTCGGTCTGACATTGAACGAAAATGCGCACAATCTTGATACTGTTGGAAAGAGGGAATCCTCAGCAACATCCCGACCAATTTCCAGCTCCTCAGACGCCAGTTCAGCCGAATGATGGCCGAGATCAGCGAGTATTTTTTTTCGAACTGATTTTGTCTGCATTCCCGCATGAGTGTACATGCTATACAATGGACTAGCCGAGAACCCCACCACCAAAGAGGGCGTTTTTCGGTCTGACGTTGAACGAAACTGCGCACAATCTTGATACTGATGGAAAGAGGGACCTCATCAGCAACATCCAGACCAATCCCCAGCTCCTCAGACCCAAGTTCAGCCAAATGATGGCCGAGATAAGCGAGTAGGATGTTTAAACTAATTTTTCTCCATTCCCGCATAAGTGCACTTGCTATACAATGGACTAGCCGAGACATCCACCATGCAACTTGGGCCCCAAATGAGGGCGTTTTTCGGTCTGACATTGAACGAAATTGCGCACAATCTTGATACTGTTGGAAAGAGGGACTCCTCAGCAACATCCATACCAATTTCCAGCTCCGCAGGCCCAAGTTCAGCCAAATGATGGCCGAGATAAGCGAGTAGTTTTTTTTCCGAACTGATTTTGTCTGCATTCCCGCATGAGTGTACATGCTAAACAATGGACTAGCCGAGACCCCCACCATGCAACTTGGGCCCCAAATGAGGGCGTTTTTCGGTCTGACATTGAACGAAAATGCCCACAATCTTGATACTGTTGGAAAGAGGGACTCCTCAGCAAAATCCCGACCAATTTCCAGCTCCTCAGACGCCAGTTCAGCCGAATGATGGCCGAGATAAGCGAGTATTTTTTTTCGAACTGATTTTTTCTGCATTCCCGCATGAGTGTACATGCTATACAATGGACTAGCCGAGACCCCCACCATGCAACTTGGGCCCCAAATGAGGGCGTTTTTCGGTCTGACATTGAACGAAAATGCGCACAATCTTGATACTGTTGGAAAGAGGGACTCCTCAGCAACATCCCGACCAATTTGCAGCTCCTCAGACGCCAGTTCAGCCGAATGATGGCCGAGATAAGCGAGTATTTTTTTTCGAACTGATTTTTTCTGCATTTCCGCATGAGTGTACATGCTATACAATGGACTAGCCGAGACCCCCACCATGCAACTTGGGCCCCAAATGAGGGCGTTTTTCGGTCTGACATTGAACGAAATTGCGCACAATCTTGATACTGTTGGAAAGAGGGACTCCTCAGCAACATCCATACCAATTTCCAGCTCCGCAGGCCCAAGTTCAGCCAAATGATGGCCGAGATAAGCGAGTATTCTTTTTTCCGAACTGATTTTGTCTGCATTCCCGCATGAGTGTACATGCTATACAATGGACTAGCCGAGACCCCCACCATGCAACTTGGGCCCCAAATGAGGGCGTTTTTCGGTCTGACATTGAACGAAATTGCGCACAATCTTGATACTGTTGGAAAGAAGGACTCCTCAGCAACATCCATACCAATTTCCAGCCCCGCAGGCCCAAGTTCAGCCAAATGATGGCCGAGATAAGCGAGTATTCTTTTTTCCGAACTGATTTTGTCTGCATTCCCGCATGAGTGTACATGCTATACAATGGACTAGCCGAGACCCCCACCACGCAACTTGGGCCCCAAAGGAGGGCGTTTTTTCGGTCTGACATTGAACGAAAATGCGCACAATCTTGATACTGTTGGAAAGAGAGACTCCTCAGCAACATCCAGACCAATTTCCAGCTCCTCAGTCGCCAGTTCAGCCGAATGATTGCCGAGAAAAGCGAGTATTTTTTTTCGAACTGATTTTTTCTACTTTCCCGCATGAGTGTACATGCTATACAATGGACTAGCCGGGAACCCCACCACCAAATGAGGGCGTTTTTCGGTCTGACGTTGAACGAAACTGCGCACAATCTTGATACTGATGGAAAGAGGGACTCATCAGCAACATCCAGACAATCCCCAGCTCCTCAGACCCAAGTTCAGCTAAATGATGGCCGAGATAAGCGAGTAGGTTTTTTAAACTAATTTTTCTCCATTCCCGCATAAGTGCACTTGCTATACAATGGACTAGCCGAGACATCCACCATGCAACTTGGGCCCCAAATGAGGGCGTTTTTCGGTCTGACATTGAACGAAATTGCGCACAATCTTGATACTGTTGGAAAGAGGGACTCCTCAGCAACATCCATACCAATTTCCAGCTCCGCAGGCCCAAGTTCAGCCAAATGATGGCCGAGATAAGCGAGTAGTTTTTTTTCCGAACTGATTTTGTCTGCATTCCCGAATGAGTGTACATGCTAAACAATGGACTAGCCGAGACCCCCACCATGCAACTTGGGCCCCAAATGAGGGCGTTTTTCGGTCTGACATTGAACGAAAATGCGCACAATCTTGATACTGTTGGAAAGAGGGACTCCTCAGCAAAATCCCGACCAATTTCCAGCTCCTCAGACGCCAGTTCAGCCGAATGATGGCCGAGATAAGCGAGTATTTTTTTTCGAACTGATTTTTTCTGCATTCCCGCATGAGTGTACATGCTATACAATGGACTAGCCGAGACCCCCACCATGCAACTTGGGCCCCAAATGAGGGCGTTTTTCGGTCTGACATTGAACGAAAATGCGCACAATCTTGATACTGTTGGAAAGAGGGACTCCTCAGCAACATCCCGACCAATTTCCAGCTCCTCAGACGCCAGTTCAGCCGAATGATGGCCGAGATAAGCGAGTATTTTTTTTGGAACTGATTTTGTCTGCATTCCCGCAGGAGTGTACATGCTATACAATGGACTAGCCGAGAACCCCACCACCAAATGAGGGCGTTTTTCGGTCTGACATTGAACGAAATTGCGCACAATCTTGATACTGTTGGAAAGAGGGACTCCTCAGCAACATCCATACCAATTTCCAGCTCCGCAGGCCCAAGTTCAGCCAAATGATGGCCGAGATAAGCGAGTATTCTTTTTTCCGAACTGATTTTGTCTGCATTCCCGCATGAGTGTACATGCTATACAATGGACTAGCCGAGACCCCCACCATGCAACTTGGGCCCCAAATGAGGGCGTTTTTCGGTCTGACATTGAACGAAAATGCGCACAATCTTGATACTGTTGGAAAGAGGGAATCCTCAGCAACATCCCGACCAATTTCCAGCTCCTCAGACGCCAGTTCAGCCGAATGATGGCCGAGATCAGCGAGTATTTTTTTTCGAACTGATTTTGTCTGCATTCCCGCATGAGTGTACATGCTATACAATGGACTAGCCGAGAACCCCACCACCAAAGAGGGCGTTTTTCGGTCTGACGTTGAACGAAACTGCGCACAATCTTGATACTGATGGAAAGAGGGACCTCATCAGCAACATCCAGACCAATCCCCAGCTCCTCAGACCCAAGTTCAGCCAAATGATGGCCGAGATAAGCGAGTAGGATGTTTAAACTAATTTTTCTCCATTCCCGCATAAGTGCACTTGCTATACAATGGACTAGCCGAGACATCCACCATGCAACTTGGGCCCCAAATGAGGGCGTTTTTCGGTCTGACATTGAACGAAATTGCGCACAATCTTGATACTGTTGGAAAGAGGGACTCCTCAGCAACATCCATACCAATTTCCAGCTCCGCAGGCCCAAGTTCAGCCAAATGATGGCCGAGATAAGCGAGTAGTTTTTTTTCCGAACTGATTTTGTCTGCATTCCCGCATGAGTGTACATGCTAAACAATGGACTAGCCGAGACCCCCACCATGCAACTTGGGCCCCAAATGAGGGCGTTTTTCGGTCTGACATTGAACGAAAATGCCCACAATCTTGATACTGTTGGAAAGAGGGACTCCTCAGCAAAATCCCGACCAATTTCCAGCTCCTCAGACGCCAGTTCAGCCGAATGATGGCCGAGATAAGCGAGTATTTTTTTTCGAACTGATTTTTTCTGCATTCCCGCATGAGTGTACATGCTATACAATGGACTAGCCGAGACCCCCAGCATGCAACTTGGGCCCCAAATGAGGGCGTTTTTCGGTCTGACATTGAACGAAAATGCGCACAATCTTGATACTGTTGGAAAGAGGGACTCCTCAGCAACATCCCGACCAATTTCCAGCTCCTCAGACGCCAGTTCAGCCGAATGATGGCCGAGATAAGCGAGTATTTTTTTTGGAACTGATTTTGTCTGCATTCCCGCAGGAGTGTACATGCTATACAATGGACTAGCCGAGAACCCCACCACCAAATGAGGGCGTTTTTCGGTCTGACATTGAACGAAATTGCGCACAATCTTGATACTGTTGGAAAGAGGGACTCCTCAGCAACATCCATACCAATTTCCAGCTCCGCAGGCCCAAGTTCAGCCAAATGATGGCCGAGATAAGCGAGTATTCTTTTTTCCGAACTGATTTTGTCTGCATTCCCGCATGAGTGTACATGCTATACAATGGACTAGCCGAGACCCCCACCATGCAACTTGGGCCCCAAATGAGGGCGTTTTTCGGTCTGACATTGAACGAAAATGCGCACAATCTTGATACTGTTGGAAAGAGGGACTCCTCAGCAACATCCCGACCAATTTCCAGCTCCTCAGACGCCAGTTCAGCCGAATGATGGCCGAGATCAGCGAGTATTTTTTTTCGAACTGATTTTGTCTGCATTCCCGCATGAGTGTACATGCTATACAATGGACTAGCCGAGAACCCCACCACCAAAGAGGGCGTTTTTCGGTCTGACGTTGAACGAAACTGCGCACAATCTTGATACTGATGGAAAGAGGGACCTCATCAGCAACATCCAGACCAATCCCCAGCTCCTCAGACCCAAGTTCAGCCAAATGATGGCCGAGATAAGCGAGTAGGTTGTTTAAACTAATTTTTCTCCATTCCCGCATAAGTGCACTTGCTATACAATGGACTAGCCGAGACATCCACCATGCAACTTGGGCCCCAAATGAGGGCGTTTTTCGGTCTGACATTGAACGAAATTGCGCACAATCTTGATACTGTTGGAAAGAGGGACTCCTCAGCAACATCCATACCAATTTCCAGCTCCGCAGGCCCAAGTTCAGCCAAATGATGGCCGAGATAAGCGAGTAGTTTTTTTTCCGAACTGATTTTGTCTGCATTCCCGCATGAGTGTACATGCTAAACAATGGACTAGCCGAGACCCCCACCATGCAACTTGGGCCCCAAATGAGGGCGTTTTTCGGTCTGACATTGAACGAAAATGCCCACAATCTTGATACTGTTGGAAAGAGGGACTCCTCAGCAAAATCCCGACCAATTTCCAGCTCCTCAGACGCCAGTTCAGCCGAATGATGGCCGAGATAAGCGAGTATTTTTTTTCGAACTGATTTTTTCTGCATTCCCGCATGAGTGTACATGCTATACAATGGACTAGCCAAGACCCCCACCATGCAACTTGGGCCCCAAATGAGGGCGTTTTTCGGTCTGACATTGAACGAAAATGCGCACAATCTTGATACTGTTGGAAAGAGGGACTCCTCAGCAACATCCCGACCAATTTCCAGCTCCTCAGACGCCAGTTCAGCCGAATGATGGCCGAGATAAGCGAGTATTTTTTTTCGAACTGATTTTTTCTGCATTCCCGCAGGAGTGTACATGCTATACAATGGACTAGCCGAGACCCCCACCATGCAACTTGGGCCCCAAATGAGGGCGTTTTTCGGTCTGACATTGAACGAAAATGCGCACAATCTTGATACTGTTGGAAAGAGGGACTCCTCAGCAACATCCCGACCAATTTCCAGCTCCTCAGACGCCAGTTCAGCCGAATGATGGCCGAGATAAGCGAGTATTTTTTTTGGAACTGATTTTGTCTGCATTCCCGCAGGAGTGTACATGCTATACAATGGACTAGCCGAGAACCCCACCACCAAATGAGGGCGTTTTTCGGTCTGACATTGAACGAAATTGCGCACAATCTTGATACTGTTGGAAAGAGGGACTCCTCAGCAACATCCATACCAATTTCCAGCTCCGCAGGCCCAAGTTCAGCCAAATGATGGCCGAGATAAGCGAGTATTCTTTTTTCCGAACTGATTTTGTCTGCATTCCCGCATGAGTGTACATGCTATACAATGGACTAGCCGAGACCCCCACCATGCAACTTGGGCCCCAAATGAGGGCGTTTTTCGGTCTGACATTGAACGAAAATGCGCACAATCTTGATACTGTTGGAAAGAGGGAATCCTCAGCAACATCCCGACCAATTTCCAGCTCCTCAGACGCCAGTTCAGCCGAATGATGGCCGAGATCAGCGAGTATTTTTTTTCGAACTGATTTTGTCTGCATTCCCGCATGAGTGTACATGCTATACAATGGACTAGCCGAGAACCCCACCACCAAAGAGGGCGTTTTTCGGTCTGACGTTGAACGAAACTGCGCACAATCTTGATACTGATGGAAAGAGGGACCTCATCAGCAACATCCAGACCAATCCCCAGCTCCTCAGACCCAAGTTCAGCCAAATGATGGCCGAGATAAGCGAGTAGGATGTTTAAACTAATTTTTCTCCATTCCCGCATAAGTGCACTTGCTATACAATGGACTAGCCGAGACATCCACCATGCAACTTGGGCCCCAAATGAGGGCGTTTTTCGGTCTGACATTGAACGAAATTGCGCACAATCTTGATACTGTTGGAAAGAGGGACTCCTCAGCAACATCCATACCAATTTCCAGCTCCGCAGGCCCAAGTTCAGCCAAATGATGGCCGAGATAAGCGAGTAGTTTTTTTTCCGAACTGATTTTGTCTGCATTCCCGCATGAGTGTACATGCTAAACAATGGACTAGCCGAGACCCCCACCATGCAACTTGGGCCCCAAATGAGGGCGTTTTTCGGTCTGACATTGAACGAAAATGCCCACAATCTTGATACTGTTGGAAAGAGGGACTCCTCAGCAAAATCCCGACCAATTTCCAGCTCCTCAGACGCCAGTTCAGCCGAATGATGGCCGAGATAAGCGAGTATTTTTTTTCGAACTGATTTTTTCTGCATTCCCGCATGAGTGTACATGCTATACAATGGACTAGCCGAGACCCCCACCATGCAACTTGGGCCCCAAATGAGGGCGTTTTTCGGTCTGACATTGAACGAAAATGCGCACAATCTTGATACTGTTGGAAAGAGGGACTCCTCAGCAACATCCCGACCAATTTCCAGCTCCTCAGACGCCAGTTCAGCCGAATGATGGCCGAGATAAGCGAGTATTTTTTTTGGAACTGATTTTGTCTGCATTCCCGCAGGAGTGTACATGCTATACAATGGACTAGCCGAGAACCCCACCACCAAATGAGGGCGTTTTTCGGTCTGACATTGAACGAAATTGCGCACAATCTTGATACTGTTGGAAAGAGGGACTCCTCAGCAACATCCATACCAATTTCCAGCTCCGCAGGCCCAAGTTCAGCCAAATGATGGCCGAGATAAGCGAGTATTCTTTTTTCCGAACTGATTTTGTCTGCATTCCCGCATGAGTGTACATGCTATACAATGGACTAGCCGAGACCCCCACCATGCAACTTGGGCCCCAAATGAGGGCGTTTTTCGGTCTGACATTGAACGAAAATGCGCACAATCTTGATACTGTTGGAAAGAGGGACTCCTCAGCAACATCCCGACCAATTTCCAGCTCCTCAGACGCCAGTTCAGCCGAATGATGGCCGAGATCAGCGAGTATTTTTTTTCGAACTGATTTTGTCTGCATTCCCGCATGAGTGTACATGCTATACAATGGACTAGCCGAGAACCCCACCACCAAAGAGGGCGTTTTTCGGTCTGACGTTGAACGAAACTGCGCACAATCTTGATACTGATGGAAAGAGGGACCTCATCAGCAACATCCAGACCAATCCCCAGCTCCTCAGACCCAAGTTCAGCCAAATGATGGCCGAGATAAGCGAGTAGGTTGTTTAAACTAATTTTTCTCCATTCCCGCATAAGTGCACTTGCTATACAATGGACTAGCCGAGACATCCACCATGCAACTTGGGCCCCAAATGAGGGCGTTTTTCGGTCTGACATTGAACGAAATTGCGCACAATCTTGATACTGTTGGAAAGAGGGACTCCTCAGCAACATCCATACCAATTTCCAGCTCCGCAGGCCCAAGTTCAGCCAAATGATGGCCGAGATAAGCGAGTAGTTTTTTTTCCGAACTGATTTTGTCTGCATTCCCGCATGAGTGTACATGCTAAACAATGGACTAGCCGAGACCCCCACCATGCAACTTGGGCCCCAAATGAGGGCGTTTTTCGGTCTGACATTGAACGAAAATGCCCACAATCTTGATACTGTTGGAAAGAGGGACTCCTCAGCAAAATCCCGACCAATTTCCAGCTCCTCAGACGCCAGTTCAGCCGAATGATGGCCGAGATAAGCGAGTATTTTTTTTCGAACTGATTTTTTCTGCATTCCCGCATGAGTGTACATGCTATACAATGGACTAGCCAAGACCCCCACCATGCAACTTGGGCCCCAAATGAGGGCGTTTTTCGGTCTGACATTGAACGAAAATGCGCACAATCTTGATACTGTTGGAAAGAGGGACTCCTCAGCAACATCCCGACCAATTTCCAGCTCCTCAGACGCCAGTTCAGCCGAATGATGGCCGAGATAAGCGAGTATTTTTTTTCGAACTGATTTTTTCTGCATTCCCGCAGGAGTGTACATGCTATACAATGGACTAGCCGAGACCCCCACCATGCAACTTGGGCCCCAAATGAGGGCGTTTTTCGGTCTGACATTGAACGAAAATGCGCACAATCTTGATACTGTTGGAAAGAGGGACTCCTCAGCAACATCCATACCAATTTCCAGCTCCGCAGGCCCAAGTTCAGCCAAATGATGGCCGAGATAAGCGAGTATTCTTTTTTCCGAACTGATTTTGTCTGCATTCCCGCATGAGTGTACATGCTATACAATGGACTAGCCGAGACCCCCACCATGCAACTTGGGCCCCAAATGAGGGCGTTTTTCGGTCTGACATTGAACGAAAATGCGCACAATCTTGATACTGTTGGAAAGAGGGACTCCTCAGCAACATCCCGACCAATTTCCAGCTCCTCAGACGCCAGTTCAGCCGAATGATGGCCGAGATCAGCGAGTATTTTTTTTCGAACTGATTTTGTCTGCATTCCCGCATGAGTGTACATGCTATACAATGGACTAGCCGAGACCCCCACCATGCAACTTGGGCCCCAAATGAGGGCGTTTTTCGGTCTGACATTGAACGAAAATGCGCACAATCTTGATACTGTTGGAAAGAGGGACTCCTCAGCAACATCCCGACCAATTTCCAGCTCCTCAGACGCCAGTTCAGCCGAATGATGGCCGAGATAAGCGAGTATTTTTTTTCGAACTGATTTTTTCTGCATTCCCGCAGGAGTGTACATGCTATACAATGGACTAGCCGAGAACCCCACCACCAAATGAGGGCGTTTTTCGGTCTGACGTTGAACGAAATTGCGCACAATCTTGATACTGTTGGAAAGAGGGACTCCTCAGCAACATCCATACCAATTTCCAGCTCCGCAGGCCCAAGTTCAGCCAAATGATGGCCGAGATAAGCGAGTATTCTTTTTTCCGAACTGATTTTGTCTGCATTCCCGCATGAGTGTACATGCTATACAATGGACTAGCCGAGACCCCCACCATGCAACTTGGGCCCCAAATGAGGGCGTTTTTCGGTCTGACATTGAACGAAAATGCGCACAATCTTGATACTGTTGGAAAGAGGGACTCCTCAGCAACATCCTGACCAATTTCCAGCTCCTCAGACGCCAGTTCAGCCGAATGATGGCCGAGATAAGCGAGTATTTTTTTTCGAACTGATTTTGTCTGCATTCCCGCATGAGTGTACATGCTATACAATGGACTAGCCGAGAACCCCACCACCAAAGAGGGCGTTTTTCGGTCTGACGTTGAACGAAACTGCGCACAATCTTGATACTGATGGAAAGAGGGACCTCATCAGCAACATCCAGACCAATCCCCAGCTCCTCAGACCCAAGTTCAGCCAAATGATGGCCGAGATAAGCGAGTAGGTTGTTTAAACTAATTTTATTCCATTCCCGCATAAGTGCACTTGCTATACAATAGACTAACCGAGACCCCCACCACGCAACTTAAACCCCAAATGAGGGCGTTTTTCGGTCTGACATTGAACGAAATTGCGCACAATCTTGATACTGTTGGAAAGAGGGACTCCTCAGCAACATCCAGACCAATTTCCAGCTCCTCAGACGCCAGTTCAGCCGAATGATGGCCGAGATAAGCAAGTATTTTTTTTTTAACTCATTTTTTCTGCATCCCGCATGAGTGTACATGCTATACAATGGACTAGCCGAGACCCCCACCATGCAACTTGGGCCCCAAATGAGGGCGTTTTTCGGTCTGACATTGAACGAAAATGCCCACAATCTTGATACTGTTGGAAAGAGGGACTCCTCAGCAAAATCCCGACCAATTTCCAGCTCCTCAGACGCCAGTTCAGCCGAATGATGGCCGAGATAAGCGAGTATTTTTTTTCGAACTGATTTTTTCTGCATTCCCGCATGAGTGTACATGCTATACAATGGACTAGCCGAGACCCCCACCATGCAACTTGGGCCCCAAATGAGGGCGTTTTTCGGTCTGACATTGAACGAAAATGCGCACAATCTTGATACTGTTGGAAAGAGGGACTCCTCAGCAACATCCATACCAATTTCCAGCTCCGCAGGCCCAAGTTCAGCCAAATGATGGCCGAGATAAGCGAGTATTCTTTTTTCCGAACTGATTTTGTCTGCATTCCCGCATGAGTGTACATGCTATACAATGGACTAGCCGAGACCCCCACCATGCAACTTGGGCCCCAAATGAGGGCGTTTTTCGGTCTGACATTGAACGAAAATGCGCACAATCTTGATACTGTTGGAAAGAGGGACTCCTCAGCAACATCCCGACCAATTTCCAGCTCCTCAGACGCCAGTTCAGCCGAATGATGGCCGAGATAAGCGAGTATTTTTTTTCGAACTGATTTTTTCTGCATTCCCGCAGGAGTGTACATGCTATACAATGGACTAGCCGAGAACCCCACCACCAAATGAGGGCGTTTTTCGGTCTGACGTTGAACGAAATTGCGCACAATCTTGATACTGTTGGAAAGAGGGACTCCTCAGCAACATCCATACCAATTTCCAGCTCCGCAGGCCCAAGTTCAGCCAAATGATGGCCGAGATAAGCGAGTATTCTTTTTTCCGAACTGATTTTGTCTGCATTCCCGCATGAGTGTACATGCTATACAATGGACTAGCCGAGACCCCCACCATGCAACTTGGGCCCCAAATGAGGGCGTTTTTCGGTCTGACATTGAACGAAAATGCGCACAATCTTGATACTGTTGGAAAGAGGGACTCCTCAGCAACATCCTGACCAATTTCCAGCTCCTCAGACGCCAGTTCAGCCGAATGATGGCCGAGATAAGCGAGTATTTTTTTTCGAACTGATTTTGTCTGCATTCCCGCATGAGTGTACATGCTATACAATGGACTAGCCGAGAACCCCACCACCAAAGAGGGCGTTTTTCGGTCTGACGTTGAACGAAACTGCGCACAATCTTGATACTGATGGAAAGAGGGACCTCATCAGCAACATCCAGACCAATCCCCAGCTCCTCAGACCCAAGTTCAGCCAAATGATGGCCGAGATAAGCGAGTAGGTTGTTTAAACTAATTTTATTCCATTCCCGCATAAGTGCACTTGCTATACAATAGACTAACCGAGACCCCCACCACGCAACTTAAACCCCAAATGAGGGCGTTTTTCGGTCTGACATTGAACGAAATTGCGCACAATCTTGATACTGTTGGAAAGAGGGACTCCTCAGCAACATCCAGACCAATTTCCAGCTCCTCAGACGCCAGTTCAGCCGAATGATGGCCGAGATAAGCAAGTATTTTTTTTTTAACTCATTTTTTCTGCATCCCGCATGAGTGTACATGCTATACAATGGACTAGCCGAGACCCCCACCATGCAACTTGGGCCCCAAATGAGGGCGTTTTTCGGTCTGACATTGAACGAAAATGCCCACAATCTTGATACTGTTGGAAAGAGGGACTCCTCAGCAAAATCCCGACCAATTTCCAGCTCCTCAGACGCCAGTTCAGCCGAATGATGGCCAAGATAAGCGAGTATTTTTTTTCGAACTGATTTTTTCTGCATTCCCGCATGAGTGTACATGCTATACAATGGACTAGCCGAGACCCCCACCATGCAACTTGGGCCCCAAATGAGGGCGTTTTTCGGTCTGACATTGAACGAAAATGCGCACAATCTTGATACTGTTGGAAAGAGGGACTCCTCAGCAACATCCATACCAATTTCCAGCTCCGCAGGCCCAAGTTCAGCCAAATGATGGCCGAGATAAGCGAGTATTCTTTTTTCCGAACTGATTTTGTCTGCATTCCCGCATGAGTGTACATGCTATACAATGGACTAGCCGAGACCCCAACCATGCAACTTCTGCCCCAAATGAGGGCGTTTTTCGGTCTGACATTGAACGAAAATGCGCACAATCTTGATACTGTTGGAAAGAGGGACTCCTCAGCAACATCCCGACCAATTTCCAGCTCCTCAGACGCCAGTTCAGCCGAATGATGGCCGAGATCAGCGAGTATTTTTTTTTCGAACTGATTTTGTCTGCATTCCCGCATGAGTGTACATGCTATACAATGGACTAGCCGAGACCCCCACCATGCAACTTGGGCCCCAAATGAGGGCGTTTTTCGGTCTGACATTGAACGAAAATGCGCACAATCTTGATACTGTTGGAAAGAGGGACTCCTCAGCAACATCCCGACCAATTTCCAGCTCCTCAGACGCCAGTTCAGCCGAATGATGGCCGAGATAAGCGAGTATTTTTTTTCGAACTGATTTTTTCTGCATTCCCGCAGGAGTGTACATGCTATACAATGGACTAGCCGAGAACCCCACCACCAAATGAGGGCGTTTTTCGGTCTGACATTGAACGAAATTGCGCACAATCTTGATACTGTTGGAAAGAGGGACTCCTCAGCAACATCCATACCAATTTCCAGCTCCGCAGGCCCAAGTTCAGCCAAATGATGGCCGAGATAAGCGAGTATTCTTTTTTCCGAACTGATTTTGTCTGCATTCCCGCATGAGTGTACATGCTATACAATGGACTAGCCGAGACCCCCACCATGCAACTTGGGCCCCAAATGAGGGCGTTTTTCGGTCTGACATTGAACAAAAATGCGCACAATCTTGATACTGTTGGAAAGAGGGACTCCTCAGCAACATCCCGACCAATTTCCAGCTCCTCAGACGCCAGTTCAGCCGAATGATGGCCGAGATCAGCGAAGTATTTTTTTTCGAACTGATTTTGTCTGCATTCCCGCATGAGTGTACATGCTATACAATGGACTAGCCGAGAACCCCACCACCAAAGAGGGCGTTTTTCGGTCTGACGTTGAACGAAACTGCGCACAATCTTGATACTGATGGAAAGAGGGACCTCATCAGCAACATCCAGACCAATACCCAGCTCCTCAGACCCAAGTTCAGCCAAATGATGGCCGAGAAAAGCGAGTAGGTTGTTTAAACTAATTTTATTCCATTCCCGCATAAGTGCACTTGCTATACAATAGACTAACCGAGACCCCCACCACGCAACTTAAACCCCAAATGAGGGCGTTTTTCGGTCTGACATTGAACGAAATTGCGCACAATCTTGATACTGTTGGAAAGAGGGACTCCTCAGCAACATCCAGACCAATTTCCAGCTCCTCAGACGCCAGTTCAGCCGAATGATGGCCGAGATAAGCGAGTATTTTTTTTTTAACTCATTTTTTCTGCATCCCGCATGAGTGTACATGCTATACAATGGACTAGCCGAGACCCCCACCATGCAACTTGGGCCCCAAATGAGGGCGTTTTTCGGTCTGACATTGAACGAAAATGCCCACAATCTTGATACTGTTGGAAAGAGGGACTCCTCAGCAAAATCCCGACCAATTTCCAGCTCCTCAGACGCCAGTTCAGCCGAATGATGGCCGAGATAAGCGAGTATTTTTTTTCGAACTGATTTTTTCTGCATTCCCGCATGAGTGTACATGCTATACAATGGACTAGCCGAGACCCCCACCATGCAACTTGGGCCCCAAATGAGGGCGTTTTTCGGTCTGACATTGAACGAAAATGCGCACAATCTTGATACTGTTGGAAAGAGGGACTCCTCAGCAACATCCCGACCAATTTCCAGCTCCTCAGACGCCAGTTCAGCCGAATGATGGCCGAGATAAGCGAGTATTTTTTTTCGAACTGATTTTTTCTGCATTCCCGCATGAGTGTACATGCTATACAATGGACTAGCCGAGACCCCCACCATGCAACTTGGGCCCCAAATGAGGGCGTTTTTCGGTCTGACATTGAACGAAAATGCGCACAATCTTGATACTGTTGGAAAGAGGGACTCCTCAGCAACATCCCGACCAATTTCCAGCTCCTCAGACCCAAGTTCAGCCAAATGATGGCCGAGATAAGCGAGTAGGTTGTTTAAACTAATTTTATTCCATTCCCGCATAAGTGCACTTGCTATACAATAGACTAACCGAGACCCCCACCACGCAACTTAAACCCCAAATGAGGGCGTTTTTCGGTGTGACATTGAACGAAATTGCGCAAAATCATGATACTGATGGAAAGAGGGATTCCTCAGCAACATCCCGACCAATTTCCAGCTCCTCAGACGCCAGTTCAGCCGAATGATGGCCGAGATAAGCGAGTATTTTTTTTCGAACTGATTTTTCCTGCATTCCCGCATGAGTGTACATGCTATACAATGGACTAGCCGAGACCACCACCATGCAACTTGGGCCCCAAATGAGGGCGTTTTTCGGTCTGACATTGAACGAAAATGCGCACAATCTTGATACTGTTGGAAAGAGGGACTCCTCAGCAACATCCCGACCAATTTCCAGCTCCTCAGACGCCAGTTCAGCCGAATAATGGCCGAGATAAGCGAGTATTTTTTTTCGAACTGATTTTTTCTGCATTCCCGCAGGAGTGTACATGCTATACAATGGACTAGCCGAGAACCCCACCACCAAATGAGGGCGTTTTTCGGTCTGACATTGAACGAAATTGCGCACAATCTTGATACTGTTGGAAAGAGGGACTCCTCAGCAACATCCATACCAATTTCCAGCTCCGCAGGCCCAAGTTCAGCCAAATGATGGCCGAGATAAGCGAGTATTCTTTTTTCCGAACTGATTTTGTGTGCATTCCCGCATGAGTGTACATGCTATACAATGGACTAGCCGAGACCCCCACCATGCAACTTGGGCCCCAAATGAGGGCGTTTTTCGGTCTGACATTGAACGAAAATGCGCACAATCTTGATACTGTTGGAAAGAGGGACTCCTCAGCAACATCCCGACCAATTTCCAGCTCCTCAGACGCCAGTTCAGCCGAATGATGGCCGAGATCAGCGAGTATTTTTTTTCGAACTGATTTTGTCTGCATTCCCGCATGAGTGTACATGCTATACAATGGACTAGCCGAGACCCCCACCATGCAACTTGGGCCCCAAATGAGGGCGTTTTTCGGTCTGACATTGAACGAAAATGCGCACAATCTTGATACTGTTGGAAAGAGGGACTCCTCAGCAACATCCTGACCAATTTCCAGCTCCTCAGACGCCAGTTCAGCCGAATGATGGCAGAGATAAGCGAGTATTTTTTTTCGAACTGATTTTTTCTGCATTCCCGCAGGAGTGTACATGCTATACAATGGACTAGCCGAGAACCCCACCACCAAATGAGGGCGTTTTTCGGTCTGACATTGAACGAAATTGCGCACAATCTTGATACTGTTGGAAAGAGGGACTCCTCAGCAACATCCATACCAATTTCCAGCTCCGCAGGCCCAAGTTCAGCCAAATGATGGCCGAGATAAGCGAGTATTCTTTTTTCCGAACTGATTTTGTCTGCATTCCCGCATGAGTGTACATGCTATACAATGGACTAGCCGAGACCCCCACCATGCAACTTGGGCCCCAAATGAGGGCGTTTTTCGGTCTGACATTGAACGAAAATGCGCACAATCTTGATACTGTTGGAAAGAGGGACTCCTCAGCAACATCCCGACCAATTTCCAGCTCCTCAGACGCCAGTTCAGCCGAATGATGGCCGAGATCAGCGAGTATTTTTTTTCGAACTGATTTTGTCTGCATTCCCGCATGAGTGTACATGCTATACAATGGACTAGCCGAGAACCCCACCACCAAAGAGGGCGTTTTTCGGTCTGACGTTGAACGAAACTGCGCACAATCTTGATACTGATGGAAAGAGGGACCTCATCAGCAACATCCAGACCAATCCCCAGCTCCTCAGACCCAAGTTCAGCCAAATGATTGCCGAGATAAGCGAGTAGGTTGTTTAAACTAATTTTATTCCATTCCCGCATAAGTGCACTTGCTATACAATAGACTAACCGAGACCCCCACCACGCAACTTAAACCCCAAATGAGGGCGTTTTTCGGTCTGACATTGAACGAAATTGCGCACAATCTTGATACTGTTGGAAAGAGGGACTCCTCAGCAACATCCATACCAATTTCCAGCTCCGCAGGCCCAAGTTCAGCCAAATGATGGCCGAGATAAGCGAGTATTCTTTTTTCCGAACTGATTTTGTCTGCATTCCCGCATGAGTGTACATGCTATACAATGGACTAGCCGAGACCCCCACCATGCAACTTGGGCCCCAAATGAGGGCATTTTTCGGTCTGACATTGAACGAAAATGCGCACAATCTTGATACTGTTGGAAAGAGGGACTCCTCAGCAACATCCCGACCAATTTCCAGCTCCTCAGACGCCAGTTCAGCCGAATAATGGCCGAGATCAGCGAGTATTTTTTTTTCGAACTGATTTTGTCTGCATTCCCGCATGAGTGTACATGCTATACAATGGACTAGCCGAGACCCCCACCATGCAACTTGGGCCCCAAATGAGGGCGTTTTTCGGTCTGACATTGAACGAAAATGCGCACAATCTTGATACTGTTGGAAAGAGGGACTCCTCAGCAACATCCCGACCAATTTCCAGCTCCTCAGACGCCAGTTCAGCCGAATGATGGCCGAGATAAGCGAGTATTATTTTTCGAACTGATTTTTTCTGCATTCCCGCAGGAGTGTACATGCTATACAATGGACTAGCCGAGAACCCCACCACCAAATGAGGGCGTTTTTCGGTCTGACATTGAACGAAATTGCGCACAATCTTGATACTGTTGGAAAGAGGGACTCCTCAGCAACATCCATACCAATTTCCAGCTCCGCAGGCCCAAGTTCAGCCAAATGATGGCCGAGATAAGCGAGTATTCTTTTTTCCGAACTGATTTTGTCTGCATTCCCGCATGAGTGTACATGCTATACAATGGACTAGCCGAGACCCCCACCATGCAACTTGGGCCCCAAATGAGGGCGTTTTTCGGTCTGACATTGAACGAAAATGCGCACAATCTTGATACTGTTGGAAAGAGGGACTCCTCAGCAACATCCCGACCAATTTCCAGCTCCTCAGACGCCAGTTCAGCCGAATGATGGCCGAGATCAGCGAGTATTTTTTTTCGAACTGATTTTGTCTGCATTCCCGCATGAGTGTACATGCTATACAATGGACTAGCCGAGAACCCCACCACCAAAGAGGGCGTTTTTCGGTCTGACGTTGAACGAAACTGCGCACAATCTTGATACTGATGGAAAGAGGGACCTCATCAGCAACATCCAGACCAATCCCCAGCTCCTCAGACCCAAGTTCAGCCAAATGATGGCCGAGATAAGCGAGTAGGTTGTTTAAACTAATTTTATTCCATTCCCGCATAAGTGCACTTGCTATACAATAGACTAACCGAGACCCCCACCACGCAACTTAAACCCCAAATGAGGGCGTTTTTCGGTCTGACATTGAACGAAATTGCGCACAATCTTGATACTGTTGGAAAGAGGGACTCCTCAGCAACATCCAGACCAATTTCCAGCTCCTCAGACGCCAGTTCAGCCGAATGATGGCCGAGATAAGCGAGTATTTTTTTTTTAACTCATTTTTTCTGCATCCCGCATGAGTGTACATGCTATACAATGGACTAGCCGAGACCCCACCATGCAACTTGGGCCCCAAATGAGGGCGTTTTTCGGTCTGACATTGAACGAAAATGCCCACAATCTTGATACTGTTGGAAAGAGGGACTCCTCAGCAAAATCCCGACCAATTTCCAGCTCCTCAGACGCCAGTTCAGCCGAATGATGGCCGAGATAAGCGAGTATTTTTTTCCGAACTGATTTTGTCTGCATTCCCGCATGAGTGTACATGCTATACAATGGACTAGCCGAGACCCCCACCATGCAACTTGGGCCCCAAATGAGGGCGTTTTTCGGTCTGACATTGAACGAAAATGCGCACAATCTTGATACTGTTGGAAAGAGGGACTCCTCAGCAACATCCCGACCAATTTCCAGCTCCTCAGACGCCAGTTCAGCCGAATGATGGCCGAGATCAGCGAGTATTTTTTTTCGAACTGATTTTGTCTGTATTCCCGCATGAGTGTACATGCTATACAATGGACTAGCCGAGAACCCCACCACCAAAGAGGGCGTTTTTCGGTCTGACGTTGAACGAAACTGCGCACAATCTTGATACTGATGGAAAGAGGGACCTCATCAGCAACATCCAGACCAATCCCCAGCTCCTCAGACCCAAGTTCAGCCAAATGATGGCCGAGATAAGCGAGTAGGTTGTTTAAACTAATTTTATTCCATTCCCGCATAAGTGCACTTGTTATACAATAGACTAACCGAGACCCCCACCACGCAACTTAAACCCCAAATGAGGGCGTTTTTCGGTCTGACATTGAACGAAATTGCGCACAATCTTGATACTGTTGGAAAGAGGGACTCCTCAGCAACATCCAGACCAATTTCCAGCTCCTCAGACGCCAGTTCAGCCGAATGATGGCCGAGATAAGCGAGTATATTTTTTTAACTCATTTTTTCTGCATCCCGCATGAGTGTACATGCTATACAATGGACTAGCCGAGACCCCCACTACGCAACTTGGGCCCCAAAGGAGGGCGTTTTTCGGTGTGACATTGAACGAAATTGCGCAAAATCATGATACTGATGGAAAGAGGGATTCCTCAGCAACATCCCGACCAATTTCCAGCTCCTCAGACGCCAGTTCAGCCGAATGATGGCCGAGATAAGCGAGTATTTTTTTTCGAACTGATTTTTTCTGCATTCCCGCAGGAGTGTACATGCTATACAATGGACTAGCCGAGAACCCCACTACCAAATGAGGGCGTTTTTCGGTCTGACATTGAACGAAATTGCGCACAATCTTGATACTGTTGGAAAGAGGGACTCCTCAGCAACATCTATACCAATTTCCAGCTCCGCAGGCCCAAGTTCAGCCAAATGATGGCCGAGATAAGCGAGTATTCTTTTTTCCGAACTGATTTTGTCTGCATTCCCGCATGAGTGTACATGCTATACAATGGACTAGCCGAGACCCCTACCATGCAACTTGGGCCCCAAATGAGGGCGTTTTTCGGTCTGACATTGAACGAAAATGCGCACAATCTTGATACTGTTGGAAAGAGGGACTCCTCAGCAACATCCCGACCAATTTCCAGCTCCTCAGACGCCAGTTCAGCCGAATGATGGCCGAGATCAGCGAGTATTTTTTTTCGAACTGATTTTGTCTGCATTCCCGCATGAGTGTACATGCTATACAATGGACTAGCCGAGACCCCCACCATGCAACTTGGGCCCCAAATGAGGGCGTTTTTCGGTCTGACATTTGAACGAAAATGCGCACAATCTTGATACTGTTGGAAAGAGGGACTCCTCAGCAACATCCCGACCAATTTCCAGCTCCTCAGACGCCAGTTCAGCCGAATGATGGCCGAGATCAGCGAGTATTTTTTTTCGAACTGATTTTGTCTGCATTCCCGCATGAGTGTACATGCTATACAATGGACTAGCCGAGAACCCCACCACCAAAGAGGGCGTTTTTCGGTCTGACGTTGAACGAAACTGCGCACAATCTTGATACTGATGGAAAGAGGGACCTCATCAGCAACATCCAGACCAATCCCCAGCTCCTCAGACCCAAGTTCAGCCAAATGATGGCCGAGATAAGCGAGTAGGTTGTTTAAACTAATTTTATTCCATTCCCGCATAAGTGCACTTGCTATACAATAGACTAACCGAGACCCCCACCACGCAACTTAAACCCCAAATGAGGGCGTTTTTCGGTCTGACATTGAACGAAATTGCGCACAATCTTGATACTGTTGGAAAGAGGGACTCCTCAGCAACATCCCGACCAATTTCCAGCTCCTCAGACGCCAGTTCAGCCGAATGATGGCCGAGATAAGCGAGTATTTTTTTTCGAACTGATTTTTTCTGCATTCCCGCAGGAGTGTACATGCTATACAATGGACTAGCCGAGAACCCCACCACCAAATGAGGGCGTTTTTCGGTCTGACATTGAACGAAATTGCGCACAATCTTAATACTGTTGGAAAGAGGGACTCCTCAGCAACATCCATACCAATTTCCAGCTCCGCAGGCCCAAGTTCAGCCAAATGATGGCCGAGATAAGCGAGTATTCTTTTTTCCGAACTGATTTTGTCTGCATTCCCGCATGAGTGTACATGCTATACAATGGACTAGCCGAGACCCCCACCATGCAACTTGGGCCCCAAATGAGGGCGTTTTTCGGTCTGACATTGAACGAAAATGCGCACAATCTTGATACTGTTGGAAAGAGGGACTCCTCAGCAACATCCCGACCAATTTCCAGCTCCTCAGACGCCAGTTCAGCCGAATGATGGCCGAGATCAGCGAGTATTTTTTTTTCGAACTGATTTTGTCTGCATTCCCGCATGAGTGTACATGCTATACAATGGACTAGCCGAGACCCCCACCATGCAACTTGGGCCCCAAATGAGGGCGTTTTTCGGTCTGACATTGAACGAAAATGCGCACAATCTTGATACTGTTGGAAAGAGGGACTCCTCAGCAACATCCTGACCAATTTCCAGCTCCTCAGACGCCAGTTCAGCCGAATGATGGCCGAGATAAGCGAGTATTTTTTTTCGAACTGATTTTTTCTGCATTCCCGCAGGAGTGTACATGCTATACAATGGACTAGCCGAGAACCCCACCACCAAATGAGGGCGTTTTTCGGTCTGACATTGAACGAAATTGCGCACAATCTTGATACTGTTGGAAAGAAGGACTCCTCAGCAACATCCATACCAATTTCCAGCTCCGCAGGCCCAAGTTCAGCCAAATGATGGCCGAGATAAGCGAGTATTCTTTTTTCCGAACTGATTTTGTCTGCATTCCCGCATGAGTGTACATGCTATACAATGGACTAGCCGAGAACCCCACCACCAAATGAGGGCGTTTTTCGGTCTGACGTTGACCGAAACTGCGCACAATCTTGATACTGATGGAAAGAGGGACTCATCAGCAACATCCAGACCAATCCCCAGCTCCTCAGACCCAAGTTCAGCTAAATGATGGCCGAGATAAGCGAGTAGGTTTTTTAAACTAATGTTTCTCCATTCCCGCATAAGTGCACTTGCTATACAATGGACTAGCCGAGACCCCCACCACGCAACTTGGGCCCCAAATGAGGGCGTTTTTCGGTCTGACATTGAACGAAAATGCGCACAATCTTGATACTGTTGGAAAGAGGGACTCCTCAGCAACATCCCGACCAATTTCCAGCTCCTCAGACGCCAGTTCAGCCAAATGATGGCCGAGATAAGCGAGTATTTTTTTTCGAACTGATTTTGTCTGCATTCCCGCATGAGTGTACATGCTATACAATGGACTAGCCGAGACCCCCACCATGCAACTTGGCCCCCAAATGAGGGCGTTTTTCGGTCTGACATTGAACGAAAATGCGCACAATCTTGATACTGTTGGAAAGAGGGACTCCTCAGCAACATCCAGACCAATTTCCAGCTCCTCAGACGCCAGTTCAGCCGAATGATGGCCGAGATCAGCGAGTATTTTTTTCGAACTGATTTTGTCTGCATTCCCGCATGAGTGTACATGCTATACAATGGACTAGCCGAGAACCCCACCACCAAAGAGGGCGTTTTTCGGTCTCACGTTGAACGAAACTGCGCACAATCTTGATACTGATGGAAAGAGGGACCTCATCAGCAACATCCAGACCAATCCCCAGCTCCTCAGACCCAAGTTCAGCCAAATGATTGCCGAGATAAGCGAGTAGTTCTTTTTCCGAACTGATTTTGTCTGCATTCCCGCATGAGTGTACATGCTATACAATGGACTAGCCGAGACCCCCACCACGCAACTTGGGCCCCAAAGGAGGGCGTTTTTTCTGTCTGACATTGAACGAAAATGCGCACAATCTTGATACTGTTGGAAAGAGAGACTCATCAGCAACATCCAGACCAATCCCCAGCTCCTCAGACCCAAGTTCAGCCAAATGATGGCCGAGATAAGCGAGTAGGTTTTTAAAACTAATTTTTCTCCATTCCCGCATAAGTGCACTTGCTATACAATGGACTAGCCGAGACCCCCACCACGCAACTTGGGCCCCAAATGAGGGCGTTTTTCGGTCTGACATTGAACGAAATTGCGCACAATCTTGATACTGTTGGAAAGAGGGACTCCTCAGCAACATCCATACCAATTTCCAGCTCCTCAGACGCCAGTTCAGCCGAATGATTGCCGAGAAAAGCGTGTATTTTTTTTCGAACTGATTTTTTCTACATTCCCGCATAAGTGCACTTGCTATACAATGGACTAGCCGAGACCCCCACCACGCAACTTGGGCCCCAAATGAGGGCGTTTTTCGGTCTGACATTGAACGAAATTGCGCACAATCTTGATACTGTTGGAAAGAGGGACTCCTCAGCAACATCCATACCAATTTCCAGCCCCGCAGGCCCAAGTTCAGCCAAATGATGGCCGAGATAAGCGAGTATTCTTTTTTCCGAACTGATTTTGTCTGCATTCCCGCATGAGTGTACATGCTATACAATGGACTAGCCGAGACCCCCACCACGCAACTTGGGCCCCAAAGGAGGGCGTTTTTTCGGTCTGACATTGAACGAAAATGCGCACAATCTTGATACTGTTGGAAAGAGAGACTCCTCAGCAACATCCAGACCAATTTCCAGCTCCTCAGTCGCCAGTTCAGCCGAATGATTGCCGAGAAAAGCGAGTATTTTTTTCGAACTGATTTTTTCTACTTTCCCGCATGAGTGTACATGCTATACAATGGACTAGCCGGGAACCCCACACCAAATGAGGGCGTTTTTCGGTCTGACGTTGAACGAAACTGCGCACAATCTTGATACTGATGGAAAGAGGGACTCATCAGCAACATCCAGACCAATCCCCAGCTCCTCAGACCCAAGTTCAGCTAAATGATGGCCGAGATAAGCGAGTAGGTTTTTTAAACTAATTTTTCTCCATTCCCGTATAAGTGCACTTGCTATACAATGGACTAGCCGAGACATCCACCACGCAACTTGGGCCCCAAATGAGGGCGTTTTTCGGTCTGACATTGAACGAAATTGCGCACAATCTTGATACTGTTGGAAAGAGGGACTCCTCAGCAACATCCATACCAATTTCCAGCTCCGCAGGCCCAAGTTCAGCCAAATGATGGCCGAGATACGCGAGTAGTTTTTTTTCCGAACTGATTTTGTCTGCATTCCGGCATGAGTGTACATGCTAAACAATGGACTAGCCGAGACCCCCACCATGCAACTTGGGTCCCAAATGAGGGCGTTTTTCGGTCTGACATTGAACGAAAATGCGCACAATCTTGATACTGTTGGAAAGAGGGACTCCTCAGCAAAATCCCGACCAATTTCCAACTCCTCAGACGCCAGTTCAGCCGAATGATGGTCGAGATAAGCGAGTATTTTTTTTCGAACTGATTTTTTCTGCATTCCCGCATGAGTGTACATGCTATACAATGGACTAGCCGAGACCCCCACTATGCAACTTGGGCCCCAAATGAGGGCGTTTTTCGGTCTGACATTGAACGAAAATGCGCACAATCTTGATACTGTTGGAAAGAGGGACTCCTCAGCAACATCCCGACCAATTTCCAGCTCCTCAGACGCCAGTTCAGCCGAATGATGGCCGAGATAAGCGAGTATTTTTTTTCGAACTGATTTTTTCTGCATTCCCGCAGGAGTGTACATGCTATACAATGGACTAGCCGAGAACCCCACCACCAAATGAGGGCGTTTTTCGGTCTGACGTTGACCGAAACTGCGCACAATCTTGATACTGATGGAAAGAGGGACTCATCAGCAACATCCAGACCAATCCCCAGCACCTCAGACCCAAGTTCAGCCAAATGATGGCCGAGATAAGCGAGTAGGTTTTTTAAACTAATTTTTCTCCATTCCCGCATAAGTGCACTTGCTATACAATGGACTAGCCGAGACCCCCACCACGCAACTTGGGCCCCAAATGAGGGCGTTTTTCGGTCTGACATTGAACGAAATTGCGCACAATCTTGATACTGTTGGAAAGAGGGACTCCTCAGCAACATCCATACCAATTTCCAGCCCCGCAGGCCCAAGTTCAGCCAAATGATGGCCGAGATAAGCGAGTATTCTTTTTTCCGAACTGATTTTGTCTGCATTCCCGCATGAGTGTACATGCTATACAATGGACTAGCCGAGACCCCCACCACGCAACTTGGGCCCCAAAGGAGGGCGTTTTTTCGGTCTGACATTGAACGAAAATGCGCACAATCTTGATACTGTTGGAAAGAGAGACTCCTCAGCAACATCCAGACCAATTTCCAGCTCCTCAGTCGCCAGTTCAGCCGAATGATTGCCGAGAAAAGCGAGTATTTTTTTCGAACTGATTTTTTCTACTTTCCCGCATGAGTGTACATGCTATACAATGGACTAGCCGGGAACCCCACACCAAATGAGGGCGTTTTTCGGTCTGACGTTGACCGAAACTGCGCACAATCTTGATACTGATGGAAAGAGGGACTCATCAGCAACATCCAGACCAATCCCCAGCTCCTCAGACCCAAGTTCAGCTAAATGATGGCCGAGATAAGCGAGTAGGTTTTTTAAACTAATTTTTCTCCATTCCCGTATAAGTGCACTTGCTATACAATGGACTAGCCGAGACATCCACCACGGAACTTGGGCCCCAAATGAGGGCGTTTTTCGGTCTGACATTGAACGAAATTGCGCACAATCTTGATACTGTTGGAAAGAGGGACTCCTCAGCTACATCCATACCAATTTCCAGCTCCGCAGGCCCAAGTTCAGCCAAATGATGGCCGAGATAAGCGAGTAGTTTTTTTTTCGAACTGATTTTGTCTGCATTCCCGCATGAGTGTACATGCTAAACAATGGACTAGCCGAGACCCCCACCATGCAACTTGGGTCCCAAATGAGGGCGTTTTTCGGTCTGACAATGAACGAAAATGCGCACAATCTTGATACTGTTGGAAAGAGGGACTCCTCAGCAAAATCCCGACCAATTTCCAGCTCCTCAGACGCCAGTTCAGCCGAATGATGGTCGAGATAAGCGAGTATTTTTTTTCGAACTGATTTTTTCTGCATTCCCGCATGAGTGTACATGCTATACAATGGACTAGCCGAGACCCCCACTATGCAACTTGGGCCCCAAATGAGGGCGTTTTTCGGTCTGACATTGAACGAAAATGCGCACAATCTTGATACTGTTGGATAGAGGGACTCCTCAGCAACATCCCGACCAATTTCCAGCTCCTCAGTCGCCAGTTCAGCCGAATGATTGCCGAGAAAAGCGAGTATTTTTTTCGAACTGATTTTTTCTACTTTCCCGCATGAGTGTACATGCTATACAATGGACTAGCCGGGAACCCCACACCAAATGAGGGCGTTTTTCGGTCTGACGTTGAACGAAACTGCGCACAATCTTGATACTGATGGAAAGAGGGACTCATCAGCAACATCCAGACCAATCCCCAGCTCCTCAGACCCAAGTTCAGCTAAATGATGGCCGAGATAAGCGAGTAGGTTTTTTAAACTAATTTTTCTCCATTCCCGTATAAGTGCACTTGCTATACAATGGACTAGCCGAGACATCCACCACGCAACTTGGGCCCCAAATGAGGGCGTTTTTCGGTCTGACATTGAACGAAATTGCGCACAATCTTGATACTGTTGGAAAGAGGGACTCCTCAGCAACATCCATACCAATTTCCAGCTCCGCAGGCCCAAGTTCAGCCAAATGATGGCCGAGATAAGCGAGTAGTTTTTTTTCCGAACTGATTTTGTCTGCATTCCCGCATGAGTGTACATGCTAAACAATGGACTAGCCGAGACCCCCACCATGCAACTTGGGTCCCAAATGAGGGCGTTTTTCGGTCTGACATTGAACGAAAATGCGCACAATCTTGATACTGTTGGAAAGAGGGACTCCTCAGCAAAATCCCGACCAATTTCCAGCTCCTCAGACGCCAGTTCAGCCGAATGATGGTCGAGATAAGCGAGTATTTTTTTTCGAACTGATTTTTTCTGCATTCCCGCATGAGTGTACATGCTATACAATGGACTAGCCGAGACCCCCACTATGCAACTTGGGCCCCAAATGAGGGCGTTTTTCGGTCTGACATTGAACGAAAATGCGCACAATCTTGATACTGTTGGAAAGAGGGACTCCTCAGCAACATCCCGACCAATTTCCAGCTCCTCAGACGCCAGTTCAGCCGAATGATGGCCGAGATAAGCGAGTATTTTTTTTCGAACTGATTTGTTCTGCATTCCCGCAGGAGTGTACATGCTATACAATGGACTAGCCGAGAACCCCACCACCAAATGAGGGCGTTTTTCGGTCTGACGTTGACCGAAACTGCGCACAATCTTGATACTGATGGAAAGAGGGACTCATCAGCAACATCCAGACAAATCTCCAGCTCCTCAGACCCAAGTTCAGCCAAATGATGGCCGAGATAAGCGAGTATTTTTTTTAAACTAATTTTTCTCCATTCCCGCATAAGTGCACTTGCTATACAATGGACTAGCCGAGACCCCCACCACGCAACTTGGGCCCCAAATGAGGGCGTTTTTCGGTCTGACATTGAACGAAATTGCGCACAATCTTGATACTGTTGGAAAGAGGGACTCCTCAGCAACATCCATACCAATTTCCAGCTCCGCAGGCCCAAGTTCAGCCAAATGATGGCCGAGATAAGCGAGTATTCTTTTTTCCGAACTGATTTGTCTGCATTCCCGCATGAGTGTACATGCTATACAATGGACTAGCCGAGACCCCCACCATGCAACTTGGGCCCCAAATGAGGGCGTTTTTCGGTCTGACATTGAACGAAAATGCGCACAATCTTGATACTGTTGGAAAGAGGGACTCCTCAGCAACATCCCGACCAATTTCCAGCTCCTCAGGCCCAAGTTCAGCCAAATGATGGCCGAGATAAGCGAGTAGGTTTTTTAAACTAATTTTTCTCCATTCCCGCATAAGTGCACTTGCTATACAATGGACTAGCCGAGACCCCCACCACGCAACTTGGGCCCCAAATGAGGGCGTTTTTCGGTCTGACAATGAACGAAATTGCGCACAATCTTGATACTGTTGGAAAGAGGGACTCCTCAGCAACATCCATACCAATTTCCAGCCCCGCAGGCCCAAGTTCAGCCAAATGATGGCCGAGATAAGCGAGTATTCTTTTTTCCGAACTGATTTTGTCTGCATTCCCGCATGAGTGTACATGCTATACAATGGACTAGCCGAGACCCCCACCACGCAACTTGGGCCCCAAAGGAGGGCGTTTTTTCGGTCTGACATTGAACGAAAATGCGCACAATCTTGATACTGTTGGAAAGAGAGACTCCTCAGCAACATCCAGACCAATTTCCAGCTCCTCAGTCGCCAGTTCAGCCGAATGATTGCCGAGAAAAGCGAGTATTTTTTTCGAAATCATTTTTTCTACTTTCCCGCATGAGTGTACATGCTATACAATGGACTAGCCGGGAACCCCACACCAAATGAGGGCGTTTTTCGGTCTGACGTTGAACGAAACTGCGCACAATCTTGATACTGATGGAAAGAGGGACTCATCAGCAACATCCAGACCAATCCCCAGCTCCTCAGACCCAAGTTCAGCTAAATGATGGCCGAGATAAGCGAGTAGGTTTTTTAAACTAATTTTTCTCCATTCCCGTATAAGTGCACTTGCTATACAATGGACTAGCCGAGACATCCACCACGCAACTTGGGCCCCAAATGAGGGCGTTTTTCGGTCTGACATTGAACGAAATTGCGCACAATCTTGATACTGTTGGAAAGAGGGACTCCTCAGCAACATCCATACCAATTTCCAGCTCCGCAGGCCCAAGTTCAGCCAAATGATGGCCGAGATAAGTGAGTAGTTTTTTTTCCGAACTGATTTTGTCTGCATTCCCGCATGAGTGTACATGCTATACAATGGACTAGCCGAGACCCCCACCATGCAACTTGGGCCCCAAATGAGGGCGTTTTTCGGTCTGACATTGAACGAAAATGCGCACAATCTTGATACTGTTGGAAAGAGGGACTCCTCAGCAACATCCCGACCAATTTCCAGCTCCTCAGACGCCAGTTCAGCCGAATGATGGCCGAGATCAGCGAGTATTTCTTTTCGAACTGATTTTGTCTGCATTCCCGCATGAGTGTACATGCTATACAATGGACTAGCCGAGAACCCCACCACCAAAGAGGGCGTTTTTCGGTCTGACGTTGAACGAAACTGCGCACAATCTTGATACTGATGGAAAGAGGGACTCATCAGCAACATCCAGACCAATCCCCAGCTCCTCAGACCCAAGTTCAGCCAAATGATGGCCGAGATAAGCGAGTAGGTTTTTTAAACTAATTTTTCTCCATTCCCGCATAAGTGCACTTGCTATACAATGGACTAGCCGAGACCCCCACCACGCAACTTGGGCCCCAAATGAGGGCGTTTTTCGGTCTGACAATGAACGAAATTGCGCACAATCTTGATACTGTTGGAAAGAGGGACTCCTCAGCAACATCCATACCAATTTCCAGCCCCGCAGGCCCAAGTTCAGCCAAATGATGGCCGAGATAAGCGAGTATTCTTTTTTCTGAACTGATTTTGTCTGCATTCCCGCATGAGTGTACATGCTATACAATGGACTAGCCGAGAACCCCACCACCAAATGAGGGCGTTTTTCGGTCTGACGTTGACCGAAACTGCGCACAATCTTGATACTGATGGAAAGAGGGACTCATCAGCAACATCCAGACCAATCTCCAGCTCCTCAGACCCAAGTTCAGCCAAATGATGGCCGAGATAAGCGAGTATTTTTTTTAAACTAATTTTTCTCCATTCCCGCATAAGTGCACTTGCTATACAATGGACTAGCCGAGACCCCCACCACGCAACTTGGGCCCCAAATGAGGGCGTTTTTCGGTCTGACATTGAACGAAATTGCGCACAATCTTGATACTGTTGGAAAGAGGGACTCCTCAGCAACATCCATACCAATTTCCAGCTCCGCAGGCCCAAGTTCAGCCAAATGATGGCCGAGATAAGCGAGTATTCTTTTTTCCGAACTGATTTGTCTGCATTCCCGCATGAGTGTACATGCTATACAATGGACTAGCCGAGACCCCCACCATGCAACTTGGGCCCCAAATGAGGGCGTTTTTCGGTCTGACATTGAACGAAAATGCGCACAATCTTGATACTGTTGGAAAGAGGGACTCCTCAGCAACATCCCGACCAATTTCCAGCTCCTCAGGCCCAAGTTCAGCCAAATGATGGCCGAGATAAGCGAGTAGGTTTTTTAAACTAATTTTTCTCCATTCCCGCATAAGTGCACTTGCTATACAATGGACTAGCCGAGACCCCCACCACGCAACTTGGGCCCCAAATGAGGGCGTTTTTCGGTCTGACAATGAACGAAATTGCGCACAATCTTGATACTGTTGGAAAGAGGGACTCCTCAGCAACATCCATACCAATTTCCAGCCCCGCAGGCCCAAGTTCAGCCAAATGATGGCCGAGATAAGCGAGTATTCTTTTTTCCGAACTGATTTTGTCTGCATTCCCGCATGAGTGTACATGCTATACAATGGACTAGCCGAGACCCCCACCACGCAACTTGGGCCCCAAAGGAGGGCGTTTTTTCGGTCTGACATTGAACGAAAATGCGCACAATCTTGATACTGTTGGAAAGAGAGACTCCTCAGCAACATCCAGACCAATTTCCAGCTCCTCAGTCGCCAGTTCAGCCGAATGATTGCCGAGAAAAGCGAGTATTTTTTTCGAAATCATTTTTTCTACTTTCCCGCATGAGTGTACATGCTATACAATGGACTAGCCGGGAACCCCACACCAAATGAGGGCGTTTTTCGGTCTGACGTTGAACGAAACTGCGCACAATCTTGATACTGATGGAAAGAGGGACTCATCAGCAACATCCAGACCAATCCCCAGCTCCTCAGACCCAAGTTCAGCTAAATGATGGCCGAGATAAGCGAGTAGGTTTTTTAAACTAATTTTTCTCCATTCCCGTATAAGTGCACTTGCTATACAATGGACTAGCCGAGACATCCACCACGCAACTTGGGCCCCAAATGAGGGCGTTTTTCGGTCTGACATTGAACGAAATTGCGCACAATCTTGATACTGTTGGAAAGAGGGACTCCTCAGCAACATCCATACCAATTTCCAGCTCCGCAGGCCCAAGTTCAGCCAAATGATGGCCGAGATAAGTGAGTAGTTTTTTTTCCGAACTGATTTTGTCTGCATTCCCGCATGAGTGTACATGCTATACAATGGACTAGCCGAGACCCCCACCATGCAACTTGGGCCCCAAATGAGGGCGTTTTTCGGTCTGACATTGAACGAAAATGCGCACAATCTTGATACTGTTGGAAAGAGGGACTCCTCAGCAACATCCCGACCAATTTCCAGCTCCTCAGACGCCAGTTCAGCCGAATGATGGCCGAGATCAGCGAGTATTTCTTTTCGAACTGATTTTGTCTGCATTCCCGCATGAGTGTACATGCTATACAATGGACTAGCCGAGAACCCCACCACCAAAGAGGGCGTTTTTCGGTCTGACGTTGAACGAAACTGCGCACAATCTTGATACTGATGGAAAGAGGGACTCATCAGCAACATCCAGACCAATCCCCAGCTCCTGAGACCCAAGTTCAGCCAAATGATGGCCGAGATAAGCGAGTAGGTTTTTTAAACTAATTTTTCTCCATTCCCGCATAAGTGCACTTGCTATACAATGGACTAGCCGAGACCCCCACCACGCAACTTGGGCCCCAAATGAGGGCGTTTTTCGGTCTGACAATGAACGAAATTGCGCACAATCTTGATACTGTTGGAAAGAGGGACTCCTCAGCAACATCCATACCAATTTCCAGCCCCGCAGGCCCAAGTTCAGCCAAATGATGGCCGAGATAAGCGAGTATTCTTTTTTCTGAACTGATTTTGTCTGCATTCCCGCATGAGTGTACATGCTATACAATGGACTAGCCGAGACCCCCACCACGCAACTTGGGCCCCAAAGGAGGGCGTTTTTTCGGTCTGACATTGAACGAAAATGCGCACAATCTTGATACTGTTGGAAAGAGAGACTCCTCAGCAACATCCAGACCAATTTCCAGCTCCTCAGTCGCCAGTTCAGCAGAATGATTGCCGAGAAAAGCGAGTATTTTTTTCGAAATCATTTTTTCTACTTTCCCGCATGAGTGTACATGCTATACAATGGACTAGCCGGGAACCCCACACCAAATGAGGGCGTTTTTCGGTCTGACGTTGAACGAAACTGCGCACAATCTTGATACTGATGGAAAGAGGGACTCATCAGCAACATCCAGACCAATCCCCAGCTCCTCAGACCCAAGTTCAGCTAAATGATGGCCGAGATAAGCGAGTAGGTTTTTTAAACTAATTTTTCTCCATTCCCGTATAAGTGCACTTGCTATACAATGGACTAGCCGAGACATCCACCACGCAACTTGGGCCCCAAATGAGGGCGTTTTTCGGTCTGACATTGAACGAAATTGCGCACAATCTTGATACTGTTGGAAAGAGGGACTCCTCAGCAACATCCATACCAATTTCCAGCTCCGCAGGCCCAAGTTCAGCCAAATGATGGCCGAGATAAGTGAGTAGTTTTTTTTCCGAACTGATTTTGTCTGCATTCCCGCATGAGTGTACATGCTAAACAATGGACTAGCCGAGACCCCCACCATGCAACTTGGGTCCCAAATGAGGGCGTTTTTCGGTCTGACATTGAACGAAAATGCGCACAATCTTGATACTGTTGGAAAGAGGGACTCCTCAGCAAAATCCCGACCAATTTCCAGCTCCTCAGACGCCAGTTCAGCCGAATGATGGTCGAGATAAGCGAGTATTTTTTTTGGAACTGATTTTTTCTGCATTCCCGCATGAGTGCACTTGCTATACAATGGACTAGCCGAGACCCCCACCACGCAACTTGGGCCCCAAATGAGGGCGTTTTTCGGTCTGACATTGAACGAAATTGCGCACAATCTTGATACTGTTGGAAAGAGGGACTCCTCAGCAACATCCATACCAATTTCCAGCTCCGCAGGCCCAAGTTCAGCCAAATGATGGCCGAGATAAGCGAGTATTCTTTTTTCCGAACTGATTTTGTCTGCATTCCCGCATGAGTGTACATGCTATACAATGGACTAGCCGAGACCCCCACCATGCAACTTGGGCCCCAAATGAGGGCGTTTTTCGGTCTGACATTGAACGAAAATGCGCACAATCTTGATACTGTTGGAAAGAGGGACTCCTCAGCAACATCCCGACCAATTTCCAGCTCCTCAGACGCCAGTTCAGCCGAATGATGGCCGAGATCAGCGAGTATTTCTTTTCGAACTGATTTTGTCTGCATTCCCGCATGAGTGTACATGCTATACAATGGACTAGCCGAGAACCCCACCACCAAATGAGGGCGTTTTTCGGTCTGACGTTGACCGAAACTGCGCACAATCTTGATACTGATGGAAAGAGGGACTCATCAGCAACATCCAGACCAATCTCCAGCTCCTCAGACCCAAGTTCAGCCAAATGATGGCCGAGATAAGCGAGTAGGTTTTTTAAACTAATTTTTCTCCATTCCCGCATAAGTGCACTTGCTATACAATGGACTAGCCGAGACCCCCACCACGCAACTTGGGCCCCAAATGAGGGCGTTTTTCGGTCTGACATTGAACGAAATTGCGCACAATCTTGATACTGTTGGAAAGAGGGACTCCTCAGCAACATCCATACCAATTTCCAGCTCCGCAGGCCCAAGTTCAGCCAAATGATGGCCGAGATAAGCGAGTATTCTTTTTTCCGAACTGATTTTGTCTGGATTCCCGCATGAGTGTACATGCTATACAATGGACTAGCCGAGACCCCCACCATGCAACTTGGGCCCCAAATGAGGGCGTTTTTCGGTCTGACATTGAACGAAAATGCGCACAATCTTGATACTGTTGGAAAGAGGGACTCCTCAGCAACATCCCGACCAATTTCCAGCTCCTCAGACGCCAGTTCAGCCGAATGATGGCCGAGATCGGCGAGTATTTCTTTTCGAACTGATTTTGTCTGCATTCCCGCATGAGTGTACATGCTATACAATGGACTAGCCGAGAACCCCACCACCAAAGAGGGCGTTTTTCGGTCTGACGTTGAACGAAACTGCGCACAATCTTGATACTGATGGAAAGAGGGACCTCATCAGCAACATCCAGACCAATCCCCAGCTCCTCAGACCCAAGTTCAGCCAAATGATGGCCGAGATAAGCGAGTAGGTTGTTTAAACTCATTTTTTCTGCATTCCCGCATGAGTGTACATGCTATACAATGGACTAGCCGAGACCCCCACTACGCAACTTGGGCCCCAAAGGAGGGCGTTTTTCGGTGTGACATTGAACGAAATTGCGCAAAATCATGATACTGATGGAAAGAGGGATTCCTCAGCAACATCCCGACCAATTTCCAGCTCCACAGACGCCAGTTCAGCCGAGTGATGGCCGAGATAAGCGAGTATTTTTGTTCGAACTGATTTTTTCTGCATTCCTGCATGAGTGTACATGCTATACAATGGACCAGCCGAGAACCCCACCATCAAATGAGGGCGTTTTTCGGTCTGACGTTGACCGAAACTGCGCACAATCTTGATACTGATGGAAAGAGGGACTCATCAGCAACATCCAGACCAATCCCCAGCTCCTCAGACCCAAGTTCAGCCAAATGATGGCCGAGATAAACGAGTAGGTTTTTCGAACTAACTTTTCTGCATTCCCGCTTAAGTGCACATGCTATACAATGGACTAGCCGAAACCTCCCCCCCCCCCCCCCAACGCAACTTGGGCCCCAAATGAGGGCGTTTTTCGGTCTGACATTGAACGAAAATGCGCACAATCTTGATACTGTTGGAAAGAGGGACTCCTCAGCAACATCCCGACCAATTTGCAGCTCCTCAGACGCCAGTTCAGCCGAATGATGGCCGAGATAAGCGAGTATTTTTTTTCGAACTGATTTTTTCTGCATTCCCGCATGAGTGTACATGCTATACAATGGACTAGCCGAGACCCCCACCATGCAACTTGGGCCCCAAATGAGGGCGTTTTTCGGTCTGACATTGAACGAAAATGCGCACAATCTTGATACTGTTGGAAAGAGGGACTCCTCAGCAACATCCCGACCAATTTCCAGCTCCTCAGACGCCAGTTCAGCCGAATCATGGCCGAGATAAGCGAGTATTTTTTTTCGAACTGATTTTTTCTGCATTCCCGCAGGAGTGTACATGCTATACAATGGACTAGCCGAGAACCCCACCACCAAATGAGGGCGTTTTTCGGTCTGACATTGAACGAAATTGCGCACAATCTTGATACTGTTGGAAAGAGGGACTCCTCAGCAACATCCATACCAATTTCCAGCTCCGCAGGCCCAAGTTCAGCCAAATGATGGCCGAGATAAGCGAGTATTCTTTTTTCCGAACTGATTTTGTCTGCATTCCCGCATGAGTGTACATGCTATACAATGGACTAGCCGAGACCCCCACCATGCAACTTGGGCCCCAAATGAGGGCGTTTTTCGGTCTGACATTGAACGAAAATGCGCACAATCTTGATACTGTTGGAAAGAGGGACTCCTCAGCAAAATCCCGACCAATTTCCAGCTCCTCAGACGCCAGTTCAGCCGAATGATGGTCGAGATAAGCGAGTATTTTTTTTGGAACTGATTTTTTCTGCATTCCCGCATGAGTGTACATGCTATACAATGGACTAGCCGAGACCCCCACTATGCAACTTGGGCCCCAAATGAGGGCGTTTTTCGGTCTGACATTGAACGAAAATGCGCACAATCTTGATACTGTTGGAAAGAGGGACTCCTCAGCAACATCCCGACCAATTTCCAGCTCCTCAGACGCCAGTTCAGCCGAATGATGGCCGAGATAAGCGAGTATTTTTTTTCGAACTGATTTTTTCTGCATTCCCGCAGGAGTGTACATGCTATACAATGGACTAGCCGAGAACCCCACCACCAAATGAGGGCGTTTTTCGGTCTGACGTTGACCGAAACTGCGCACAATCTTGATACTGATGGAAAGAGGGACTCATCAGCAACATCCAGACCAATCTCCAGCTCCTCAGACCCAAGTTCAGCCAAATGATGGCCGAGATAAGCGAGTAGGTTTTTTAAACTAATTTTTCTCCATTCCCGCATAAGTGCACTTGCTATACAATGGACTAGCCGAGACCCCCACCACGCAACTTGGGCCCCAAATGAGGGCGTTTTTCGGTCTGACATTGAACGAAATTGCGCACAATCTTGATACTGTTGGAAAGAGGGACTCCTCAGCAACATCCCGACCAATTTGCAGCTCCTCAGACGCCAGTTCAGCCGAATGATGGCCGAGATAAGCGAGTATTTTTTTTCGAACTGATTTTTTCTGCA
Source organism: Hippasteria phrygiana (assembly GCA_037893225.1). NCBI lineage: Eukaryota > Metazoa > Echinodermata > Asteroidea > Valvatida > Goniasteridae > Hippasteria > Hippasteria phrygiana. The sequence continues at coordinate 1,695,897 of JAZGUH010000197.1, forward strand.
TTCCCGCATGAGTGTACATGCTATACAATGGACTAGCCGAGACCCCCACCATGCAACTTGGGCCCCAAATGAGGGCGTTTTTCGGTCTGACATTGAACGAAAATGCGCACAATCTTGATACTGTTGGAAAGAGGGACTCCTCAGCAACATCCCGACCAATTTCCAGCTCCTCAGACGCCAGTTCAGCCGAATCATGGCCGAGATAAGCGAGTATTTTTTTTCGAACTGATTTTTTCTGCATTCCCGCAGGAGTGTACATGCTATACAATGGACTAGCCGAGAACCCCACCACCAAATGAGGGCGTTTTTCGGTCTGACGTTGACCGAAACTGCGCACAATCTTGATACTGATGGAAAGAGGGACTCATCAGCAACATCCAGACCAATCTCCAGCTCCTCAGACCCAAGTTCAGCCAAATGATGGCCGAGATAAGCGAGTAGGTTTTTTAAACTAATTTTTCTCCATTCCCGCATAAGTGCACTTGCTATACAATGGACTAGCCGAGACCCCCACCACGCAACTTGGGCCCCAAATGAGGGCGTTTTTCGGTCTGACATTGAACGAAATTGCGCACAATCTTGATACTGTTGGAAAGAGGGACTCCTCAGCAACATCCATACCAATTTCCAGCTCCGCAGGCCCAAGTTCAGCCAAATGATGGCCGAGATAAGCGAGTATTCTTTTTTCCGAACTGATTTTGTCTGGATTCCCGCATGAGTGTACATGCTATACAATGGACTAGCCGAGACCCCCACCATGCAACTTGGGCCCCAAATGAGGGCGTTTTTCGGTCTGACATTGAACGAAAATGCGCACAATCTTGATACTGTTGGAAAGAGGGACTCCTCAGCAACATCCCGACCAATTTCCAGCTCCTCAGACGCCAGTTCAGCCGAATGATGGCCGAGATCGGCGAGTATTTCTTTTCGAACTGATTTTGTCTGCATTCCCGCATGAGTGTACATGCTATACAATGGACTAGCCGAGAACCCCACCACCAAAGAGGGCGTTTTTCGGTCTGACGTTGAACGAAACTGCGCACAATCTTGATACTGATGGAAAGAGGGACCTCATCAGCAACATCCAGACCAATCCCCAGCTCCTCAGACCCAAGTTCAGCCAAATGATGGCCGAGATAAGCGAGTAGGTTGTTTAAACTCATTTTTTCTGCATTCCCGCATGAGTGTACATGCTATACAATGGACTAGCCGAGACCCCCACTACGCAACTTGGGCCCCAAAGGAGGGCGTTTTTCGGTGTGACATTGAACGAAATTGCGCAAAATCATGATACTGATGGAAAGAGGGATTCCTCAGCAACATCCCGACCAATTTCCAGCTCCACAGACGCCAGTTCAGCCGAGTGATGGCCGAGATAAGCGAGTATTTTTGTTCGAACTGATTTTTTCTGCATTCCTGCATGAGTGTACATGCTATACAATGGACCAGCCGAGAACCCCACCATCAAATGAGGGCGTTTTTCGGTCTGACGTTGACCGAAACTGCGCACAATCTTGATACTGATGGAAAGAGGGACTCATCAGCAACATCCAGACCAATCCCCAGCTCCTCAGACCCAAGTTCAGCCAAATGATGGCCGAGATAAACGAGTAGGTTTTTCGAACTAACTTTTCTGCATTCCCGCTTAAGTGCACATGCTATACAATGGACTAGCCGAAACCTCCCCCCCCCCCCCAACGCAACTTGGGCCCCAAATGAGGGCGTTTTTCGGTCTGACATTGAACGAAAATGCGCACAATCTTGATACTGTTGGAAAGAGGGACTCCTCAGCAACATCCCGACCAATTTGCAGCTCCTCAGACGCCAGTTCAGCCGAATGATGGCCGAGATAAGCGAGTATTTTTTTTCGAACTGATTTTTTCTGCATTCCCGCATGAGTGTACATGCTATACAATGGACTAGCCGAGACCCCCACCATGCAACTTGGGCCCCAAATGAGGGCGTTTTTCGGTCTGACATTGAACGAAAATGCGCACAATCTTGATACTGTTGGAAAGAGGGACTCCTCAGCAACATCCCGACCAATTTCCAGCTCCTCAGACGCCAGTTCAGCCGAATCATGGCCGAGATAAGCGAGTATTTTTTTTCGAACTGATTTTTTCTGCATTCCCGCAGGAGTGTACATGCTATACAATGGACTAGCCGAGAACCCCACCACCAAATGAGGGCGTTTTTCGGTCTGACATTGAACGAAATTGCGCACAATCTTGATACTGTTGGAAAGAGGGACTCCTCAGCAACATCCATACCAATTTCCAGCTCCGCAGGCCCAAGTTCAGCCAAATGATGGCCGAGATAAGCGAGTATTCTTTTTTCCGAACTGATTTTGTCTGCATTCCCGCATGAGTGTACATGCTATACAATGGACTAGCCGAGAACCCCACCACCAAAGAGGGCGTTTTTCGGTCTGACGTTGAACGAAACTGCGGACAATCTTGATACTGATGGAAAGAGGGACCTCATCAGCAACATCCAGACCAATCCCCAGCTCCTCAGACCCAAGTTCAGCCAAATGATAGCCGAGATAAGCAAGTAGGTTGTTTAAACTAATTTTATTCCATTCCCGCATAAGTGCACTTGCTATACAATAGACTAACCGAGACCCCCACCACGCAACTTAAACCCCAAATGAGGGCGTTTTTCGGTCTGACATTGAACGAAATTGCGCACAATCTTGATACTGTTGGAAAGAGGGACTCCTCAGCAACATCCAGACCAATTTCCAGCTCCTCAGACGCCAGTTCAGCCGAGTGATGGCCGAGATAAGCGAGTATTTTTGTTCGAACTGATTTTTTCTGCATTCCTGCATGAGTGTACATGCTATACAATGGACTAGCCGAGAACCCCACCACCAAATGAGGGCGTTTTTCGGTCTGACGTTGACCGAAACTGCGCACAATCTTGATACTGATGGAAAGAGGGACTCATCAGCAACATCCAGACCAATCCCCAGCTCCTCAGACCCAAGTTCAGCCAAATGATGGCCGAGATAAGCGAGTAGGTTTTTTAAACTAATTTTTCTCCATTCCCGCATAAGTGCACTTGCTATACAATGGACTAGCCGAGACCCCCACCACGCAACTTGGGCCCCAAATGAGGGCGTTTTTCGGTCTGACATTGAACGAAAATGCGCACAATCTTGATACTGTTGGAAAGAGGGACTCCTCAGCAACATCCCGACCAATTTCCAGCTCCTCAGACGCCAGTTCAGCCGAATGATTGCCGAGAAAAGCGTGTATTTTTTTTCGAACTGATTTTTTCTACATTCCCGCATGAGTGTACATGCTATACAATGGACTAGCCGAGACCCCCACCATGCAACTTGGGCCCCAAATGAGGGCGTTGTTCGGTCTGACATTGAACGAAAATGCGCACAATCTTGATACTGTTGGAAAGAGGGACTCCTCAGCAACATCCCGACCAATTTACAGCTCCTCAGACGCCAGTTCAGCCGAATGATGGCCGAGATAAGCGAGTATTTTTTTTCGAACTGATTTTTTCTGCATTCCCGCAGGAGTGTACATGCTATACAATGGACTAGCCGAGAACCCCACCATCAAATGAGGGCGTTTTTCGGTCTGACGTTGACCGAAACTGCGCACAATCTTGATACTGATGGAAAGAGGGACTCATCAGCAACATCCAGACCAATCCCCAGCTCCTCAGACCCAAGTTCAGCCAAATGATGGCCGAGATAAACGAGTAGGTTTTTCGAACTAACTTTTCTGCATTCCCGCTTAAGTGCACATGCTATACAATGGACTAGCCAAAACCTCCCCCCCCCCCCCCAACGCAACTTGGGCCCCAAATGAGGGCGTTTTTCGGTCTGACATTGAACGAAAATGCGCACAATCTTGATACTGTTGGAAAGAGGGACTCCTCAGCAACATCCCGACCAATTTGCAGCTCCTCAGACGCCAGTTCAGCCGAATGATGGCCGAGATAAGCGAGTATTTTTTTTCGAACTGATTTTTTCTGCATTCCCGCATGAGTGTACATGCTATACAATGGACTAGCCGAGACCCCCACCATGCAACTTGGGCCCCAAATGAGGGCGTTTTTCGGTCTGACATTGAACGAAAATGCGCACAATCTTGATACTGTTGGAAAGAGGGACTCCTCAGCAACATCCCGACCAATTTCCAGCTCCTCAGACGCCAGTTCAGCCGAATCATGGCCGAGATAAGCGAGTATTTTTTTTCGAACTGATTTTTTCTGCATTCCCGCAGGAGTGTACATGCTATACAATGGACTAGCCGAGAACCCCACCACCAAATGAGGGCGTTTTTCGGTCTGACATTGAACGAAATTGCGCACAATCTTGATACTGTTGGAAAGAGGGACTCCTCAGCAACATCCATACCAATTTCCAGCTCCGCAGGCCCAAGTTCAGCCAAATGATGGCCGAGATAAGCGAGTATTCTTTTTTCCGAACTGATTTTGTCTGCATTCCCGCATGAGTGTACATGCTATACAATGGACTAGCCGAGACCCCCACCATGCAACTTGGGCCCCAAATGAGGGCGTTTTTCGGTCTGACATTGAACGAAAATGCGCACAATCTTGATACTGTTGGAAAGAGGGACTCCTCAGCAACATCCCGACCAATTTCCAGCTCCTCAGACGCCAGTTCAGCCGAATGATGGCCGAGATCAGCGAGTATTTTTTTTCGAACTGATTTTGTCTGCATTCCCGCTTGAGTGTACATGCTATACAATGGACTAGCCGAGAACCCCACCACCAAAGAGGGCGTTTTTCGGTCTGACGTTGAACGAAACTGCGGACAATCTTGATACTGATGGAAAGAGGGACCTCATCAGCAACATCCAGACCAATCCCCAGCTCCTCAGACCCAAGTTCAGCCAAATGATGGCCGAGATAAGCGAGTAGGTTGTTTAAACTAATTTTATTCCATTCCCGCATAAGTGCACTTGCTATACAATAGACTAACCGAGACCCCCACCACGCAACTTAAACCCCAAATGAGGGCGTTTTTCGGTCTGACATTGAACGAAATTGCGCACAATCTTGATACTGTTGGAAAGAGGGACTCCTCAGCAACATCCATACCAATTTCCAGCTCCTCAGACGCCAGTTCAGCCGAATGATTGCCGAGAAAAGCGTGTATTTTTTTTCGAACTGATTTTTTCTACATTCCCGCATGAGTGTACATGCTATACAATGGACTAGCCGAGACCCCCACCATGCAACTTGGGCCCCAAATGAGGGCGTTGTTCGGTCTGACATTGAACGAAAATGCGCACAATCTTGATACTGTTGGAAAGAGGGACTCCTCAGCAACATCCCGACCAATTTACAGCTCCTCAGACGCCAGTTCAGCCGAATGATGGCCGAGATAAGCGAGTATTTTTTTTCGAACTGATTTTTTCTGCATTCCCGCAGGAGTGTACATGCTATACAATAGACTAGCCGAGAACCCCACCATCAAATGAGGGCGTTTTTCGGTCTGACGTTGACCGAAACTGCGCACAATCTTGATACTGATGGAAAGAGGGACTCATCAGCAACATCCAGACCAATCCCCAGCTCCTCAGACCCAAGTTCAGCCAAATGATGGCCGAGATAAACGAGTAGGTTTTTCGAACTAACTTTTCTGCATTCCCGCTTAAGTGCACATGCTATACAATGGACTAGCCAAAACCTCCCCCCCCCCCCCCAACGCAACTTGGGCCCCAAATGAGGGCGTTTTTCGGTCTGACATTGAACGAAAATGCGCACAATCTTGATACTGTTGGAAAGAGGGACTCCTCAGCAACATCCCGACCAATTTGCAGCTCCTCAGACGCCAGTTCAGCCGAATGATGGCCGAGATAAGCGAGTATTTTTTTTCGAACTGATTTTTTCTGCATTTCCGCATGAGTGTACATGCTATACAATGGACTAGCCGAGACCCCCACCATGCAACTTGGGCCCCAAATGAGGGCGTTTTTCGGTCTGACATTGAACGAAAATGCGCACAATCTTGATACTGTTGGAAAGAGGGACTCCTCAGCAACATCCTGACCAATTTCCAGCTCCTCAGACGCCAGTTCAGCCGAATCATGGCCGAGATAAGCGAGTATTTTTTTTCGAACTGATTTTTTCTGCATTCCCGCAGGAGTGTACATGCTATACAATGGACTAGCCGAGAACCCCACCACCAAATGAGGGCGTTTTTCGGTCTGACATTGAACGAAATTGCGCACAATCTTGATACTGTTGGAAAGAGGGACTCCTCAGCAACATCCATACCAATTTCCAGCTCCGCAGGCCCAAGTTCAGCCAAATGATGGCCGAGATAAGCGAGTATTCTTTTTTCCGAACTGATTTTGTCTGCATTCCCGCATGAGTGTACATGCTATACAATGGACTAGCCGAGACCCCCACCATGCAACTTGGGCCCCAAATGAGGGCGTTTTTCGGTCTGACATTGAACGAAAATGCGCACAATCTTGATACTGTTGGAAAGAGGGACTCCTCAGCAACATCCCGACCAATTTCCAGCTCCTCAGACGCCAGTTCAGCCGAATCATGGCCGAGATAAGCGAGTATTTTTTTTCGAACTGATTTTTTCTGCATTCCCGCAGGAGTGTACATGCTATACAATGGACTAGCCGAGAACCCCACCACCAAATGAGGGCGTTTTTCGGTCTGACATTGAACGAAATTGCGCACAATCTTGATACTGTTGGAAAGAGGGACTCCTCAGCAACATCCATACCAATTTCCAGCTCCGCAGGCCCAAGTTCAGCCAAATGATGGCCGAGATAAGCGAGTATTCTTTTTTCCGAACTGATTTTGTCTGCATTCCCGCATGAGTGTACATGCTATACAATGGACTAGCCGAGACCCCCACCATGCAACTTGGGCCCCAAATGAGGGCGTTTTTCGGTCTGACATTGAACGAAAATGCGCACAATCTTGATACTGTTGGAAAGAGGGACTCCTCAGCAACATCCCGACCAATTTCCAGCTCCTCAGACGCCAGTTCAGCCGAATGATGGCCGAGATCAGCGAGTATTTTTTTTCGAACTGATTTTGTCTGCATTCCCGCTTGAGTGTACATGCTATACAATGGACTAGCCGAGAACCCCACCACCAAAGAGGGCGTTTTTCGGTCTGACGTTGAACGAAACTGCGGACAATCTTGATACTGATGGAAAGAGGGACCTCATCAGCAACATCCAGACCAATCCCCAGCTCCTCAGACCCAAGTTCAGCCAAATGATGGCCGAGATAAGCGAGTAGGTTGTTTAAACTAATTTTATTCCATTCCCGCATAAGTGCACTTGCTATACAATAGACTAACCGAGACCCCCACCACGCAACTTAAACCCCAAATGAGGGCGTTTTTCGGTCTGACATTGAACGAAATTGCGCACAATCTTGATACTGTTGGAAAGAGGGACTCCTCAGCAACATCCATACCAATTTTCAGCTCCTCAGACGCCAGTTCAGCCGAATGATTGCCGAGAAAAGCGTGTATTTTTTTTCGAACTGATTTTTTCTACATTCCCGCATGAGTGTACATGCTATACAATGGACTAGCCGAGACCCCCACCATGCAACTTGGGCCCCAAATGAGGGCGTTGTTCGGTCTGACATTGAACGAAAATGCGCACAATCTTGATACTGTTGGAAAGAGGGACTCCTCAGCAACATCCCGACCAATTTACAGCTCCTCAGACGCCAGTTCAGCCGAATGATGGCCGAGATAAGCGAGTATTTTTTTTCGAACTGATTTTTTCTGCATTCCCGCAGGAGTGTACATGCTATACAATAGACTAGCCGAGAACCCCACCATCAAATGAGGGCGTTTTTCGGTCTGACGTTGACCGAAACTGCGCACAATCTTGATACTGATGGAAAGAGGGACTCATCAGCAACATCCAGACCAATCCCCAGCTCCTCAGACCCAAGTTCAGCCAAATGATGGCCGAGATAAACGAGTAGGTTTTTCGAACTAACTTTTCTGCATTCCCGCTTAAGTGCACATGCTATACAATGGACTAGCCAAAACCTCCCCCCCCCCCCCCCCCCAACGCAACTTGGGCCCCAAATGAGGGCGTTTTTCGGTCTGACATTGAACGAAAATGCGCACAATCTTGATACTGTTGGAAAGAGGGACTCCTCAGCAACATCCCGACCAATTTGCAGCTCCTCAGACGCCAGTTCAGCCGAATGATGGCCGAGATAAGCGAGTATTTTTTTTCGAACTGATTTTTTCTGCATTTCCGCATGAGTGTACATGCTATACAATGGACTAGCCGAGACCCCCACCATGCAACTTGGGCCCCAAATGAGGGCGTTTTTCGGTCTGACATTGAACGAAAATGCGCACAATCTTGATACTGTTGGAAAGAGGGACTCCTCAGCAACATCCTGACCAATTTCCAGCTCCTCAGACGCCAGTTCAGCCGAATCATGGCCGAGATAAGCGAGTATTTTTTTTCGAACTGATTTTTTCTGCATTCCCGCAGGAGTGTACATGCTATACAATGGACTAGCCGAGAACCCCACCACCAAATGAGGGCGTTTTTCGGTCTGACATTGAACGAAATTGCGCACAATCTTGATACTGTTGGAAAGAGGGACTCCTCAGCAACATCCATACCAATTTCCAGCTCCGCAGGCCCAAGTTCAGCCAAATGATGGCCGAGATAAGCGAGTATTCTTTTTTCCGAACTGATTTTGTCTGCATTCCCGCATGAGTGTACATGCTATACAATGGACTAGCCGAGACCCCCACCATGCAACTTGGGCCCCAAATGAGGGCGTTTTTCGGTCTGACATTGAACGAAAATGCGCACAATCTTGATACTGTTGGAAAGAGGGACTCCTCAGCAACATCCCGACCAATTTCCAGCTCCTCAGACGCCAGTTCAGCCGAATGATGGCCGAGATCAGCGAGTATTTGTTTTCGAACTGATTTTGTCTGCATTCCCGCTTGAGTGTACATGCTATACAATGGACTAGCCGAGAACCCCACCACCAAAGAGGGCGTTTTTCGGTCTGACGTTGAACGAAACTGCGGACAATCTTGATACTGATGGAAAGAGGGACCTCATCAGCAACATCCAGACCAATCCCCAGCTCCTCAGACCCAAGTTCAGCCAAATGATGGCCGAGATAAGCGAGTAGGTTGTTTAAACTAATTTTATTCCATTCCCGCATAAGTGCACTTGCTATACAATAGACTAACCGAGACCCCCACCACGCAACTTAAACCCCAAATGAGGGCGTTTTTCGGTCTGACATTGAACGAAATTGCGCACAATCTTGATACTGTTGGAAAGAGGGACTCCTCAGCAACATCCAGACCAATTTCCAGCTCCTCAGACGCCAGTTCAGCCGAGTGATGGCCGAGATAAGCGAGTATTTTTGTTCGAACTGATTTTTTCTGCATTCCTGCATGAGTGTACATGCTATACAATGGACTAGCCGAGAACCCCACCACCAAATGAGGGCGTTTTTCGGTCTGACGTTGACCGAAACTGCGCACAATCTTGATACTGATGGAAAGAGGGACTCATCAGCAACATCCAGACCAATCCCCAGCTCCTCAGACCCAAGTTCAGCCAAATGATGGCCGAGATAAGCGAGTAGGTTTTTTAAACTAATTTTTCTCCATTCCCGCATAAGTGCACTTGCTATACAATGGACTAGCCGAGACCCCCACCACGCAACTTGGGCCCCAAATGAGGGCGTTTTTCGGTCTGACACTGAACGAAAATGCGCACAATCTTGATACTGTTGGAAAGAGGGACTCCTCAGCAACATCCCGACCAATTTCCAGCTCCTCAGACGCCAGTTCAGCCGAATGATGGCCGAGATAAGCGAGTATTTTTTTTCGAACTGATTTTGTCTGCATTCCCGCATGAGTGTACATGCTATACAATGGACTAGCCGAGACCCCCACCATGCAACTTGGGCCCCAAATGAGGGCGTTTTTCGGTCTGACATTGAACGAAAATGCGCACAATCTTGATACTGTTGGAAAGAGGGACTCCTCAGCAACATCCCGACCAATTTCCAGCTCCTCAGACGCCAGTTCAGCCGAATGATGGCCGAGATCAGCGAGTATTTTTTTCGAACTGATTTTGTCTGCATTCCCGCATGAGTGTACATGCTATACAATGGACTAGCCGAGAACCCCACCACCAAAGAGGGCGTTTTTCGGTCTCACGTTGAACGAAACTGCGCACAATCTTGATACTGATGGAAAGAGGGACCTCATCAGCAACATCCAGACCAATCCCCAGCTCCTCAGACCCAAGTTCAGCCAAATGATGGCCGAGATAAGCGAGTAGGTTGTTTAAACTAATTTTATTGCATTCCCGCATAAGTGCACTTGCTATACAATGGACTAACCGAGACCCCCACCACGCAACTTGGGCCCCAAATGAGGGCGTTTTTCGGTCTGACATTGAACGAAATTGCGCACAATCTTGATACTGTTGGAAAGAGGGACTCCTCAGCAACATCCAGACCAATTTCCAGCTCCGCAGGCCCAAGTTCAGCCAAATGATTGCCGAGATAAGCGAGTAGTTCTTTTTCCGAACTGATTTTGTCTGCATTCCCGCATGAGTGTACATGCTATACAATGGACTAGCCGAGACCCCCACCACGCAACTTGGGCCCCAAAGGAGGGCGTTTTTTCTGTCTGACATTGAACGAAAATGCGCACAATCTTGATACTGTTGGAAAGAGAGACTCATCAGCAACATCCAGACCAATCCCCAGCTCCTCAGACCCAAGTTCAGCCAAATGATGGCCGAGATAAGCGAGTAGGTTTTTAAACTAATTTTTCTCCATTCCCGCATAAGTGCACTTGCTATACAATGGACTAGCCGAGACCCGCACCACGCAACTTGGGCCCCAAATGAGGGCGTTTTTCGGTCTGACATTGAACGAAATTGCGCACAATCTTGATACTGTTGGAAAGAGGGACTCCTCAGCAACATCCATACCAATTTCCAGCTCCTCAGACGCCAGTTCAGCCGAATGATTGCCGAGAAAAGCGTGTATTTTTTTTCGAACTGATTTTTTCTACATTCCCGCATGAGTGTACATGCTATACAATGGACTAGCCGAGACCCCCACCATGCAACTTGGGCCCCAAATGAGGGCGTTGTTCGGTCTGACATTGAACGAAAATGCGCACAATCTTGATACTGTTGGAAAGAGGGACTCCTCAGCAACATCCCGACCAATTTACAGCTCCTCAGACGCCAGTTCAGCCGAATGATGGCCGAGATAAGCGAGTATTTTTTTTCGAACTGATTTTTTCTGCATTCCCGCAGGAGTGTACATGCTATACAATGGACTAGCCGAGAACCCCACCACCAAATGAGGGCGTTTTTCGGTCTGACGTTGACCGAAACTGCGCACAATCTTGATACTGATGGAAAGAGGGACTCATCAGCAACATCCAGACCAATCCCCAGCTCCTCAGACCCAAGTTCAGCCAAATGATGGCCGAGATAAGCAAGTAGGTTTTTTAAACTAATTTTTCTCCATTCCCACATAAGTGCACTTGCTATACAATGGACTAGCCGAGACCCCCACCACGCAACTTGGGCCCCAAATGAGGGCGTTTTTCGGTCTGACATTGAACGAAATTGCGCACAATCTTGATACTGTTGGAAAGAGGGACTCCTCAGCAACATCCATACCAATTTCCAGCCCCGCAGGCCCAAGTTCAGCCAAATGATGGCCGAGATAAGCGAGTATTCTTTTTTCCGAACTGATTTTGTCTGCATTCCCGCATGAGTGTACATGCTATACAATGGACTAGCCGAGACCCCCACCACGCAACTTGGGCCCCAAAGGAGGGCGTTTTTTCGGTCTGACATTGAACGAAAATGCGCACAATCTTGATACTGTTGGAAAGAGAGACTCCTCAGCAACATCCAGACCAATTTCCAGCTCCTCAGTCGCCAGTTCAGCCGAATGATTGCCGAGAAAAGCGAGTATTTTTTTCGAACTGATTTTTTCTACTTTCCCGCATGAGTGTACATGCTATACAATGGACTAGCCGGGAACCCCACACCAAATGAGGGCGTTTTTCGGTCTGACGTTGAACGAAACTGCGCACAATCTTGATACTGATGGAAAGAGGGACTCATCAGCAACATCTAGACCAATCCCCAGCTCCTCAGACCCAAGTTCAGCTAAATGATGGCCGAGATAAGCGAGTAGGTTTTTTAAACTAATTTTTCTCCATTCCCGCATAAGTGCACTTGCTATACAATGGACTAGCCAAGACATCCACCACGCAACTTGGGCCCCAAATGAGGGCGTTTTTCGGTCTGACATTGAACGAAATTGCGCACAATCTTGATACTGTTGGAAAGAGGGACTCCTCAGCAACATCCATACCAATTTCCAGCTCCGCAGGCCCAAGTTCAGCCAAATGATGGCCGAGATAAGCGAGTAGTTTTTTTTCCGAACTGATTTTGTCTGCATTCCCGCATGAGTGTACATGCTAAACAATGGACTAGCCGAGACCCCCACCATGCAACTTGGGTCCCAAATGAGGGCGTTTTTCGGTCTGACATTGAACGAAAATGCGCACAATCTTGATACTGTTGGAAAGAGGGACTCCTCAGCAAAATCCCGACCAATTTCCAGCTCCTCAGACGCCAGTTCAGCCGAATGATGGCCGAGATCAGCGAGTATTTCTTTTCGAACTGATTTTGTCTGCATTCCCGCATGAGTGTACATGCTATACAATGGACTAGCCGAGAACCCCACCACCAAAGAGGGCGTTTTTCGGTCTGACGTTGAACGAAACTGCGCACAATCTTGATACTGATGGAAAGAGGGACCTCATCAGCAACATCCAGACCAATCCCCAGCTCCTCAGACCCAAGTTCAGCCAAATGATGGCCGAGATAAGCGAGTAGGTTGTTTAAACTAATTTTATTGCATTCCCGCATAAGTGCACTTGCTATACAATGGACTAACCGAGACCCCCACCACGCAACTTGGGCCCCAAATGAGGGCGTTTTTCGGTCTGACATTGAACGAAATTGCGCACAATCTTGATACTGTTGGAAAGAGGGACTCCTCAGCAACATCCAGACCAATTTCCAGCTCCGCAGGCCCAAGTTCAGCCAAATGATTGCCGAGATAAGCGAGTAGTTCTTTTTCCGAACTGATTTTGTCTGCATTCCCGCATGAGTGTACATGCTATACAATGGACTAGCCGAGACCCCCACCACGCAACTTGGGCCCCAAAGGAGGGCGTTTTTTCTGTCTGACATTGAACGAAAATGCGCACAATCTTGATACTGTTGGAAAGAGAGACTCATCAGCAACATCCAGACCAATCCCCAGCTCCTCAGACCCAAGTTCAGCCAAATGATGGCCGAGATAAGCGAGTAGGTTTTTAAACTAATTTTTCTCCATTCCCGCATAAGTGCACTTGCTATACAATGGACTAGCCGAGACCCGCACCACGCAACTTGGGCCCCAAATGAGGGCGTTTTTCGGTCTGACATTGAACGAAATTGCGCACAATCTTGATACTGTTGGAAAGAGGGACTCCTCAGCAACATCCATACCAATTTCCAGCTCCTCAGACGCCAGTTCAGCCGAATGATTGCCGAGAAAAGCGTGTATTTTTTTTCGAACTGATTTTTTCTACATTCCCGCATGAGTGTACATGCTATACAATGGACTAGCCGAGACCCCCACCATGCAACTTGGGCCCCAAATGAGGGCGTTGTTCGGTCTGACATTGAACGAAAATGCGCACAATCTTGATACTGTTGGAAAGAGGGACTCCTCAGCAACATCCCGACCAATTTACAGCTCCTCAGACGCCAGTTCAGCCGAATGATGGCCGAGATAAGCGAGTATTTTTTTTCGAACTGATTTTTTCTGCATTCCCGCAGGAGTGTACATGCTATACAATGGACTAGCCGAGAACCCCACCACCAAATGAGGGCGTTTTTCGGTCTGACGTTGACCGAAACTGCGCACAATCTTGATACTGATGGAAAGAGGGACTCATCAGCAACATCCAGACCAATCCCCAGCTCCTCAGACCCAAGTTCAGCCAAATGATGGCCGAGATAAGCAAGTAGGTTTTTTAAACTAATTTTTCTCCATTCCCACATAAGTGCACTTGCTATACAATGGACTAGCCGAGACCCCCACCACGCAACTTGGGCCCCAAATGAGGGCGTTTTTCGGTCTGACATTGAACGAAATTGCGCACAATCTTGATACTGTTGGAAAGAGGGACTCCTCAGCAACATCCATACCAATTTCCAGCCCCGCAGGCCCAAGTTCAGCCAAATGATGGCCGAGATAAGCGAGTATTCTTTTTTCCGAACTGATTTTGTCTGCATTCCCGCATGAGTGTACATGCTATACAATGGACTAGCCGAGACCCCCACCACGCAACTTGGGCCCCAAAGGAGGGCGTTTTTTCGGTCTGACATTGAACGAAAATGCGCACAATCTTGATACTGTTGGAAAGAGAGACTCCTCAGCAACATCCAGACCAATTTCCAGCTCCTCAGTCGCCAGTTCAGCCGAATGATTGCCGAGAAAAGCGAGTATTTTTTTCGAACTGATTTTTTCTACTTTCCCGCATGAGTGTACATGCTATACAATGGACTAGCCGGGAACCCCACACCAAATGAGGGCGTTTTTCGGTCTGACGTTGAACGAAACTGCGCACAATCTTGATACTGATGGAAAGAGGGACTCATCAGCAACATCTAGACCAATCCCCAGCTCCTCAGACCCAAGTTCAGCTAAATGATGGCCGAGATAAGCGAGTAGGTTTTTTAAACTAATTTTTCTCCATTCCCGCATAAGTGCACTTGCTATACAATGGACTAGCCAAGACATCCACCACGCAACTTGGGCCCCAAATGAGGGCGTTTTTCGGTCTGACATTGAACGAAATTGCGCACAATCTTGATACTGTTGGAAAGAGGGACTCCTCAGCAACATCCATACCAATTTCCAGCTCCGCAGGCCCAAGTTCAGCCAAATGATGGCCGAGATAAGCGAGTAGTTTTTTTTCCGAACTGATTTTGTCTGCATTCCCGCATGAGTGTACATGCTAAACAATGGACTAGCCGAGACCCCCACCATGCAACTTGGGTCCCAAATGAGGGCGTTTTTCGGTCTGACATTGAACGAAAATGCGCACAATCTTGATACTGTTGGAAAGAGGGACTCCTCAGCAAAATCCCGACCAATTTCCAGCTCCTCAGACGCCAGTTCAGCCGAATGATGGCCGAGATCAGCGAGTATTTCTTTTCGAACTGATTTTGTCTGCATTCCCGCATGAGTGTACATGCTATACAATGGACTAGCCGAGAACCCCACCACCAAAGAGGGCGTTTTTCGGTCTGACGTTGAACGAAACTGCGCACAATCTTGATACTGATGGAAAGAGGGACCTCATCAGCAACATCCAGACCAATCCCCAGCTCCTCAGACCCAAGTTCAGCCAAATGATGGCCGAGATAAGCGAGTAGGTTGTTTAAACTCATTTTTTCTGCATTCCCGCATGAGTGTACATGCTATACAATGGACTAGCCGAGACCCCCACTACGCAACTTGGGCCCCAAAGGAGGGCGTTTTTCGGTGTGACATTGAACGAAATTGCGCAAAATCATGATACTGATGGAAAGAGGGATTCCTCAGCAACATCCCGACCAATTTCCAGCTCCACAGACGCCAGTTCAGCCGAGTGATGGCCGAGATAAGCGAGTATTTTTGTTCGAACTGATTTTTTTCTGCTTTCCTGCATGAGTGTACATGCTATACAATGGACTAACCGAGAACCCCACCACCAAATGAGGGCGTTTTTCGGTCTGACGTTGACCGAAACTGCGCACAATCTTGATACTGATGGAAAGAGGGACTCATCAGCAACATCTAGACCAATCCCCAGCTCCTCAGACCCAAGTTCAGCTAAATGATGGCCGAGATAAGCGAGTAGGTTTTTTAAACTAATTTTTCTCCATTCCCGCATAAGTGCACTTGCTATACAATGGACTAGCCGAGACATCCACCACGCAACTTGGGCCCCAAATGAGGGCGTTTTTCGGTCTGACATTGAACGAAATTGCGCACAATCTTGATACTGTTGGAAAGAGGGACTCCTCAGCAACATCCATACCAATTTCCAGCTCCGCAGGCCCAAGTTCAGCCAAATGATGGCCGAGATAAGCGAGTAGTTTTTTTTCGAACTGATTTTGTCTGCATTCCCGCATGAGTGTACATGCTAAACAATGGACTAGCCGAGACCCCCACCATGCAACTTGGGTCCCAAATGAGGGCGTTTTTCGGTCTGACATTGAACGAAAATGCGCACAATCTTGATACTGTTGGAAAGAGGGACTCCTCAGGAA
This sequence comes from Hippasteria phrygiana, assembly GCA_037893225.1. Lineage (NCBI taxonomy): Eukaryota > Metazoa > Echinodermata > Asteroidea > Valvatida > Goniasteridae > Hippasteria > Hippasteria phrygiana. The sequence continues at coordinate 1,712,303 of JAZGUH010000197.1, forward strand.
AATCCCGACCAATTTCCAGCTCCTCAGACGCCAGTTCAGCCGAATGATGGTCGAGATAAGCGAGTATTTTTTTTCGAACTGATTTTGTCTGCATTCCCGCATGAGTGTACATGCTATACAATGGACTAGCCGAGACCCCCACCATGCAACTTGGGCCCCAAATGAGGGCGTTTTTCGGTCTGACATTGAACGAAAATGCGCACAATCTTGATACTGTTGGAAAGAGGGACTCCTCAGCAACATCCCGACCAATTTCCAGCTCCTCAGACGCCAGTTCAGCCGAATGATGGCCGAGATAAGCGAGTATTTTTTTTCGAACTGATTTTTTCTGCATTCCCGCATGAGTGTACATGCTATACAATGGACTAGCCGAGACCCCCACCACGCAACTTGGGCCCCAAAGGAGGGCGTTTTTTCTGTCTGACATTGAACGAAAATGCGCACAATCTTGATACTGTTGGAAAGAGAGACTCATCAGCAACATCCAGACCAATCCCCAGCTCCTCAGACCCAAGTTCAGCCAAATGATGGCCGAGATAAGCGAGTAGGTTTTTAAACTAATTTTTCTCCATTCCCGCATAAGTGCACTTGCTATACAATGGACTAGCCGAGACCCGCACCACGCAACTTGGGCCCCAAATGAGGGCGTTTTTCGGTCTGACATTGAACGAAATTGCGCACAATCTTGATACTGTTGGAAAGAGGGACTCCTCAGCAACATCCATACCAATTTCCAGCTCCTCAGACGCCAGTTCAGCCGAATGATTGCCGAGAAAAGCGTGTATTTTTTTTCGAACTGATTTTTTCTACATTCCCGCATGAGTGTACATGCTATACAATGGACTAGCCGAGACCCCCACCATGCAACTTGGGCCCCAAATGAGGGCGTTGTTCGGTCTGACATTGAACGAAAATGCGCACAATCTTGATACTGTTGGAAAGAGGGACTCCTCAGCAACATCCCGACCAATTTACAGCTCCTCAGACGCCAGTTCAGCCGAATGATGGCCGAGATAAGCGAGTATTTTTTTTCGAACTGATTTTTTCTGCATTCCCGCAGGAGTGTACATGCTATACAATGGACTAGCCGAGAACCCCACCACCAAATGAGGGCGTTTTTCGGTCTGACGTTGACCGAAACTGCGCACAATCTTGATACTGATGGAAAGAGGGACTCATCAGCAACATCCAGACCAATCCCCAGCTCCTCAGACCCAAGTTCAGCCAAATGATGGCCGAGATAAGCAAGTAGGTTTTTTAAACTAATTTTTCTCCATTCCCACATAAGTGCACTTGCTATACAATGGACTAGCCGAGACCCCCACCACGCAACTTGGGCCCCAAATGAGGGCGTTTTTCGGTCTGACATTGAACGAAATTGCGCACAATCTTGATACTGTTGGAAAGAGGGACTCCTCAGCAACATCCATACCAATTTCCAGCCCCGCAGGCCCAAGTTCAGCCAAATGATGGCCGAGATAAGCGAGTATTCTTTTTTCCGAACTGATTTTGTCTGCATTCCCGCATGAGTGTACATGCTATACAATGGACTAGCCGAGACCCCCACCACGCAACTTGGGCCCCAAAGGAGGGCGTTTTTTCGGTCTGACATTGAACGAAAATGCGCACAATCTTGATACTGTTGGAAAGAGAGACTCCTCAGCAACATCCAGACCAATTTCCAGCTCCTCAGTCGCCAGTTCAGCCGAATGATTGCCGAGAAAAGCGAGTATTTTTTTCGAACTGATTTTTTCTACTTTCCCGCATGAGTGTACATGCTATACAATGGACTAGCCGGGAACCCCACACCAAATGAGGGCGTTTTTCGGTCTGACGTTGAACGAAATTGCGCACAATCTTGATACTGATGGAAAGAGGGACTCATCAGCAACATCTAGACCAATCCCCAGCTCCTCAGACCCAAGTTCAGCTAAATGATGGCCGAGATAAGCGAGTAGGTTTTTTAAACTAATTTTTCTCCATTCCCGCATAAGTGCACTTGCTATACAATGGACTAGCCAAGACATCCACCACGCAACTTGGGCCCCAAATGAGGGCGTTTTTCGGTCTGACATTGAACGAAATTGCGCACAATCTTGATACTGTTGGAAAGAGGGACTCCTCAGCAACATCCATACCAATTTCCAGCTCCGCAGGCCCAAGTTCAGCCAAATGATGGCCGAGATAAGCGAGTAGTTTTTTTTCCGAACTGATTTTGTCTGCATTCCCGCATGAGTGTACATGCTAAACAATGGACTAGCCGAGACCCCCACCATGCAACTTGGGTCCCAAATGAGGGCGTTTTTCGGTCTGACATTGAACGAAAATGCGCACAATCTTGATACTGTTGGAAAGAGGGACTCCTCAGCAAAATCCCGACCAATTTCCAGCTCCTCAGACGCCAGTTCAGCCGAATGATGGCCGAGATCAGCGAGTATTTCTTTTCGAACTGATTTTGTCTGCATTCCCGCATGAGTGTACATGCTATACAATGGACTAGCCGAGAACCCCACCACCAAAGAGGGCGTTTTTCGGTCTGACGTTGAACGAAACTGCGCACAATCTTGATACTGATGGAAAGAGGGACCTCATCAGCAACATCCAGACCAATCCCCAGCTCCTCAGACCCAAGTTCAGCCAAATGATGGCCGAGATAAGCGAGTAGGTTGTTTAAACTAATTTTATTGCATTCCCGCATAAGTGCACTTGCTATACAATGGACTAACCGAGACCCCCACCACGCAACTTGGGCCCCAAATGAGGGCGTTTTTCGGTCTGACATTGAACGAAATTGCGCACAATCTTGATACTGTTGGAAAGAGGGACTCCTCAGCAACATCCAGACCAATTTCCAGCTCCGCAGGCCCAAGTTCAGCCAAATGATTGCCGAGATAAGCGAGTAGTTCTTTTTCCGAACTGATTTTGTCTGCATTCCCGCATGAGTGTACATGCTATACAATGGACTAGCCGAGACCCCCACCACGCAACTTGGGCCCCAAAGGAGGGCGTTTTTTCTGTCTGACATTGAACGAAAATGCGCACAATCTTGATACTGTTGGAAAGAGAGACTCATCAGCAACATCCAGACCAATCCCCAGCTCCTCAGACCCAAGTTCAGCCAAATGATGGCCGAGATAAGCGAGTAGGTTTTTAAACTAATTTTTCTCCATTCCCGCATAAGTGCACTTGCTATACAATGGACTAGCCGAGACCCGCACCACGCAACTTGGGCCCCAAATGAGGGCGTTTTTCGGTCTGACATTGAACGAAATTGCGCACAATCTTGATACTGTTGGAAAGAGGGACTCCTCAGCAACATCCATACCAATTTCCAGCTCCTCAGACGCCAGTTCAGCCGAATGATTGCCGAGAAAAGCGTGTATTTTTTTTCGAACTGATTTTTTCTACATTCCCGCATGAGTGTACATGCTATACAATGGACTAGCCGAGACCCCCACCATGCAACTTGGGCCCCAAATGAGGGCGTTGTTCGGTCTGACATTGAACGAAAATGCGCACAATCTTGATACTGTTGGAAAGAGGGACTCCTCAGCAACATCCCGACCAATTTACAGCTCCTCAGACGCCAGTTCAGCCGAATGATGGCCGAGATAAGCGAGTATTTTTTTTCGAACTGATTTTTTCTGCATTCCCGCAGGAGTGTACATGCTATACAATGGACTAGCCGAGAACCCCACCACCAAATGAGGGCGTTTTTCGGTCTGACGTTGACCGAAACTGCGCACAATCTTGATACTGATGGAAAGAGGGACTCATCAGCAACATCCAGACCAATCCCCAGCTCCTCAGACCCAAGTTCAGCCAAATGATGGCCGAGATAAGCAAGTAGGTTTTTTAAACTAATTTTTCTCCATTCCCACATAAGTGCACTTGCTATACAATGGACTAGCCGAGACCCCCACCACGCAACTTGGGCCCCAAATGAGGGCGTTTTTCGGTCTGACATTGAACGAAATTGCGCACAATCTTGATACTGTTGGAAAGAGGGACTCCTCAGCAACATCCATACCAATTTCCAGCCCCGCAGGCCCAAGTTCAGCCAAATGATGGCCGAGATAAGCGAGTATTCTTTTTTCCGAACTGATTTTGTCTGCATTCCCGCATGAGTGTACATGCTATACAATGGACTAGCCGAGACCCCCACCACGCAACTTGGGCCCCAAAGGAGGGCGTTTTTTCGGTCTGACATTGAACGAAAATGCGCACAATCTTGATACTGTTGGAAAGAGAGACTCCTCAGCAACATCCAGACCAATTTCCAGCTCCTCAGTCGCCAGTTCAGCCGAATGATTGCCGAGAAAAGCGAGTATTTTTTTCGAACTGATTTTTTCTACTTTCCCGCATGAGTGTACATGCTATACAATGGACTAGCCGGGAACCCCACACCAAATGAGGGCGTTTTTCGGTCTGACGTTGAACGAAACTGCGCACAATCTTGATACTGATGGAAAGAGGGACTCATCAGCAACATCTAGACCAATCCCCAGCTCCTCAGACCCAAGTTCAGCTAAATGATGGCCGAGATAAGCGAGTAGGTTTTTTAAACTAATTTTTCTCCATTCCCGCATAAGTGCACTTGCTATACAATGGACTAGCCAAGACATCCACCACGCAACTTGGGCCCCAAATGAGGGCGTTTTTCGGTCTGACATTGAACGAAATTGCGCACAATCTTGATACTGTTGGAAAGAGGGACTCCTCAGCAACATCCATACCAATTTCCAGCTCCGCAGGCCCAAGTTCAGCCAAATGATGGCCGAGATAAGCGAGTAGTTTTTTTTCCGAACTGATTTTGTCTGCATTCCCGCATGAGTGTACATGCTAAACAATGGACTAGCCGAGACCCCCACCATGCAACTTGGGTCCCAAATGAGGGCGTTTTTCGGTCTGACATTGAACGAAAATGCGCACAATCTTGATACTGTTGGAAAGAGGGACTCCTCAGCAAAATCCCGACCAATTTCCAGCTCCTCAGACGCCAGTTCAGCCGAATGATGGCCGAGATCAGCGAGTATTTCTTTTCGAACTGATTTTGTCTGCATTCCCGCATGAGTGTACATGCTATACAATGGACTAGCCGAGAACCCCACCACCAAAGAGGGCGTTTTTCGGTCTGACGTTGAACGAAACTGCGCACAATCTTGATACTGATGGAAAGAGGGACCTCATCAGCAACATCCAGACCAATCCCCAGCTCCTCAGACCCAAGTTCAGCCAAATGATGGCCGAGATAAGCGAGTAGGTTGTTTAAACTCATTTTTTCTGCATTCCCGCATGAGTGTACATGCTATACAATGGACTAGCCGAGACCCCCACTACGCAACTTGGGCCCCAAAGGAGGGCGTTTTTCGGTGTGACATTGAACGAAATTGCGCAAAATCATGATACTGATGGAAAGAGGGATTCCTCAGCAACATCCCGACCAATTTCCAGCTCCACAGACGCCAGTTCAGCCGAGTGATGGCCGAGATAAGCGAGTATTTTTGTTCGAACTGATTTTTTTCTGCTTTCCTGCATGAGTGTACATGCTATACAATGGACTAACCGAGAACCCCACCACCAAATGAGGGCGTTTTTCGGTCTGACGTTGACCGAAACTGCGCACAATCTTGATACTGATGGAAAGAGGGACTCATCAGCAACATCTAGACCAATCCCCAGCTCCTCAGACCCAAGTTCAGCTAAATGATGGCCGAGATAAGCGAGTAGGTTTTTTAAACTAATTTTTCTCCATTCCCGCATAAGTGCACTTGCTATACAATGGACTAGCCGAGACATCCACCACGCAACTTGGGCCCCAAATGAGGGCGTTTTTCGGTCTGACATTGAACGAAATTGCGCACAATCTTGATACTGTTGGAAAGAGGGACTCCTCAGCAACATCCATACCAATTTCCAGCTCCGCAGGCCCAAGTTCAGCCAAATGATGGCCGAGATAAGCGAGTAGTTTTTTTTCGAACTGATTTTGTCTGCATTCCCGCATGAGTGTACATGCTAAACAATGGACTAGCCGAGACCCCCACCATGCAACTTGGGTCCCAAATGAGGGCGTTTTTCGGTCTGACATTGAACGAAAATGCGCACAATCTTGATACTGTTGGAAAGAGGGACTCCTCAGGAAAATCCCGACCAATTTCCAGCTCCTCAGACGCCAGTTCAGCCGAATGATGGTCGAGATAAGCGAGTATTTTTTTTCGAACTGATTTTGTCTGCATTCCCGCATGAGTGTACATGCTATACAATGGACTAGCCGAGACCCCCACCATGCAACTTGGGCCCCAAATGAGGGCGTTTTTCGGTCTGACATTGAACGAAAATGCGCACAATCTTGATACTGTTGGAAAGAGGGACTCCTCAGCAACATCCCGACCAATTTCCAGCTCCTCAGACGCCAGTTCAGCCGAATGATGGCCGAGATAAGCGAGTATTTTTTTTCGAACTGATTTTTTCTGCATTCCCGCAGGAGTGTACATGCTATATAATGGACTAGCCGAGAACCCCACCACCAAATGAGGGCGTTTTTCGGTCTGACGTTGACCGAAACTGCGCACAATCTTGATACTGATGGAAAGAGGGACTCATCAGCAACATCCAGACCAATCTCCAGCTCCTCAGACCCAAGTTCAGCCAAATGATGGCCGAGATAAGCGAGTAGGTTTTTTAAACTAATTTTTCTCCATTCCCGCATAAGTGCACTTGCTATACAATGGACTAGCCGAGACCCCCACCGGGCAACTTGGGCCCCAAATGAGGGCGTTTTTCGGTCTGACATTGAACGAAATTGCGCACAATCTTGATACTGTTGGAAAGAGGGACTCCTCAGCAACATCCATACCAATTTCCAGCTCCGCAGGCCCAAGTTCAGCCAAATGATGGCCGAGATAAGCGAGTATTCTTTTTTCCGAACTGATTTTGTCTGGATTCCCGCATGAGTGTACATGCTATACAATGGACTAGCCGAGACCCCCACCATGCAACTTGGGCCCCAAATGAGGGCGTTTTTCGGTCTGACATTGAACGAAAATGCGCACAATCTTGATACTGTTGGAAAGAGGGACTCCTCAGCAACATCCCGACCAATTTCCAGCTCCTCAGACGCCAGTTCAGCCGAATGATGGCCGAGATAAGCGAGTATTTTTTTTCGAACTGATTTTTTCTGCATTCCCGCATGAGTGTACATGCTATACAATGGACTAGCCGAGAACCCCACACCAAAGAGGGCGTTTTTCGGTCTGACGTTGAACGAAACTGCGCACAATCTTGATACTGATGGAAAGAGGGACTCATTAGCAACATCCAAACAAATCTCCAGCTCCTCAGACCTCAGTTCAGCTGAATGATGGCGGACATAAGCGAGTAGGTTTTTTGAACAAATTTTTCTGCATTCTAGCTTAAGTGCACAAGCTATACAATGGACTAGCCGAACCACCCCCCCCCCCCCCCCCCACGCAACTTGGGCCCCAAATTAGGGCGTTTTTCGATCTGATGTTGAACAAAATTGCGCACAATCTGGATACTGTTGGAAAGATGGACTCATTAGCAACATCCAAACCAATCAGCAGCTCCTCAGACCTCATTTCAGCCGAATGATGGCGGACATAAACGAGTAGGTTTTTCGAACTAACTTTTCTGCATTCCCGCTTAAGTGCACATGCTATACAATGGACTAGCCGAAACCTCCCCCCCCCAACGCAACTTGGGCCCCAAATTAAGGCGTTTTTCGGTCTGATGTTGAACGAAATTGCACACAATCTTGAAACTGTTGGAAAGAGGGACTGCTCAGCAACATCCCGACCAATTTCCAGCTCCACAGACGCCAGTTCAGCCGAATGATGGCCGAGATCAGCGAGTATTTTTTTTCGAACTGATTTTTTCTGCATTCCCGCATGAGTGTACATGGTATACAATGGACTAGCCGAGACCCCCACCACGCAACTTGGGCCCCAAAGGCGGGCGTTTTTCGGTGTGACATTGAACGAAATTGCGCAAAATCTTGATACTGATGGAAAGAGGGACTCCTCAGCAACATCCCGACCAATTTCCAGCTCCACAGACGCCAGTTCAGCCAAATGATGGCCGAGATAAGCGAGTAGTTTTTTTTCCGAACTGATTTTGTCTGCATTTACGCATTGGTGTACATGCTATACAATGGACTAGCCGAGACCCCCACCCATGCAACTTGGGCCCCAAATGAGGGCGTTTTTCGGTCTGACATTGAACGAAAATGCGCACAATCTTGATACTGTTGGAAAGAGGGACTCCTCAGCAACATCCCGACCAATTTCGAGCTCCTCAGACGCCAGTTCAGCCGAATGATGGCCGAGATAAGAGAGTATTTTTTTTCGAACTGATTTTGTCTGCATTCAGGCATGAGTGTACATGCTATACAATGGACAAGCCGAGAACCCACCACCAAAGAGGGCGTTTTTCGGTCTGACGTTGAACGAAACTGCGCACAATCTTGATACTGATGGAAAGAGGGACTCATTAGCAACATCCAAACAAATCTCCAGCTCCTCAGACCTCAGTTCAGCTGAATGAAGGCGGACATAAGCGAGTAGGTTTTTTGAACAAATTTGTCTGCATTCTAACTTAAGTGCACAAGCTATACAATGGACTAGCCGAACCCCCCCCCCCCCCTCCCCCACGCAACTTGGGCCCCAAATTAGGGCGTTTTTCGATCTGATGTTGAACGAAATTGCGCACAATCTTGATACTGTTGGAAAGAGGGACTCCTCAGCAACATCCAGAACAATCTCAAGCTCCTCAGACCCAGGTTCAGCCGAATGATAGCCGAAATAGGCGAGTATGTTTTTCGAAAGAATTTGTCTGCATTCCCGCATAAGTGCACATGCAATACAATGTACTAGCCGAGACCCCAACCACGCAACTTGGGCCCCAAATGAGGGCGTTTTTCGGTCTGACATTGAACGAAAATGCGCACAATCTTGATACTGTTGGAAAGAGGGACTCCTCAGCAACATCCCGACCAATTTCCAGCTCCTCAGACGCCAGTTCAGCCGAATGATGGCCGAGATAAGCGAGTATTTTTTTTCGAACTGATTTTTTCTGCATTCCCGCATGAGTGTACATGCTATACAATGGACTAGCCGAGAACCCCACCACCAAAGAGGGCGTTTTTCGGTCTGACGTTGAACGAAACTGCGCACAATCTTGATACTGATGGAAAGAGGGACCTCATCAGCAACATCCAGACCAATCCCCAGCTCCTCAGACCCAAGTTCAGCCAAATGATGGCCGAGATAAGCGAGTAGGTTGTTTAAACTAATTGTATTCCATTCCCGCATAAGTGCACTTGCTATACAATGGACTAACCGAGACCCCCACCACGCAACTTAAACCCCAAATGAGGGCGTTTTTCGGTCTGACATTGAACGAAATTGCGCACAATCTTGATACTGTTGGAAAGACGGACTCCTCAGCAACATCCAGACCAATTTCCAGCTCCTCAGACGCCAGTTCAGCCGAATGATGGCCGAGATAAGCGAGTATTTTTTTTTTAACTCATTTTTTCTGCATTCCCGCATGAGTGTACATGCTATACAATGGACTAGCCGAGACCCCCACCACGCAACTTGGGCCCCAAAGGAGGGCGTTTTTCGGTGTGACATTGAACGAAATTGCGCAAAATCATGATACTGATGGAAAGAGGGATTCCTCAGCAACATCCCGACCAATTTCCAGCTCCACAGACGCCAGTTCAGCCGAGTGATGGCCGAGATAAGCGAGTATTTTTGTTCGAACTGATTTTTTCTGCATTCCTGCATGAGTGTACATGCTTTACAATGGACTAGCCGAGAACCCCACCACCAAATGAGGGCGTTTTTCGGTCTGACGTTGACCGAAACTGCGCACAATCTTGATACTGATGGAAAGAGGGACTCATCAGCAACATCCAGACCAATCCCCAGCTCCTCAGACCTCAGTTCAGCTGAATGATGGCGGACATAAGCGAGCAGGTTTTTTGAACAAATTTTTCTGCATTCTAGCTTAAGTGCACAAGCTATACAATGGACTAGCCGAACCCCCCCCCCCGCCCCCCCCACGCAACTTCGGCCCCAAATTAGGGCGTTTTTCGGTCTGACGTTGAACGAAATTGCGCACAATCTTGATAATGATGGAAAGAGGGACTCATCAGCAACATCCAGACCAATCTCCAGCTCAACAGACACAAGGTCAGGAGAATGATGGCCGAGACAAGCGAGTAGGTTTTTCGAACAAATGTTCTGCATTATCGCATAAGTGTACATGCTATACAATGGACTAGCCGAGACCCCCACCACGCAACTTGGGCCCCAAATGATGGCGTATTTCGGTCTGACATTGAACGAAATTGCGCACAATCTTGATACTGATGGAAAGAGGGACTCCTCAGCAACATCCATACCAATTTCCAGCTCCACAGACCCCAGTTCAGCCGAATGATGGCCGAGATAAGCGAGTATGTTTTTCTAACGTATTTTTCTGCAATCCCGCATAAGTGCACATGCTATACAATGGACTAGCAGATAGAGACCCCCACCACGCAACTTAGGCCCAAAATGAGGGAATTTTTCGATCTGATGTTTAACCAAATTGCGCACAATCTTGATTTTGTTGGAAAGAGGGACTCCTCAGCAACATCCAGACCAATCTCCAGCTCCTCAGGCCCAAGTTCAGCCAAATTATGGCCGAGACAAGCGAGTAGGTTTTTCGAACGAATTTTAATGCATTCCCACATAAGTGCACATGATATACAATGGACTAGCCGAGACCCCCACCACGCAACTTAGGCCCAAAATAAGGAAATTGTTCAATCTGATGTTTAACTAAATTGCGCACAATCTTGACACTGATGGAAAGAGGGACTCCTCAGCAACATCCAGACCAATTTCCAGCTCCACAGACCCCAGTTCAGCCGAATGATGGCCGAGATAAGCGAGTAGGTTTTTCGAACGTATTTTTCTGCATTCCCGCATAAGTGCACATGCTATACAATGGACTAGCAGAGACCCCCACCACGCAACTTAGGCCCAAAATGAGGGAATTTTTTGCATCTGATGTTTAACCAAATTGCGCACAATCTTGATAATGTTGGAAAGAGGTACTCATCAGCAACATCCATTCCAATTTCCAGCTCCAAGGACCCCAGTTCAGCCGAATGGTGGCCGAGATAAGCGAGTAGGTTTCTCGAACGATTTTTTCTGCATTCCCGCATGAGTGCACATGCTATACAATGGACTAGCCGAGACCCCCACCACGCAACTTAGGCCCAAAATGAGGGAATTTGTCGATCTGTTTAACCAAATTGCGCACAATCTTGATTTTGTTGGAAAGAGGGACTCCTCAGCAACATCCATTCCAATTTCCAGCTCCAAGGACCCCAGTTCAGCCGAATGGTGGCCGAGATATGCGAGTAGTTTTTTTTTCAAACTGATTTTTTTCTGCATTCCCGATTAAGTGTACATGCTATGCAATGGATAGGCCAAGACACCCACAACGCAACGTGGGCCCCAAATGAGGACATTTTTCGATCTGACGTTGAACCAAATTGCGCACAATCTTGACTCTGTTGGAAAGTGGGACTCGTTAGCAACATCCAGACCAATCTCCAGCTCCTCAGACGCTAGTTCAGCCGAATGATGGCCGACATAAGCGAGTAGGGTTTTAGAACTAATTGTTCTGCATTCCCGCTTAAGTGCACATGCTATACAGTGGACTAGCCGAAACCACCCCATCCCCCCCCCCCCCCCCCCCCTCCACACAACCTGGGCACCAAATGAAGGCGTTTTTTGATCTGATTTTGAACGAAATAGCGCACAATCTTGATTCTGTTGGAAAGAGGGACTCCTCAGCAACATCCATTCCAATTTCCAGCTCCAAGGACCCCAGTTCAGCCGAATGGTGGCCGAGATAAGCGAGTAGTTTCTTTTTACTGATTTTTTTTTCTGCATTTCCGATTAAGTGTACATGCTGTACAAAGGACTAGCCGAGACCCCCACCACGCAACTTAGGCCCAAAATGAAGGGCGTTTTTCGATCTGATGTTAAACGAAATTGGGCACAATCTTGATACTGATGGAAAGAGGGACTCATCAGCAACATCCAGAACAATCTTCAGCTCCTCAGACCCAAGTTCAGCCAAATGATGGCCGAGACAAGCGAGTAGGTTTTTCGAACGAATTTTAATGCATTCCCACATAAGTGCACATGATATACAATGGACTAGCCGAGACCCCCACCACGCAACTTAGGCCCAAAATGAGGGAATTTTTCGATCTGATGTTTAACTAAATTGCGCACAATCTTGACACTGATGAAAAGAGACTCCTCAGCAACATCCAGACCAATTTCCAGCTCCACAGACCCCAGTTCAGCCGAATGCCCAGTAAACACAACATAAACGGCCCGATTATGGGCCAATTCCGGCTGCATTAACGGCCCAATGTTGGCTGCCAATAACGGCCCAGTACAATTTTGCACATTGGCGCATTATCGGCCCAATGCTGGCTGCCGGAACCGGGCCATTAACGTCCCTGTAATGGGCCGTTTTCATCAGCCAGCATATGGCCCGGTAGCCGGCATTGGCCCAGTATTGGCCTTTAATGGTCCATTAGCGGCTTATTACCGGCTCCGTTCCGTACCCCGTACCCACCCACCCACCCCCTTACCTGTACCCACCCCCCCACCCCCCCCCCCGTACCCGTCCCCGTCCCCCCCCCCTTCGTAACGGTACAGGCGTCCTCGACATACTGAACAATTATTTTGTTCTGAACGGGATCTAATCAGATGGAAGATACACCGGCCTTTGGCGGCCATCTCCCATTTCTTTCCTGATACAACCCTATTAGAATAATTGGGCACTGTACATCAAGTTATTGTGCCTGTGTCATTTGCAATTAATAACAACCTAGTCATTTACATTTTAGGAGACAGCAGAGATGTAGTTTGTTAAATTTACCTCAACAGTTTTTCGGTTTATTCTATACGAACACCACAATAAATGCAATTAAAGTTTAATAGAACCATTGCCTACCATTTTTCCGCGAACTGATATTATTAATCTTTGAAAGATTGTTGTAAAGTTACAGTTGTTAATGTTCTTTGTCAACAGGGTGTACTTCGGGACATACACTAAAGCTCTAAATGATTTACCGGTCAAATCTAGTTGTCACATGCAATCACTTTAAATTGAGTCAAAAGAAGGGGGGGGGATGTAGTGTCTTTAATACATGCACATAACATGCTAATTAGTTGATTCCTGACAAATGCATATGTACTATACATGTAATGGGGGATTTCATATGCATATAGGTAAAGTTCAGTTTTGCAGTGTTTAATATTTACAGGAACATTTGAAACCAAATTAAATGTACAGGCAATTTTACTGACAATGGGGCAGCAATTTTCCTATTAAGGTATTATGAAGTACACCACCAGGAGTGAATTCTTGAATTCCCTCCTGGTGAATGGATTTGATACATGTAGTATAGGAAAAGATTCTTGGAAAAATGGCAAGTGTGTCTACTTTTGTAAATGTAAATACATGTAAACATAATCTAGTCTCAGTGGCACTATTGAGAAACCAAAAGTGGCAAGAAAATCAATGGATTAGTTGTAAAAATAATTCTAACAATAATGTTCCCAATCATGGTATTATTAAACATGCCACCAGGAATGAATTCAAGAATTCACTACTATAGTGGTGTGTTGAAAATGGATGAAATGCCTAAAGATGCATTATTTTTCTATACTAATACAGTGGAACGCCGCTATAACCAACATCGCGGAATCCACAGATTTTGTTCAGTATAAACGATCATTCGGTATAGCGATTTTCAGCCACGGGTTACTTATTTAGGGACACATTGCCTTCAAATGTCATGAAATTTTGCTGTTTAGAAACGTTCCTTATCTTTGATAAGAGTTGTTCATGCAAAAAAACACGTATAATGTGTTATAATTAGTGAGTAGTAATTACAAAAAGAAAAATTGTGCGCTTACCCCTGACATCTGACCCGCGAAACATAGACTTATTTCTAGTCTTAAATACCACCGTCTAAATAATGCGCAAAATACGCTGTAAGAGTCTTTAGGCTGGCACCGCAGCCAGTGGCCTTGTGAACCTATCGGATGATCGCCAGGTACAATTCTCTGGCTCGCGACACATATCGCCAGTGCATGCTGCGCGCCGTGCCACCACAGTACATCAAAATGGATCAACAGAACGTACTTCAACCAGATGCGACTGGAAATACGACTGGTGAACATGGTCCGCCATTTTGTGGAGTAAAAAATTTGGTTCTACAAAATGGCGGACCGTTATTTGTCACGAAATTAAACAAAAACCACGCAATTTGAAGGGATAGTTATGTGAATCTTTATATTCTACTTTTCAAAAAGCTTCCCAACCATATCCATTTAAGTTTTATAGCGTAAATCGCAACATCCAAAGCAATGTGTCCCTTTAAGGATTACTTTAAACATGTGCCGGCTATTGAATCATGTAATTACATGTTCATACATTCTAAAGCAACAGTTGGCTTTTCATAATAGCCACCTGTCACTCTTCAACATGAAGCTGCGGCCGTTTGGGAATTACAAACAGCCCAAATACCCTGTACATTTTTTTATCCGTTTTTTTTCCCCAACAACAATGTTTGGTAAGTTTTGTACACAAAATTTGGGAGCCAAGGATGATGTTCGGTATAGCCGAATGTTCGGTATAGCAGTGTTTAGTATAGCGGAGTTCCACTGTAATGTCTTTCTCCCAGATTCAATGTCCGACTTCAGGCAATCAAAGAATTCCTGTGTAAAATGCCCATGTAGAATGGTCTAATCAGCTGTTTCTGCCACTGCCCTCTGCTCTCTCTCTGTTTACGACCTCCGTGTTTGTCACTGGCGCCCCTCAGCAACACCATTACCTCTCTCTGGACTTCCACTGAAGAGGTCTTTAGTGTTGGCATCTTTGTTACAGCTCCTGTAAAATGAAATGTAATGAATATCAAATCAAAGCAAATAGAATGGATCTTGAGAACTCGCAGGATTAGCCAATTTTATTGATGTGGATTCCTGAAGATGGAATGCATTCCCAATCTGCTGATGTCCAACATTTATTTCATTTTTTATGAAGCACAATAAGACTTTGTGATATTTCCACTGAACTTGTGTTGCTTCCACAAAACTGATGGGCTATGAGATTTAGGATAACTGTAAAAGGGATGCTGTTGAAGTCCTGTACAAGCTATAAAATCAGGGTCCGTTTGATCCTCCGAAGGTTCATTAATCCGAAGGGTCGGTAGTCCAAAGGTTTGAATGTCCGAAATGACAATAGGGTCCGATAGTCTGAAATGATAATAGGGTTCGATAGTCCGTTTATATTGTCCATTCATACTATACACATTAATGTTGATTCGGACTATCGAACCTCACTGTCAATTCAGAATATCAAACCTTCTTGTTGATTCGGACAATCGAGCTGTAACATCTATTCAGACTATCGAGCCTTCGGACCTTATTCAATTTTTGGAAAAGCAAACCTTTGGACTTAAAGAAACCTTTAGACTAAAGCCCCGGTCCCACTAGGACCTGCGATTTCCTGCAACCAGTTCAGTCGTGCGACAAGGCCAGTCGTGGGTAGTCGTGGATATTTCCTGCGATTTGAGCCTAGCAGTCACATTGTAAGACCAGTCGTGCGACCTGTAGAAGACTTGTTGCCGACTGATAGCACCACTAATCGCACGACTGTCGCACGACTACCCAAGAATACGTACGAGTGGTAAAGTCATGTTGCACGACTGGCTACGACCAATGTAACGACTATTCGTACGACTTGTCGTGGAGTCTTGCTTAGTCGTGCAATCAGGTCTACTCACACGACAAGTTGTGGAAAGTCGTGCGACTGTCGTACAACAGGAGAATCCTACGATCAGCCACGACAATAAAGGACCACTCAAGACTTGTCCCACGACAATCGCACGAGCGTCGCACGAATGATATCGAAGACTAGGCTGCGACAAGATGCGACTACTTGAGTCGCAGCCAGAATTTCGAACAAGCTCAAAAACCTCTCTGCGACTGATTTCAGTCGTGCGAATATCTAAGATTACCCACGACCACCCAAGACTTGTGGCACGACTTTCCTAAGTTTGCCTACGATTTCCAGCTGCAAACTGTCGTAAGTTGTATCTCTTAGTAGGACTGGGGCTTTACGAACCTGCGGGCTAACGAACCTTTGATCTAATAAACCTTCGAACTATCGAACCTATCCAGGAGTAACCAGGAAATCTTTGTTTCATATGGACGTCCCAACTTAATTGAATTGACATAAACATATATAAATTTAAAACTGGGCCTTACTTATTATAACAGAAGCCAAGGCCAATCGTCCGAATCCTAGCTTTGTGATCCCTGCATTGCCTTCATAGCCAGCCTTTCCATTCCAATTGTAGCGTAGTGCCAACTGATGATCCATGACGCTCGACATAATACGCCTGACCGCATCTTTCACGGTACTTTCACCAACAGTGACAAGGTGGTTTGTCTGTGAAGAAAAGTATTCAGACATTCAAATCTGTATCACGCAATCACAAATCCAAAGCATACAATCAATCTAAAAATAAAATTGTGCATAGTGATAAACAAAAGCCAAAAGCTGAATTGTTTTAATAGTTCCCTCTGACGAGCTCAGGCGTAACCAGGTTCTTTCAATACTTCAATCTTTTTTTTAGCATTCACTTGTCGTTTGGTAAATTTTATTTTAACCCAAACGTCAGAAACCATAGATTAAAAGGAAAGGACTGTAAAATCTAACAAAGCATACCCTATTTCTTGACCAAATTGTCAGTGGTGTATCTGGGGTAGGCAGGTAGGGTTTCGTGTAGGGCTGTTCACTGCTGGGGGAAAAACCTGCCCTACCTCCCTCGGTGAATTTTTCTTTTGGGTAATCGTAAATGCTTCATTTAATGGCATATTAGCGAAATCCACTAACCAAAAATCGTGGCCCATTGAAAAACTTAAAATACCTAATGCTGTCAAAAAATCCAAACACAGTGTTTCAGGCAGTTCAGATGTCGAAACGTCTCAATTTTGTACGCCGTAAAAAGCTGTATACGCCACTGCCAATTGTTTTAACTAGTCTGGGGCTTGAAAGGTTATAGGGTTAGCGTTTCCTTGACTTACCAACGCATCCCTGGTCTTTTTGGTTTTGAGCTCCTCTTCAAGCTACTCAATGTCCTCTTGAGTGCTCAGAGGTAAGGTGATGTCCTCGGGCAGTTTTTCATCTACATCTCCCAAAAGCTTCACTGCTATTCCATTCAGGACTCGTCGTTGGGCCTCTTGCTCCTGCTGAATAGACTTTACTGTCAGCTGAATCTCTGTCACAGCTTTCAGTAGAGTCATCAGTGTTGCTATTAATAAAATGGGAAAATACAGTAAATTATATGAGAAACAAACTATAATTTGCTAACTTTTCCATCTTTTTTGAAAGGCTGATTCACCAAACTTGTATTAAACCCCTAACGTAGACACTCCAGGACATTTTGGCTAGTAGCCTGCCAGTCGAATCACATTGCATACTTTGTCACTTTGACTTGTGTGGAGAGTGCAGCAAAGTGGGGGCTGTCAGCACAGATGCACTGTGCTGTATCTGGTAGAGTTAGAGTTAGGGTTAAAGTTAAATTTAATTTTTACTTACCACTGTTGCTTGACATATCCCGCTGCCTCTCATACCTACAGACAAAAAAGGAAATTTCAGAGAACTATTAGTACATTTACATGCTTTTTATTTATTATTTTTGTGTGTGGGGAAGGGATGTGGAAGGAGGAAGCCTCATTCATATTTATAATTACATTGTGTTACAGTTACTGACATTTTTAGGTTTTGTACAATGAATAAAACCACGCTCTCTTACAAGGCAATGCTGCACTGTTTATCTGAATGGACTTTCTGACCACATTGTTCCTCGTGCAATGTTAAGCACACACGGCAGTAATTGCATGCAAATAGTAATTGCCTTTGCTTTATGGTGCAAGGCTAGGCAGTTTCTTGGCAGGTCAATTGGTACATCAACCAACAAGATTTTTTTAGCAGTAAAATCCCAAATCAAAGTCATCGTATTCCACTTAAAATCAGAATGGCAGGTGGTGCAGATGGCAATGGGGCTGGTGCCATAGCAGGTTGCCGATGTTTGTTCTTGGGAGCTGGTTCCTGTTCATCTTCGCTGTCGCTAGATGATGACCACGTAGCAGGTCTCCTTCGTCTTGTAAATGTAACACAAAATAGTCAAGTACATGGATCCACTGAATATTCCACTTAAATATGGTAAATGTAGGACATTTAAAGGTAGCATATACCATTTGCTTTTGCTGTAATGTGAGAAATGAATGGATTTGGTGGTTAGTATTTTATAGCGTGCTAGCAAATACTGTAACACTGGCCTGTTTAAAGTTTTGCGTGCATAGATGCTGAGAAAACGGAGAAAAACAAATATGTTATAGTCTGGTTCCCAGACCATACCTTAGACAAAATGCATTTTATAGATTTGAGGGAATTATCAGGTCGGGTAACTAGATTATAAATTTCCACTTTTCTTCAAAGCAACAGCACACCAGGTGCCATGATTTTCAAAGTCATCGTATTCCACTTAAAATCTTCAATCCAAAAATCCCCTAACTTTCTTGAAATGCTTGAAAACAGGGTGACCGGGACCTTAATTGATTCAGGATGGATTGGCTTTAATCAATTAACAACTGGTGTATTTCAGTCTTTACCTAGTCTTGGGGTGTTAGGCCTAGAGCAAGAAGGGGTATCCGCATCTAAGTCCACATGGTTCATCGGGGAGATTGACAGAATGGCAGGTGGTGCAGATGGCAATGGGGCTGGTGCCATAGCAGGTTGCCGATGTTTGTTCTTGGGAGCTGGTTCCTGTTCATCTTCGCTGTCGCTAGATGATGACCACGTAGCAGGTCTCCTTCGTCTTGTAAATGTAACACAAAATAGTCAAGTACATGGATCCACTGAATATTCCACTTAAATATGGTAAATGTAGGACATTTAAAGGTAGTATATACCATTTGCTTTTGCTGTAATGTGAGAAATGAATGGATTTGGTGGTTAGTATTTTATAGCGTGCTAGCAAATACTGTAACACTGGCCTGTTTAAAGTTTTGCGTGCATAGATGCTGAGAAAACGGAGAAAAACAAATATGTTATAGTCTGGTTCCCAGACCATACCTTAGACAAAATGCATTTTATAGATTTGAGGGAATTATCAGGTCGGGTAACTAGATTATAAATTTCCACTTTTCTTCAAAGCAACAGCACACCAGGTGCCATGATTTTTAAGAATGCTTAAAACCCTAACCATCCCTAACCTGCCAAAATCAAACACCCCATTTGTGTTGAATTTTGTGTGATTGGGTGCTGTAGAGCCTTGGCACCATCACTTTGCATGGGACTTGATGCCCTGATTTTGTCCAAGTACAAAGAATGTGCCATTGGTTTTACTACACAGTGTTGGAGTTTGTGTGGTTAGGGAAGGATTCTAGTAAAAAGCCTTGGGCTGTTAGGGTTGACTGCTATTTACAAGTCTAGTATGGTATTTTGTAATAATTCAGTAGTTTGGTTATTTATAATTTTGCAAATGTTTATGAACATGTTTATATACGTCATGGTACGTATGTGTTCACAATGTTGTGTATACGCCAAAAGTTCCACTTTGGGGTTTGCCACACCCCCCCCCCCCCCCCCCAGTCTCAGGACAGGTTACAGGTTACAGGCCCGTTATAAACAATTTCAAATAAAACTAGAGGCTAGTATTTGTGGACAAACACAGGGCTGTTTCGAATTTTTTTATTGTTAGTTTGGATGTCAAATGTGTATGCAATATTTAAAGTTGTTTGTTAGTTAACAAAGACGGAGGGATGAAGATGTTGTTATTGGATGTGTGAAGGATTGGTTTAAAAAAAGGAATCGTGTACAAATGCTGTGGGAAATAGCCTAGCGAATGCCCCTTTAAGATGACGTCACGTGACATGTGATGACGTCATCATGACGTAAAAGTTCGGCACACATTGTGAGCAGTTGGGGTAAGTCTGCCAAGTTTAAAAGTAGCCAAAGTGGCCGGTAAGAAAGAAAAAGTTTACAAATGCTATGGGCAATATTCTAGCGACTTGAAAAAAGAATTGTTTTATGACGTCATCATGACGTCACACAATTTTCGCTTTTTAGGGCATATCTTTGAGACGTACCAAAGCTGTATCAAAAAGAATTTAGAAAATATCTTGTTTTGTTCGCTAGATATATTGAAAAGAATGTTACGATTTTAAAACTTCAAACATTTTGCGACTTGAAAAAAGACTAGAAATCAACCCCTTTTATAAACAGCAAGCACATAATACCCATGGTTATCTGCCCGTCCCAGAATTCCTTTGTGTTATATTGAATTTGGTCAACATTTTGAAATGGCTCTTATTTCTTACTTGAGTGAGCCACGATCATGAAATTTTGGAATTGGGTACAGAAAAATTCAATGTATACATTTTTGTAATCGGATTGACCGTTACATGCGTTAAAAAAAAACATATTTTTGATGACGTCATCATGACGTCACACAATTTTCGCTTTTTAGGGCATATCTTTGAGACATACCAAAGCTATAACAAAAAGAATTTTGAAAATATCTTGTTTTGTTCGCTAGATATATTGAAAAGAATGTTACGATTCCAAAAATTTAACAATTCAGCGACTTGAAAAAAGACTACAAATCAACCCTTTTTATAAACAGCATGCTCATTTAAGCCATGGTTATCTGCTCTTCCCAGAATTCCTTTGTGTTATATTGAATTTGGTCAAAATTTTGAAATGGTTCCTATTTCTTACTTGAGTGAGCCACGACCATGAAATTTTGGAATTACGTACAGAAAAATTCAATGTATACATTTTTGTAATCGGATTGACCCTTACATGCGTTAAAAAAAAAAGATATTGTTGATAACGTCATCATGACGTCACACAATTTTCGCCTTTTAGGGCATATCTTTGAGACATACCAAAGCTATAACAAAAAGAATTTTGAAAATATCTTGTTTTGTTCGCTAGATATATTGAAAAGAATGTTACGATTTTAATACTTCAAAAATTCAGCGACTTGAAAAAAGACTAGAAATCAACCCCTTTTATAAACAGCAAGCACATAATAGCCATGGTTATCTGCCCGTCCCAGAATTCCTTTGTGTTATATTGAATTTGGTCAAAATTTTGAAATGGCTGTTATTTCTTACTTGAGTGAGCCACGATCATGAAATTTTGGAATTGGGTACAGAAAAATTAAATGTATACATTTTTGTAATCGGATTGACCCTTACATGCGTTAAAAAAAAAACATATTTTTGATGACGTCATCATGACGTCACACAATTTTCGCTTTTTAGGGCATATCTTTGAGACATACCAAAGCTATAACAAAAAGAATTTTGAAAATATCTTGTTTTGTTCGCTAGATATATTGAAAAGAATGTTGCGATTTTCCAATTTCAAAAATTCATTAAAATTCACGTGATGACGTCATCATGACGTAAAAGTTCGGCATGCATCCTGAGCCGTTGGTCTAAGTGTCTGTTAAGTTTAAAGGCAATCGGCTGCATAAAAGTAGCCAAAGTGCCTGGCAGAAAGAAAACGTGTACAAATGCTATGTTCAAAAAGTCTGAAAAAGAAAAAAAAAAAAAAACTAGACGGACGGTGTTTGTGGACAAACACAGGGCTGTTTCGTTTTTTTTTTTTTTTAGTTTGGATGTGAAATGGGAATACAATAATTAAACTTCGTCAAACAATCGCGCTCCTGCCAGTTTTCTATGTTAGACTTTGAAAATAATTTAGGTTGTTTGTAATAGTCACTTGTGATGACGTCATCATAACGTAATGTAAATTTACATCTGTAAACTTGCTGACCTACCTAGATATTACATTTAAAATAATCAAACTTGTACTTTTGTAGATATACAATGTATGGCTTTAAAAACTGCCCCTTTAAGATAACGTCACGTGACATGTGATGACGTCATCATAACGTCACGTCAATTTTTATCTATGAACCTGCTTGCCTACCCGACTATATATTACATTTCAAATAAATCGGACTTGTACTTTTGTAGATTTATGGCTTCGAAAAATGCCCCTTTAAGATAATGACACGAAACAAGTGATGACGTAATCATGACATCATAATTTTTTTAATTTAAAATACCTACTGGGCTACCTAGATATTACTTTTGAACTTAATCGGACTTGTACTTTTGTTTATATATGGCTTCAAAAACTGCCCCTTTAAGATGACGTCAGGTGACATGTGATGAAGTCATCATAACGTCATGTCAATTTTCAGCTATAAACCTACTGGGCTACCTAGATATTACTTTTCAACTTAATCGAACTTGTAATTTTGTTTATATATGGCTTCAAAAAGTGCCCCTTTAAGATGACGTCACGTGACATGTGATGACGTCATCATAACGTCAATTCAATTTTTATCTATAAACCTACTGGGCTACCTAGATATTACTTTTGAACTTAATCGGACTTGTGCTTTTGTAGACATATGGCTTCAAAAACTGCCCCTTTAAGATGACGTCACGTGACATGTGATGACATCAATTATGATAATGTCATGTCAATTTTCAGCTATAAACCTACTGGGCTACCTAGATATTACTTTTCAACTTAATCGAATTTGTACTTTTGTAGATATATGGCTTCAAAAACTGCCCCTTTAAGATGACGTCACGTGGCATGTCATGACGTCATCAAGAGGTAAAAGTTCGGCACACATTGTGAGCAGTTAGTCTAAGTGTCTGCCAAGTTTAAAAGTACCCAAAGTGCCGGTAAGAAAGAAAACGTGTACAAATGCTATAGGCAATAATCTAGCGAGTGCCCCTTTAAGATGACACCACGTGACATGTTATGACTTGATCATAACGTCATGTCAATTTTCATCTATAACACCAGGTGGCATACCTTACGTTCCAACTGAATCGGACTTGTACTTTTGTAGATATATGGCTTCGAAAAATGCCCCTTTAAGATGACGTCACGTGACATGTGATGACGTCATCAGGACGTAAAAGTTCGGCACACATTGTGAGCAGTTGGGGTAAGTGTCTGCCAAGTTTAAAAGTAGCCAAAGTGGCCGGTAAGAAAGAAAACGTTTACAAATGCTATGTGCAATATTCTAGCGACTTGAAAAAATAATTTTTTTTATGACGTCATCATGACGTCACACAATTTGCGCTTTTTATGGCATATCTTTGAGACATACCAAACCTATAACAAAAAGAATTTTGAAAATATCTTGTTTTGTTCGCTAGATATATTGAAAAGACTGTTACGATTCTAAAACTTCAAAAATTTAGCGACTTGAAAAAAGACTAGAAATCAACCCCTTTTATAAACAGCAAGCACAAAATACCCATGGTTATCAGCCCTTCCCAGAATTCCTTTGTGTTATATTGAATTTGGTCTAAATTTTGAAATGGCTCCTATTTCATACTTGAGTGAGCCACGATCATCAAATTTTGGAATTAGGTACAGGAAAATTCAACGAATACATTTTTGTAATCGGATTGACCCTTACATGCGTTTAAAAAAAAAGATTTGTTGATGACGTCATCATGACGTCACACAATTTTCGCTTTTTATGGCATATCTTTGAGACATACCAAAGCTGTAACAAAAATAATTTTGAAAATATCTTGTTTTGTTCGCTAGATATATTGAAAAGAATGTTACGATTTTAATACTTCAAAAATTTAGCGACTTGAAAAAAGACTAGAAATCAACCCCTTTTATAAACAGCAAGCACAAAATACCCATGGTTATCAGCCCTTCCCAGAATTCCTTTGTGTTATATTGAATTTGGTCTAAATTTTGAAATGGCTCCTATTTCATACTTGAGTGAGCCACGATCATGAAATTTTGGAATTAGGTACAGGAAAATTCAATGTATACATTTTTGTAATCGGATTGACCCTTACATGCGTTAACAAAAAAACACATTTTTGATGACGTCATCATGACGTCACACAATTTTCGCAATTTAGGGCATATCTTTGAGACATACCAAAGCTATAAGAAAAAGAATTTTGAAAATATCTTGTTTTGTTCGCTAGATATAATTTAATGAATGTTACGATTTTCAAAATTCAAAAATTCATAAAAAATCACGTGATGACGTCATCATGACGTAAAAGATCGGCATGCATCCTGAGCAGTTGGTCTAAGTGTCTGTTAAGTTTAAAAGCAATCGGCTGCATAAAAGTAGCCAAAGTGCCTGGCAGAAAGAAAACGTGTACAAATGCTATGGGCAAAAGTCTGAAAAAGAAGAAAAAAAAAAAAAAAAGAAAAAAAAGAAAAAACTAGACGGACGGTGTTTGTGGACAAACACAGGGCTGTTTCGTTTTTTTTTTTTTTTAGTTTGGATGTGAAATGTGAATACAATAATTAAACTACGTCAAACAATCGCGCTCCTGCCAGTTTTCTTTGTTAGACTTTGAAAATAATTTAAGTTGTTTGTAATAGTCACTTGTGATGACGTCATCATAACGTAATGTAAATTTACATCTGTAAACTTGCTGACCTACCTAGATATTACATTTAAAATAATCGAACTTGTACTTTTGTAGATATACAATGTATGGCTTTAAAAACTGCCCCTTTAAGATAACGTCACGTGACATGTGATGACGTCATCATAACGTCACGTCAATTTTCATCTATAAACCTGCTTGCCTACCCGACTATATATTACATTTAAAATAAATCGGACATGTACTTTTGTAGATTTATGGCTTCGAAAAATGCCCCTTTAAGATAATGACACGAAACAAGTGATGACGTAATCATGACATCATAAAACATTTTATTTAAAATACCTACTGGGCTACCTAGATATTACTTTTGAACTTAATCGGACTTGTACTTTTGTTTTTATATGGCTTCAAAAACTGCACCTTTAAGATGACGTCATGTGACATGTGATGACATCATAATAATGTCATGTCAATTTTCATCTATAAACCTATTGGGCTACCTAGATATTACTTTTCAACTTAATCGGACTTGTACTTTTGTTTATGGCTTCAAAAACTGCCCCTTTAAGATGACGTCACGTGACGTGTGATGACATCATCATCATAATGTCATGTCAATTTTCGTCCATAAACCTGCAGACCTACCTGGATATTACATTTCAACTTAATCGAACTTGTACTTTTGTTTATATATGGCTTCAAAAACTGCCCCTTTAAGATGACGTCACGTGACATGTGATGACGTCATCATAACATCATGTCAATGTTCATTTATAACACCCGGTGGCATACCTAGATATTACGTTTCAACTTAATCGGACTTGTACTTTTGTAGATATATGGCTTCGAAAAAATGCCCCTTTAAGATGACGTCACGTGACATGTGATGACGTCATCATGACGTAACAGTTCGGCACACATTGTGAGCAGTTGGTGTAAGTGTCTGCCAAGTTTAAAAGTAGCCAAAGTGGCCGGTAAGAAAGAAAACGTTTACAAATGCTATGTGCAATATTCTAGCGACTTGAAAAAATAAATTTTTTTATGACGTCATCATGACGTCACACAATTTGCGCTTTTTATGGCATATCTTTGAGACATACCAAAGCTATAACAAAAATAATTTTGAAAATATCTTGTTTTGTTCGCTAGATATATTGAAAAGACTGTTACGATTCTAAAACTTCAAAAATTTAGCGACTTGAAAAAAGACTAGAAATCAACCCCTTTTATAAACAGCAAGCACATAATACCCATGGTTATCAGCCCTTCCCAGAATTCCTTTGTGTTATATTGAATTTGGTCTAAATTTTGAAATGGCTCCTATTTCATACTTGAGTGAGCCACGATCATGAAATTTTGGAATTAGGTACAGGAAAATTCAACGAATACATTTTTGTAATCGGATTGACCCTTACATGCGTTTAAAAAAAAAGATTTGTTAATGACGTCATCATGACGTCACACAATTTTCGCTTTTTAGGGCATATCTTTGAGACATACCAAAGCTGTAACAAAAATAATTTTGAAAATATCTTGTTTTGTTCGCTAGATATATTGAAAAGAATGTTACGATTTTAGAACTTCAATAATTTAGCGACTTGAAAAAAGACTAGAAATCAACCCCTTTTATAAACAGCAAGCACAAAATACCCATGGTTATCAGCCCTTCCCAGAATTCCTTTGTGTTATATTGAATTTGGTCTAAATTTTGAAATGGCTCCTATTTCATACTTGAGTGAGCCACGATCATGAAATTTTGGAATTAGGTACAGGAAAATTCAATGTATACATTTTTGTAATCGGATTGACCCTTACATGCGTTAACAAAAAAACACATTTTTGATGACGTCATCATGACGTCACACAATTTTCGCAATTTAGGGCATATCTTTGAGACATACCAAAGCTATAAGAAAAAGAATTTTGAAAATATCTTGTTTTGTTCGCTAGATATAATTTAATGAATGTTACGATTTTCAAAATTCAAAAATTCATAAAAAATCACGTGATGACGTCATCATGACGTAAAAGTTCGGCATGCATCCTGAGCAGTTGGTCTAAGTGTCTGTTAAGTTTAAAGGCAATCGGCTGCATAAAAGTAGCCAAAGTGCCTGGTAGAAAGAAAACGTGTACAAATGCTATGGGCAAAAAGTCTGAAAAAGAAAAAAAAAAAAAAGAAAAAAAAAAGAAAACTAGACGGACGGTGTTTGTGGACAAACACAGGGCTGTTTCGTTTTTTTTTTTTTTTAGTTTGGATGTGAAATGGGAATACAATAATTAAACTTCGTCAAACAATCGCGCTCCTGCCAGTTTTCTATGTTAGACTTTGAAAATAATTTAGGTTGTTTGTAATAGTCACTTGTGATGACGTCATCATAACGTAATGTAAATTTACATCTGTAAACTTGCTGACCTACCTAGATATTACATTTAAAATAATCAAACTTGTACTTTTGTAGATATACAATGTATGGCTTTAAAAACTGCCCCTTTAAGATAACGTCACGTGACATGTGATGACGTCATCATAACGTCACGTCAATTTTTATCTATGAACCTGCTTGCCTACCCGACTATATATTACATTTCAAATAAATCGGACTTGTACTTTTGTAGATTTATGGCTTCGAAAAATGCCCCTTTAAGATAATGACACGAAACAAGTGATGACGTAATCATGACATCATAATTTTTTTAATTTAAAATACCTACTGGGCTACCTAGATATTACTTTTGAACTTAATCGGACTTGTACTTTTGTTTATATATGGCTTCAAAAACTGCCCCTTTAAGATGACGTCAGGTGACATGTGATGAAGTCATCATAACGTCATGTCAATTTTCAGCTATAAACCTACTGGGCTACCTAGATATTACTTTTCAACTTAATCGAACTTGTAATTTTGTTTATATATGGCTTCAAAAAGTGCCCCTTTAAGATGACGTCACGTGACATGTGATGACGTCATCATAACGTCAATTCAATTTTTATCTATAAACCTACTGGGCTACCTAGATATTACTTTTGAACTTAATCGGACTTGTGCTTTTGTAGACATATGGCTTCAAAAACTGCCCCTTTAAGATGACGTCACGTGACATGTGATGACATCAATTATGATAATGTCATGTCAATTTTCAGCTATAAACCTACTGGGCTACCTAGATATTACTTTTCAACTTAATCGAATTTGTACTTTTGTAGATATATGGCTTCAAAAACTGCCCCTTTAAGATGACGTCACGTGGCATGTCATGACGTCATCAAGAGGTAAAAGTTCGGCACACATTGTGAGCAGTTAGTCTAAGTGTCTGCCAAGTTTAAAAGTACCCAAAGTGCCGGTAAGAAAGAAAACGTGTACAAATGCTATAGGCAATAATCTAGCGAGTGCCCCTTTAAGATGACACCACGTGACATGTTATGACTTGATCATAACGTCATGTCAATTTTCATCTATAACACCAGGTGGCATACCTTACGTTCCAACTGAATCGGACTTGTACTTTTGTAGATATATGGCTTCGAAAAATGCCCCTTTAAGATGACGTCACGTGACATGTGATGACGTCATCAGGACGTAAAAGTTCGGCACACATTGTGAGCAGTTGGGGTAAGTGTCTGCCAAGTTTAAAAGTAGCCAAAGTGGCCGGTAAGAAAGAAAACGTTTACAAATGCTATGTGCAATATTCTAGCGACTTGAAAAAAGAATTTTTTTTATGACGTCATCATGACGTCACACAATTTGCGCTTTTTATGGCATATCTTTGAGACATACCAAACCTATAACAAAAATAATTTTGAAAATATCTTGTTTTGTTCGCTAGATATATTGAAAAGACTGTTACGATTCTAAAACTTCAAAAATTTAGCGACTTGAAAAAAGACTAGAAATCAACCCCTTTTATAAACAGCAAGCACAAAATACCCATGGTTATCAGCCCTTCCCAGAATTCCTTTGTGTTATATTGAATTTGGTCTAAATTTTGAAATGGCTCCTATTTCATACTTGAGTGAGCCACGATCATCAAATTTTGGAATTAGGTACAGGAAAATTCAACGAATACATTTTTGTAATCGGATTGACCCTTACATGCGTTTAAAAAAAAAGATTTGTTGATGACGTCATCATGACGTCACACAATTTTCGCTTTTTATGGCATATCTTTGAGACATACCAAAGCTGTAACAAAAATAATTTTGAAAATATCTTGTTTTGTTCGCTAGATATATTGAAAAGAATGTTACGATTTTAATACTTCAAAAATTTAGCGACTTGAAAAAAGACTAGAAATCAACCCCTTTTATAAACAGCAAGCACAAAATACCCATGGTTATCAGCCCTTCCCAGAATTCCTTTGTGTTATATTGAATTTGGTCTAAATTTTGAAATGGCTCCTATTTCATACTTGAGTGAGCCACGATCATGAAATTTTGGAATTAGGTACAGGAAAATTCAATGTATACATTTTTGTAATCGGATTGACCCTTACATGCGTTAACAAAAAAACACATTTTTGATGACGTCATCATGACGTCACACAATTTTCGCAATTTAGGGCATATCTTTGAGACATACCAAAGCTATAAGAAAAAGAATTTTGAAAATATCTTGTTTTGTTCGCTAGATATAATTTAATGAATGTTACGATTTTCAAAATTCAAAAATTCATAAAAAATCACGTGATGACGTCATCATGACGTAAAAGATCGGCATGCATCCTGAGCAGTTGGTCTAAGTGTCTGTTAAGTTTAAAAGCAATCGGCTGCATAAAAGTAGCCAAAGTGCCTGGCAGAAAGAAAACGTGTACAAATGCTATGGGCAAAAGTCTGAAAAAGAAGAAAAAAAAAAACTAGACATGTTATGTGTTTGTCCCGTGGACAAACACAGGGCTGTTTCGTGTTTTTTTTATTGTGTTAGTTAGTCAAATGTTTATACAATAATTAACGTTATTGGATGTGTGAAGGATTGGTTTAAAGAAAGAAATCGAGTACAAAATGTTATGGGGAATAGTGTAGCGAATGCCCCTTTAAAATGACATCACGTGACATGTGATCACTTCATAACGTCAAGTCAATGTTCACCTATAACACCCGGTGGCATACCTAGATACATGTTTCAACTTAATCGGACTTGTACTTTTGTTTATATATGGCTTCAAAAACTGCACCTTTAAGATGACGTCACGTGACGTGTGATGACATCATCATCATAATGTCATGTCAATTTTCGTCCATAAACCTGCAGACCTACCTGGATATTACATTTCACCTTAATCAAACTTGTACTTTTGTTTATATATGGCTTCAAAAACTGCCCCTTTAAGATGACGTCACGTGACATGTGATGACGTAATCATAACATCATGTCAATGTTCATCTATAACACCCGGTGGCATACCTAGATATTACGTTTCAACTTAATCGGACTTGTACTTTTGTAGATATATGGCTTCGAAAAAATGCCCCTTTAAGATGACGTCACGTGACATGTGATGACGTCATCATGACGTAAAAGTTCGCCACACATTGTGAGCAGTTGGTGTAAGTGTCTGCCAAGTTTAAAAGTAGCCAAAGTGGCCGGTAAGAAAGAAAACGTTTACAAATGCTATGTGCAATATTCTAGCGACTTGAAAAAAGAATTTTTTTCATGACGTCATCATGACGTCACACAATTTGCGCTTTTTATGGCATATCTTTGAGACATACCAAAGCTATAACAAAAATAATTTTTTAAATATCTTGTTTTGTTCGCTAGATATATTGAAAAGAATGTTACGATTCTAAAACTTCAAAAATTTAGCGACTTGAAAAAAGACTAGAAATCAACCCGTTTTATAAACAGCAAGCACATAATACCCATGGTTATCAGCCCTTCCCAGAATTCCTTTGTGTTATATTGAATTTGGTCTAAATTTTGAAATGGCTCCTATTTCACACTTGAGTGAGCCACGATCATGAAATTTTGGAATTAGGTACAGGAAAATTCAACGAATACATTTTTGTAATCGGATTGACCCTTACATGCGTTTAAAAAAAAAAGATTTGTTGATGACGTCATCATGACGTCACACAATTTTCGCCTTTTAGGGCATATCTTTGAGACATACCGAAGCTATAACAAAAAGAATTTTGAAAATATCTTGTTTTGTTGGCTAGATATATTGAAAAGAATGTTACGATTTTAATACTTCAAAAATTCAGCGACTTGAAAAAAGACTAGAAATCAACCCCTTTTATAAACATCAAGCACATAATAGCCATGGTTATCTGCCCGTCCCAGAATTCCTTTGTGTTATATTGAATTTGGTCTAAATTTTGAAATGGCTGTCATTTCTTACTTGAGTGAGCCACGATCATGAAATTTTGGAATTGGGTACAGGAAAATTCAATGTATACATTTTTGTAATCGGATTGACCCTTACATGCGTTAAAAAAAAAACATATTTTTGATGACGTCATCATGACGTCACACAATTGTTGCTTTTTAGGGCATATCTTTGAGACATACCAAAGCTATAACAAAAAGAATTTTTAAAATGTCTTGTTTTGTTCGCTAGATATATTGAAAAGAATGTTACGATTTAAAAAAATCAAAAATTCAGCGACTTGAAAAAAGACTAGAAATCAACCCCTTTTATAAACAGCATACACATAATAGCCATGGTTATCTGCCCGTCCCAGAATTCCTTTGTGTTATATTGAATTTGGTCTAAATTTTCAAATGGCTGTCATTTCTTACTTGAGTGAGCCACGATCATGAAATTTTGGAATTACGTACAGAAAAATTCAATGTATACATTTTTGTAATCGGATTGACCCTAACATGAGTTTAAAAAAAAAAATTGTTTGATGACGTCATCATGACGTCACACAATTTTTGCCTTTTAGGGCATATCTTTGAGACATACCAAAGCTATAACAAAAATAATTTTGAAAATATCTTGTTTTGTTCGCTAGATATAGTGAAAAGAATGTTACGATTTTATAACTTCAAAAATTCAGCGACTTGAAAAAAGACTAGAAATCAACCGCTTTTATAAACAGCTAGCACATTTAAGCCATGGTTATCTGTCCTTCCCAGAATTCCTTTGTGTTATATTGAATTTGGTCTAAATTTTGAAATGGCTGTTATTTCTTACTTGAGTGAGCCACGATCATGAAATTTTGGAATTGGGTACAGGAAAATTCAATATACACAATTTTGTAATCGGATTGACCCTTACATGCGTTAACAAAAAAACACATTTTTGATGACGTCATCATGACGTCACACAATTTTCGCAATTTAGGGCATATCTTTGAGACATACCAAAGCTATAAGAAAAAGAATTTTGAAAATATCTTGTTTTGTTCGCTAGATATAATTTAATGAATGTTACGATTTTCAAAATTCAAAAATTCATAAAAAATCACGTGATGACGTCACCATGACGTAAAAGATCGGCATGCATCCTGAGCAGTTGGTCTATGTGTCTGTTAAGTTTAAAAGCAATCGGCTGCATAAAAGTAGCCAAAGTGCCTGGCAGAAAGAAAACGTGTACAAATGCTATGGGCAAAAGTCTGAAAAAGAAAAAAAAAAAAAAAAAAAAAAAAAAGAAAACTTTTATGTGTTTGTCCCGTGGACAAACACAGGGCTGTTTCGTGTTTTTTTTATTGTGTTAGTTAGTCAAATGTTTATACAATAATTAACGTTATTGGATGTGTGAAGGATTGGTTTAAAGAAAGAAATCGAGTACAAATGTTATGGGGAATAGTGTAGCGAATGCCCCTTTAAAATGACATCACGTGACATGTGATCACTTCATAACGTCAAGTCAATGTTCACCTATAACACCCGGTGGCATACCTAGATACATGTTTCAACTTAATCGGACTTGTACTTTTGTAGATATATGGCTTTGAAAAATGCCTCTTTAAGATGACGTCACGTGACATGTGATGATGTCATCATGACGTAAAAGTTCGACACACATTCTGAGCAGTTGGTCTAAGTGTCTGCCAATTTGAAAAGTACCCAAAGTGCCAATAAGAAAAAAGTGTACAAATGCTATGGGCAATAGTCTAGCGAATGCTCCTTTAAGATGACATCACGTGACATGTGATGTCATCATAACGTTATGTCAACTTTCATCTATAACACACCGTGTAGCATACTTAGATATTACGTTTCAACTTAATCGGACTTGTACTTGTGTAGATACACAATGTATGGCTACGAAAAATGCCCCTTTAAGATGACGTCAAGTTGACATGTGATGACGTCATCATGACATAAAAGTTCGACACACATTCTGAGCAATTCTGCCAATTTTAAAAGTACCCAAAGTGCCAGTAAGAAAAAAACATGTACAAATGCAATATAGTCTAGCGAATGCCCCTTTAAGATGACATCACGTGACATGTGATGACATCATGATAATGTCATGTCAATTTCCATCTATAAACCTACTGGCCTACCTAGATATTACGTTTCAACTTAATTGAACTTGTACTTTTGTTGATATATGGCTTCCAAAACTGCCCCTTTAAGATGACGTCACGTGACATGTGATGACGTCGTCCTATTGTCATGTTTATTTTCATCTATGAACCTGCAGACCTACCTGGATATTACATTTCAACTTAATCGAATTTGTACTTTTGTAGATATATGGCTTCAAAACTGCCCCTTTAAGATGACGTCACGTGACATGTGATGACATCAATCATGATAATGTCATGTCAATTTTCAGCTATAAACCTACTGGGCTACCTAGATATTACTTTTCAACTTAATCGAACTTGTACTTTTGTAGATATATAGCTTCAAAAACTGCCCCTTTAAGATGACGTCACGTGGCATGTGATGACGTCATCATGTATGTCTGTAATTCAAAAAGAATGTTATAAGACGCCTGATTGTTTGTGTGCTTTTCACTGAATGCACTTGTTAAATACAACTTTTTCTCTTCAACATTTTGTTTTCAGCCTTGTATTGGAGTAACTTGCCTCTCAAATTTGAATCTTTATTAATATTATGTGATATGTTCTTGATAAAAATGCATGTTGACATTGTGGCACGTAGGAAGCAATAAAAAGAATTCTTTGAAAACAAGACCTTTGAATGAAGAGAGTTATTTAATGAAGTCTTACTGGTATATTTTTATTACAGTATATAATTGAAAGAAAATACGGTCTTATTAACCCTAATAGTCCTGAATTCTCAAATTTTAATATGATTTTCCACACACCCTAGGGAGGTACAGTTAAATGCAAAGAAAGTCCGACATAATCTTGCTGGTCAAAAGTTTCTCTGCCACAATTGACAAACCTGTCAACTTTTTAGCGCAAGAGGGCGGTAGTACTTACAAAAATACTCCTCTGGTTGTGTTTAGTGAATTGTAGAGGGCAGCATACGAGTTTACTGGTAAAAATTCATTCACGGATTTTGTCCGGTGGCGCCTAGCACTGTATACCAAACTCAACTAACAATTTAAGGCAAACAAACACATAGAGCGGTGGGTGAGACCGAAGCATACCCCCTGTAGTGTTTGAAGACGGAAAACCAGAAATTAACGCAACACACCTTAAAGAATGCACGGCTGAAACAAACTTTATTTGAGCAGTAGAAAATCACAGAACGCATTTGTTTTAATACATTGGGAATTATAAACTGGAAATTAAATGTAAGGTAATCCAAATGACGATTGAGACAACATTTACTTGAGTGGAACAAAATACAACAATTATTTTTGAAAATTATGTTAAATCCTCCCAAATCACAGAACGCAAAACTTGTTTACCTATGACGTAAAAAACATATTTCAAAAAGAATTACAATAAGAATTTGGAAAGAATGTTATAAGACGCATGATTGTTTCTGTGCTTTTCACTGAATGCACTTGTTAAATACACAACTTTTTCTCTTCAACATTTTGTTTTCAGGCTTGTATTGGAGTAACTTGCCTCTCAAATTTGAATCTTTATTAATATTATGTGATATGTTCTTGATAAAAATGCATGTTGACATTGTGGCACGTAGGAAGCAATAAAAAGAATTCTTTGAAAACAAGACCTTTGAATAAAGAGAGTTATTTAATGAAGTCTTACTAGTATATTTTTATTACAGTATATAATTGAAAGAAAATACGGTCTTATTAACCCTAATAGTCCTGAATTCTCCAATTGTAATATGATTTTCCACACACCCTAGGGAGGTACAGTTAAATGCAAGGAAAGTTCGACATAATCTTACTGGTCAAAAGTTTCTCTGCCACAATTGACAAACCTGTCAACTTTTTAGCGCAAGAGGGCGGTAGTACTTAAAAAAATACTCCTCTGGTTGTGTTTAGTGAACTGTAGAGGGCAGCATACGAGTTTACTGGTAAAAATTCATTCACGGATTTTGTCCGGTGGCGCCTAGCACTGTATACCAAACTTAACTAACAATTTAAGGCAAACACACACATAGAGCGGTGGGTGAGAGCGAAGCATAACCCATGTAGTGTTTGAAAACGGAAAACCAGTAATTAACGCAACACACCTTAAAGAATAGACGGCTGAAACAAACTTTATTTGAGCAGTAGAAAATCACAGAACGCATTTTTTTTAATACATTGGGAATTATAAACTGGAAATTAAAAGTAAGGTAATCCAAAATACGATTGAGACAACATTTACTTGAGTGGAACAAAATACAACAACTATTTTTGAAAATTATGTTAAATCCTCCCAAATCACAGAACGTAAAACTTGTTTACCTAAACAACCTATTTCAAAAAGAATTACAATAAGAATTTCGAAATTAGCATGTTCAGTTGATGAGATAGGCCTTATAGCTTAAAGATTCAAAAGTAAAACAATTACTCTAAAATCATATGATGACGTCACCACAACGTCGCATCAATTTTCATATATAACACATGCCGGCCTACAAGCATTCCTGACACAAAATTGTTTAAGATAATCTACTGGGCTACCTAGATATTACTTTTCAACTTAATCTGACTTCTACTTCGGTAAAAATATGGCTTCGAAAAATGCCCCTTTCAGATGACGTCACGTGGCATGTGATGACGTCTTCATGACGTAAAAGTTCGGCACATATTGTGAGCAGTTGGGGTAAGTGTCTGCCAAGTTTAAAAGTAGCCAAACTGGCCGGTAAGAAAGAAAACGTTTACAAATGCTATGGGCAATAATCTAGCGAGTGCCCCTTTAAGATGACACCACGTGACATGTTATGACTTGATCATAACGTCATGTCAATGTTCATCTATAACACCCGGTGGCATACCTAGATATTACGTTCCAACTTAATCGGTCTTGTACTTTTTGTGTGACGATATGGCTTCGAAAAATGCCCCTTTAAGATGACGTCACGTGACATGTGATGACGTCATCATGACGTAAAGGTTCGGCACACATTGTGAGCAGTTGGGGTAAGTGTCTGCCAAGTTTAAAAGTAGCCAAAGTGGCCGGTAAGAAAGAAAAAGTTTACAAATGCTATGGGCAATATTCTAGCGACTTAAAAAAAAGAATTTTTTTATGACGTCATCATGACGTCACACAATTTTCGCCATTTAGGGCATATCTTTGAGACATACCAAAGCTGTAACAAAAATAATTTTGAAAATATCTTGTTTTGTTCGCTAGATATATTGAAAAGAATGTTACGATTTTAAAACTTCAAAAATTCAGCGACTTGAAAAAAGACTAGAAATCAACCCCGTTTATAAACAGCAAGCTCATAATAGCCATGGTTATCAGCCCGTCCCAGAATTCCTTTGTGTTATATTGAATTTGGTCTAAATTTTGAAATGGCTGTCATTTCTTACTTGAGTGAGCCACGATCATGAAATTTTGGAATTGGGTACAGAAAAATACAATGTATACATTTTTGTAATCGGATTGACCCTTACATGCGTTAAAAAAAAAAAGATTTGTTGATGACGTCATCATGACGTCACACAATTTTCGCTTTTTAGGGCATATCTTTGAGACATACCAAAGCTGTAACAAAAATAATTTTGAAAATATCTTGTTTTGTTCGCTAGATATATTGAAAAGAATGTTACGATTTTAATACTTCAAAAATTTGGCGACTTGAAAAAAGACTAGAAATCAACCCTTTTATAAACAGCAAGCACATAATACCCATGGTTATCAGCCCTTCCCAGAATTCCTTTGTGTTATATTGAATTTGGTCTAAATTTTGAAATGGCTCCTATTTCATACTTGAGTGAGCCACGATCATGAAATTTTGGAATTGGGTACAGGAAAATTCAATATATACATTTTTGTAATCGGATTGACCCTTACATGCGTTAACAAAAAAACACATTTTTGATGACGTCATCATGACGTCACACAATTTTCGCAATTTGGGGCATATCTTTGAGACATACCAAAGCCATAAGAAAAAGAATTTTGAAAATATCTTATTTGGTTCGCTAGATATAATTTAATGAATGTTACGATTTTCAAAATTCAAAAATTCATAAAAAATTACGTGATGACGTCATCATGACGTAAAAGTTCGGCATGCATCCTGAGCAGTTGGTCTAAGTGTCTGTTAAATTTAAAGGCAATCGGCTGCATAAAAGTAGCCAAAGTGCCTGGCAGAAAGAAAACGTGTACAAATGCTATGGGCAAAAAGTCTGAAAAAGAAAAAAAAAAAAAAAAAAAAAAAAAAAAAAAAAAAAAAAAATCTTAACGAAAACAAGGGCTGTTTCGAAAAACTTTCGAAACAGCCA
The DNA here is from genome assembly GCA_037893225.1 of Hippasteria phrygiana. Classification (NCBI taxonomy): domain Eukaryota; kingdom Metazoa; phylum Echinodermata; class Asteroidea; order Valvatida; family Goniasteridae; genus Hippasteria; species Hippasteria phrygiana. Next base: position 1,749,637 of record JAZGUH010000197.1, read on the forward strand.
AAAAACTAGACATGTTATGTGTTTGTCCCGTGGACAAACACAGGGCTGTTTCGTGTTTTTTTTATTGTGTTAGTTAGTCAAATGTTTATACAATAATTAACGTTATTGGATGTGTGAAGGATTGGTTTAAAGAAAGAAATCGAGTACAAATGTTATGGGGAATAGTGTAGCGAATGCCCCTTTAAAATGACATCACGTGACATGTGATCACTTCATAACGTCAAGTCAATGTTCACCTATAACACCCGGTGGCATACCTAGATACATGTTTCAACTTAATCGGACTTGTACTTTTGTTTATATATGGCTTCAAAAACTGCACCTTTAAGATGACGTCACGTGACGTGTGATGACATCATCATCATAATGTCATGTCAATTTTCGTCCATAAACCTGCAGACCTACCTGGATATTACATTTCAACTTAATCGAAGTTGTACTTTTGTTTATATATGGCTTCAAAAACTGCCCCTTTAAGATGACACCACGTGACATGTTATGACTTGATCATAACGTCATGTCAATGTTCATCTATAACACCCGGTGGCATACCTAGATATTACGTTCCAACTTAATCGGACTTGTACTTTTGTAGATATATGGCTTCGAAAAATGCCCCTTTAAGATGACGTCACGTGACATGTGATGACGTCATCATGACGTAAAGGTTCGGCACACATTGTGAGCAGTTGGAGTAAGTGTCTGCTAAGTTTAAAAGTAGCCAAAGTGGCCGGTATGAAAGAAAAAGTTTACAAATGCTATGGGCAATATTCTAGCGACTTGAAAAAAGATTTTTTTTTATGACGTCATCATGACGTCACACAATTTTCGCTTTTTAGGGCATATCTTTGAGACATACCAAAGCTATAACAAAAAGAATTTTGAAAATATCTTGTTTTGTTCGCTAGATATATTGAAAAGAATGTTACGATTCCAAAAATTTAAAATTCAGCGACTTGAAAAAAGACTACAAATCAACCCTTTTTATAAACAGCATGCTCATTTAAGCCATGGTTATCTGCCCTTCCCAGAATTCCTTTGTGTTATATTGAATTTGGTCTAAATTTTGAAACGGTTCCTATTTCTTACTTGAGTGAGCCACGACCATGAAATTTTGGAATTACGTACAGAAAAATTCAATGTACATATTTTTGTAATCGGATTGACCCTTACATGCGTTAAAAAAAAAATATATTGTTGATGACGTCATCATGACGTCACACAATTTTCGCCTTTTAGGGCATATCTTTGAGACATACCAAAGCTATAACAAAAAGAATTTTGAAAATATCTTGTTTTGTTCGCTAGATATATTGAAAAGAATGTTACGATTTTAATACTTCAAAAATTCAGCGACTTGAAAAAAGACTAGAAATCAACACTTTTATAAACAGCAAGCTCATAATAGCCATGGTTATCAGCCCGTCCCAGAATTCCTTTGTGTTATATTGAATTTGGTCTAAATTTTGAAATGGCTGTCATTTCTTACTTGAGTGAGCCACGATCATGAAATTTTGGAATTGGGTACAGAAAAATACAATGTATACATTTTTGTAATCAGATTGACCCTTACATGCGTTTTAAAAAAAAAATATTGTTGATGACGTCATCATGACGTCACACAATTTTCGCCATTGAGGGCATATCTTTGAGACATACCAAAGCTGTAACAAAAATAATTTTGAAAATATCTTGTTTTGTTCGCTAGATATATTGAAAAGAATGTTACGATTTTAAAACTTCAAAAATTCAGCGACTTGAAAAAAGACTAGAAATCAACCCCTTTTATAAACAGCAAGCTCATAATAGCCATGGTTATCAGCCCGTCCCAGAATTCCTTTGTGTTATATTGAATTTGGTCTAAATTTTGAAATGGCTGTCATTTCTTACTTGAGTGAGCCACGATCATGAAATTTTGGAATTGGGTACAGAAAAATACAATGTATACATTTTTGTAATCGGATTGACCCTTACATGCGTAAAAAAAAAAAAGATTTGTTGATGACGTCATCATGACGTCACACAATTTTCGCTTTTTAGGGCATATCTTTGAGACATACCAAAGCTGTAACAAAAATAATTTTGAAAATATCTTGTTTTGTTCGCTAGATATATTGAAAAGAATGTTACGATTTTAATACTTCAAAAATTTGGCGACTTGAAAAAAGACTAGAAATCAACCCTTTTATAAACAGCAAGCACATAATACCCATGGTTATCAGCCCTTCCCAGAATTCCTTTGTGTTATATTGAATTTGGTCTAAATTTTGAAATGGCTCCTATTTCATACTTGAGTGAGCCACGATCATGAAATTTTGGAATTGGGTACAGGAAAATTCAATATATACATTTTTGTAATCGGATTGACCCTTACATGCGTTAACAAAAAAACACATTTTTGATGACGTCATCATGACGTCACACAATTTTCGCAATTTAGGGCATATCTTTGAGACATACCAAAGCCATAAGAAAAAGAATTTTGAAAATATCTTATTTGGTTCGCTAGATATAATTTAATGAATGTTACGATTTTCAAAATTCAAAAATTCATAAAAAATTACGTGATGACGTCATCATGACGTAAAAGTTCGGCATGCATCCTGAGCAGTTGGTCTAAGTGTCTGTTAAATTTAAAGGCAATCGGCTGCATAAAAGTAGCCAAAGTGCCTGGCAGAAAGAAAACGTGTACAAATGCTATGGGCAAAAAGTCTGAAAAAGAAAAAAAAAAAAAAAAAAAAAAAAAAAAGAAAAAAAAAAAAATCTTAACGAAAACAAGGGCTGTTTCGAAAAACTTTCGAAACAGCCAAAAAAAAAAAAGAAAAAAAAAAAAATCTTAACGAAAACAAGGGCTGTTTCGAAAAAATTTCGAAACAGCCAAAAAAAAAAATCTTAACGAAAACAAGGGCTGTTTCGAAAAACTTTCGAAACAGCCAAAAAAAAATCTTAACGAAAACAAGGGCTGTTTCGAAAAAATTTCGAAACAGCCAAAAAAAAAAAAAAAAATCTTAACGAAAACAAGGGCTGTTTCGAAAAACTTTCGAAACAGCCCAAAAAAATAAAAAATAAAAAATCTTAACGAAAACAAGGGCTGTTTTGTAAAACTTACGAAACAGCCAATTAAATTTGCATATACTTACTTCTGCTGCTTGGCTCGTTCTTTGTCCGTTTGGACGTCAGATGTATCTTCAGCCATCCGCGACTTCTGTCTTCCAGCTTCATAGGTCGCTATGTGTGGATACAAGTTTTAGTGACTCCAATTTAATACTACTGTATTTACTATCTTTCACCAAAAAAGTTTTAACGTATGGAGTGATTCACTAAACACCGTGACATCAGCAGGAAATCGGGACAATATGGTCTGTCAACCATGTCACTGAAATGTATACTTTAAAATTCACAATGTCGGAGGCATGTTAGAGAACTAATTTCATCTCCATAAATTGCTACTTCGGGCAGGTCAAAACAGAGTACCATTTAGAGGCCAGAAAGTACTAAAATTTTCGATTAATAGTTTTCGAAACATGCTACTATACAGGTAAAATTATACTTACAACAATTGCAAAGCAAACGTGTCTTGTAGAGTGTCCATGTTTGCAGGTCTGGATTCAGCCTGTCCTTAACTACCTTTGTAACAGCAGAAGTGGCTTTGAATGGTGGCCAGAGAACATTCTGGTTGGAGTTCATTAACCAGTTCGATGGGACGAGCTCTACTTCATCAGTTTCTGTGAAAACTACCACAGCATACATCTCAACTATAGACATATCCAATGCATGATTGTAAAATTTGAACAGTGCATTTTATTTTCCTGGGCATTTAAGCTCACTTTATATTTTTTAGCATACATACAGTTTTACAACCTACATGTATGCATTTGCAGTTCACATTTAGACAATCAACTAGAGGTTTGATGTTTATCACAAACACTAGGTGATCGGGCGAGACATTGTTCAGTTGTTTAAGTTATGAATATAAATATATGACTGTGATAAAGAACCGATGTTCAAATTTGGCATTTGTTTTGAACCTTGGATATGCAAGAGGGCACTAAAATAACTCCTGCAAATCTAAATTGCGTGAACTTAAAGGGGCTGTGTCGTCACGATCATAGCAGGCTTGCGGCTGTACACTGAATCCCAAACTGATGAACGCAGATGAACCCAGTAACTGCAAATAATACCCAACGACCGCGCGGTGACCCACAGGTCGCGCGCGCCAGATCAGATTACAATTGCAATGACTGCTGGATGCATGATCCTGTAGTTATGATGATACATACTGCATGTACAATTATTTTGTATGTGTTTGTGCCACCAAAAATTATGGTGTTCTAAAGACGACAGATGACCTCGACCTCGACCTCGACCTCATTAATATTTATAGGCTGGGGGTTAACCACGGAAACGTGCATTAGGGTCCGCTGAACTTATATCTATATCTTCGCAAGCCTTTGTCCAGTTGTATCAAACGAGCTGTCTAAAGTTTCTTATAATGGCGGGTGCTACATGTAATTTGAATAAATGCAGAACATACGATATTATCATTGTAGAAATTACTTTATGAATTCGTTCACCCCTGAACATGGTCTAGACACCTCGAATGGATAGGTTTGGACGAGATCAGACATGCATATAGGATTGAAAACATGTATTTTACCCAATTGCAGCAGCTAATTTGCATTTTAATTAATTTTTAAAAATGCCAAGGGTGCCAAGGGGCATGGCACCCGCCGGAATATTGATCTGCAAAGTCCAATTGACAAGAAAATGCAAAACAATTTGTGCGGACCCTAATGCACGTTTCCGTAGTCAACCCCCAGACTATAAATATTAACGAGGTCGAGGTCGAGGTCAAGGGCGACTGCGCCCTCGCCCCTGCATCTGTTTTTTTGTGCACAAGTCTATGTGGTAAGGTCGAGGTCGAGGTCGAGGTCGAGGTCGAGGTCGAGGTCGAGGTCGAGGTCGAGGTCGAGGTCGAGGTCGAGGTCGAGGTCGAGGTCGAGGTCGAGGTCGAGGTCGAGGTCGAGGTCGAGGCGATCTGTCGTCTTTAGGACACCATAAAAAATATACGATAGGCCTACAGTCGAACATAGTCCGTGACACCCCACCCAGCAAACGCCAAAATGTACCATGACAGAACCAAACGAAAATAAGTAAATCTGTATTTATAATTGTAAAATGTATAATGCACCAGCCCCTTCCTATACTAAAATCGGCTGTGCCTGCAATGATGAGCAAATCAAAGTAAAACAGCTATACTGATGGCGATATTGAGTCCACGACCTTGTGTTACGGCAGGACTTTATGGAAAGTTACATCATAAGAGTTATTTCAACACTATCAAATAATAAACACAATAATAACAGTTATTACCAATAAATAATATACGTCAATGAAATGAGATTTCACCAGTGGCGAGTAAATCCGTGTCGAAAAGTGGGGATGAATATTAAATTTGTCAACGAAGTACTGCATCTTGAACTTTTTTCAACGGGGGATACCCCCGCCCCAAACACCGCTTGAAATTTGAAACATCACTTTGTGTACAATTTCCCCTTTTTAAATTTATGAAACAAACAAGAAATACAAATCGGCGGGCCCCTGAACTCCTTCCCCGTGCTTACGCCACTGGCGCACAGATCCCCACATCACTATGATAAAGATGACTACCGAAGAAACAAAGGAATAGACACCCCGACAAATATTCAAACAACCCTAATTTTCACCTGTTTTGCACGAATTATTCGCTTGTTACTTTTTATGACATGAACAATTCACATACCGAGTACATGGATCGGATGTACTATACATCTGTACATGTTGACTATACATTACATGTAGACTTGATGTGCGGAAATATTGTTTCACACAGCGAGTTGTTGACAAGTGCCATTGGAATAGCGACCAAGTGAAGTTGTTTCAGCTCCATCTATCAACTGTTTAAAAAAATGTACTTCTATGTTCTTGATTTTAATTTTATTTTTCTTCGCTGCTAAAGAACTGTCTGCAGCCACTACCCCTCTTTTAGTAGCATGATAATTTTGTTATTGAAGTGACGGGTCAAAATAAGCCTGAAGCTTTTTATCGACCTAAGTTTACAAGCAAGATACGAGCAAGATACATCCAAATGAATAACACATAATACATAGACCCTTTTACGGATACCCCGCCTGTGGGATTTTGTGTACAAAATTTAGCGCGAACTGTCCCACAGCGACAAGACACGTTGCAGTTTTGCTGTGCACCCCGTGTGCCGAGTCGTCCTCTCTGGAAAGAGTTTCGGCATGTACATGTCATAGGTTCTCCAGCGTAAGGTTCTACTTCTATATCGCCAACCTCTAATTCTGTGCAACTTTCAGACAAATATTCCATGGCACTTGTGTACATGTGAATGAAATTTTATGAAATAAGCAGATGAAATTTGAACGTTTTTTCTAATAATCTTACTCTTAGAGAACTGAGTGCCACGATGTGTGCTACTTGTTTATAAGTATACGTGTACACGTATGTGTATTTCAGTACGCAGACGCTGGACACATAGTCGTACTTCCCTACTACGTCCGAGGACGAAGCTTTGTGTTTCCTTTTGTTCCCTTGATATAGCCAAACCCCATAGACTAAGCACGTATCCTTACGTTCGAGGACCGATTTCAACAAAAGACTCTACGTTCGAGGACTGAAAGGATTCTTTGTGTCTCCTTTCTTCTCTTGTCCTCGGAGATATATTGCGTGCACGTACATGCGTGCGTGTTCCAGGAGGTGTAGTTTCCAAAAGCCAATTCTCAGAACAGCCATAACAAATTTCTAGAATACAAACCTACAATGAATGGTTCGCACCTACACGATGGTTCAGATAAAGTACAAAGGATTGGCCAGAACTGAACATTACTGCTTTTAAACAATGGAAGGCCATCAATGTTAAACTGCAAAGATATCTTGTCATGATGGAGCTGTTTCAAATGTGAAGATCTTGACAAAACACCTCGAGAAATACCAACATGGAAATAATTACCTCCGCCATCTATGACCTTTATGTCTGCTTGTGTTAGATGACATGTTGATAGCAGTGTACTTGGGTTCTTAGGAAGAGAGGGATGGTGGTTTCCAAGTATTGTCAAAAGTTTCCCAACTGCAGAATGAGTAATATTGTTCTTGAGGGCCCAGCTAGCGATTTTTGACCCAAGATTCTCCTCTTCATCAATTTCAGAAAAATCTGAGGAATTTTCATGTGCAATATCTTTCTCGGAGTGGCATGAGATAGGACTTGTTCATGGTTCTGTCTGGTGTAATTTGCCTTAAAATTTCCAACATGAACTGTTTACCCTTCTCAGCCGTGAAGACCAATTCAATATGGGGGGGCTTCATGTCTGCGCAGGCGCACACAGCTCATCGCACCAAAAAACCTGACGGTTGTTTTATGAAATTGGATGTCCATGCACCAGTTAATGGTATTTCATGAAACAACCGTCGGGTTTTTGGGTGCGATGAGCTGTGTGCGCCTGCGCAGACATGATACCGCTATATTGAATTGGTCTTCACGGCTGAGAAGGGTAAACAGTTTATGTTGGATATTTTAAGGCAAATTACACCAGACAGAACCATGAACAAGTCCTAATTATGGTGAAATATTGAGATGCTTGGGTAAGTGAACCTATATGCCGAGTTTAAGGCAGAATAATTTCCATTTAAAAAACAAAAAAAATCCCCAACTTTTTGCACGCAGCGCAGTATGGCCCAGAGCGTGAGTCTACTCATGCGGCGGGGCATAGTATAGGGCTACATCATCATGATCGTGACTAAGTTCAGCAATTTCTTGAAAAAGTTGGTTAACAACTTTTTCAACTTTACAACGCTTTGTCCAATAAGACATAATTGAAGTGCAAGCTTATTACAGATCGAGACAGATGTAAAATTAAGATTATTGTTAGTTAGCTGAACATTTACCGAAGTCACTCAAAGATTCAACGTTCAAACCCAAGGCTTCATATTTTTTAAGCAAATTTAGTCACACGTATGGGCTACAACTAGCATGACAACACAAGAGTTATTTCCAGGTAGGCCTACATTAAATTGTAAATGTCATCGTGATAATGCACATGTGCAACAAGAACAAGAAATATAACACTTAACAGCCTACGGGGACTTCGCGGAGACCGTGTATAATGGCTGAACGTAAGACGTGCGGCATGTACTGCTGGCCATACATGTAGTATACATGTACCACGTACAAATTACAATAGATTGGACAAATGTTGGAGTCACGGCGAAAAAGGTGCTTCAGATTATGTGCTTCAGATTATGTGCTTCAGATTATGTGCTTAAATGCCATGCACAGAAAATAAAAGCTATTTCATTAACTCAACCAGGTCTGGTTCGAGCTTTAGCAACGGAAAGTGGCGATTACAAATACAAAAATGGAATAACTCTTCAGAAAATATCTTAGAATTGCATACTTGGCAGAATCACTAACTGTTGACTGACAAACAATGGCGGTCGACGTGGCCAGTGGACAGCATGTGTGTGCGCGGTGCCGATACCCCCCGCGCGGTGCGCATAATCGAGCAAGCCAACATTGGCCCTAAATGGGCCGATATCGTGAGCTTACATGATGGCGCGATGGAGGTTTACGCATACCTGCCGAAAACGGCACATTGCTGGCCGTATAACGGCAGCCGTTATACAGTACTGCCGGTACCAGCCGTTTCGAAGCCAGCATCGGGCCAATTACGATATGTTTGTTGGGTGATGGCCGAGACAAGCGAACCTTTTTTTTCTGCATTCTTGCATCAGTGCACATGCTATACAATGGACTAGCCGAGACCCCCACCACGCAACTTAGGCCGAAAATTAGTGCATTTTTCGATCTGAGTGTTAAAGTGCAAGTGTTAGACAGTGATAGTGTGCAAGTGCTGGAGTTAGTGTGTTTGAGTTAGGGCCTTGTCACACAAGGCAACTTTAACAAGGTTTTGAGAGGTGCGGGTTTTAAGGGTGCGGGTTTTAAGGGTGCGGGTTTTAAGGGTGCGGGTTTTGAGGGTGCGGGTTTTGGTTTTAAGAGTGCTAGAGTTAGGGCCTTGTTACACAATCCAATTTTAACAAGCAATTTGTGGGCAAGTAACAGCGCTGCAGCCAAAAAGAAATTCTTCAAGTGCAATAAAGACATTTTTCTTCTTAAGACAATTTGGTGAAAATACAAAATTCCATGTTTTTCTATGTGGAATTTGGTTGGACCCGATTGCCAGAAAATTGTCCTGTGTGACATGGCCCTTAGAGTGAGAGTGCTTGTGTTCGGGTTAGAATGTGAGAGTAAAAGATAGAGAGACAGAGAAAGGTAGAGAGAGTGTTAGACTTACTCGTCTACAAAACACCATAGGTCTGTTGTGCTGATCTAAGCCCGCATCCTACAGCATGATTTCATATGCTCTCTATCTCACTAGGCCTTTCAGTTCTGTCCAGGATAATCTTGTATGGCCTCGAGGTCTTGAACAGCCAGGAGCCGGAGGTTGATCTCTCCTGGAGTTGATGGAAAAATAGAGTAATCGAGTTAGGGGTGTTCAAATTAGTTGTTAGAGTTAAGGGTTTGAGTTAGGGTGCGGGATTTGAGGGTGCGGGATTTGAGGGTGCGGGATTTGAGGGTGCGGGATTTGAGGGTGCGGGATTTGAGGGTGCGGGATTTGAGGGTGCGGGATTTGAGGGTGCGGGATTTGAGGGTGCGGGATTTGAGCGTGCGGGATTTGAGGGTGCGGGTTTTGAGGGTGCGGGTTTTGAGGGTGCGGGTTTTGAGGGTGCGGGTTTTGAGGGTGCGGGTTTTGAGGGTGCGGGTTTTGAGGGTGCGGGTTTTGAGGGTGCGGGTTTTGAGGGTGCGGGTTTTGAGGGTGCGGGTTTTGAGGGTGCGGGTTTTGAGGGTGCGGGTTTTGAGGGTGCGGGTTTTGAGAGTGCTAGAGTTAGGGCCTTGTTACACACTGCAATTTTAACAAGCAATTTGTGGGCAAGTAACAGCGCTGCAGCCGAAAAGAAATTCTTTAAGTGCAATAAAGACATTTTTCTTCTTAAGACAATTTGGTGAAAATACAAAATTCCATGTTTTTCTATGTGGAATTTGGTTGGACCCGATTGCCTGAAAATTGTCCTTTGTGACATGGCCCTGAGAGTGAGAGTGCTTGTGTTCGGGTTAGAATGTGAGAGTAAGAGATAGAGAGACAGAGATAGATAGAGAGAGTGTTAGACTTACTCGTCTACAAAACACCATAGGTCTGTTGTGCTGATCTAAGCCCGCATCCTACAGCATGATTTCATATGCTCTCTATCTCACTAGGCCTTTCAGTTCTGTCCAGGATATAATCTTGTAAGGCCTCGAGGTCTTGAACAGCCAGGAGCCAGAGGTTGATCTCTCCTGGAGTTGATGGAAAAATAGAGTAAGCGAGTTAGGGGTGTTCAAATTAGTTGTTACAGTTAAGGGTTTGAGTTAGGGTGCGGGTTTTAAGGGTGCGGGTTTTAAGGGTGCGGGTTTTAAGGGTGCGGGTTTTAAGGGTGCGGGTTTTAAGAGTGCTAGAGTTAGGGCCTTGTTACACAATGCAATTTTAACAAGCAATTTGTGGGCAAGTAACAGCGCTGCAGCCGAAAAGAAATTCTTAAAGTGCAGTAAAGACATTTTTCTTCTTAAGACAGTTTGGTGAAAATAAAATAATTCCCTGTTTTTCTATGTGGAATTTGGTTGGACCCGATTGCCTGAAAATTTTCCTGTGTGACATGGCCCTTAGAGTAAGAGTGCTTGTGTTCGGGTTAGAATGTGAGAGTAAGAGATGGGTGCGGGTTTTAAGGGTGCGGGTTTTAAGGGTGCGGGTTTTACGGGTGCGGGTTTTACGGGTGCGGGTTTTAAGGGTGCGGGTTTTAAGGGTGCATGTTTTAAGGGTGCGGGTTTTAAGGGTGCGGGTTTTAAGGGTGCGGGTTTTAAGGGTGCGGGTTTTAAGGGTGCGGGTTTTAAGGGTGCGGGTTTTAAGGGTGCGGGTTTTAAGAGTGCGGGTTTTAAGAGTGCTAGAGTTAGGGCCTTGTTACACAATGCAATTTTAACAAGCAATTTGTGGGCAAGTAACAGCGCTGCAGCCGAAAAGAAATTCTTAAAGTGCAGTAAAGACATTTTTCTTCTTAAGACAATTTGGTGAAAATACAAAATTCCATGTTTTTCTATGTGGAATTTGGTTGGACCCGATTGCCTGAAAATTGTCCTGTGAGACATGGCCCTTAGAGTGAGAGTGCTTGTGTTCGGGTTAGAATGTGAGAGTAAGAGATGGGTGCGGGTTTTAAGGGTGCGGGTTTTAAGGGTGCAGGTTTTAAGGGTGCGGGTTTTAAGGGTGCATGTTTTAAGGGTGCGGGTTTTAAGGGTGCGGGTTTTAAGAGTGCGGGTTTTAAGAGTGCGGGTTTTAAGAGTGCTAGAGTTAGGGCCTTGTTACACAATGCAATTTTAACAAGCAATTTGTGGGCAAGTAACAGCGCTGCAGCCGAAAAGAAATTCTTAAAGTGCAGTAAAGACATTTTTCTTCTTAAGACAGTTTGGTGAAAATAAAATAATTCCCTGTTTTTCTATGTGGAATTTGGTTGGACCAGATTGCCTGAAAATGTTCCTGTGTGACATGGCCCTTAGAGTAAGAGTGCTTGTGTTCGGGTTAGAATGTGAGAGTAAGAGATGGGTGCGGATTTTAAGGGTGCGGGTTTTAAGGGTGCGGGTTTTACGGGTGCGGGTTTTAAGGGTGCGGGTTTTAAGGGTGCATGTTTTAAGGGTGCGGGTTTTAAGGGTGCGGGTTTTAAGGGTGCGGGTTTTAAGGGTGCGGGTTTTAAGGGTGCGGGTTTTAAGGGTGCGGGTTTTAAGAGTGCGGGTTTTAAGAGTGCGGGTTTTAAGAGTGTTAGAGTTAGGGCCTTGTTACACAATGCAATTTTAACAAGCAATTTGTGGGCAAGTAACAGCGCTGCAGCCGAAAAGAAATTCTTAAAGTGCAGTAAAGAAATTTTTCTTCTTAAGACAGTTTGGTGAAAATAAAAGTATTCCCTGTTTTTCTATGTGGAATTTTGTTGGACCCGATTGCCTGAAAATTTTCCTGTGTGACATGGCCCTAAGAGTAAGAGTGCTTGTGTTCGGGTTAGAATGTGAGAGTAAGAGATGGGTGCAGGTTTTAAGGGTGCGGGTTTTAAGGGTGCGGGTTTTAAGGGTGCGGGTTTTAAGGGTGCGGGTTTTAAGGGTGCGGGTTTTAAGGGTGCATGTTTTAAGGGTGCGGGTTTTAAGGGTGCGGGTTTTAAGGGTGCGGGTTTTAAGGGTGCGGGTTTTAAGGGTGCGGGTTTTAAGGGTGCGGGTTTTAAGGGTGCGGGTTTTAAGAGTGCGGGTTTTAAGAGTGCTAGAGTTAGGGCCTTGTTACACAATGCAATTTTAACAAGCAATTTGTGGGCAAGTAACAGCGCTGCAGCCGAAAAGAAATTCTTAAAGTGCAGTAAAGACATTTTTCTTCTTAAGACAATTTGGTGAAAATAAAAAATTCCATGTTTTTCTATGTGGAATTTGGTTGGACCCGATTGCGGGTTTTAAGGGTGCAGGTTTTAAGGGTGGGGGTTTTAAGGGTGCGGGTTTTAAGGGTGCGGGTTTTAAGGGTGCGGGTTTTAAGGGTGCGGATTTTAAGGGTGCGGGTTTTAAGAGTGCGGGTTTTAAGGGTGCGGGTTTTAAGGGTGCGGGTTTTAAGGGTGCGGGTTTTAAGAGTGCGGGTTTTAAGAGTGCTAGAGTTAGGGCCTTGTTACACAATGCAATTTTAACAAGCAATTTGTGGACAAGTAACAGCGCTGCAGCCGAAAAGAAATTCTTCAAGTGCAATAAAGACATTTTTCTTCTTAAGACAATTTGGTGAAAATACAAAATTCCATGTTTTTCTATGTGGAATTTGGTTGGACCCGATTGCCTGAAAATTGTCCTGTGAGACATGGCCCTTAGAGTGAGAGTGCTTGTGTTCGGGTTAGAATGTGAGAGTAAGAGATGGGTGCGGGTTTTAAGGGTGCGGGTTTTAAGGGTGCGGGTTTTACGGGTGCGGGTTTTAAGGGTGCGGGTTTTAAGGGTGCATGTTTTAAGGGTGCGGGTTTTAAGGGTGCGGGTTTTAAGGGTGCGGGTTTTAAGGGTGCGGGTTTTAAGGGTGCGGGTTTTAAGGGTGCGGGTTTTAAGGGTGCGGGTTTTAAGAGTGCGGGTTTTAAGAGTGCTAGAGTTAGGGCCTTGTTACACAATGCAATTTTAACAAGCAATTTGTGGGCAAGTAACAGCGCTGCAGCCGAAAAGAAATTCTTAAAGTGCAGTAAAGACATTTTTCTTCTTAAGACAATTTGGTGAAAATACAAAATTCCATGTTTTTCTATGTGGAATTTGGTTGGACCCGATTGCCTGAAAATTGTCCTGTGAGACATGGCCCTTAGAGTGAGAGTGCTTGTGTTCGGGTTAGAATGTGAGAGTAAGAGATGGGTGCGGGTTTTAAGGGTGCGGGTTTTAAGGGTGCAGGTTTTAAGGGTGCGGGTTTTAAGGGTGCATGTTTTAAGGGTGCGGGTTTTAAGGGTGCGGGTTTTAAGAGTGCGGGTTTTAAGAGTGCGGGTTTTAAGAGTGCTAGAGTTAGGGCCTTGTTACACAATGCAATTTTAACAAGCAATTTGTGGGCAAGTAACAGCGCTGCAGCCGAAAAGAAATTCTTAAAGTGCAGTAAAGACATTTTTCTTCTTAAGACAGTTTGGTGAAAATAAAATAATTCCCTGTTTTTCTATGTGGAATTTGGTTGGACCAGATTGCCTGAAAATGTTCCTGTGTGACATGGCCCTTAGAGTAAGAGTGCTTGTGTTCGGGTTAGAATGTGAGAGTAAGAGATGGGTGCGGATTTTAAGGGTGCGGGTTTTAAGGGTGCGGGTTTTACGGGTGCGGGTTTTAAGGGTGCGGGTTTTAAGGGTGCATGTTTTAAGGGTGCGGGTTTTAAGGGTGCGGGTTTTAAGGGTGCGGGTTTTAAGGGTGCGGGTTTTAAGGGTGCTGGTTTTAAGGGTGCGGGTTTTAAGGGTGCGGGTTTTAAGAGTGCGGGTTTTAAGAGTGAGGGTTTTAAGAGTGTTAGAGTTAGGGCCTTGTTACACAATGCAATTTTAACAAGCAATTTGTGGGCAAGTAACAGCGCTGCAGCCGAAAAGAAATTCTTAAAGTGCAGTAAAGACATTTTTCTTCTTAAGACAGTTTGGTGAAAATAAAAGTATTCCCTGTTTTTCTATGTGGAATTTTGTTGGACCCGATTGCCTGAAAATTTTCCTGTGTGACATGGCCCTTAGAGTAAGAGTGCTTGTGTTCGGGTTAGAATGTGAGAGTAAGAGATGGGTGCAGGTTTTAAGGGTGCGGGTTTTAAGGGTGCGGGTTTTAAGGGTGCGGGTTTTAAGGGTGCGGGTTTTAAGGGTGCGGGTTTTAAGGGTGCGGGTTTTAAGGGTGCATGTTTTAAGGGTGCGGGTTTTAAGGGTGCGGGTTTTAAGGGTGCGGGTTTTAAGGGTGCGGGTTTTAAGGGTGCGGGTTTTAAGGGTGCGGGTTTTAAGAGTGCGGGTTTTAAGAGTGCTAGAGTTAGGGCCTTGTTACACAATGCAATTTTAACAAGCAATTTGTGGGCAAGTAACAGCGCTGCAGCCGAAAAGAAATTCTTAAAGTGCAGTAAAGACATTTTTCTTCTTAAGACAATTTGGTGAAAATACAAAATTCCATGTTTTTCTATGTGGAATTTGGTTAGACCCGATTGCCAGAAAATTGTCCTGTGTGACATGGCCCTTAGAGTAAGAGTGCTTGTGTTCGGGTTAGAATGTGAGAGTAAGAGATGGGTGCGGGTTTTAAGGGTGCAGGTTTTAAGGGTGCGGGTTTTAAGGGTGCGGGTTTTAAGGGTGCGGGTTTTAAGGGTGCGGGTTTTAAGGGTGCGGGTTTTAAGAGTGCTAGAGTTAGGGCCTTGTTACACAATGCAATTTTAACAAACAATTTGTGGGCAAGTAACAGCGCTGCAGCCGAAAAGAAATTCTTAAAGTGCAGTAAAGACATTTTTCTTCTTAAGACAATTTGGTGAAAATACAAAATTCCATGTTTTTCTATGTGGAATTTGGTTGGACCCGATTGCGGGTTTTAAGGGTGCGGGTTTTAAGGGTGGGGGTTTTAAGGGTGCGGGTTTTAAGGGTGCGGGTTTTAAGAGTGCGGGTTTTAAGGGTGCGGGTTTTAAGGGTGCAGGTTTTAAGGGTGCGGGTTTTAAGGGTGCGGATTTTAAGGGTGCGGGTTTTAAGGGTGCGGATTTTAAGGGTGCGGGTTTTAAGGGTGCGGGTTTTAAGGGTGCGGGTTTTAAGAGTGCGGGTTTTAAGGGTGCGGGTTTTAAGGGTGCGGGTTTTAAGGGTGCGGGTTTTAAGAGTGCGGGTTTTAAGAGTGCTAGAGTTAGGGCCTTGTTACACAATGCAATTTTAACAAGCAATTTGTGGGCAAGTAACAGCGCTGCAGCCGAAAAGAAATTCTTAAAGTGCAGTAAAGACATTTTTCTTCTTAAGACAATTTGGTGAAAATACAAAATTCCATGTTTTTCTATGTGGAATTTGGTTGGACCCGATTGCGGGTTTTAAGGGTGCAGGTTTTAAGGGTGGGGGTTTTAAGGGTGCGGGTTTTAAGGGTGCGGGTTTTAAGGGTGCGGGTTTTAAGGGTGCGGGTTTTAAGGGTGCGGGTTTTAAGGGTGCGGGTTTTAAGGGTGCGGATTTTAAGGGTGCGGGTTTTAAGAGTGCGGGTTTTAAGGGTGCGGGTTTTTAGGGTGCGGGTTTTAAGGGTGTGGGTTTTAAGAGTGCGGGTTTTAAGAGTGCTAGAGTTAGGGCCTTGTTACACAATGCAATTTTAACAAGCAATTTGTGGACAAGTAACAGCGCTGCAGCCGAAAAGAAATTCTTCAAGTGCAATAAAGACATTTTTCTTCTTAAGACAATTTGGTGAAAATACAAAATTCCATGTTTTTCTATGTGGAATTTGGTTGGACCCGATTGCCTGAAAATTGTCCTGTGAGACATGGCCCTTAGAGTGAGAGTGCTTGTGTTCGGGTTAGAATGTGAGAGTAAGGGATGGGTGCGGGTTTTAAGGGTGCGGGTTTTAAGGGTGCATGTTTGAAGGGTGCGGGTTTTAAGGGTGCGGGTTTTAAGGGTGCGGGTTTTAAGGGTGCGGGTTTTAAGGGTGCGGGTTTTAAGGGTGCGGGTTTTAAGGGTGCGGGTTTTAAGAGTGCGGGTTTTAAGAGTGCTAGAGTTAGGGCCTTGTTACACAATGCAATTTTAACAAGCAATTTGTGGACAAGTAACAGCGCTGCAGCCGAAAAGAAATTCTTCAAGTGCAATAAAGACATTTTTCTTAATAATAATAATAATAATATAGATTTATATAGCGCACTTATCCGGTAACCCGATCAAGGCGCTAACACACAAATTATGCTCCAAACTAAGTAATAACTAACGAAGTAAATGAGATTTCAGTTCTCTTTTGAAGATGTCCAGGGATGTTATTTGACGAAGTGTGGCAGGGAGTTTATTCCAAATGGCAGGTGCTGCCTTGGCAAAGGCACGCTGACCATAGCGGACAGTACGAACTCTCGGTTCTGCTAGCAAGTATGAGCCTGAGGATCTAAGAACCCGACCTGTCTGCTTGAGTGAGATGAGCTCACAGAGATAATGAGGAGCATGACAGTGGAGGATCTTGAATACAAGAAGACATATCTTGAAGCAGATCCTCTTAGATATCGGAAGCCAGTGTAGCTCTCTCAGAATAGGTGAGATGTGGTCGTATTTTCCACATCGGACAACAACCCGAGCTGCAGTATTCAGGACACGTTGCAAACGAGATATAGATGTGGCTGGAAGGCCAACGAGCAGGGCATTGCAACAATCCAGACGTGATGAAACAAAGGCATGGATGACCATCTCAGCTGTTTCCTGAGACAGGTACTTGCGGATTCTTCTCATGTTGCGAAGGTGGAAATTAGTGCTTTTGCACAGGCTTGAAATGTGCGCATCCATATTGAACAGACGGTCGAACACGACGCCCAGATTTCGAGCACAGTTTAAAACAGACAACTGGTGGTTGGTGATGGTAAGGTGTGGGGAGATGAAATTTGAATGATCATATCAAGATCCAAGTACGAGAATCTGTGTTTTTTCAGCATTGAGACGCAGAAAACTGTGACTCATCCATGACTGAAGATGGCAGAGACAGTTTTGCATCAGGTTAAAGGATGTGATGGTATCAGCACCAGGTGAAAAAGCCAGATAAAGCTGGGTGTCATCAGCGTAGAAGTGGAACTGGACATTGTGATATCTGGCAATGTCGCCTAATGGTAGTGTGTATATTGTGAACAGGACAGGGCCCAGGACAGGGCCCAGGACAGAGCCCTGTGGGACTCCACAATCAAGGGTCCGCCGATCAGATTTTGTGTCACCAATGGATACTATTTGAGCTCTGTCTTCGAGATAAGACTTGATCCATTGTAGAGCTAGTCCAGTGATGCCAAGCCTGTTGGAAAGACGCTGCAGTAAAAGTTGATGATCTACCGTATCGAAGGCGGCAGATAAGTCAAGAAGGACCAACAGAACCATCTGACGATTGTCGACGGCTTGAAGGATGTCATTTGAGACTCTGATAAGAGCAGTCTCCACGCTGTACCCTTGTCTATACGCTGACTGCCTATCCTCCAGGAGATTTTCGTCCTCTAGGTAACTAGTAAGTTGGCGTAGGACAACTCTCTCCAGAACTTTGGAGACAAATGGCAGAGTTGAAACTGGTCTGTAGTTACACAACTGTTGCGGATCAAGGCTCTCTTTCTTCAGTAAAGGTGTTACATAAGCCAACTTATATTCAGTGGGCACATCAGCAGTTTGTAGTGAGGAATTAATGTTGAACCTGATGCCAGGAGCATCTTCAGACAATTTGGTGAAAATACAAAATTCCATGTTTTTCTATGTGGAATTTGGTTGGACCCGATTGCCTGAAAATTGTCCTGTGTGACATGGCCCTTAGAATAAGAGTGCTTGTGTTCGGGTTAGAATGTGAGAGTAAGAGATGGGTGCGGGTTTTAAGGGTGCAGGTTTTAAGGGTGCGGGTTTTAAGGGTGCGGGTTTTAAGGGTGCGGGTTTTAAGGGTGCGGGTTTTAAGAGTGCTAGAGTTAGGGCCTTGTTACACAATGCAATTTTAACAAGCAATTTGTGGGCAAGTAACAGCGCTGCAGCCGAAAAGAAATTCTTAAAGTGCAGTAAAGACATTTTTCTTCTTAAGACAATTTGGTGAAAATACAAAATTCCATGTTTTTCTATGTGGAATTTGGTTGGACCCGATTGCGGGTTTTAAGGGTGCGGGTTTTAAGGGTGGGGGTTTTAAGGGTGGGGGTTTTAAGGGTGGGGGTTTTAAGGGTGCGGGTTTTAAGGGTGCGGGTTTTAAGGGTGCGGGTTTTAAGGGTGCGGGTTTTAAGGGTGCGGGTTTTAAGGGTGCGGGTTTTAAGGGTGCGGGTTTTAAGGGTGCGGGTTTTAAGGGTGCGGGTTTTAAGGGTGCGGGTTTTAAGGGTGCGGGTTTTAAGGGTGCGGGTTTTAAGGGTGGGGGTTTTAAGGGTGGGGGTTTTAAGGGTGCGGGTTTTAAGGGTGCGGGTTTTAAGGGTGCGGGTTTTAAGGGTGCGGGTTTTAAGGGTGCGGGTTTTAAGGGTGCGGGTTTTAAGGGTGCGGGTTTTAAGGGTGCGGGTTTTAAGGGTGCGGGTTTTAAGGGTGCGGGTTTTAAGGGTGCGGGTTTTAAGGGTGCGGGTTTTAAGGGTGCGGGTTTTAAGGGTGCGGGTTTTAAGGGTGGGGGTTTTAAGGGTGGGGGTTTTAAGGGTGCGGGTTTTAAGGGTGCGGGTTTTAAGGGTGCGGGTTTTAAGGGTGCGGGTTTTAAGGGTGCGGGTTTTAAGGGTGCGGGTTTTAAGGGTGCGGATTTTAAGGGTGCGGGTTTTAAGGGTGCGGGTTTTAAGAGTGCGGGTTTTAAGAGTGCGGGTTTTAAGGGTGCGGGTTTTAAGGGTGCGGGTTTTAAGGGTGCGGGTTTTAAGGGTGCGGGTTTTAAGGGTGCGGGTTTTAAGAGTGCGGGTTTTAAGAGTGTGGGTTTTAAGAGTGCTAGAGTTAGGGCCTTGTTACACAATGCAATTTTAACAAGCAATTTGTGGGCAAGTAACAGCGCTGCAGCCGAAAAGAAATTCTTCAAGAGCAATAAAGACATTTTTCTTCTTAAGACAATTTGGTGAAAATACAAAATTCCATGTTTTTCTATGTGGAATTTGGTTGGACCCGATTGCGGGTTTTAAGGGTGCGGGTTTTAAGGGTGGGGGTTTTAAGGGTGCGGGTTTTAAGGGTGCGGGTTTTAAGGGTGCGGGTTTTAAGGGTGCGGGTTTTAAGGGTGCGGATTTTAAGGGTGCGGGTTTTAAGGGTGCGGGTTTTAAGGGTGCGGGTTTTAAGGGTGCGGGTTTTAAGGGTGCGGGTTTTAAGGGTGCGGGTTTTAAGAGTGCGGGTTTTAAGAGTGCTAGAGTTAGGGCCTTGTTACACAATGCAATTTTAACAAGCAATTTGTGGGCAAGTAACAGCGCTGCAGCCGAAAAGAAATTCTTAAAGTGCAGTAAAGACATTTTTCTTCTTAAGACAGTTTGGTGAAAATAAAAGAATTCCCTGTTTTTCTATGTGGAATTTGGTTGGACCCGATTGCCTGAAAATTTTCCTGTGTGACATGGCCCTTAGAGTAAGAGTGCTTGTGTTCGGGTTAGAATGTGAGAGTAAGAGATGGGTGCGGGTTTTAAGGGTGCGGGTTTTAAGGGTGCGGGTTTTAAGGGTGCGGGTTTTAAGGGTGCGGGTTTTAAGAGTGCTAGAGTTAGGGCCTTGTTACACAATGCAATTTTAACAAGCAATTTGTGGGCAAGTAACAGCGCTGCAGCCGAAAAGAAATTCTTCAAGTGCAATAAAGACATTTTTCTTCTTAAGACAATTTGGTGAAAATACAAAATTCCATGTTTTTCTATGTGGAATTTGGTTGGACCCGATTGCGGGTTTTAAGGGTGCGGGTTTTAAGGGTGGGGGTTTTAAGGGTGCGGGTTTTAAGGGTGCGGGTTTTAAGGGTGCGGGTTTTAAGGGTGCGGGTTTTAAGGGTGCGGATTTTAAGGGTGCGGGTTTTAAGGGTGCGGGTTTTAAGAGTGCGGGTTTTAAGAGTGCTAGAGTTAGGGCCTTGTTACACAATGCAATTTTAACAAGCAATTTGTGGGCAAGTAACAGCGCTGCAGCCGAAAAGAAATTCTTAAAGTGCAGTAAAGACATTTTTCTTCTTAAGACAGTTTGGTGAAAATAAAAGAATTCCCTGTTTTTCTATGTGGAATTTGGTTGGACCCGATTGCCTGAAAATTTTCCTGTGTGACATGGCCCTTAGAGTAAGAGTGCTTGTGTTCGGGTTAGAATGTGAGAGTAAGAGATGGGTGCGGGTTTTAAGGGTGCGGGTTTTAAGGGTGCGGGTTTTAAGGGTGCGGGTTTTAAGGGTGCGGGTTTTAAGGGTGCGGGTTTTAAGAGTGCTAGAGTTAGGGCCTTGTTACACAATGCAATTTTAACAAGCAATTTGTGGGCAAGTAACAGCGCTGCAGCCGAAAGGAAATTCTTCAAGTGCAATAAAGACATTTTTCTTCTTAAGACAATTTGGTGAAAATACAAAATTCCATGTTTTTATATGTGGAATTTGGTTGGACCCGATTGCCTGAAAATTGTCCTGTGAGACATGGCCCTTAGAGTGAGAGTGCTTGTGTTCGGGTTAGAATGTGAGAGTAAGAGATGGGTGCGGGTTTTAAGGGTGCGGGTTTTAAGGGTGCGGGTTTTAAGGGTGCGGGTTTTAAGAGTGCGGGTTTTAAGAGTGCGGGTTTTAAGGGTGCGGGTTTTAAGGGTGCGGGTTTTAAGGGTGCGGGTTTTAAGAGTGCGGGTTTTAAGAGTGTGGGTTTTAAGAGTGCTAGAGTTAGGGCCTTGTTACACAATGCAATTTTAACAAGCAATTTGTGGGCAAGTAACAGCGCTGCAGCCGAAAAGAAATTCTTCAAGTGCAATAAAGACATTTTTCTTCTTAAGACAATTTGGTGAAAATACAAAATTCCATGTTTTTCTATGTGGAATTTGGTTGGACCCGATTGCGGGTTTTAAGGGTGCGGGTTTTAATGGTGGGGGTTTTAAGGGTGCGGGTTTTAAGGGTGCGGGTTTTAAGGGTGCGGGTTTTAAGGGTGCGGGTTTTAAGGGTGCGGATTTTAAGGGTGCGGGTTTTAAGGGTGCGGGTTTTAAGGGTGCGGGTTTTAAGGGTGCGGGTTTTAAGGGTGCGGGTTTTAAGAGTGCGGGTTTTAAGAGTGCTAGAGTTAGGGCCTTGTTACACAATGCAATTTTAACAAGCAATTTGTGGGCAAGTAACAGCGCTGCAGCCGAAAAGAAATTCTTAAAGTGCAGTAAAGACATTTTTCTTCTTAAGACAGTTTGGTGAAAATAAAAGAATTCCCTGTTTTTCTATGTGGAATTTGGTTGGACCCGATTGCCTGAAAATTTTCCTGTGTGACATGGCCCTTAGAGTAAGAGTGCTTGTGTTCGGGTTAGAATGTGAGAGTAAGAGATGGGTGCGGGTTTTAAGGGTGCGGGTTTTAAGGGTGCGGGTTTTAAGAGTGCTAGAGTTAGGGCCTTGTTACACAATGCAATTTTAACAAGCAATTTGTGGGCAAGTAACAGCGCTGCAGCCGAAAAGAAATTCTTAAAGTGCAGTAAAGACATTTTTCTTCTTAAGACAATTTGGTGAAAATACAAAATTCCATGTTTTTCTATGTGGAATTTGGTTGGACCCGATTGCGGGTTTTAAGGGTGCGGGTTTTAAGGGTGGGGGTTTTAAGGGTGCGGGTTTTAAGGGTGCGGGTTTTAAGAGTGCGGGTTTTAAGGGTGCGGGTTTTAAGGGTGCGGATTTTAAGGGTGCGGGTTTTAAGGGTGCGGGTTTTAAGGGTGAGGGTTTTAAGGGTGCGGGTTTTAAGAGTGCTAGAGTTAGGGCCTTGTTACACAATGCAATTTTAACAAGCAATTTGTGGGCAAGTAACAGCGCTGCAGCCGAAAAGAAATTCTTCAAGTGCAATCAAGACATTTTTCTTCTTAAGACAATTTGGTGAAAATACAAAATTCCCGGTTTTTCTAAGTGGAATTTGGTTGGACCCGATTGCCTGAAAATTGTCCTGTGAGACATGGCCCTTAGAGTAGGAGTGCTTGTGTTCGGGTTAGAATGTGAGAGTAAGAGATGGGTGCGGGTTTTAAGGGTGCGGGTTTTAAGGGTGCGGGTTTTAAGGGTGCGGGTTTTAAGGGTGCGGGTTTTAAGGGTGCGGGTTTTAAGGGTGCGGGTTTTAAGGGTGCGGGTTTTAAGGGTGCGGGTTTTAAGAGTGCGGGTTTTAAGAGTGCTAGAGTTAGGGCCTTGTTACACAATGCAATTTTAACAAGCAATTTGTGGGCAAGTAACAGCGCTGCAGCCGAAAAGAAATTCTTCAAGTGCAATAAAGACATTTTTCCTCTTAAGACAATTTGGTGAAAATACAAAATTCCCTGTTTTTCTATGTGGAATTTGGTTGGACCCGATTGCCTGAAAATTGTCCTGTGAGACATGGCCCTTAGAGTAGGAGTGCTTGTGTTCGGGTTAGAATGTGAGAGTAAGAGATGGGTGCGGGTTTTAAGGGTGCGGGTTTTAAGGGTGCGGGTTTTAAGGGTGCGGGTTTTAAGGGTGCGGGTTTTAAGGGTGCGGGTTTTAAGAGTGCGGGTTTTAAGAGTGCGGGTTTTAAGAGTGCTAGAGTTAGGGCCTTGTTACACAATGCAATTTTAACAAGCAATTTGTGGGCAAGTAACAGCGCTGCAGCCGAAAAGAAATTCTTCAAGTGCAATAAAGACATTTTTCTTCTTAAGACAATTTGGTGAAAATACAAAATTCCATGTTTTTCTATGTGGAATTTGGTTGGACCCGATTGCCTGAAAATTGTCATGTGTGACATGGCCCTTAGAGTGAGAGTGCTTGTGTTCGGGTTAGAATGTGAGAGTAAGAGATAGAGAGACAGAGATAGATAGAGAGAGTGTTAGACTCACTCGTCTACAAAACACGATAGGTCTGTTGTGCTGATCTAAGCCCGCATCCTACAGCATGATTTCATATTCTCTCTATCTCACTAGGCCTTTCAGTTCTGTCCAGGATATAATCTTGTAAGGCCTCAAGGTCTTGAACAGCCAGGAGCCGGAGGTTGATCTCTCCTGGAGTTGATGGAAAAATAGAGTAAGCGAGTTAGGGGTGTTCAAATTAGTTGTTAGAGTTAAGGGTTTGAGTTAGGGTGCGGGTTTTAAGGGTGCGGGTTTTAAGGGTGCGGGTTTTAAGGGTGCTAGAGTTAGGGCCTTGTTACACAATGCAATTTTAACAAGCAATTTGTGGGCAAGTAACAGCGCTGCAGCCGAAAAGAAATTCTTCAAGTGCAATAAAGACATTTTTCTTCTTAAGACAGTTTGGTGAAAATAAAAGAATTCCCTGTTTTTCTATGTGGAATTTGGTTGGACCCGATTGCCTGAAAATTTTCCTGTGTGACATGGCCCTTAGAGTAAAGAGTGCTTGTGTTCGGGTTAGAATGTGAGAGTAAGAGATGGGTGCGGGTTTTAAGGGTGCGGGTTTTAAGGGTGCGGGTTTTAAGGGTGCGGGTTTTAAGGGTGCGGGTTTTAAGGGTGCGGGTTTTAAGGGTGCATGTTTTAAGGGTGCGGGTTTTAAGGGTGCGGGTTTTAAGGGTGCGGGTTTTAAGAGTGCGGGTTTTAAGAGTGCGGGTTTTAAGAGTGCTAGAGTTAGGGCCTTGTTACACAATGCAATTTTAACAAGCAATTTGTGGGCAAGTAACAGCGCTGCAGCCGAAAAGAAATTCTTAAAGTGCAGTAAAGACATTTTTCTTCTTAAGACAATTTGGTGAACATACAAAATTCCATGTTTTTCTAAGTGGAATTTGGTTGGACCCGATTGCGGGTTTTAAGGGTGCGGGTTTTAAGGGTGCGGGTTTTAAGGGTGCGGGTTTTAAGGGTGCGGGTTTTAAGAGTGCGGGTTTTAAGAGTGCTAGAGTTAGGGCCTTGTTACACAATGCAATTTTAACAAGCAATTTGTGGGCAAGTAACAGCGCTGCAGCCGAAAAGAAATTCTTCAAGTGCAATAAAGACATTTTTCTTCTTAAGACAATTTGGTGAAAATACAAAATTCCATGTTTTTCTATGTGGAATTTGGTTGGACCCGATTGCCTGAAAATTGTCCTGTGAGACATGGCCCTTAGAGTGAGAGTGCTTGTGTTCGGGTTAGAATGTGAGAGTAAGAGATGGGTGCGGGTTTTAAGGGTGCGGGTTTTAAGGGTGCGGGTTTTAAGGGTCCGGGTTTTAAGGGTGCGGGTTTTAAGGGTGCATGTTTTAAGGGTGCGGGTTTTAAGGGTGCGGGTTTTAAGGGTGCGGGTTTTAAGGGTGCGGGTTTTAAGAGTGCGGGTTTTAAGAGTGCGGGTTTTAAGAGTGCGGGTTTTAAGAGTGCTAGAGTTAGGGCCTTGTTACACAATGCAATTTTAACAAGCAATTTGTGGGCAAGTAACAGCGCTGCAGCCGAAAAGAAATTCTTCAAGTGCAATAAAGACATTTTTCTTCTTAAGACAATTTGGTGAAAATACAAAATTCCATGTTTTTCTATGTGGAATTTGGTTGGACCCGATTGCCTGAAAATTGTCATGTGTGACATGGCCCTTAGAGTGAGAGTGCTTGTGTTCGGGTTAGAATGTGAGAGTAAGAGATAGAGAGACAGAGATAGATAGAGAGAGTGTTAGACTTACTCGTCTACAAAACACGATAGGTCTGTTGTGCTGATCTAAGCCCGCATCCTACAGCATGATTTCATATTCTCTCTATCTCACTAGGCCTTTCAGTTCTGTCCAGGATATAAACTTGTAAGGCCTCAAGGTCTTGAACAGCCAGGAGCCGGAGGTTGATCTCTCCTGGAGTTGATGGAAAAATAGAGTAAGCGAGTTAGGGGTGTTCAAATTAGTTGTTAGAGTTAAGGGTTTGAGTTAGGGTGCGGGTTTTAAGGGTGCGGGTTTTAAGAGTGCTAGAGTTATGGCCTTGTTACACAATGCAATTTTAACAAGCAATTTGTGGGCAAGTAACAGCGCTGCAGCCGAAAAGAAATTCTTCAAGTGCAATAAAGATATTTTTCTTCTTAAGACAATTTGGTGAAAATACAAAATTCCATGTTTTTCTATGTGGAATTTGGTTGGACCCGATTGCCTGAAAATTGTCCTGTGAGACATGGCCCTTAGATTGAGAGTGCTTGTGTTCGGGTTAGAATGTGAGAGTAAGAGATGGGTACGGGTTTGAAGGGTGCGGGTTTGAAGGGTGCGGGTTTGAAGGGTGCGGGTTTGAAGGGTGCGGGTTTTAAGGGTGCGGGTTTTAAGGGTGCGGGTTTTAAGGGTGCGGGTTTTAAGAGTGCTAGAGTTAGGGCCTTGTTACACAATGCAATTTTATCAAGCAATTTGTGGGCAAGTAACAGCGCTGCAGCCGAAAAGAAATTCTTAAAGTGCAGTAAAGACATTTTTCTTCTTAAGACAATTTGGTGAAAATACAAAATTCCATGTTTTTCTATGTGGAATTTGGTTGGACCCGATTGCGGGTTGGGTGCGGGTTTTAAGGGTGGGGGTTTTAAGGGTGGGGGTTTTAAGGGTGGGGGTTTTAAGGGTGCGGGTTTTAAGGGTGCGGGTTTTAAGGGTGCGGGTTTTAAGGGTGCGGATTTTAAGGGTGCGGGTTTTAAGGGTGCGGGTTTTAAGGGTGCGGGTTTTAAGGGTGCGGATTTTAAGGGTGCGGGTTTGAAGGGTGCGGGTTTTAAGGGTGCATGTTTTAAGGGTGCGGGTTTTAAGGGTGCGGGTTTTAAGGGTGCGGGTTTTAAGGGTGCGGGTTTTAAGGGTGCGGGTTTTAAGAGTGCGGGTTTTAAGAGTGCGGGTTTTAAGAGTGCTAGAGTTAGGGCCTTGTTACACAATGCAATTTTAACAAGCAATTTGTGGGCAAGTAACAGCGCTGCAGCCGAAAAGAAATTCTTCAAGTGCAATAAAGACATTTTTCCTCTTAAGACAATTTGGTGAAAATACAAAATTCCCTGTTTTTCTATGTGGAATTTGGTTGGACCCGATTGCCTGAAAATTGTCCTGTGAGACATGGCCCTTAGAGTAGGAGTGCTTGTGTTCGGGTTAGAATGTGAGAGTAAGAGATGGGTGCGGGTTTTAAGGGTGCGGGTTTTAAGGGTGCGGGTTTTAAGGGTGCGGGTTTTAAGGGTGCGGGTTTTAAGGGTGCGGGTTTTAAGAGTGCGGGTTTTAAGAGTGCGGGTTTTAAGAGTGCTAGAGTTAGGGCCTTGTTACACAATGCAATTTTAACAAGCAATTTGTGGGCAAGTAACAGCGCTGCAGCCGAAAAGAAATTCTTCAAGTGCAATAAAGACATTTTTCTTCTTAAGACAATTTGGTGAAAATACAAAATTCCATGTTTTTCTATGTGGAATTTGGTTGGACCCGATTGCCTGAAAATTGTCATGTGTGACATGGCCCTTAGAGTGAGAGTGCTTGTGTTCGGGTTAGAATGTGAGAGTAAGAGATAGAGAGACAGAGATAGATAGAGAGAGTGTTAGACTCACTCGTCTACAAAACACGATAGGTCTGTTGTGCTGATCTAAGCCCGCATCCTACAGCATGATTTCATATTCTCTCTATCTCACTAGGCCTTTCAGTTCTGTCCAGGATATAATCTTGTAAGGCCTCAAGGTCTTGAACAGCCAGGAGCCGGAGGTTGATCTCTCCTGGAGTTGATGGAAAAATAGAGTAAGCGAGTTAGGGGTGTTCAAATTAGTTGTTAGAGTTAAGGGTTTGAGTTAGGGTGCGGGTTTTAAGGGTGCGGGTTTTAAGGGTGCGGGTTTTAAGGGTGCGGGTTTTAAGGGTGCTAGAGTTAGGGCCTTGTTACACAATGCAATTTTAACAAGCAATTTGTGGGCAAGTAACAGCGCTGCAGCCGAAAAGAAATTCTTCAAGTGCAATAAAGACATTTTTCTTCTTAAGACAGTTTGGTGAAAATAAAAGAATTCCCTGTTTTTCTATGTGGAATTTGGTTGGACCCGATTGCCTGAAAATTTTCCTGTGTGACATGGCCCTTAGAGTAAAGAGTGCTTGTGTTCGGGTTAGAATGTGAGAGTAAGAGATGGGTGCGGGTTTTAAGGGTGCGGGTTTTAAGGGTGCGGGTTTTAAGGGTGCGGGTTTTAAGGGTGCGGGTTTTAAGGGTGCGGGTTTTAAGGGTGCATGTTTTAAGGGTGCGGGTTTTAAGGGTGCGGGTTTTAAGGGTGCGGGTTTTAAGAGTGCGGGTTTTAAGAGTGCGGGTTTTAAGAGTGCTAGAGTTAGGGCCTTGTTACACAATGCAATTTTAACAAGCAATTTGTGGGCAAGTAACAGAGCTGCAGCCGAAAAGAAATTCTTAAAGTGCAGTAAAGACATTTTTCTTCTTAAGACAATTTGGTGAACATACAAAATTCCATGTTTTTCTAAGTGGAATTTGGTTGGACCCGATTGCGGGTTTTAAGGGTGCGGGTTTTAAGGGTGGGGGTTTTAAGGGTGCGGGTTTTAAGGGTGCGGGTTTTAAGGGTGCGGGTTTTAAGGGTGCGGATTTTAAGGGTGCGGGTTTTAAGGGTGCGGGTTTTAAGGGTGCTTGTTTTAAGGGTGCGGGTTTTAAGAGTGCTAGAGTTAGGGCCTTGTTACACAATGCAATTTTAACAAGCAATTTGTGGGCAAGTAACAGCGCTGCAGCCGAAAAGAAATTCTTCAAGTGCAATAAAGACATTTTTCCTCTTAAGACAATTTGGTGAAAATACAAAATTCCCTGTTTTTCTATGTGGAATTTGGTTGGACCCGATTGCCTGAAAATTGTCCTGTGAGACATGGCCCTTAGAGTAGGAGTGCTTGTGTTCGGGTTAGAATGTGAGAGTAAGAGATGGGTGCGGGTTTTAAGGGTGCGGGTTTTAAGGGTGCGGGTTTTAAGGGTGCAGGTTTTAAGGGTGCGGGTTTTAAGAGTGCGGGTTTTAAGAGTGCTAGAGTTAGGGCCTTGTTACACAATGCAATTTTAACAAGCAATTTGTGGGCAAGTAACAGCGCTGCAGCCGAAAAGAAATTCTTCAAGTGCAATAAAGACATTTTTCTTCTTAAGACAATTTGGTGAAAATACAAAATTCCATGTTTTTCTATGTGGAATTTGGTTGGACCCGATTGCCTGAAAATTGTCATGTGTGACATGGCCCTTAGAGTGAGAGTGCTTGTGTTCGGGTTAGAATGTGAGAGTAAGAGATAGAGAGACAGAGATAGATAGAGAGAGTGTTAGACTTACTCGTCTACAAAACACGATAGGTCTGTTGTGCTGATCTAAGCCCGCATCCTACAGCATGATTTCATATTCTCTCTATCTCACTAGGCCTTTCAGTTCTGTCCAGGATATAATCTTGTAAGGCCTCAAGGTCTTGAACAGCCAGGAGCCGGAGGTTGATCTCTCCTGGAGTTGATGGAAAAATAGAGTAAGCGAGTTAGGGGTGTTCAAATTAGTTGTTAGAGTTAAGGGTTTGAGTTAGGGTGCGGGTTTTAAGGGTGCGGG
This sequence comes from Hippasteria phrygiana, assembly GCA_037893225.1. Taxonomy (NCBI): domain Eukaryota; kingdom Metazoa; phylum Echinodermata; class Asteroidea; order Valvatida; family Goniasteridae; genus Hippasteria; species Hippasteria phrygiana. The sequence continues at coordinate 1,778,368 of JAZGUH010000197.1, forward strand.
TTTTAAGGGTGCGGGTTTTAAGGGTGCGGGTTTTAAGGGTGCGGGTTTTAAGGGTGCGGGTTTTAAGAGTGCTAGAGTTATGGCCTTGTTACACAATGCAATTTTAACAAGCAATTTGTGGGCAAGTAACAGCGCTGCAGCCGAAAAGAAATTCTTCAAGTGCAATAAAGACATTTTTCTTCTTAAGACAGTTTGGTGAAAATAAAAGAATTCCCTGTTTTTCTATGTGGAATTTGGTTGGACCCGATTGCCTGAAAATTTTCCTGTGTGACATGGCCCTTAGAGTAAAGAGTGCTTGTGTTCGGGTTAGAATGTGAGAGTAAGAGATGGGTGCGGGTTTTAAGGGTGCGGGTTTGAAGGGTGCGGGTTTGAAGGGTGCGGGTTTGAAGGGTGCGGGTTTGAAGGGTGCGGGTTTGAAGGGTGCGGGTTTGAAGGGTGCGGGTTTGAAGGGTGCGGGTTTGAAGGGTGCGGGTTTGAAGGGTGCGGGTTTGAAGGGTGCGGGTTTGAAGGGTGCGGGTTTTAAGGGTGCGGGTTTTAAGGGTGCGGGTTTTAAGGGTGCGGGTTTTAAGAGTGCGGGTTTTAAGAGTGCGGGTTTTAAGAGTGCTAGAGTTAGGGCCTTGTTACACAATGCAATTTTAACAAGCAATTTGTGGGCAAGTAACAGCGCTGCAGCCGAAAAGAAATTCTTAAAGTGCAGTAAAGACATTTTTCTTCTTAAGACAATTTGGTGAAAATACAAAATTCCATGTTTTTCTATGTGGAATTTGGTTGGACCCGATTGCGGGTTTTAAGGGTGCGGGTTTTAAGGGTGCGGGTTTTAAGGGTGGGGGTTTTAAGGGTGGGGGTTTTAAGGGTGGGGGTTTTAAGGGTGCGGGTTTTAAGGGTGCGGGTTTGAAGGGTGCGGGTTTGAAGGGTGCGGGTTTGAAGGGTGCGGGTTTGAAGGGTGCGGGTTTGAAGGGTGCGGGTTTGAAGGGTGCGGGTTTGAAGGGTGCGGGTTTGAAGGGTGCGGGTTTGAAGGGTGCGGGTTTGAAGGGTGCGGGTTTGAAGGGTGCGGGTTTGAAGGGTGCGGGTTTGAAGGGTGCGGGTTTGAAGGGTGCGGGTTTGAAGGGTGCGGGTTTGAAGGGTGCGGGTTTGAAGGGTGCGGGTTTGAAGGGTGCGGGTTTTAAGGGTGCGGGTTTTAAGAGTGCTAGAGTTAGGGCCTTGTTACACAATGCAATTTTAACAAGCAATTTGTGGGCAAGTAACAGCGCTGCAGCCGAAAAGAAATTCTTCAAGTGCAATAAAGACATTTTTCTTCTTAAGACAATTTTGTGAAAATACAAAATTCCATGTTTTTCTATGTGGAATTTGGTTGGACCCGATTGCCTGAAAATTGTCCTGTGAGACATGGCCCTTAGAGTGAGAGTGCTTGTGTTCGGGTTAGAATGTGAGAGTAAGAGATGGGTGCGGGTTTTAAGGGTGCGGGTTTTAAGGGTGCGGGTTTTAAGGGTGCGGGTTTTAAGGGTGCGGGTTTTAAGGGTGCGGGTTTTAAGGGTGCATGTTTTAAGGGTGCGGGTTTGAAGGGTGCGGGTTTGAAGGGTGCGGGTTTGAAGGGTGCGGGTTTGAAGGGTGCGGGTTTGAAGGGTGCGGGTTTTAAGGGTGCGGGTTTTAAGGGTGCGGGTTTTAAGGGTGCGGGTTTTAAGAGTGCGGGTTTTAAGAGTGCGGGTTTTAAGAGTGCGGGTTTTAAGAGTGCTAGAGTTAGGGCCTTGTTACACAATGCAATTTTAACAAGCAATTTGTGGGCAAGTAACAGCGCTGCAGCCGAAAAGAAATTCTTAAAGTGCAGTAAAGACATTTTTCTTCTTAAGACAATTTGGTGAAAATACAAAATTCCATGTTTTTCTATGTGGAATTTGGTTGGACCCGATTGCGTGTTTTAAGGGTGCGGGTTTTAAGGGTGCGGGTTTTAAGGGTGGGGGTTTTAAGGGTGCGGGTTTTAAGGGTGCGGGTTTTAAGGGTGCGGGTTTTAAGGGTGCGGGTTTTAAGGGTGCGGGTTTTAAGGGTGCGGGTTTTAAGGGTGCGGGTTTTAAGGGTGCGGGTTTGAAGGGTGCGGGTTTGAAGGGTGCGGGTTTTAAGGGTGCGGGTTTTAAGAGTGCTAGAGTTAGGGCCTTGTTACACAATGCAATTTTAACAAGCAATTTGTGGGCAAGTAACAGCGCTGCAGCCGAAAAGAAATTCTTCAAGTGCAATAAAGAAATTTTTCTTCTTAAGACAATTTTGTGAAAATACAAAATTCCATGTTTTTCTATGTGGAATTTGGTTGGACCCGATTGCCTGAAAATTGTCCTGTGAGACATGGCCCTTAGAGTGAGAGTGCTTGTGTTCGGGTTAGAATGTGAGAGTAAGAGATGGGTGCGGGTTTTAAGGGTGCGGGTTTTAAGGGTGCGGGTTTTAAGGGTGCGGGTTTTAAGGGTGCGGGTTTTAAGGGTGCGGGTTTTAAGGGTGCGGGTTTTAAGGGTGCGGGTTTTAAGGGTGCGGGTTTTTAAGGGTGCGGGTTTTTAAGGGTGCGGGTTTTTAAGGGTGCGGGTACTTTTGTTTATACATGTATGTTCAAAAACTGCCCCTTTAAGATGACGTCACGTGACATGTAATGACATCATGATAATGTCATGTCAATTTTCAGCTATAAACCTACTGGGCTACCTAGATATTACTTATCAACTTAATCGAACTTGTACTTTTGTTTATATGTGGCTTCAAAAACTGCCCCTTTAAGATGACGTCGGGTGACATGTGATGAAGTCATCATAACGTCATGTCAATTTTCATCTATAAACCTGCTGGCCTACCTAGATATTACATTTCAACTTAATCGAGCTTGTACTTTTGTAGATATATGGCTTCAAAAACTGCCCCTTTAAGATGACGTCACGTGACATGTGATGACGTCATCAGGAGGTAAAAGTTCGGCACACATTGTGAGCAGTTAGTCTAAGTGTCTGCCAAGTTTAAAAGTACCCAAAGTGCCGGTAAGAAAGAAAACGTTTACAAATGCTATGGGCAATAGTCTAGCGACTTGAAAAGACTACAAATCAGCCTTTTTATAAACAGCATGCACATTTAAGCCATGGTTATCTGCCCTTCCCATAACTCCTTTGTGTTATATTGAATTTAGTCTAAATTTTGAAATGGCTGTCATTTCTTACTTGAGTGAGCCACAATCATGAAATGGCTGTCATTTCTTGAGTGAGCCACAATCATGAAATTTTGGAATTAGGTACAGACAAAATCCATGTATACATTTTTGTAATCGGATTGACCCTTACATGCGTTAAAAAAAACACCACATTTTTTATGACGTCATCATGACGTCACACAATTTTCGCCTTTCAGGGCATATCTTTAAAACACCAGAGCTATAACAAAAAGAATTTTTAAAATATCTTGTTTTGTTCGCTAGATATATTGAAAAGAATGTTACGATTTTAATAATTTCAAAAATTCATAAAAAATCATGTGATGACGTCATCATGATGTAAAAGTTCGGCACACATTCTGAGCATTTGGTTTAAGTGTCTGTTAAGTTTAAAGGCAATCGGTTGCTTTAAACATAGAGGAAGGATATAGTAGCCAAAGTGCCGGTAAGAAAGAAAACGTGTACAAATGCTATGGGCAAAAGTCTGAAAAAAGAAAGAAAACAAACAAACAAACTTCCGAAACAGCCAATAATTGTATACCTCGCAAAAGTTAAGCTGTCAATCACAAAGGTTTCAGGGCTAGGGGTGCAGGATATTTTATTTCAGACATCCTTTCTATTTCAGGGCGAATGAATACTGACATTATAATAAGTACTGATTTTTTTTAAACATACATGTAGCATGTCGGAACAGGTGAGCATTAATATTCCAAGCAAAGGATACAATAATCCATCCTTACGTTTAATTCAGCCACAGGAGGGTAAACATTATTTTCTTTGCTCGACGTTAAATACGGCAATCGATGAATTTATTTAATCAGCTACATGTATGTTTCCCCTTGTGTTATATTTGTTCTGCTTGCTCTAATTTTTCTGGTGATTTTCATGCCAAGATTGCGTTAAGCCCGCCCACTAGACTATCGACGGGTACCAGCGAATTGTGTAGATACCAACAGTCAATCTGCGTGAACTAGCTGATATATTTAGAGCTTGAGGCACGAACCACGTGCGAGCAGCCCCAAGTGCAGAAAAGCATTGAAGCATTTCTCAATGAATGGTTGAAATGGATACGCCCACTAATCGGCATAATTTGGTCTAATTGCGGTGAAAATTATCATTTTCTAGCTGCCTACCATGAATAGAAATTACACCAATTCGCTTGTTCAATGTCATTTGGTGATTTTCTTAAAACGTCCCCCGAAATACGAATCACCGAGCCACCAAGTCTGCCAAGTGGTCAATTATCTTATGCACCTATCAATTGCTTCCCCCACCCCTCTCCTGGGGCTGCCCCACCCAAGATGTGGGGATTGTCACTTTGAAGTGACCAAATCCCCACCCCTGGAGCAAAATTTTAGTGACAATCCCTGACATACATGGGTGGGGCACCCCCACCTCATGGTTTTGAACTTCTTCTGATGTGGAAACAATGGCAAAATGAGTGCCCAAAATCCCCACCCTGGGGCTTGAAAAATGTTACCAAAACCCCACATAAGACCTGGGGCAGCCCGGGGGAGGGGTGGGGGAGCACATTATTTACACGATAAATAAAAAGTTCGAAAGGATGATGTCACTTCGACTTGAACCTCGCTTACAAGGAAATTAATTTTAGCGAATTTGCTGGTGAAAAGAAAGTATCACCGAGAAGGGAAAATAGGGGTTCCGAAAAAAAATAGCCGATTTTAAAAATGATATCGGCAATATCTCGATTTTTCGATTTTAAAAGAATGTAGCCGATTTCAATTTTTGGGAGGCGAATATCGCATCATTGCGATGTTATCGTATCGCCCAGCACTAACGTCTGCCTTCATCAAACATGTGCGGCTTGATCACCCGATGAATTAGGCCTAAGATTTTTCTTTCTTGCATGCTTGTCAATGACATGTTTGTTTCAATTTCTAAAGAAGCCTGTTAAATGTCCAAACAATTGCACATCTCATCTGCTTGCCAATCACATAAGATTTTGTCAGAAACGATCTAAATTATAGGCCTGTATTTCTGTAACGTGATTGTATACTGTTGGGTAAACTGTTGCAATAAAATCACCGTGATGGCATGACATTTTCTTGAGACAGAGGGCCAGGGGCACCTCTGTAAATGTTTTTCCTGAGAAATAAAATACAATTTGAAGGAAATACTATTTTAAATTGTCACTTTTTTTTGTAGCTTTACATAGGTACACCAGTGACTGAAAAGTGCTTAAGTGCACTGCATGCACTGTGAATGTTGTGAAATTCAAATTAGGCCGAAAAGTAAAAACTTTATTGAAGAATACAAAGTAAAAACCAACAACAATGCTAGAGTACACTCCCAGACCATTCCTGTCAAACTAAACACAGCTCTATGGTCATACCCCATACCCTAGCTGAACCCCCCGAGTTTTAGATCAACATACAAAGATGATTTACATGCCTTTACAAATGTATTTACAAGTCTGGTCTTGGTCTTGGTCTCGGACTGTCGGTCTCGGTCTTGGTCTTGGTCTTGGTCTCGGACTGTCGGTCTCGGTCTTGGTCTCGGACTTCCTGGTCTTGACTACAACACTGACACCATGTCATGACAGCGTTCTACTCACCAGGGTCATCTGGTATTAATCACCAATGTCATTTCCTTGGTCAAATTCACCGCTGGCGAATTGTGAAAAAACATCACACAACTTCGTCGAACTATCTGCCACTGTTCTAGCGTACCACGGCTTAACAACCTTCTTCGCCGTACGAATGCTAACGCACACAAATATAGCCACATTCGTGTGTTTCAGCAAATAAAAGCAACAAATTCGTCACACGAAAATCAGCTTTTCAGGAATGGTGGGGTTGGCGTGAAACAGCTGGGTGGTTCCAAAACTACTTCGGCTGACATGCCATAAAAACGAAGTACGGGTACCAAATTGCACAAAAAGCTTCATGTAGGCGCAATTTCAGTCGTTTCGTATATATATATGTATATAATGCTGCTACCGTAGCTGAAGCACACCAATTTTTGTTTAGCGACTGTGTATTATACTACGAAAAGCGCCGAGCTCATACTCAATTAGACTTTACGCACGGTCATGCAATATCACTCAGTATACCACGAACATTTGTATTGCTAACGTGAAAATAGAGTCTAGACGTCGGGCTCATATACATGTACTCAATTGATAGACTCTACGCATAGTCATGCGATGTCAGTATAGTATACCATGAACAGTTGTATTGCGAACGTGGAAAAGGAGTCTAGACCAATTCTTACGGCAAAATAAACCAAGAAACTTAGTTTTTGTTTCGAATATTTTCACGATTTTTTTCTTTTTAGGTGTTTTGGGCCTTTTTCTAGTGAGTGAACGCAAAAAAAAACTAAAACAGTTCACCAATCTTAAGATCGGACATACATGTAGGCCTAAGTTTTTGAAGATCATCATTCGGTGTCATACACTTTACGTCTTGTCATTTCCAAAGCCTAAAAAAAAACCTAAAATAAACTAAATTATACAAGTTAATTCGCCAAGTTCACAAGAATGGACAACTATCATTAATATAAACTTTTCTTTCATTTTTTTTGGGGGGTGGCCATTCTTGAGAACTTGGCGAATTAACTTGTATTTGATATAATTTTGTTTATTTTGGGTTTTTTTTTAGGCTTTGGAAATGACAAAGAGGACCTCTGGGCAAGACGTAAAGTGTATTATACCGAATGATGATCTTCAAAAACTTAGGCCTACATGTATGTCCGATCTGAAGAATGGGGACCTGTTTTAGTTGGTTTTTTTGCGTTCACTCATTGGCAAAGTACATGTAGTTTGGGTCACTTGGTTAAATCATTGGATGTTGTATAGCAGACGGCCAAGATGTAAAGTGTATAAGATCTTAAAAACTTATGTCTGATCTTAAGAATGGGGGCCCATTTTTTTGGGGCGTTAACTACCTTCTATTTATTATCTCTTATTATCTCTGATTTCTTTTCTTTTTTTGGGGGGGGGGGAGTGGATATCTTGTTTTCTTTATTTAAAACAGCGGATGATTCAATGTAACTAGTTTAATTATTTGTTTATATCTTGATTACCAGTTATTTTTTAGCAAAACGTATAATTTATGGAGTTTTGAAGGATCCAAACAAACTCATTATTCAACCAATCATCTCTCATAATTATTGTGGTGGCGTGGCATCCATTTGATTTGGAGTTGGAAGTACGGTGAGATCATAGTAAATTAAGTCCTATTCACGAATTTGACAAAGCAAGAATGTGCCACGCTAAATGCGTACATTACCAGTAACATGCGGCAAGTTCAAAGGCGGATGTCTCAATACTTGGGGCCTATATTTTGTAGGCCTGTGCATTCAAATAATCACACACCATCAAATAAATTACTCCAAGCAAATACCTGTAATACTGAGAGCACTGACCATTTCCGCTGCCCCAGTATCTGAACAACATTCACTTTCTCAAGATCAATATTCCCGCCCGCTCTTTGATCATACCGCGGAGTTCCGTCACAGTGTAAAAACCGCAGCTCACATTCCATTGAAAGAGTAAAGCCCGGTTCATACTTTATGCGAATGCAAAGCGAATTTATGACGTCAACGCCAATCATTCGCGCTGCGAATTCGCAAAAGTTGAACACATTTCAACTTGTGCGAAGCTTCGCTGCGAATGTTTCATGACGCCAAATTCGCTTCGCATTCGCATGAAGTATGAACCGGGCTTAACAAGATAGCCAAGATAAGATATAAACAGCATATTGGTCGGCCACATTATTGACCATTTCCATTCACTTCATTTTGGTTGACGCATTGTTTTCAAAACACCGCCAGACCGTTCGGATCTTTTGGGTCGAAACAGAGTTGGAAATGGATGAATTTGTCTTTATTTATTTACTTTTTTTTGGTCTGAAATTTTACTTTGAATTTTTCACCTTAAGTTTTGGGTACCCGAACCGGAAAAATGGATCCGGGTATTGAAGCCGGCATTCGGGTACTCGGATACCCAGAACAGGCCTAATAGTTTGGCTATAACACCACAAGTACACCCTGTACATGTACTTTAGTGTGGACTTTCCTTACATAGGTACACCAGTGTCTGAAACGTGCTGAAGTGCACTGCATGCACTGTGAATCATGTGAAATTCAAATTAGGCCGAAAAGTAAAAACTTTATTAAAGAATACAAAGTAAAAACCAACAACAATGCTAGAGTACACTCCAAGACCATTCCTGTCAAACTAAACACAGCTCTATGGTCATACCCCATACCCTAGCTGAACCCCACAGTTTTTAGATTATCAACATACAAAGATGATTTACATGCCTTTACAAATGTATTTACAAGTCTGGTCTTGGTCTTGGTCTCGGACTGTCGGTCTCGGTCTTGGTCTCGGACTGTCGGTCTCGGTCTTGGTCTCGGACTGCCTGGTCTTGACTACAACACTGACACCATGTCATGACAGCGTTCTACTCACCAGGGTCATCTGGTATTAATCACCAATGTCATTTCCTTGGTCAAATTCACCGCTGGCGAATTGTGAAAAAACATCACACAACTTCGTCGAACTATCTGCCACTGTTCTAGCGTACCACGGCTTAACAACCTTCTTCGCCGTACGAATGCTAACGCACACAAATATAGCCACATTCGTGTGTTTCAGCAAATAAAAGCAACAAATTCGTCACACGAAAATCAGCTTTTCAGGAATGGTGGGGTTGGCGTGAAACAGCTGGGTGGTTCCAAAACTACTTCGGCTGACATGCCATAAAAACGAAGTACGGGTACCAAATTGCACAAAAAGCTTCATGTAGGCGCAATTTCAGTCGTTTCGTATATATATATGTATATAATGCTGCTACCGTAGCTGAAGCACACCAATTTTTGTTTAGCGACTGTGTATTATACTACGAAAAGCGCCGAGCTCATACTCAATTAGACTTTACGCACGGTCATGCAATATCACTCAGTATACCACGAACATTTGTATTGCTAACGTGAAAAAAGAGTCTAGACGTCGGGCTCATATACATGTACTCAATTGATAGACTCTACGCATAGTCATGCGATGTCAGTATAGTATACCATGAACAGTTGTATTGCGAACGTGGAAAAGGAGTCTAGACCAATTCTTACGGCAAAATAAACCAAGAAACTTAGTTTTTGTTTCGAATATTTTCACGATTTTTTTCTTTTTAGGTGTTTTGGGCCTTTTTCTAGTGAGTGAACGCAAAAAAAAACTAAAACAGTTCACCAATCTTAAGATCGGACATACATGTAGGCCTAAGTTTTTGAAGATCATCATTCGGTGTCATACACTTTACGTCTTGTCATTTCCAAAGCCTAAAAAAAAACCTAAAATAAACTAAATTATACAAGTTAATTCGCCAAGTTCACAAGAATGGCCCCCCCAAAAAAAAAAAAAGGAAAGAAAAGTTTATATTAATGATAGTTGTTCAAAAATGTATCGGGTTATATCGCTGGGAAATCATAGGCCTACATGTACATGTACTTCCAATGTGGGAAGTAGGCCTACATGTACATGCGGATCAATTTTTTTAACGAGCCCAAACATGCGTCATGATTTCTCATGAACTTAATTTTAAAAAGTAGTTCGTATATATCCAACAAAACCTATCGCGCGGTACGAGTTGTCTTAACTCATACCCTGGACAACCCGCGCCCCGGACAACTCGCACAACTCGTACCTTCGCCAACTCGTACCTTCGCCAACTCGTACCTTCGCCAACTCGTACCTTCGCCAACTCGTACCTTCGCCAACTCGTACCTTCGCCAACTCGTACCTTCGCCAACTTTTTAAAATTAAGTTGATGAGAAATCATGACGCATGTTTGGGCTCGTTAAAAAAATTGATCCGCATGTACATGTACATGTAGGCCTACTTCCCACATTGGAAGTACATGTACATGTAGGCCTATGATTTCCCAGCGATATAACCCGATAGATATTTGAACAACTATCATTAATATAAACTTTTCTTTCATTTTTTTTGGGGGGTGGCCATTCTTGAGAACTTGGCGAATTAACTTGTATTTGATATAATTTTGTTTATTTTGGGTTTTTTTTTAGGCTTCGGAAATGACAAAGAGGACCTCTGGGCAAGACGTAAAGTGTATGACACCGAATGATGATCTTCAAAAACTTAGGCCTACATGTATGTCCGATCTGAAGAATGGGGACCTGTTTTAGTTGTTTTTTTGCGTTCACTCATTGGCAAAGTACATGTAGTTTGGGTCACTTGGTTAAATCATTGGATGTTGTATAGCAGACGGCCAAGATGTAAAGTGTATAAGATCTTAAAAACTTATGTCTGATCTTAAGAATGGGGGCCCATTTTTTTGGGGCGTTAACTACCTTCTATTTATTATCTCTTATTATCTCTGATTTCTTTTCTTTTTTTGGGGGGGGGGGGGGGGGGGGGTGGAGTGGGGATCTTGTTTTCTTTATTTAAAACAGCGGATGATTCAATGTAACTAGTTTAATTATATGTTTATATCTTGATTACCAGTTATTTTTTAGCAAAACGTATAATTTATGGAGTTTTGAAGGATCCAAACTAACTCATTATTCAACCAATCATCTCTCATAATTATTGTGGTGGCGTGGCATCCATTTGATTTGGAGTTGGAAGTACGGTGAGATCATAGTAAATTAAGTCCTTTTCATGTAGTTAAAAAAAATTGAGACAAAAGCTGAATGTTTTTTTACCGTGATCCCCTGAGGCTTAAATGTAGTGTACACGATTGGTAATCCTCCAATTTCTTTTTACTGAATTATTACGATATACCTTGGTAGACTTAAGTTAATAGTAGTCTCAATCATCCTGTGAAATGATGGCACCAGGTGTGCTGTCGTTGTCAAGCAAAGTGGAAATGAATATTCGTTTTCCAACGATTTCCATCTGGAAATCGTTGGAAAACTGCCCTGTAGCCGTTACTCATGGCGCGCCCCGGACATGATGACGCCATGGCATATCCGGGGCGTGTCACAAGCCCAGATAGCCATGCTTTGATCCAGACATCCCCAGACTAAGCTAGGCCTTTTCACACTAGACAAAATCTCGGGGGCGGCCCCGGAAACGCTCATGCCTAACACCGGGGCGAGCTCGCCCTGGGGTTGGCTGAGGTAGGTTTGCGCGAAACGAGTGAGAAACGACGCGGGGTTGAACTCGGGGTGAAAACACGGGGGCGAGTTCGCCCCGGGGTTCGGCGCTCTAATGTGAAAAGGCCTTTAGACTACGCTGTTTCTCAATATTGATGGCTGGCCTAAGAACGGCCTCAAACAACACGTCCGCCGATTATGTAGTTATGAACAAACTTTTGCGACATTTCAATCATGCTGAAATTTGTTGACGATTTTATCGCCATATCGGCGATATCGCGAGGTAAAAAAATCGACTACGAAAAAAAAAAAATATCGTCAGCCCTAGCGCACGGTCATCTTTTTAAAAAATACATGTCCGCAGTTCACTTTTAACAATGTAGGGCCTACCACACAAATGAATTTCCTGTGTTCCTTTTCCAGCAAAATCTAAAATAGCAAAAGTACAATTATTATTAAACTTGATAAATTGAATGAATTTGTTCATTCCTTTTCCAGCAACGTCTAAAATAAAGTCGTCAAAGAGTACAATTAATTAGGCCTAACCAGCTAACGTTAGGATCAAAGCACATCAATCAGTTTACGGCCCGGACCATTTCAGACCCTGATTGACTATGACTATGACTATGACTATAGCCGTATAGGTACGACTTGACTTCTGTGTAAAGGTAGGAGTTGTCTTGAAGTTGAATGAAGGTACGAGTTGGCCAAGGTACGAGTTGGCCAAGGTACGAGTTGCCTAGAACTATGGGGTTCCGACAGGAACCCCATAGAAAGACGCCGATTTTTCCCATAGGCTAGTACAGCAAGAATAAGAAAGTCATTCCCATGCAATCACGTTTCTACATTGTACACGAGAATTACTACACGGTTTTCCCCAAAAATCATAATATGCCTCATTTACATCCTCACCTTGCTTGCGCCAAGTCAATTTTTGCCTGAAACGGTTCCAATTTGCGGGGAAAAAAATGACAAAAATCTTCAGTCGTTCCGAAGCGATCACACACACAAACCATCGAGGAAGCCGCACACACGAAGCTCCTATTTGGTATCCCGGCATGCATCCTGCCGGGTCATGTGCAGGGGGGCCGTGGGTCGGTCAAGTCATGATTATTCATCGAAAATTTGAAGCGCGGTACGACAGGCAATGCATGCAGACGGTATATAACGGACACGCGGCAGTTGCCTGCAAGGTGAGGATGTAAATGTGGCCGAGTGGGATTTTGGGGGAAAACCGTTCAGCGGTTTTCGTGTGCACATGTCAAACGTGGGTGCATGGGAATGACTTTCTTATTCTTGCTGTAGGCCTACTACTACTAGCCTATGGGAAAAATCGGCGTCTTTCTAGGAGTTCCTGTGTCGGGGTACGAGTTGCCCAAGGTACGAGTTGGTACGATGATGTCGAGTTAAAGGTACGAGTTGGCCAAGGTACATGTAGGGGAAGGCACTGTTCCAGAACAACCAAAACGACATCATCATGTATTACTGAAAGTGCACAAGGCCTTATTGAATAGGCACAAGGCCTTATTGAACAGGCACAAGGCCTTATTGAATACTAGGCACAAGGCGCGATGCACGTGACGATGTCATTTTGGTGGTTCTTTATAAGTGCTTACCACATAGACCATATCGCAAATACTGCCTGGTCGAGACGTCACAATGGTCACAAGGGATTGTGGGAAGGAATTAGGAGCGATTTTGGTGCGCATTTCTTTCGCATGTCCCTAGTAACCATTGTGACGTCTCATCCAGGCGGTATTTGCGATAAGGTCTATGTAGGGCAGGCCTACGACTACGACGAGTTGACCCGTTAATACTAGTTTACCGTACATTACTACAATATATCGACGTTGTTTTCACGAAGTGACAAAAACTCTGTTTCCGGCGAAAATGACGTTTGGAGTAAATCACATTTTTAATTTTACTCTTTTAGAAATCTTGATTTCGCAGACTTTCCAGGAGCCAGGCAGTATAAACATAAGATGTCCAGGAAGTGTGTGAGCTATACATTCATTGCTATGTATCTTTAAATCAATATCTGCATTAATTAAATAGTAATTAATTAATTAAAGTTTTTGTCACTTCGTGAAAACATCAAAACCCAGACGCTGTACATAGCGCGTAGTTTTTGTCACTTCGTGAAAACATCAAAACCCAGACGCTCTACTTATTTTACCATTATAGCGCGTAGTTTTTGTCACTTCGTGAAAACATCAAAACCCAGACGCTATACTTATTTTACCATAGCGCGTAGTTTTTGTCACTTCGTGAAAACAGTAACTTATAGACTGCCAACTTTTTGTTAATTAACAACTCCCGATAATTAAAAAACTAATTAACATTAGGCTTTGGAAATTGGTTTAAAATGTTTCAAGTCCAACTAACATTAAAATTATGTGAAAATCTCAAATTCGACAAAATATGGATTTTTCAGGTTTTTGTCACTTCGTGAAAACATCGACGGTATGTAGGCTACATACGCAGGGCCGTTGTCAATGTAAACAATTAATGGCTAAACAATTAATGGCTGAACAATCCCTCCCCCAATCCATCCATAAAATGAAAGATGAGGGGCTACATTACCTTTGAAGCAATATCCAAGTTGCTATCGTCGTCCATAATCCAGAGCTTTGCTCTATACTACTGTTTCAGTTTGTTGTGTTGTTGTTGTTGTTGTTGTTGTTGTTGTAGATAGGGTTGGCGCGTACGGCATTGTATTATGCCCTTTGCGCCATTAACCCTCCTGTTCTCAGGGCCAAAATCGACCCAGCTGCTGTACAGATCAAAACCTATCAAATTTCAGATTGAAACACACACAAACTGTCAGAGTTGGTGTTTAGAGATTTTGATAGGCTGTGATAGTTATAAGTATAGGAGGGTTAACGATAGAAAAACTCGACTGTACAGTACATTCTAGCCCTAGAATGACGCTATGATATAGCGTCATAGCGCCCAAGTATGCAAAACAGGCCTATGCTAGAAACCGAAGATCAAAAATCACACTTTACCTGCATAAATATTCTTGGCATCATTTTATTCAAACAGTTCAACAGCCCATCTCCCTGTTGGGATAGCAATATTCCTCCAAGAATGTCAAGAACATGAGATATTTGCGGCGCAAAATCGTCTCCACGCGACGCTGACTTCACAAACACGAGGAGTAATACCCACATTTAGAACGTTTATCAACAGAGGGCGCAATTTCGGCCGTGCACGCCACAGACATAAATAACCCATATGTCTGTCGCGTGGTGGTGCACGCCACGACTGTAAATTGCGCCCTCTGTTGATGAACGTTCTAAATGTGGGTATTACTCCTCGTGTTTTTGAAGTCAGCGTCGCGTGGAGACGATTTTGCGCCGCAAATATCTCCTGTTCTTGACATTCTTGGAGGAATATTGCTATCCCAACAGGGAGATGGGCTGTTGAACTGTTTGAATAAAATGATGCCCAGAATATTTATGCAGGTAAAGTGTGATTTTTGATCTTCGGTTTCTAGCATAGGCCTGTTTTGCATACTTGGGCGCTAGGACGCTATATCATAGCATCCTTCTAGGGCTAAGTACATTCAAGTCGTGAGCGGTATAGTGACGTAGTACTAAGGTCGTGCGGTCTAAGCAATCTGTGGGCTATTCGGAAAATATAGAATCGATACTACAAACGTGGGGACATACAGGTATTTAGGTAGGGAAAAGGAAAATGCCCATGATCCTCCAAACACAAAGTGTCACAAGTGTCCTGCAAGGTCGGACCGTGTACCATGCAATTTAAGTGCCCGGGCCCCGCCGGCTGATTTGCAGGTCCGCAACACCCCCAGGTGATGATTGGTGATACTATGTCTAGCCAACCATTTACACTTTCCCATCCCAGAAGCTAGTGCAATATCAAGAATATCAGCGAGGTGTATCGGGGAATTATATATTAATGTAGGAATGGACCACTGGGGGTGTGTACGACTATTTATAGAAACCACACAGTGGAGTCGGAATTGGCTGTTTGTTGGAACGGAATGGTCAGGCCAACAACACAAGACGGGCAGACCGTGTTTTATTAATATTACAAACAACATACAGGAGAAAAAGAGATAATACAACAAAATAAGTGAGGAATCCAAATAAAATAACATTAATCCTACGACACTCACAATTTACACAAGCTAATTCACCCCAGAATGGACAGTGATGTCGCCACCCAGGCAAACCTAAAATCACCAGAACACTGGGGCAGGAACACTAGGTGGACTAGGGGAAGTCAACTCCCAGTTCCCCCGAGTCAGCATGATACATGTACACTTTCATGAATAATAAAAGTATCAACTCAGCCCCAGTAAAATATCTACCATGATACCACAATATCTAGCATGATAGACCTACATGCAATATAGAATACGACACATTCCAAAATCTGTGACAGCTGTAGGTTTGGGAAGATTGAGGGCGCTCTTTACGACACCACAAAATCTGGCAAAAATCCTATAATTTTGATTGTGCTGCCACAGCATAAGTAATGAAAATGCCTAACACAACCCAGTGGACATAAAGATCCCAAAGGGGCACACTTTATGCAAGACACTCTTAGCCTACATGTACATTACCAATCAATACATGCTGCCGGCCCATATTAAAGCACAGCGATCTATGGGGGCCGCCATCTTTGCTAAAATTCAACGATATGAAACTGGTGATTAAAACATCCCCACTACATGTCTCATGTGGCTGACTTACTATGGAAAGTCTGTGCATCAACAATTCCCAACTGTATTTCTGTCAGCAGTGCCACATTTATATAAACAGGTGAATTTCATACCTGTTTGTTGGAACGGAATGGTCAGGCCAACAACACGAGACGGGCAGACAGTGTTTGCCCGCGCGCCGTGTGGTGGCGCTGTAACCATTCCGTTCGGACCGCTTACTGTACTGCCCGACCAACAGTCACGTACATATTTGATAATATGTTGGCTGTTTTGTTTGTGTACAAGAAGTTGTTGGAGTGTTATTTGGGTATTTAGGAGACCAAGTGATTTGATGAGGATTTGTCTTTGGACGTTATATTTACGACAGTTCAAGAGAAAATGCTTAACATCCTCAGTGCATGAGCATACTTCACATAATCCATTTGGATGTTTGCCGATTTTATATAGGAAATTATTTAAGCCTTTACATACACCAAGTCTAAGTCTATGCATGATACCTTCATGGGTACGTGACATTCCCCAGCTAGAGAAAATGAAAGATGGCTTATATTTTATATTATTTAGATTAGTGATGGGAATGGTTTTAGTCCATTTTTCCTTAAGTTCTTCTTTAAGAATGTGTTTGATTTCATTCTCTAGGAGGGGTATGTGGTGATCGATACTGGTTTTGTGTGTGGCTGATTTGGCGATTTCATCAGCTCTTTCATTTCCATTGATCCCACAGTGCCCAGGGATCCATTCAAAGTTAACTATATTGCCTTGGTAGTGGATGTTATTTAAGGTGTGGCGAATATCACAAACGATTTTATGTTTGGGGAAGGTTTTAGAGATAGACTGGATGGCACTAAGGCAGTCACTGAAAATGCATGTATGTAAAGGCTTAACATCTTCAACCCATTCTAATGCAAGGAGAATTGCGAAAAGTTCTGCTGTAAAGATAGAGACGCCATTATTGAGGCGGGAAGCTTTACTGTATTTAAGTTGGGGGATATATATACCACATCCGACAGTATCAAGAGTGGGATTGTGAGAGCCATCCGTGTATAAGTGTGTAGAGAATTTATCCATGTTGTATTGATGGTCTCTAAACTAATATTTTTCTTGTCATAAATATTTGTAGAATCTGCCACTCGAGAGAGGATTTCAGTGGAGACAGAAGGCTTGTTATAATGCCAGAAAGGAGTGGGGTCGTTGAGGGGGAAAACTGCATATACGGGTATTGGGAGATCCTAGCTTCAAAAGGGGTG
The DNA here is from genome assembly GCA_037893225.1 of Hippasteria phrygiana. Classification (NCBI taxonomy): domain Eukaryota; kingdom Metazoa; phylum Echinodermata; class Asteroidea; order Valvatida; family Goniasteridae; genus Hippasteria; species Hippasteria phrygiana. The sequence goes on from JAZGUH010000197.1 coordinate 1,795,565, forward strand.
TTGTGGGTTGTAGACATCCATTTGTCAGCAAAATAATGCTTTTGCCAGTTATCAGAATGGATGTCATCATTAGGATGTGTTTTGTGTGTATTTACTTTGATTCCGTATAGGTTACATAAGAACTGTCTACGTAGAGCCAAAGGTGGGTCTCCACATTCGGTCTGTAGCCTAAAAAGTGGGGAACTGTGAATAGCTCCTGTACAAATTTTAAGAGCTTGGTATTGAATACTGTCAAGTTTTTGCTTGGCAGTCAGGGGTGCAGAGTCGAAAGCTTCACACCCGTATTCCAAGATGGGTTTTATTAGAGCACTATATATAGCTGATAAAGTGTTTTACAATCGGCCCCCCAGGAAATACCGCTAATGCATCTGAGGATGTTAAGTCTCTTTTTACATTTTGTAATTATACTGTCGATGTGTGGATTTCATGTTAATTTGCTGTCAAAAATCACTCCCAGGAATTTGGCCGAGGACAAAGTCTGTAATCTAAGGTTTTGGATGTGCAGGGAGATATTGATAAGTTTTTTATTGGTGAACAAGACAACAATTGTTTTGGGGATAGACAACTTAAAACCCAATTTGTCACACCAAGATTTGACATTATTAAGGTTTTGTTGGATTTTCTTTTCTAAGTAAGATGTGTTTCTGTTGGATTTCCAGATGGCGATATCATCTGCATATTGTGAGACATTTGCATCAACGACATGGTGGGAGAGATCATTGACAGCAACGTTAAAAAGGAGAGGACTGATACCACTGCCCTGTGGAACACCATTTTCCATGGTTCTTTCTTTAGAAAGACAATTATTAACTTTAACTTGAATTTGTCTATCATTAAGGAAATTATCAATCCATGTTATTATCCGACCATAAATACCCATGGAATGTAATTTAATAATAATACCTTTGCGCCAAAGCATATCATAAGCTTTTTCAATGTCAAGAAAAATAGCAAGGGTGCTTTCTTTATTACTCCTGACTTTATTGATAGATGATTCCAAATTGACAATGTGATCTTTGGTACTTCTTCCTTTTGGATAATAAGTTATTGGTTTCTAGATACCATAGTAATCGAGAACTAACAATTCGTTCCATTATTTTACAGAAAGTAGCTGTGAGTGCAATGGGTCTATATATGATAGGGGGTTGGTGGATTCTTTTCCTGGTTTGAGGAATGGAATAAGGATAGCATCCTTCCATTGTTTGGGGCATTGAGAGGTATACCATATCATGTTAAAGATGATGAGTACGTAATTACGAATTTTCATGGGGAGGTGTTTAATGACATCGTTTCTTATTCCATCTTTACCAGGAGAGGTGCACTTAGAGGAATCAATTGCATGGTTTAATTCTTCTAAGGAAAGAGGCTCATTAATCACACTGTCATTGTTACTATCAATACAAAAATCATTTCAGCTTTATTTTTGATGGGGGTAAATAAAGGGCTGTAATTGTTCGTGCTGCTGACTTTAGCATAGCTGTCGGCAAGGGCTTCAGCCTTGTCTTGGTATAATGATATCTGTGCCATTGTGGTTTAGAACTGGTATGCTACTTGTATTACGAGTTTTTTCTATTCGTTTAATTTTGTTCCAAATAACTTTAGTATTAGTTTTCGGATTTATTTCGTTGCAAAAGATTTACCAATCTTTTCTTTTAGCATTTTTAATTGTCTTCCTGGCTATGGCACAAGCCCTTTTATACTCTATAAGGTCTGTAGGAAGACGAGTTTTTCTGAAAATATTAAGAGCTATTTTCTTACTATCTATGGCCTGTTTGCAATCATCATTCCACCAGGAGGTAGGGGTTTTATTGTGGTTTGGGTTGGTTTTTGGAATTGAGCAGCTCATGGCTGACTCAAGCTCATTGATGAAGTTGTTGTATGTATCATCAATGTTTTCTGAAGTGTTGGGTTCAGATATATTCAGATTGCAAGCAACTTGAAATTTATTCCAATCAGCTTTTTTAATGGACCATTTAGGTGTGAAATTAGCTTTACTTTTATAAATAGAATGATTATAATCAGTGATGATGGGGCAGTGATCACTTCCCCAGGAATCATCCAGAACTGTCCAGTTACATTTAGCAGCTAGATTAGGTGAGACAAAAGTGACATCAATACAAGAAAGAGTACCATGAGAACTATTCGCTCTTGTACCTTGACCAAAATTAACACAGACCATATCAACATCTGTTATTATATCGTCAATAATCTTGCCGTTATGGTCAAGCTTAGAGCTGCCCCACAGGGGGTTATGACCATTCAAATCTCCACAAATTATGCGAGGATTCACAGTTCTATTTAGTATCTCTCTTAGATAGCTGTCTTCTAAGGCGTTGCATGGGTTATATATGTTGATGATGTTGGTTTTATTTTTATAGGTATCATAAATTTCTCCAATTTGATACTCAATAGGAGTGTCAGAACCATGTATGTATTTAAAGGCTAGACCACGTTTAACAAGGAATGCACAGCCTCCTCCCCTTTTTTTAGTTCCTGTGTTCTGTCTGTCGTGACGATAAATATCGTATCCAGGTAGGGTAAAACTCTTCCCTTCTTTAAGCCAGGTTTCCTGAATACATATGAGATCTGGTTGTTTGTGTCCAGGAAAAATTGTTTATAGATGATTTAAATTCATTGCAATGAGCTGTAAGAGACTGTGCATTCCATTGTAAGATTAACACCATAATGAGAAAAATCATGACGAAGTTTTGTTCGATTTTCCTTTATGTATAGTGATCTGGCTGGTTTTATGGGCTTCTGACGGGTCTGCGTTTTTTTGGGTCGAAGATATCTTGGTCTTATCTTGGGTAGGTTTGGGGCCCGATTCGCCTCTCCTTGTATTGGTACGTGTGGATGTTCTTTGCCTTCCTTGTGTTTCTTTAGTCTGTGTTGGGGGGTTGTCAGAATGGATCATGTGATTGACAAGGGCCTTAATCGCTGTGTCTCTTTCCTCTTTGTTCTTCAGCGTGTCCCATATTTGTATCGTGCCTGAGAGAAGTTCCGTTAGGTATTGTTCGTTGCACATGCAATGTGTGTGCTCGGTTTGTGTTCCTTCCGTTGCAATAGTTTGAGTGCTCGCGTCTTTGGAGGTTGGGGTTTTTGTGATTGGTGTGGTTGGCATCGTATTTGTGTTTTCCATGGTGTTTGTGTTTGACCGCAGAGAATTTTTGTTTCCGTTGCTTGAGGATTGTGCCATGTTGGAACATGGTTGTGCTGGCGAGGGAGTCAACTGAGAGCTCGTGCGTATTGATATGTCAGTTTTGATTGCATTTGCAGCTTCGGCGTATGAAATATTATATGTGACTCTGATTCCTTGAATTCGCTTTTTCTGTTTGATGGTGCTGCATCCCCCATAAGCCGATGAATGGTTTCCTCCACATCTGCAACATCTAGTGTTGTCTTTTTGCTTACACTCTTCATAGTTGTGGGGCCCTCCACATCGCACACAGCGTGTAGAGTTTCTGTAGTTTTTTGCAGTATGGCCCAGTCTTTGACAGTTGAAGCATCGGATTATGGGAGGGATGTACGGTTTGACTATGAAATTTTCATATCCTATTTGTATCCGGGATGGTGGGTTTGGTGAATTAAAAGTCAAACAGATAGAGAGGCTCTTTTCAAGTTTGCCATCTCTTTTGCGCATGAGTCGTTTGACTTCTACGACTCCATGTTTCATATGCCGAAGCTGCAAATACAATGGACTAGCCGAGACCCCGACCACGCAACTTGGGCCCCAAATGAGGGCGTTTTTCGGTCTGACGTTTAACAAAATTGCGCACATTCTTGATACTGATTGAAAGAGGGACTCCTCAGCAACATCCCGACCAATTTCCAGCTCCGCAGACCCCAGGTTAGCCGAATGATGGCCGAGACAAGCGAGTAGGTTTTTCGAACGAATTTTTCTGCATTCTCGCAAAAGTGCACATGCTATACAATGGACTAGCCGATACCGCCACTACGCAACTTGGGCCCCAAATGAGGACGTTTTTCGATCTGATGTTGAACAAAATTGGGCACAATCTGGATACTGATAGAAAGAGGGACTCCTCAGCAACATCCAGACCAATCTCCAGCTCCTCAGACCTAAGTTCAGTTAAATGATGGCCGAGATAAGCGAGTAGGTTTTTCAAACCAATTTGTCTCCATTCCCGCATAAGTGCACATGCTATACAATGGACTAGCCGAGACCCCCACTACGCAACTTGGGCCCCAAATGAGGGCGTTTTTCGGTCTGACGTTAAACGAAACTGCGCACAATCTTGATACTGATGGAAAGAGGGACTCATCAGCAACATCCAGACCAATCTCCTGCTCCTCAGACCCAAGTTCAGCCAAATGATGGCCGAGATAAGCAAGTAGGTGTTTTAAACTAATTTTTCTCCATTCCCGCATAAGTGCACTTGCTATACAATGGACTAGCCGAGACCCCCACCACGCAACTTGGGCCCCAAATGAGGGCGTTTTTCGGTCTGACGTTGAACAAAATTGCGCACATTCTTGATACTGATTGAAAGAGGGACTCCTCAGCAACATCCCGGCCAATTTCCAGCTCCGCAGACCCCAGGTTAGCCGAATGATGGCCGAGACAAGCGAGTAGGTTTTTCGAACGAATTTTTCTGCATTCTCGCAAAAGTGCACATGCTATACAATGGACTAGCCGATACCGCCACTACGCAACTTGGGCCCCAAATGAGGACGTTTTTCGATCTGATGTTGAACAAAATTCGGCACAATCTGGATACTGATAGAAAGAGGGACTCCTCAGCAACATCCAGACCAATCTCCAGCTCCTCAGACCTAAGTTCAGTTAAATGATGGCCGAGATAAGCGAGTAGGTTTTTCAAACCAATTTGTCTCCATTCCCGCATAAGTGCACATGCTATACAATGGACTAGCCGAGACCCCCACTACGCAACTTGGGCCCCAAATGAGGGCGTTTTTCGGTCTGACGTTAAACGAAACTGCGCACAATCTTGATACTGATGGAAAGAGGGACTCATCAGCAACATCCAGACCAATCCCCTGCTCCTCAGACCCAAGTTCAGTCAAATGATGGCCGAGATAAGCGAGTATTTTTTTTCGAACTGATTTTTTCTGCATTTCGCATGAGTGTACATGCTATACAATGGACTAGCCGAGAACCCCACCACCAAATGAGGGCGTTTTTCGGTCTGACGTTAAACGAAACTGCGCACAATCTTGATACTGATGGAAAGAGGGACTCATCAGCAACATCCAGACCAATCCCCAGCTCCTCAGACCCAAGTTCAGCCAAATGATGGCCGAGATAAGCAAGTAGGTTTTTAAACAAATTTTTCTCCATTCCCGCATAAGTGCACTTGCTATACAATGGACTAGCCGAGACCCCCACCACGCAACTTGGGCCCCAAATGAGGGCGTTTTTCGGTCTGACGTTGAACAAAATTGCGCACAATCTTGATACTGATTGAAAGAGGGACTCATCAGCAATATCCAGACCAATCTCCAGCTCCTTAGACCCAAGTTCAGCCAAATGATGGCCGAGATAAGCGAGTAGGTTTTTCAAACCAATTTGTCTCCATTCCCGCATAAGTGCACTTGCTATACAATGGACTAGCCGAGACCCCCACCACGCAACTTGGGCCCCAAATGAGGGTGTTTTTCTGTCTGACATTGAACGAAATTGCGCACAATCTTGATACTGTTGGAAAGAGAGACTCCTCAGCAACATCCCGACCAATTTCCAGCTCCACAGACGCCAATTCAGCCAAATGATGGCCGAGATAAGCGAGTATTTTTTTTCGAACTGATTTTTTCTGCATTCCGCATGGTATGAGTGTACATGCTATACAATGGACTAGCCGAGAACCCCACCACCAAATGAGGGCGTTTTTCGGTCTGACGTTAAACGAAACTGCGCACAATCTTGATACTGATGGAAAGAGGGACTCCTCAGCAACATCCATACCAATTTCCAGCTCCTCAGACCCAAGTTCAGCCAAATGATGGCCGAGATAAGCAAGTAGGTGTTTTAAACTAATTTTTCTCCATTCCCGCATAAGTGCACTTGCTATACAATGGACTAGCCGAGACCCCCACCACGCAACTTGGGCCCCAAATGAGGGCGTTTTTCGGTCTGACGTTGAACAAAATTGCGCACATTCTTGATACTGATTGAAAGAGGGACTCCTCAGCAACATCCCGGCCAATTTCCAGCTCCGCAGACCCCAGGTTAGCCGAATGATGGCCGAGACAAGCGAGTAGGTTTTTCGAACGAATTTTTCTGCATTCTCGCAAAAGTGCACATGCTATACAATGGACTAGCCGATACCGCCACTACGCAACTTGGGCCCCAAATGAGGACGTTTTTCGATCTGATGTTGAACAAAATTCGGCACAATCTGGATACTGATAGAAAGAGGGACTCCTCAGCAACATCCAGACCAATCTCCAGCTCCTCAGACCTAAGTTCAGTTAAATGATGGCCGAGATAAGCGAGTAGGTTTTTCAAACCAATTTGTCTCCATTCCCGCATAAGTGCACATGCTATACAATGGACTAGCCGAGACCCCCACTACGCAACTTGGGCCCCAAATGAGGGCGTTTTTCGGTCTGACGTTAAACGAAACTGCGCACAATCTTGATACTGATGGAAAGAGGGACTCATCAGCAACATCCAGACCAATCCCCTGCTCCTCAGACCCAAGTTCAGTCAAATGATGGCCGAGATAAGCGAGTATTTTTTTTCGAACTGATTTTTTCTGCATTTCGCATGAGTGTACATGCTATACAATGGACTAGCCGAGAACCCCACCACCAAATGAGGGCGTTTTTCGGTCTGACGTTAAACGAAACTGCGCACAATCTTGATACTGATGGAAAGAGGGACTCATCAGCAACATCCAGACCAATCCCCAGCTCCTCAGACCCAAGTTCAGCCAAATGATGGCCGAGATAAGCAAGTAGGTTTTTAAACAAATTTTTCTCCATTCCCGCATAAGTGCACTTGCTATACAACGGACTAGCCGAGACCCCCACCACGCAACTTGGGCCCCAAATGAGGGCGTTTTTCGGTCTGACGTTAAACGAAACTGCGCACAATCTTGATACTGATGGAAAGAGGGACTCATCAGCAACATCCAGACCAATCTCCTGCTCCTCAGACCCAAGTTCAGCCAAATGATGGCCGAGATAAGCAAGTAGGTGTTTTAAACTAATTTTTCTCCATTCCCGCATAAGTGCACTTGCTATACAATGGACTAGCCGAGACCCCCACCACGCAACTTGGGCCCCAAATGAGGGCGTTTTTCGGTCTGACGTTGAACAAAATTGCGCACATTCTTGATACTGATTGAAAGAGGGACTCCTCAGCAACATCCCGGCCAATTTCCAGCTCCGCAGACCCCAGGTTAGCCGAATGATGGCCGAGACAAGCGAGTAGGTTTTTCGAACGAATTTTTCTGCATTCTCGCAAAAGTGCACATGCTATACAATGGACTAGCCGATACCGCCACTACGCAACTTGGGCCCCAAATGAGGACGTTTTTCGATCTGATGTTGAACAAAATTCGGCACAATCTGGATACTGATAGAAAGAGGGACTCCTCAGCAACATCCAGACCAATCTCCAGCTCCTCAGACCTAAGTTCAGTTAAATGATGGCCGAGATAAGCGAGTAGGTTTTTCAAACCAATTTGTCTCCATTCCCGCATAAGTGCACATGCTATACAATGGACTAGCCGAGACCCCCACTACGCAACTTGGGCCCCAAATGAGGGCGTTTTTCGGTCTGACGTTAAACGAAACTGCGCACAATCTTGATACTGATGGAAAGAGGGACTCATCAGCAACATCCAGACCAATCCCCTGCTCCTCAGACCCAAGTTCAGTCAAATGATGGCCGAGATAAGCGAGTATTTTTTTTCGAACTGATTTTTTCTGCATTTCGCATGAGTGTACATGCTATACAATGGACTAGCCGAGAACCCCACCACCAAATGAGGGCGTTTTTCGGTCTGACGTTAAACGAAACTGCGCACAATCTTGATACTGATGGAAAGAGGGACTCATCAGCAACATCCAGACCAATCCCCAGCTCCTCAGACCCAAGTTCAGCCAAATGATGGCCGAGATAAGCAAGTAGGTTTTTAAACAAATTTTTCTCCATTCCCGCATAAGTGCACTTGCTATACAATGGACTAGCCGAGACCCCCACCACGCAACTTGGGCCCCAAATGAGGGCGTTTTTCGGTCTGACGTTGAACAAAATTGCGCACAATCTTGATACTGATTGAAAGAGGGACTCATCAGCAATATCCAGACCAATCTCCAGCTCCTTAGACCCAAGTTCAGCCAAATGATGGCCGAGATAAGCGAGTAGGTTTTTCAAACCAATTTGTCTCCATTCCCGCATAAGTGCACTTGCTATACAATGGACTAGCCGAGACCCCCACCACGCAACTTGGGCCCCAAATGAGGGTGTTTTTCTGTCTGACATTGAACGAAATTGCGCACAATCTTGATACTGTTGGAAAGAGAGACTCCTCAGCAACATCCCGACCAATTTCCAGCTCCACAGACGCCAATTCAGCCAAATGATGGCCGAGATAAGCGAGTATTTTTTTTCGAACTGATTTTTTCTGCATTCCGCATGGTATGAGTGTACATGCTATACAATGGACTAGCCGAGAACCCCACCACCAAATGAGGGCGTTTTTCGGTCTGACGTTAAACGAAACTGCGCACAATCTTGATACTGATGGAAAGAGGGACTCCTCAGCAACATCCATACCAATTTCCAGCTCCTCAGACCCAAGTTCAGCCAAATGATGGCCGAGATAAGCAAGTAGGTGTTTTAAACTAATTTTTCTCCATTCCCGCATAAGTGCACTTGCTATACAATGGACTAGCCGAGACCCCCACCACGCAACTTGGGCCCCAAATGAGGGCGTTTTTCGGTCTGACGTTGAACAAAATTGCGCACATTCTTGATACTGATTGAAAGAGGGACTCCTCAGCAACATCCCGGCCAATTTCCAGCTCCGCAGACCCCAGGTTAGCCGAATGATGGCCGAGACAAGCGAGTAGGTTTTTCGAACGAATTTTTCTGCATTCTCGCAAAAGTGCACATGCTATACAATGGACTAGCCGATACCGCCACTACGCAACTTGGGCCCCAAATGAGGACGTTTTTCGATCTGATGTTGAACAAAATTCGGCACAATCTGGATACTGATAGAAAGAGGGACTCCTCAGCAACATCCAGACCAATCTCCAGCTCCTCAGACCTAAGTTCAGTTAAATGATGGCCGAGATAAGCGAGTAGGTTTTTCAAACCAATTTGTCTCCATTCCCGCATAAGTGCACATGCTATACAATGGACTAGCCGAGACCCCCACTACGCAACTTGGGCCCCAAATGAGGGCGTTTTTCGGTCTGACGTTAAACGAAACTGCGCACAATCTTGATACTGATGGAAAGAGGGACTCATCAGCAACATCCAGACCAATCCCCTGCTCCTCAGACCCAAGTTCAGTCAAATGATGGCCGAGATAAGCGAGTATTTTTTTTCGAACTGATTTTTTCTGCATTTCGCATGAGTGTACATGCTATACAATGGACTAGCCGAGAACCCCACCACCAAATGAGGGCGTTTTTCGGTCTGACGTTAAACGAAACTGCGCACAATCTTGATACTGATGGAAAGAGGGACTCATCAGCAACATCCAGACCAATCCCCAGCTCCTCAGACCCAAGTTCAGCCAAATGATGGCCGAGATAAGCAAGTAGGTTTTTAAACAAATTTTTCTCCATTCCCGCATAAGTGCACTTGCTATACAACGGACTAGCCGAGACCCCCACCACGCAACTTGGGCCCCAAATGAGGGCGTTTTTCGGTCTGACGTTGAACAAAATTGCGCACAATCTTGATACTGATTGAAAGAGGGACTCATCAGCAATATCCAGACCAATCTCCAGCTCCTTAGACCCAAGTTCAGCCAAATGATGGCCGAGATAAGCGAGTAGGTTTTTCAAACCAATTTGTCTCCATTCCCGCATAAGTGCACTTGCTATACAATGGACTAGCCGAGACCCCCACCACGCAACTTGGGCCCCAAATGAGGGTGTTTTTCGGTCTGACATTGAACGAAATTGCGCACAATCTTGATACTGTTGGAAAGAGAGACTCCTCAGCAACATCCCGACCAATTTCCAGCTCCACAGACGCCAGTTCAGCCAAATGATGGCCGAGATAAGCGAGTATTTTTTTTCGAACTGATTTTTTCTGCATTCCGCATGGTATGAGTGTACATGCTATACAATGGACTAGCCGAGAACCCCACCACCAAATGAGGGCGTTTTTCGGTCTGACGTTAAACGAAACTGCGCACAATCTTGATACTGATGGAAAGAGGGACTCCTCAGCAACATCCATACCAATTTCCAGCTCCACAGACGCCAGTTCAGCCAAATGATGGCCGAGACAAGCGAGTAGGTTTTTTAAACAAATTTTTCCCCATTCCCGCATAAGTGCACATGCTATACAATGGACTAGCCGATACCGCCACTACGCAACTTGGGCCCCAAATGAGGACGTTTTTCGATCTGATGTTGAACAAAATTCGGCACAATCTGGATACTGATAGAAAGAGGGACTCCTCAGCAACATCCAGACCAATCTCCAGCTCCTCAGACCTAAGTTCAGTTAAATGATGGCCGAGATAAGCGAGTAGGTTTTTCAAACCAATTTGTCTCCATTCCCGCATAAGTGCACATGCTATACAATGGACTAGCCGAGACCCCCACTACGCAACTTGGGCCCCAAATGAGGGCGTTTTTCGGTCTGACGTTAAACGAAACTGCGCACAATCTTGATACTGATGGAAAGAGGGACTCATCAGCAACATCCAGACCAATCCCCTGCTCCTCAGACCCAAGTTCAGTCAAATGATGGCCGAGATAAGCGAGTATTTTTTTTCGAACTGATTTTTTCTGCATTTCGCATGAGTGTACATGCTATACAATGGACTAGCCGAGAACCCCACCACCAAATGAGGGCGTTTTTCGGTCTGACGTTAAACGAAACTGCGCACAATCTTGATACTGATGGAAAGAGGGACTCATCAGCAACATCCAGACCAATCCCCAGCTCCTCAGACCCAAGTTCAGCCAAATGATGGCCGAGATAAGCAAGTAGGTTTTTAAACAAATTTTTCTCCATTCCCGCATAAGTGCACTTGCTATACAATGGACTAGCCGAGACCCCCACCACGCAACTTGGGCCCCAAATGAGGGCGTTTTTCGGTCTGACGTTGAACAAAATTGCGCACAATCTTGATACTGATTGAAAGAGGGACTCATCAGCAATATCCAGACCAATCTCCAGCTCCTTAGACCCAAGTTCAGCCAAATGATGGCCGAGATAAGCGAGTAGGTTTTTCAAACCAATTTGTCTCCATTCCCGCATAAGTGCACTTGCTATACAATGGACTAGCCGAGACCCCCACCACGCAACTTGGGCCCCAAATGAGGGTGTTTTTCTGTCTGACATTGAACGAAATTGCGCACAATCTTGATACTGTTGGAAAGAGAGACTCCTCAGCAACATCCCGACCAATTTCCAGCTCCACAGACGCCAATTCAGCCAAATGATGGCCGAGATAAGCGAGTATTTTTTTTCGAACTGATTTTTTCTGCATTCCGCATGGTATGAGTGTACATGCTATACAATGGACTAGCCGAGAACCCCACCACCAAATGAGGGCGTTTTTCGGTCTGACGTTAAACGAAACTGCGCACAATCTTGATACTGATGGAAAGAGGGACTCCTCAGCAACATCCATACCAATTTCCAGCTCCTCAGACCCAAGTTCAGCCAAATGATGGCCGAGATAAGCAAGTAGGTGTTTTAAACTAATTTTTCTCCATTCCCGCATAAGTGCACTTGCTATACAATGGACTAGCCGAGACCCCCACCACGCAACTTGGGCCCCAAATGAGGGCGTTTTTCGGTCTGACGTTGAACAAAATTGCGCACATTCTTGATACTGATTGAAAGAGGGACTCCTCAGCAACATCCCGGCCAATTTCCAGCTCCGCAGACCCCAGGTTAGCCGAATGATGGCCGAGACAAGCGAGTAGGTTTTTCGAACGAATTTTTCTGCATTCTCGCAAAAGTGCACATGCTATACAATGGACTAGCCGATACCGCCACTACGCAACTTGGGCCCCAAATGAGGACGTTTTTCGATCTGATGTTGAACAAAATTCGGCACAATCTGGATACTGATAGAAAGAGGGACTCCTCAGCAACATCCAGACCAATCTCCAGCTCCTCAGACCTAAGTTCAGTTAAATGATGGCCGAGATAAGCGAGTAGGTTTTTCAAACCAATTTGTCTCCATTCCCGCATAAGTGCACATGCTATACAATGGACTAGCCGAGACCCCCACTACGCAACTTGGGCCCCAAATGAGGGCGTTTTTCGGTCTGACGTTAAACGAAACTGCGCACAATCTTGATACTGATGGAAAGAGGGACTCATCAGCAACATCCAGACCAATCCCCTGCTCCTCAGACCCAAGTTCAGTCAAATGATGGCCGAGATAAGCGAGTATTTTTTTTCGAACTGATTTTTTCTGCATTTCGCATGAGTGTACATGCTATACAATGGACTAGCCGAGAACCCCACCACCAAATGAGGGCGTTTTTCGGTCTGACGTTAAACGAAACTGCGCACAATCTTGATACTGATGGAAAGAGGGACTCATCAGCAACATCCAGACCAATCCCCAGCTCCTCAGACCCAAGTTCAGCCAAATGATGGCCGAGATAAGCAAGTAGGTTTTTAAACAAATTTTTCTCCATTCCCGCATAAGTGCACTTGCTATACAACGGACTAGCCGAGACCCCCACCACGCAACTTGGGCCCCAAATGAGGGCGTTTTTCGGTCTGACGTTGAACAAAATTGCGCACAATCTTGATACTGATTGAAAGAGGGACTCATCAGCAATATCCAGACCAATCTCCAGCTCCTTAGACCCAAGTTCAGCCAAATGATGGCCGAGATAAGCGAGTAGGTTTTTCAAACCAATTTGTCTCCATTCCCGCATAAGTGCACTTGCTATACAATGGACTAGCCGAGACCCCCACCACGCAACTTGGGCCCCAAATGAGGGTGTTTTTCTGTCTGACATTGAACGAAATTGCGCACAATCTTGATACTGTTGGAAAGAGAGACTCCTCAGCAACATCCCGACCAATTTCCAGCTCCACAGACGCCAATTCAGCCAAATGATGGCCGAGATAAGCGAGTATTTTTTTTCGAACTGATTTTTTCTGCATTCCGCATGGTATGAGTGTACATGCTATACAATGGACTAGCCGAGAACCCCACCACCAAATGAGGGCGTTTTTCGGTCTGACGTTAAACGAAACTGCGCACAATCTTGATACTGATGGAAAGAGGGACTCCTCAGCAACATCCATACCAATTTCCAGCTCCTCAGACCCAAGTTCAGCCAAATGATGGCCGAGATAAGCAAGTAGGTGTTTTAAACTAATTTTTCTCCATTCCCGCATAAGTGCACTTGCTATACAATGGACTAGCCGAGACCCCCACCACGCAACTTGGGCCCCAAATGAGGGCGTTTTTCGGTCTGACGTTGAACAAAATTGCGCACATTCTTGATACTGATTGAAAGAGGGACTCCTCAGCAACATCCCGGCCAATTTCCAGCTCCGCAGACCCCAGGTTAGCCGAATGATGGCCGAGACAAGCGAGTAGGTTTTTCGAACGAATTTTTCTGCATTCTCGCAAAAGTGCACATGCTATACAATGGACTAGCCGATACCGCCACTACGCAACTTGGGCCCCAAATGAGGACGTTTTTCGATCTGATGTTGAACAAAATTCGGCACAATCTGGATACTGATAGAAAGAGGGACTCCTCAGCAACATCCAGACCAATCTCCAGCTCCTCAGACCTAAGTTCAGTTAAATGATGGCCGAGATAAGCGAGTAGGTTTTTCAAACCAATTTGTCTCCATTCCCGCATAAGTGCACATGCTATACAATGGACTAGCCGAGACCCCCACTACGCAACTTGGGCCCCAAATGAGGGCGTTTTTCGGTCTGACGTTAAACGAAACTGCGCACAATCTTGATACTGATGGAAAGAGGGACTCATCAGCAACATCCAGACCAATCCCCTGCTCCTCAGACCCAAGTTCAGTCAAATGATGGCCGAGATAAGCGAGTATTTTTTTTCGAACTGATTTTTTCTGCATTTCGCATGAGTGTACATGCTATACAATGGACTAGCCGAGAACCCCACCACCAAATGAGGGCGTTTTTCGGTCTGACGTTAAACGAAACTGCGGACAATCTTGATACTGATGGAAAGAGGGACTCATCAGCAACATCCAGACCAATCCCCAGCTCCTCAGACCCAAGTTCAGCCAAATGATGGCCGAGATAAGCAAGTAGGTTTTTAAACAAATTTTTCTCCATTCCCGCATAAGTGCACTTGCTATACAACGGACTAGCCGAGACCCCCACCACGCAACTTGGGCCCCAAATGAGGGCGTTTTTCGGTCTGACGTTGAACAAAATTGCGCACAATCTTGATACTGATTGAAAGAGGGACTCATCAGCAATATCCAGACCAATCTCCAGCTCCTTAGACCCAAGTTCAGCCAAATGATGGCCGAGATAAGCGAGTAGGTTTTTCAAACCAATTTGTCTCCATTCCCGCATAAGTGCACTTGCTATACAATGGACTAGCCGAGACCCCCACCACGCAACTTGGGCCCCAAATGAGGGTGTTTTTCGGTCTGACATTGAACGAAATTGCGCACAATCTTGATACTGTTGGAAAGAGAGACTCCTCAGCAACATCCCGACCAATTTCCAGCTCCACAGACGCCAGTTCAGCCAAATGATGGCCGAGATAAGCGAGTATTTTTTTTCGAACTGATTTTTTCTGCATTCCGCATGGTATGAGTGTACATGCTATACAATGGACTAGCCGAGAACCCCACCACCAAATGAGGGCGTTTTTCGGTCTGACGTTAAACGAAACTGCGCACAATCTTGATACTGATGGAAAGAGGGACTCCTCAGCAACATCCATACCAATTTCCAGCTCCACAGACGCCAGTTCAGCCAAATGATGGCCGAGACAAGCGAGTAGGTTTTTTAAACAAATTTTTCCCCATTCCCGCATAAGTGCACATGCTATACAATGGACTAGCCGATACCGCCACTACGCAACTTGGGCCCCAAATGAGGACGTTTTTCGATCTGATGTTGAACAAAATTCGGCACAATCTGGATACTGATAGAAAGAGGGACTCCTCAGCAACATCCAGACCAATCTCCAGCTCCTCAGACCTAAGTTCAGTTAAATGATGGCCGAGATAAGCGAGTAGGTTTTTCAAACCAATTTGTCTCCATTCCCGCATAAGTGCACATGCTATACAATGGACTAGCCGAGACCCCCACTACGCAACTTGGGCCCCAAATGAGGGCGTTTTTCGGTCTGACGTTAAACGAAACTGCGCACAATCTTGATACTGATGGAAAGAGGGACTCATCAGCAACATCCAGACCAATCCCCTGCTCCTCAGACCCAAGTTCAGTCAAATGATGGCCGAGATAAGCGAGTATTTTTTTTCGAACTGATTTTTTCTGCATTTCGCATGAGTGTACATGCTATACAATGGACTAGCCGAGAACCCCACCACCAAATGAGGGCGTTTTTCGGTCTGACGTTAAACGAAACTGCGCACAATCTTGATACTGATGGAAAGAGGGACTCATCAGCAACATCCAGACCAATCCCCAGCTCCTCAGACCCAAGTTCAGCCAAATGATGGCCGAGATAAGCAAGTAGGTTTTTAAACAAATTTTTCTCCATTCCCGCATAAGTGCACTTGCTATACAATGGACTAGCCGAGACCCCCACCACGCAACTTGGGCCCCAAATGAGGGCGTTTTTCGGTCTGACGTTGAACAAAATTGCGCACAATCTTGATACTGATTGAAAGAGGGACTCATCAGCAATATCCAGACCAATCTCCAGCTCCTTAGACCCAAGTTCAGCCAAATGATGGCCGAGATAAGCGAGTAGGTTTTTCAAACCAATTTGTCTCCATTCCCGCATAAGTGCACTTGCTATACAATGGACTAGCCGAGACCCCCACCACGCAACTTGGGCCCCAAATGAGGGTGTTTTTCTGTCTGACATTGAACGAAATTGCGCACAATCTTGATACTGTTGGAAAGAGAGACTCCTCAGCAACATCCCGACCAATTTCCAGCTCCACAGACGCCAATTCAGCCAAATGATGGCCGAGATAAGCGAGTATTTTTTTTCGAACTGATTTTTTCTGCATTCCGCATGGTATGAGTGTACATGCTATACAATGGACTAGCCGAGAACCCCACCACCAAATGAGGGCGTTTTTCGGTCTGACGTTAAACGAAACTGCGCACAATCTTGATACTGATGGAAAGAGGGACTCCTCAGCAACATCCATACCAATTTCCAGCTCCTCAGACCCAAGTTCAGCCAAATGATGGCCGAGATAAGCAAGTAGGTGTTTTAAACTAATTTTTCTCCATTCCCGCATAAGTGCACTTGCTATACAATGGACTAGCCGAGACCCCCACCACGCAACTTGGGCCCCAAATGAGGGCGTTTTTCGGTCTGACGTTGAACAAAATTGCGCACATTCTTGATACTGATTGAAAGAGGGACTCCTCAGCAACATCCCGGCCAATTTCCAGCTCCGCAGACCCCAGGTTAGCCGAATGATGGCCGAGACAAGCGAGTAGGTTTTTCGAACGAATTTTTCTGCATTCTCGCAAAAGTGCACATGCTATACAATGGACTAGCCGATACCGCCACTACGCAACTTGGGCCCCAAATGAGGACGTTTTTCGATCTGATGTTGAACAAAATTCGGCACAATCTGGATACTGATAGAAAGAGGGACTCCTCAGCAACATCCAGACCAATCTCCAGCTCCTCAGACCTAAGTTCAGTTAAATGATGGCCGAGATAAGCGAGTAGGTTTTTCAAACCAATTTGTCTCCATTCCCGCATAAGTGCACATGCTATACAATGGACTAGCCGAGACCCCCACTACGCAACTTGGGCCCCAAATGAGGGCGTTTTTCGGTCTGACGTTAAACGAAACTGCGCACAATCTTGATACTGATGGAAAGAGGGACTCATCAGCAACATCCAGACCAATCCCCTGCTCCTCAGACCCAAGTTCAGTCAAATGATGGCCGAGATAAGCGAGTATTTTTTTTCGAACTGATTTTTTCTGCATTTCGCATGAGTGTACATGCTATACAATGGACTAGCCGAGAACCCCACCACCAAATGAGGGCGTTTTTCGGTCTGACGTTAAACGAAACTGCGCACAATCTTGATACTGATGGAAAGAGGGACTCATCAGCAACATCCAGACCAATCCCCAGCTCCTCAGACCCAAGTTCAGCCAAATGATGGCCGAGATAAGCAAGTAGGTTTTTAAACAAATTTTTCTCCATTCCCGCATAAGTGCACTTGCTATACAACGGACTAGCCGAGACCCCCACCACGCAACTTGGGCCCCAAATGAGGGCGTTTTTCGGTCTGACGTTGAACAAAATTGCGCACAATCTTGATACTGATTGAAAGAGGGACTCATCAGCAATATCCAGACCAATCTCCAGCTCCTTAGACCCAAGTTCAGCCAAATGATGGCCGAGATAAGCGAGTAGGTTTTTCAAACCAATTTGTCTCCATTCCCGCATAAGTGCACTTGCTATACAATGGACTAGCCGAGACCCCCACCACGCAACTTGGGCCCCAAATGAGGGTGTTTTTCGGTCTGACATTGAACGAAATTGCGCACAATCTTGATACTGTTGGAAAGAGAGACTCCTCAGCAACATCCCGACCAATTTCCAGCTCCACAGACGCCAGTTCAGCCAAATGATGGCCGAGATAAGCGAGTATTTTTTTTCGAACTGATTTTTTCTGCATTCCGCATGGTATGAGTGTACATGCTATACAATGGACTAGCCGAGAACCCCACCACCAAATGAGGGCGTTTTTCGGTCTGACGTTAAACGAAACTGCGCACAATCTTGATACTGATGGAAAGAGGGACTCCTCAGCAACATCCATACCAATTTCCAGCTCCACAGACGCCAGTTCAGCCAAATGATGGCCGAGACAAGCGAGTAGGTTTTTTAAACAAATTTTTCCCCATTCCCGCATAAGTGCACTTGCTATACAATAGACTAGCCGAGACCCCCACCACGCAACTTGGGCCCCAAATGAGGGCGTTTTTCAAACTGATGTTGAACAAAATTGCGCACAGTCTGGATACTGATAGAAAGAGGGACTCCTCAGCAACATCCAGACCAATCTCCAGCTCCTCAGACCTAAGTTCAGCCAAATGATGGCCGAGATAAGCGAGTAGAACACGATTGGAACTATTTTTGTAAAATTGGAAGTGGCTGAAATTCATTTTTACATGCCCATAAAAATACACAAAGATTGCTTTTTATTTTTTAGCTTCTCAAAATGAGATTGCATCTCTCAATTCCAATGGTCTTGCTAAATCTTAGTTTTGATTTCTTAAAATCTAACTTCACAACGGGATATTTTTCCATTTTCATTTTTAAAGACTTATTTCACAGATATAGAAAAAAATGTGAGCGATTAATGTTTTCCATCGTAACAAAAATAATAATAGCCAAATATCCTTTACAATCTTAACATTCTCCACTTTTCCTATTACATAAGCACACCGAAACACAATCCTGTTGTATAATACGTCAATTCTATTTTTCAGTTTACATCTTTATTACATCTGTACAAAAACATGCAAACAAAATTGTACCCACTTTACTCCAATGTCAAGATCCAAATACATGTATACATTATCTTACAAGGGTACCCTACTCCATCCACATGGTCTTCATGATGCTAATATACATTATCTTACAAGGCACCGTAGTAGGGTACGACAAGCGTCGTACCCTACTCTATCCACATGGTCTTCATGATGCTAATATACATTATCTTACAAGGCACCGTAGTAGGGTACGACAAGTGTCGTACCCTACTCCATCCACATGGTCTTCATGATGCTAATATACATTATCTTACAAGGCACCGTAGTAGGGTACGACAAGTGTCGTACCCTACTCCATCCACATGGTCTTCATGATGCTAATATACATTATCTTACAAGGCACCGTAGTAGGGTACGACAAGCGTCGTACCCTACTCTATCCACATGGTCTTCATGATGCTAATATACATTATCTTACAAGGCACCGTAGTAGGGTACGACAAGTGTCGTACCCTACTCCATCCACATGGTCTTCATGATGCTAATATACATTATCTTACAAGGCACCGTAGTAGGGTACGACAAGTGTCGTACCCTACTCCATCCACATGGTCTTCATGATGCTAATATACATTATCTTACAAGGCACCGTAGTAGGGTACGACAAGCGTCGTACCCTACTCCATCTACATGATGCTAATATACATTATCTTACAAGGCACCGTAGTAGGGTACGACAAGCGTCGTACCCTACTCCATCCACATGGTCTTCATGATGCTAATATACATTATCTTACAAGGCACCGGTAGTAGGGTATGACACTTATCTTTCCTTACTTTAAATGGTGCACATGATCCTTTAAGGCATGGATTCAAAATACATGTTTAGCTTTCAACTGTTAAAAAATATAATCAATATAATGCGACTTTTCCATGCATTGTTTTTTACAGATATTATACATGCAATAGTTATAATCGCTATAGTTATAACAGTTATAGTCTTTCAGCAATTGATCAGTCGTCATTATTTGTTCGAGTCTAACATCGGCTTATAGATGCATTACATTTCGAAAAATGGAATCTTAAATCTAATCCAATTGGAGAACCATACAGTCTACAACATAGGGTTAGTCGATATATCAATATAACTCAATAGAAATTACTTGTCTCTTATTTCTTTGCACTTGCTTAGTTTAAAAGGCTTCATCTCTGAATGAACTTCCGTTAAATTGGAAAATATGGGTATGCAAATGTCAAGATATCTCAAAAACACAAAATGCCACAGGGGTCAAACCTGCACCAAATTAAAGCTTAGGATGTGCCAAATTCAACTATATACGTGTACAATGTATATGGGTCATTCCATGTGAGACAAAAACACCTTTAGACATTAGGTCTTCCAATTTTGCTAAAAATTGCTGTGCTTGTAGGTACTGACGAGTAATAATGACATGCCAATTTTTGGCCCCCATTCATCTTTCTATGTGGTCAGGGCGGAGATTACAAAAAAATAAGCAAATTTTGCTTAAAACACCACCCTTTTATTAAAACTACATCACAACCCTGTCAGTTTTCACCGAATATGAAAATTTGGTATCAAAATAACGAGAAATACAGGCTCCAATCAACCATGTTGTCAAAATTTAGTTTTGTCAAAAGTAGTTCACCATGATCTTTGATACACCACCTTGACCTTTTACATGGAATGACATGGAATGACCAATATAACTCATTTTTCAAATTTTGCGACATACCTTTTTTGGTAGAGCCAGTAACAATTAACCCTAATGTTAGGAGTATACAGAGAGAGGAAGGGTGTGGTTCAAATGGGAGGGACAAAGCCAGTGGGTGGGGGAAACAAAGGCATGTGGCAAAAACACAGGGGTTCCTTATTTTTTTGTACATGAGTTATTAAGCTTGGTCTAACTGTGCATATTTTGCCTTTAATTCCTTCCTTGTGGCACTATTGAGGCACTGTCTTGACGTAAGTGAGAAACCCCATAGAATCACTGATTCTATGGGTAAACAATCCGTGTGTGGAAGACTGTTCCGTCCAGTACCGATGTTCAGTTCTTTCCAGTCTTTCAACCACGAACCTTTCAACCAATGGACTTTCACTTTGTCCTCGCTTCTTGAAAGAACTTTCCCAATGAACGGACGTTTGGAACAGTCCAGATGTATGGCGACGAGTTGACCTTCTTCGATGGAGGCTCGCGATTCTTCCAGAGAAACATCCCTCCTTTTGACCTTCCCCTGGTTTCCGATGGTGACCTTTAACAATAAAGTTTAAAATGAAAAATATAATTGTCCAACTGACCTAATAAAACGGGTCTGATTGTCCAAAGAAAATGGAGGTGGATGGGTTGGTGGACCTTCTTTTCGAAACAGCAGAATCCACTCAGGAGACAATTCAAAAAATGTTTGCCAAAAAATATTGCATGGGGAGCCTTAATGTCTCCTACCAAAACCTTTTGAATCCAAGTTAGCCTTAAATGCAAGGCTGTGTTTACTGTACCATCATCATGCATGCATATTGCTTGCCAAAGTGAGCTACATGCAGCTCATCTGCCCAGTTGAACTTGCGTGTATGGCACAACCTCGACCCACTGCATGTAAAAAAAAACTTCAGCCACCACGCATATGTATACGTAGCTGTACATATATGCGTGTACATGCACAGTCAAACGTGTATCAACCTCCAAACGTGGACGTCCTATTGTGCCTCTTTTGTTTGTACTTCAACTTTTTCGGAAGACCTCCATTATGTTTTTTACACAATCCCAATAGCGGACATATGCTGGGAATCGCAGGTGATATTTTTCTCTTTTGTTCTCCAACATTTTCGTCCACGGTTTGAATACTCCAACGCCCCCATGAATTTCAGTACGTGTACATATGCAAGTCACCTCGGATCGCAGACCTGATGATTGAGTAATTTGGGGGTTTTGAGAATTTATGCTCGTTTCTGGTGTAAATCAGCTTTGCATGATCCACTCATGGGTTAAACAGATGACGTGTGATCAAAAACAGCTTATTTCATCAACATTTCATTAACCACAAAACCCGGAAGTAACAACATCATCAAGGCTGTGCTCCTTTGCGGCACGGGCTGGGGCTCTCATGGGGGAAGTGAGTTTGTTTTTGCATTCAATAGGGGACCTTTAACAATAGAGGACAATAGGGTCCCCGATTGAGAAGGGTCCCCGATTGAGAAAGATCCCCCTGTTTGAAAATCATGAACAAAACCAATGAGGACCCTTGCCAAAAAGTTAGAGTATGAACAATAGGAGGTCTCCGATTGCAGGCATTTACACACTCGTATTTACATACGTCCACTGCATAATAAGTATCATTTGGCATGTCCTGTACTCACAACTCTTATGCTCACAACACTTGAGCTCTATCCTCCACAAAGCTCTTGGAAGAACAAATGTAGTATTCATGTGCCCAAGCCCTTCATTGTTGAATTTATATACATGAGATTTCGGCTTTCAGAGTTGTTAGACAAAAACAGATGGAAATGTAGGAAACAGTAGGAATTTCCAAAAAAAGTAGAAATACCTGAAAGCCTGGTGTATTGGTAACATCATGTTTAGTTCCTCTGCAAAACTGACCTTTGGATATTCCCTTGTCATCCGAGTTTGAATAGTCTCCAAATCTGATGGCACCGTTTCGGTGATGTGAGAAGATAGTCCTTGTAGCTCTACTAGTGGCCATGTAGCTGGGCTTTCCGGCACCTAATTTTTTGATAAAGCATAAAACATTAAACATGTTATTTCCCTAACCAGTTACACATGTATGTGAGGAAATGTGTAAATTTAGTTGTCAGTATCTGGTCCGTTTAAAAAAATCTAAACAACAAAAAACTGGTCAAACAATCCACAAGGATTGAAACTACCCGATTGTAGAATTGATACCTAATTGAGGATCTTCATGCACGAAATATATGTGACCCGCTCCAGAAAAGGGTGATATAAGTCGCGCTTTCGTGTAATCGCCCTTTCAGCGTTTAGAGAGTGAAATTGTTTGTCAAAATGCATTTTCTGGTTTTTGTCTTTAATGACCTTTTTAATAAATATCTAAAGTTTCAGGTTTGGTGCACAACAATGTTGATTTCGGTGAATAAAGTGAAAAAATAACCTTTTTAGAGTGCATTGTTCCATTGCATCGTCTTAGAAATAGCCATTTCAAAGCCTGTTTTCTCTGTTGTGCAATTTGAACTCCATAGAACTAATTAATATGCAAAAACGCGATATCTCCAGAACGGAAAGGGCTTTTGAGCTCTGTCATGTACCAAATGAAAGCTTACATTGCGGGCTTTCCAAACATACATCAAACTCATTTATCATATTTTGCGACATAATACCTTTTTCCTGATTGGATCAGGGTCCAGTGAGCATGTAGTCTGAAGTCAAAACATTTTTGTAGATAAGTGATAACCCATCACCATGAAAAGCCATTATCGCAAGTAATGGCCCACGAAATGCCAGCAACATCATCTTGAGAATCCATTAAGTTTCCAAGACATGGTTACTGGTGGTTTATGTGTAATAGCGACGTAATGGCCGTGGTGGGTTATCATATACAAGACCCAAGACAAGTGCAGTTCCCTTCATCTTCATAAAAACACCTAAAATGTGGGATCCGAACCAAGTGGGAAAATGGCATTAGTGTTCAACTCTTGTCAACATTTTGAGACCAATTGTTGATTACTCTTCCTAAAGCATTTGCTTCAATATGCTGTTGTATTTTTCTCGTAAAGTGCCAACATTCCATCAAATTTTGCAGTACTGATATAAATTAGTTGTTACTGACCTTTTCCCAATCCACCATCTTTGTAAGAAACATCTCCCACCAAGCCTTGGCACAATCGGGTAGTCTCAATTTGTACCCCTCACTTTGTAGGATGTCTTTCGTCAGTGCTGGTAAATTGACCTTCTCCAGACAAGGTTGTACCCAAGATGGCAGGATGTTCAAATCCGGAATACTCTATAAAAAAAAAAATATGTTATGTACAGTGGTAAATTACTAAAAAATAAAAATATAAATTTATATTAAAGGTTCTAGGGCTCATTTAATGAAAGATTCATTTCAAAGAAAAATTTACTCGCCAAAAAATGAAATAAATTATAAAACATACTCAAATATGATGAGAATTCAGGATTACATGGCAACATGGCTTTACATTTTGAGTTACGGAGGTGTGGCAACATTAAGAATGTGACGTTTAAGCAAAACAAAATTAAAATCTGTTTAGAAATTTTCCAAGACGTTTAAATGGAAATCAAATTTCAAAAGTGGAACGTTGTATTAGCGCAATCTACGCTCCATTTATATTTACAAAGAATCCACAATGTTTGTTAATCCCCTCAATTTTCGCATAAAGTCTCTACATCTTTGTAAGAAAAATGCCAAAATAAAATCTCAGCTCCAGAAAAAGCCTTTCCAGAAAATGATTGACAGCCGCATTGTTCAAATTGATACAATGTATCTCTTTTTGTTGCAAAGTAACTGGACTTTGAGGATGTGCCATAATAGTACTGGTTTGGTGATGGACAGTGATAATATCTCAGCCAATTAAATGAGCCAGTTCCCGGGGAAATAAATACGCCATTGGTTGCTGTTCCTTCGTATTATACAAAAACATGTAAGTGCAGTTACCGCACACATACGGGACAAGCGGCGGCCTTTTTGAAGTGTTGACTAAGTGTTTAAATGCTGTGGGAATGTTTTGCTAACTGTTTATTAAATTAGATTCCTATCCTTAAGCTGTGTCCGCACTGCCCTTTTTTTGGTAAAACGTATGGAGACTGCTGTGAACTTGTCCAAATTAAGTCAAGTGCAGACAGTCGGTTAACTTTTCAAATTGTCAAGTGTCAATGCTCGGTTGTCCATTTATCCCTCCACAGTGGGAACTTTTACAGGGCCAACCGTGTAGCGGAAGAGTGACGTTACAGTTTATATTAAATGAAATATGCAATATTGTTGTTTTTCCGTATGAATGAAGTTACAAAATCCATTACATTGTATGTTCCATTGCGGTGATGAAACCCAACACAAATTGAACACATGTTGCATGAAACGTTTTGCGCATAATACGTGCCGTAAAAAATTGTATGTGCCTTCTGTGACTTTGCATCACCTAGATTTAGGCTGACTTACACTAAGGCAGCGAAGCCCTTTGTAGTAATCCTCTGCATCTTCTGCATCTGGCTCCTGCTGTGGTTCCCATGGTGTTGTAACCCACATCCTCCAATGCATCCTGCAGATTCCATCCACTTTTGAGAATTTAAACCAGTGCGGATGGCTATGATGATGGAATTCCCCAAAAAGATAAGGCGCCAGCCACATTTTCACATTAAGCAGAGGAGTTGCACACTGTACTGTGATGGCAGGAGTATAACTGTCCCGTACTGCCGTCTTTAAATCTGTGGTGGGTATAATTGTAATATTATGAAATTTAAAACCATGGCATTATCTGTAATACTTTTGTAATAATATGCAGTAAAAATCTAGTTTTCCATAATTTTGGAATATGTGTAACATTGATCATTTTGAGAAAAAGATATGATCATGGAAATGTATGGTGCAAGCCAAACACCACTATAACTTATTTTTTTAAAACAGGTAAACAAAACTGAATAAATTAGAAATACTTTTATTATTGTGCCTCATGTCGTCACCGTTTTCATGAAGACACACATGTGGATTTTGAAGAAAAAACATTTGAGATAATCGCAAGAGAAGTTTCTATTTTAATTTAAACTGCAAAAGATACTACTTTGCAACAACTTTGTGCAGTAAGCAAACCTTCACATGATTCTATGAGAGGTGAATTTTTACGTGAACCCAGTAATTAGAGTTAATTAGCCTAAATAAATTTGTAAAGATGCGCGTCCCTTCATGAAAACGAAAATTCAGGTTTTCCTACATTGAGGCCCTTTCTGTTCAATGTGTTTTTCCATACGGTGTTTACGTGCGCACAGCTGAGAATGTAACAAAGATGCATGTCTCTTCGTGAAAACAGAAATCTCGGTTGACCTACTTTTACGCCTTTCCGTGCAATACGTTTTGTACGCGTTCAAGGGGCAGGCATGTTTGCATCTCTTCGTGAAAATGCAATATGAAATTATCGAGATGCCTGCCGCTTGCATAATTAATATAATTTGGAAATTAATGATGTTTTGCTTACAGAAGCATGTCAAAATGGTTATAGTGATTATTTTCAAATATGTCCAGACTGAAATATAACAGCTATTTTACGACAAGTCTAACAAAATCTTTAACCATAACCTTCCCAATTCCTCCAAAATCCTCTTTGCCAAATAGAGGAATTTAGAGGATTGAGGGTTTTTGGAAGTTGAAGCATCGGAGGGATTTTGCCGGATTGAGGGCAGAAGAGGATTTTGCCTCGGTTTTTGCCTCGGATTTTGCCTCGGATTTTGCCTCGGATTTTGCCTCGGATTTTGCCTCTGGAGGAAAATGAAAGATCCATGTCTAAGGCCCAATCGGATGCTGGTTGATTTTGGAGGATTGAGGTTAGTAGAGGGTTTACAAAAAAAACACAGAGGATTTTTCAGGATTTATGCAATGGTCCCCAACAGAGGATTTTGGAGGATTCAGGTTATATGGAGGAAGGGTCAACGTACCATCAAGTGTGTAGATGTTTGTCTTCCGTATCTTGCTTGATATGCAGGAGAAGAGTTGATCAACATCTTCATGTGTGTGACCGACTGGCAAAAAATGCATGGTGACCTGAACAAGACACAGAAGTTGATGTTTTTATAATAAAAATAATAAGTGTACAATTAAAGGTAGTATACAACGTCTGCAAATATCAAAAGACAAAATTACTGAATTATTACTAAATACCCGACTAGACTGTACCATGAAATCATGGCACCTGGTGTGTTGTCATTTTTAAAGAAAAGTGACAATTTAAATAAATTTCCAATGATTGTTGGCTGACAATTATTGCTAATAGTCTAGTTCCCCGACCTGGTAATTCCCCGACTCTATAAATTGTTCTGTTTGATCTAAAGTATGTCCAGGAAACCACACTACTGGAACAGCATTTTTCTGCTTTTCCAGCATATATGCAAAAAAAACTTCACACAGGTCACAGTTGCCCATCATGCAAAATTCTCATTGACTGATATGAGAGCCATGTAAATATATTACAACAAAAATGTTACACAATGTTCTTAGAGCTATAAGAAAATGTAGTGTTTGTGGCCTACCTCTTCAAATACGCCTTGTTCCACTAGTAGTGCTGCAAAACCAATGATGTAGCGATTTTTGTTTTCTCGAAAACAATTATCAAGCTGAAGAAATAGAGTTTTGCCCAATTTCTCCCGATGCATTATCAGCGTTTGTAGAAGACAGTGAATTGTCATATTGCTGTCATGTGGCACTTCTTTATGATCCAAGAAGACTAGAGGAATCTTCCCCTCTGCCACAGCTGTATGCACCAATACACCTGCAAACATAAACAAATCAGAGAATGCACATTTTAAACGTTTTTTTAACAGGGCATACGGGTGACTGAGTGATTATAAAAAAATCATTAACACATACATGTAGAATATACTACTCTTTTGGTACCAACAGAATGTTACAAATGCCTTATCTGGTTGCGGGCTTGTCTTGGATGCAATATTCACTTATGCTCTGTATCAATGCGAACACATTACAGGACATATCTTAACCACATGTACCCAGTTCCATGTACATGTACAGTAAAACTCTCACCTGGGGGTATTGTGTGTACTCATAAAGTACAGTGTGTGGTATATTTTAAAGATGCACTGCAGACTTTGTACAGTGGATCCTGGTTTTGCATGTGTGCACTGTGCACATGTCTGTGGCCAAAGCCAGGTAAGCAGAGGCCACTGATGCTTATTGGCACATCCAGTCAATCAAAACTAAGTGATATATATTCCTGGCCAGTTGTAAGTCATGACACAGTGTACATGCAAATTTGAGAATGGTGTTCTCTCTAAACTTCATTTTTAATAATTACAAGAAATAATTATAGAGCACATTTTATATGACATCACGTCAACCAATGGCCTCAAAATGATGTTACCTCAATTGTCATACACACGTGTATTTATTGTCTATACATTATAAAGTCTCAAAGTGTTAAACAAATGGTAACGTGACACATTATTAATCATGTGCAAAGTCGCACAAGCAGGTACGTGTCCAACCAATGCTCTCCACCCCGATATTGAATTATACCTGTTATGTGTACAGGGAGTCGGCTCAAGTGCACAGATGCCTTGTCACGTCTGATGAGGTGGGGAACATCCGTTTTCGACTGGTCCATACCATCAATGATAATGGTGGTCTGGTCGGCAGGGTGGCATCTTGCTCGTTCACGTGCAGTATGATATTCTCGCCGTTCATTTCTGCATGGTTAACATATGTGCATAGCCATTTACAATGAAATTCCAAAAAGTATGTGCTGATAACAATTTGTTTATAGATACATGTATTTACATGTAAACATGTGTACATGTATACAGATCACACATTAGGAAAAAATGTCACATTTTAATAATGTAACCTACAAAAATGACATGCTATGATGGGAACTCACACTAAAGACTAACTAATGAAACTAAACTGTCAAAAAGCAAAATCAGATCTCTCTAGGTTGATTTTATTTTAATTTTTAAAAATTAACTCTAGAAATCTCCGATTGCTTGTAATCTAATACTCGAGGATTAAAGGTCTTGTGCATGTAACTTCCGGTCTGATGACGTTGTCAATCTCAGCCCTTGCACACGTGTTGCCTGCATGAAGGTCATCATATATATTAATTATAAAGTGATTACCGTAAACTTCGCGACACACATCAACTGAAAGTTCAGTTTGAACATTTTTTATCTGCTGCTAGAGGGCGCTCGAATATTTTAAGACGTCACCGCTATTACATTTTTGAAAAGTTCAGCCTGGCCAAAGACTAACATCGTTGAAAGCAAGTTCATATCTTTTACCACTTTCAAATTATAAGGCACTGCCGGTTGTGACCGGAAGGAAGGGTCACGATCAAAAATAAAGATCTATTATTATTCTATCAATTCATGTAAAAATCAAGTTCAGGCCTTTCACGGTTGATTTTATATTGATTTTCCAAGATTAAATCTATAAATCTTTGATTGCTTGTAATTTGATACATGATGACGTCATTACATTTTTGCACATCTTCAGTAGGTTGTGCGTTCATGTATTCAAATTGAAGTTGATATCAGTTTTCTTGTCGACAAACAATTCTGGAAACGAATTGTCTGAGAAGAATAATGATAAGAAAAAGAAAAATAGTAAATTAGTAGAAAAACAATAGGTTTTGGGCTCATAGCCCAACACTTAATTATTAACATTGACATAGTAATGGTTGTACTGAACTATTTAAAATAGACCAGGTACATGTTCATATAAAATACCTCACTTGGTTTGCAGTTTTGACATTAACACAAAGAACTGCGGAGAAGTTTACTATTTGCAATTAGGTGATTTTGAAAGGACTAATTACAAAATATTTCAGTTCCAAATTGAACAAAAAAGGTACAATTTGAAAAAGACAGCAGAATGTCAGGAAATGTAACATTTAATAAACATAACTTGACTTACTCAACAGTGGCAGCATGCTGCTTCATGAGGTCTGTGACAAGCTTCTGTTCGATGTCTTTAAGAGCTTTTCCTCTTCTCTCTTTCAAGGTTGTGCAAGTTGTACACTCTGTAAACTCTGAACGCTGCAATTTAAAGGGACACATTGCCTTCAAATGTCATGAAATTTTGCTGTTTGGAAATGTTCCTTATCTTTTATATGAGTTGTTCCTGCAAAAAAATATGTATAATGTGTTGAAATTAGTGAGTAGTGATTACAAAACAAAAATCTGACCCGCGAAACAGACTTATTTCCAGTAGTAAATACTAAATACCACCATCTAAATAATGCTCAAAATAGCTGTAAGAGTCTTAGGCTGGCGCCGCAGCCAGTGGCCTTGTAAACCTATCAGATGATCGGCAGGTACTATTCTCTACCTCACGACACATATCGCCAGTGCTGCGCGCCGTGCCACGATACATCAAAATGGATTAACGTACTTCAACCAGCTGCGACTGGAAATACAACTGGTGAACACTGTCCGCCATTTTGTGGAGTCAAACATTTGGTTCTACAAAATGGCAGACCGTTATTTGTCACGAAATTGAAAAAAACACGCAATTTGAAGGGATAGTTATGTGAATCATTATATTCTACTTTTAAAAATAGCTTCCCAACCATATCCATTTCAGTTTTATAGCCCAAATCGCAAAATCCAAAGCAATGTGTCCCTTTAAACAACAAAAATACCATTGCATTCCAATACATGTACAATGTACTTAAGAAATATAGCAGCTTCAATTTTAAAAGGTATTTCGAAACTACTTTAATGGCCTGCATTTTAAAAAAATATTTGGAACTTTATAAAAAGCATGCAACACAATCATGAGCTTGTGGAACAGGGGAGGGGGGAGGAGGTATGGGGGAGGGGGGGGGGGGAGTGGGGAGGGGAGAGTGGGGAGGGGAGAGGGGGGAGGGGGAGGGGGAACCCTGGCAGTGGGGTACTGAGCTATGTAGTTTATCTACATGTATGTGTGTATTTAATTAAAGATTTTAAATGGTGGGGAGGTGGAAGAGGAGACACCCAGACCAAACACCCCCCCCCCCCCCTTTCTTAACTTATGCTGCTGTCTAGAGCTACAGGTAGCAATTGACAAAATTTTAAATTGTAATCTGCATTTGTGTAATTTTTATGATAAACATTACATACCTTGGCAATAACAAAGTTTGGCAGATGCTCAGCCCACAAAGCAGTAAAGTACTCATACGAGATGATGTTAGTTTTCTGAACACCTCTCCCGCCAAATTCCTCTGCCATTCGATTGTACAGTGCTTTCTTGGTGAACGAGGGAGGAAGATGGACTACTGACTTATGTGGTAACCAGTCTCCAATGCGCTCGAACAGGTACCTCATCCATCCTAACGCTTGAGAAGTTTTCTCCTGCATGTGCTGACGGTCACTGTTCCCATGAAGAACTGTTGTCAACCCCTCCTCAAACATCTTAACACACTTCAAGTACCTTCTGTAGGTGAAACCATATGTAGCACACCAAGCTTTTGCACACACTGGCTTCCCACGTACAACATACTGGCTTTCAACATGCGCTTTACCATCTGGTGTTCGAAGAATTTGGCACTTGTCCCTTATATGATCCAAAATGAATTGCCTCTGTTTAGAGACACCTATGTTATCTACTTCTATTTGACTCAGTTCTACATCTAGAAGTGACAATGTTTTTAAGCATTTTTGGTGACAGCAGCTACTAATTAGCACATCTACTGGCTCTCTCTGACACTTTTTGCCCCTCTGTTGAGAATAATAAGCCTTTTGCGCGTTGATTTGCATAGATCCTTGTACCCCGTCTTCGCTCAATCTAAGATGCACAGCGTGCGCCGGTCGTTGCCAGACTGATCATTATTATGCACGTCAGTACCGTTGTTGCTAGACCACGTGATTCGGGGCAAGCCGCAACGTGGCGACGCACGGCCAGTGGTGGTTTCCCTGTCTGGTATCTGGAACTACCGCTGGGTGAAACAGCGCACGATAGAGATTGTCACCACTCTAAAACACAACAACCGCTCAAATCGTTACAGTACATGTTGTATGTTCTTCTCGAAACGCGGCCTATTTTTAGCAATTATAGTTTCTTTAATGGATAACAACTTCGAAGGTTGGAACGACAAGAAACTGCAGACATTTCTTCAAGAGAGAGGGGTTTCAATAACGGGTTACCTGAAGAAAGAACTGGTTGAACTGTGCAAGTGCGTGGCCAATCTGAAATTGACAACCGACCCGAATCTTTCAAGCCCCAACTTGACAAAAGATTGAAAGACGCTGGCTGCACATTTTCTGACTCATTTAATCTTCCTGGATTCACGAAGGATTTATACGATGTCTTCAATTATTTGATTTGTTTTCGAGCGGATTACGACCGGCGAAAACTTATTCGTAAATATACAAAAACAATTTCTGCAAGACCAGTCACTTAATACGTAAAAACCGATAATGAGACCTTGCTCAACAGAATCTTTCTTCCTCCAACCTTTCCCACAAATAAAAAAAGAATGGAAAGAGAGATTTTGTTGATGCCTTTAACAACCCCCACCCTCCCTACCCCCTAAACGAACTTTGACTCACTGCGGCTATTTCCCGAGATGATCAAAAAAAAAAGATAAACTGATCATTCCTTGAATTTTGCCTGCACACACCGGTTCTTTCTTTCTTGCTATTTTCAAAATTTGAAAAGCACTTCATCTTGTAAAGAACAAGAAGTTCAACTAAAATTAACAATCGGTTAACCAAGGCCCTGAAACAAAAAGTTACATCACATTGACTCAACATCGTAACACATAGTCTGCATGTATGATTACGCCCCCTCCCAATAAAAACAAAAACAAAATTGTTTATCTCCACCGCGCTAGATGTCGAAGCTGGTAATGGGTCGGTGTAGTCATCTGTTGGCCCATTGCCACCGACGAAATGTTTGGAGCAAATGTAAGTATTGTAAGTTACATTCTCCGCCAAAAAGTCTTTTCTGGAGCAGTTTTTTATCCAACGGAAACACTTCTCACGGTTCGACTTCGGCTTCGGAAAGGCTAGCCACAAACGCCATTCATGTGGGGACGGTCCGAAAAGCGCGAGTCGCTGTTGCATGTTCCGTAAGAACAGTGCTTCTTCGCAGACATTCTCAAGCACTAAATCCCACAAACTTCGTATTTTATGTTAATGTCTAGATTCTAACAATAACCAGTACTAGAGTCTGACAAAATCTGCGTGGAAATTTATCGTTTTAAAGTGACAAGAAACGTATGAATCGCGTACTTCGATCACGGCAAGTGGACACGTATGCGATATGCATTGACATTGTGTCTGCACGCGCGTATGCGAGAAAGCTTGCCCCGAATCACGTGTCGTGGCAACAATCACTACGCAGCGGGGTCAAAGTACGGGTCACTCGCAAAAGGCTTATTGCCAATCGGTGATTCTGAGAACTCACCAAGGATGGCATTGCTGCAACTTGGTTTGGATGGTGTTGAGCAGGTTAAATATGAATGGGTCTCATTTTCCTTTGATTCATCAGTTGAAAATGAACTTTCTGATCCTGACCAAAGTAATGGCTCGGTGTCTGTAAGGAGACTACAGTTCGAAATATCCAAAATACTGCAGTCTGTTAATCTGTTATTATTCGACTCTGTTTCTGAAAGGTTACTGCAGTACAGTGGTTCTAGGTCCGTGTGGTTCAATTGGCCAGCATTTGATGTGCTTGGCAAGCTATCCATGTTGTCCGTGTCATCTTTACTGCTGATGTTCGGACATGTATGCTGTGAATTGAAAAAAAAGAAACAAGACAAAAATAATCAGACAATTATAACTGGAAACTTCCTTCAATTTGTAGTCCCTTTTGTACAAGTGGCCAGGCACTTTTAGGCTTTTTTGTAATCTTTAGTTCTGAGAAGGAAATTACACATTTGGAGTGAGTTTCTGATTGTTTGGGCCCGTTATTTAGATACACAGGTTCTGTTAGAGATTGTAATTTAGTACCCTTTTCACATTTTGACAATATAAACTAACATTTAATCATGATCATTTACAATGTAATTAAACGTAGTATACAAGATTGGCTTTTGCTGTAATTTTTAGAAACAAATGAATTTGGCGCTATTAGCATCCTAGCAAATACTGTATCACTGACCTGTTTACAGTTTTGTAGATGCTGGGAAAAACCGTAGTTTGCGTAGAGAAAAATTATATTCTAGTAGTCTGTTTCCCTGACCATACTTTAGACAAAACGGCACAACCTACAGACGTCTGGGAATTATCAGGTCAGGGAACTAGACTATTTCCAATATGTGCATAGCCACAATCATGGGTACACTTTTTGTTACAGACACCATTATGAACGACAGAGAGCAATGCTGAATACATGTAGCTCTTTGAAAAATTAGGATTTTCCACACTTAGAGCAGGGAATTGTCATGTTGGGGAACTGAACTATTTCCAATGATGGTCGGCCAACCATGGAGAAATAAAACACATTTCTCCATGGGCCAACCATCTCTGGAAATGTACACACAAATTCCACTTATTGAACAGGACAGTACCCCTGGTGCAATGATTACACAGGATTGAGACTGTTTTATTCCTCCATGGTTTTACTTGCAGTCAAGTGAGATATTTCATAATAATTGCATGTTTTTTTTTTTTTGATTTTGTACATTGCCTTCAGATTTCAGTAGAACACTTTATACAGTTTGACCTTGTGGCTGTGGAGGCATTCTCACCCTACATGCATGACACTAAACACTGTCATAAATCAAACAGAGAGTGGGGAGAGATAAACAATGAGGTATTCAGGCCTTGCTCATCATGGAATAGGTAGGAGACTGGATTACATGTGCACAAATTTGTATATGTATATATACATGTACATGGAAAATATATATGGTAAAGGTGAAACAGTGCTCACCGGATAGTTTTACCCGAGCTTTCGGTGCAATGCACCTTCTTCAGGGGAATTATGGCTTGTTGTGATGAACCGCTGGTAGAACAAACGCGGTAAACTCCACGTTCATCCCGTCAGGGTGGAGCGTGCCCAGTTGGAACATCACACGCTGTTCTAGAGATCGGCGCTGCGTATCCGACGATGCCGTGGAGACAACGCAGACGCTCATGTCCTTTGTGGAGTGTGATGGCGCGCTGAAGTGTTGGGCGACAGCCAGACCAGGTTGTTTCAGCCGAACGCTTCGGAGATGCTCCGTAAAACGGTCGGCCAGTCGGCGCTTGGTTTCGCCAATGTAGAGCATGCCACAGCGGGTACACGTGATGCAATATACAAGATTAGTAGTGGTGCATTTGAAGTGGCCCCGGATGTTGAAATGGCCACGGGGACCAGTGATGGAAGATGTACCATCAACGTGTGCGCAAGTTTTGCATCTTGGACGCTTGCAGGGAACAGTTTTGAAGGGGTCGTTGTCTACGGTACTAGCGATGCTGGGAATTAGAGTTGACCGCACAATATGGTTGCTGATGGAGCGGTCACGTCTGAATGAACAGAGGGGGTTGGTGGACTGGGTGAAGATGGTGCTGGTCGCTGGATCTTCCTGCAGCGTCTTGAAGTGCTTGAGAATGATATCCCTGGCAGCCATGTTGTGCGGGTGGTAGGTGAGGACTAGAGGGATACGATCTTGCTGCATTGTAGGGGTTTGCTTCATGGCGGCATTGCGGGTGACTGATGATACTCTGCGAAGAGCGGCATCAGTGACAGAAGGTGGGTATCCACGTTGTTGGAAGAACCCCTTCATTTCTTTACCTCGGTGAAGAAACTCAGCATCCTCGCTGCAAATTCGACGGAGACGGAGGAATTGGCTGTATGGGATGGCATCTTTACAATTCTTGGGGTGTGACGACTCGTAATGAAGGTAGCTGTGGGAATCGGTGGGTTTGTAGTGGACCGATGTGGTGAGAGAGTTGCCATTCATAGACACTTTGATGTCGAGGAAGGTGATGGTGTCAATGGAAATATCAGAGGTGAAGTGCAGGGTTGGGTGCAGGTTATCGGCATACTTGATGAATGCCTGGACATCTTCCTTAGAACCAGATGTAGCACCGATGATATCGTCAATGTATCGTTTGTACAACAATGGTTTTGGTCCGGGAAAATTTGACATCATCTTTTCCTCGAGAAAGCCAACAAATAAACATGCATAACTCGGACCCATACGTGTGCCCATAGCAACGCCAGTGGTCTGCAGGTAGTGTTTCCCATTAAAGGTGAAGTTGTTCAGAGTGAGGACAAGTTCAGCAAGCCTAAGGAGGGTACTGGTGGGGGGGTCATGGTCTGGACGGCGGTCAAGAAAATGACGTAGCGCAAGTAGGCCATCAGCGTGGGGGATGCATGTATACAGAGACTTGACGTCCATACTGAACAGGTAGTTAGAGGAGCCCGTGAATTCAAAGTTGGCGAAAGTATGGAGTGCGTCATTAGTGTCCTTCACATAGGAGGGCAGATGGATGACAATGGGTGAAAGCACTGAGTCTAGGTACTTGGAAATCAACTCAGTGGGGCAATTGCAAGCTGAAACAATGGGCCGGCCCGGATTCTCCTTCTTGTGAATTTTGGGAAGCATATAGAAAACAGAGGTTCTGGGATACGGAGTGATGAGTTTAGTCGCATTAACGGGTAGCTCACCTGCGTCAACAAAGGCCTTGATGGTGTCGGACACGATGCCCTGGTGCGTAGGGGTGAGGTCGTGGTCGATCACTTGGTAAGATGAGGTATCTGAAAGTTGGCGGTCGGCTTCAGACAGATAAAGATCCTTACGCCAAACCACAGTGGCACCGCCTTTATCTGCTCTTTTGATGACATAGTTTTCTTCTTCCTTGAGCGATCGCAGGGCCTGCCGTTCTGCAGAAGAGATATTGGTCCTGGTGCAACGGGTGTTAAAATTGAGGCGACAAACATCAGCGCGACAATTTTCAATAACTCGGTCGAGGGACTTATTGAGGCCAGTAGGTGGACACCAGTTAGATGATTTGGGGACTAGTCCATCAATGGTACTGGCAGTGAGGGTATCATCATGATGAGTAACAGTGGAAGAACTAACTTCTTTGCTGTGGAAGTAGGCTTTAAGGCGCAGACGTCTATAAAACATTTCAATATCTCGTCGAGTAGAAAACTCATCATTGAACGCGTTGAGAGGGACAAAGTTCAAACCCCGTTGAAGGACAGATAGTTGGGCGTCGGTCAAGGGTAGTTCCGAGGGGATGGTAACAACCATATGTTCTTTGTTAGAATCTGGATGCGGTTGATCATGGGTTGGTTGGGTGGAATCTGGGCTCATGGGAAGAAGCAGACAGCCAGTGTCCAACACCAGCAACATTATTTCCAGTCTTAAGGAAATAAGTTCAAGTTTTCATAACAGAATTGTAGGCTACAAATTTGTGAATGGTTCCTGTCCAAAAATTGTATGACATGTAATGATGAATGTACCTGTCCACTTTCTCTGCATGGCAAAAAAAGGAATTTCGCCATTTTTGCACTTGTGCTAAACCTTTACTAGTTGGTTTTTGTAAAAAAACTAGAATCTTTTATATAATAATTATAATTAGCAGTTACATATGTTAATTAGACTGCCTTTGTACATGTACTTTGTATCGGCTATCTTGACAAACGAATATTTGAATAATTGATCGAATGGGAAGATCAAATATTCAAATATTAAACATGCTCCGGGTTACCCGACCTGCCTTATTAACAGCCCGATCCTTTTTTAGTAAAAATTAAAATGTAAATAAAAAGGAAAACCATAAATGCAGTTTTATTAGTACATACCTTTAAACCTTGACTAGTCGTAATAGACACCTACATACATTGTATGGTCAGCACAAAAAAAGTGCTATCCATACCGACCTACCAGGTTTCTAAAAATGTATTTGGCCTAATAATCTATACAGATAAAATGCATAGAAATATTGAAGATAGACCCTATGCAGCACTTCAAAGACGAACTATATATAATTAAAATATGGCAATAAGCTTTCAGAACTAGAGCTACATATTACTTTAGATACATGTATATGTATAATGAAGAGAGACAATCTATGCTTTAGTAAGAGTTAATGTACTGTCTGGGAGAAGAGTTCAAACAAAGGAATGTGGTGAGTCAGAGTTAATCCTTACACAGATTGTGACCGCGTTTCCACTTGAATTGGGGAAAGGTGGTTCAAGATCCGGCAGTTTGGTGTGATCGTTGTCTAACCGCAACGAAACCGCAAGTCGCTTTCCCACTTATGCTTGATCCACCTTTTCGAACGGAAGTGTCGAGTCCGAAAGGTCACTGAGTTCGGTATTACACATGCGCTTGCTTGCTGAGCGCGCGATCTGTGGCAGCGTTGCATGCTGGGACGGGTAAAAAATACATACGTACACATACATACATGTACGATGTTTTGATGTACGAAGTTTCAACACTGAGGAAGAAGTGTACTCTATGAAAAGAATATCGACAAAAATATTTCTCTGAGGCGTATCATGCCAAATACCAATCTGGCATATTTGGGGCACGTCACGCGTCCAGGTAGCCACGCGCGCCTTGACTGAAGGTTATCATCTGCCCAACGGTTGAAAACGAATGGCATTTTTCTCTCATTTTTTTATCCAACAATGCAAAACTTTGAACAGGTCAGTGGAACGATATTTTCTATAAAAATACTAACCCCCAAATCTGACCATTTCTGAAAATTGCAACAATGAACAATCATGAACACTACTTTTAAAGTTAAACCCTGTGATGAACTGCCAAACATCATATTAAAACATATCCCTTTATTACATTGACTGTTGGTGATAAATGGGGGTCATGCTATTTAGCGACAAGCGTCAACAAAGCGTCAACAAATAAAATACAAAAGTTTAGGCATAAAAACAATTATTTCACATTATACAGCACCTGAATAAATCCCCGCCATCCGATTGGTGGATCGTCGATCACGTGCATTGAATTATTCGACCCATCACACGACGCGAACCCACACCGCCCAAAACGTTCTATCACATGGTTCTATATCAAACAGTGCGCGCGCATTGATAGAACCGAAAGAACTTCCCTAATTTCACGGTCACTATATATATTAGTGGCGCTACAACGTCAACAGGGCTGTCATTCACACAACATGGCGGCCGAGTTTCCCAAACTGCCGCGGTTAGTTCTCCTAACAGACGACGAAATATTGGATCTCGTAGGCGATGCTGACGCTCCAAATACAAAGACAAATCAAATAGGCCTATGCAGTGAAACGATTAGATGAATTTGCAAGACACGCAGGAACAACAATTGAAGCTTTAACTGATTCGGAACTCGGAACTCGACGGTTTTATAACGGCACGTTATAACGTTACACAAAGAAATCCATGCATGCAATCTGTCAGATTTATTCAGGCGTTGTATAAAACAAATAATGAATGTTTCACATTCGTGCAATGGTAAGAATAATTTCATTCGGTGACAGAAGGTATGTCCCATTCCACTCGGCTTCGCCTCGTGGAATGGAACATGCCATCTGTCACCTCATGAAATTATTCTTACCATCGCACTCATAAACATTCATTATTTGTATATTGTCATTTATTTCCAAACGTATTAACATACTTCAAAACAATGTGTGAAATAACATGCGAAAACTTAACTCGCGACGGTACCGTTTCGTGCAACCTCATGGCTGCCATCTCGTTTGTGATGGACCACTCAATTTTTTTATAGGGGAGTTGCAAAAGTGTGAGGCAATTGCAAAATTGTATGTATTTCGTATGGAGCTGGTTGTCTTTGTTGACGCTTGTTGACGCTAAATAGCATGACCGGATAAATGTACATATGTACTTACCTGGTTAGGCAGTTAATAATGCCACATGAGTCAAGCTTTCCTCAAGTTGGCATGATGTGCAGTGCTAGCGGTGCAGGGTAAGCTGGTGCACGCATGTATACATTATACATGTATCAGTGGTTCCCATTGGCTTTGTACACACCATGTGTTTAACTTGGTAGAACCCTGGAGTGTTGCAAAATATGAACTATGGTGAGACGATGGGTTAAATTAATTTGTCTTGTATTGTAATGTTTCAACCGAAGTGGCTGCATAGCCACAGATTTCCGCCTCAGTTGGCAGATCGGACAAATTGAACCAGAAAGAATCAGGGAATTAAACCTTTAAAAAAATGTCATGCCTTGTGAGTATGGTTTATGCATCAGTTGGTTAACTGAACAAATATTCATTGGTTTTATTATGAGAGAGATAATTCTCAGTGGCTATTGTAGGGCAAATGATTTTCCGTTTCAGAAAAGTGAAAAATCCGTTTTCACAAATCCTAAACTCCGTTTCAGGCTGAAAAATTCCGTTTCACATTTTGTTCAATACATAAAAGTGCATTTAAACATACACCATGTACACAGGCAATACATACAAGTTAATTGTAAATTATAATGCATTGTTTTATAATTATTTAATTTAGCAATTAAAGGATCTCAATTGTTTTATGCTAGACATGTTGTCTCATTGTCTGTTGTTCATGCTCTTAAAACTGCCTTTTAAAAAGGCAGTTTACGATGTATCATGAATATTAATTTTCGAACCCCTTTATTCTCTCAACCTCCATGGCGGTGTTACGCCCCAACTATGGCATTGTCCCAACTATACATGGGCCGGCTCCAACTGTAGTTGGGACCGGTCCCAACTGCGACGGAGTAGTTGGGAAATCCCAACTACAGTTGGGACTGAAGGGGCGGGGATCGGAACCGCTCGTGAATATATGCATAAATTACAATAATCCAGGCTTGGAAAGGAAGTTTCGTGGGTTCGACGCACGTGGCTGGCCAGCCGGCTATTATTTATGGTTAGTAGGCCAAGCTTGCTAAACATCATACCATAGACGAAATCAGCAACGCGAACGCTTCATGTCGAATAATTCAATGCACGTGATCGACGATCCACCAATCGGATGGCGGGGATTTATTCAGGTGCTGTATAATGTGAAATAATTGTTTTTATGCCTAAACTTTTGTATTTTATTTGTTGACGCTTTGTTGACGCTTGTCGCTAAATAGCATGACCCCCATTTATCACCAACAGTCAATGTAATAAAGGGATATGTTTTAATATGATGTTTGGCAGTTCATCACAGGGTTTAACTTTAAAAGTAGTGTTCATGATTGTTCATTGTTGCAATTTTCAGAAATGGTCAGATTTGGGGGTTAGTATTTTTATAGAAAATATCGTTCCACTGACCTGTTCAAAGTTTTGCATTGTTGGATAAAAAAATGAGAGAAAAATGCCATTCGTTTTCAACCGTTGGGCAGATGATAACCTTCAGTCAAGGCGCGCGTGGCTACCTGGACGCGTGACGTGCCCCAAATATGCCAGATTGGTATTTGGCATGATACGCCTCAGAGAAATATTTTTGTCGATATTCTTTTCATAGAGTACACTTCTTCCTTAGTGTTGAAACTTCGTACATCAAAACATCGTACATGTATGTATGTGTACGTATGTATTTTTTACCCGTCCCAGCATGCAACGCTGCCACAGATCGCGCGCTCAGCAAGCAAGCGCATGTGTAATACCGAACTCAGTGACCTTTCGGACTCGACACTTCCGTTCGAAAAGGTGGATCAAGCATAAGTGGGAAAGCGACTTGCGGTTTCGTTGCGGTTAGACAACGATCACACCAAACTGCCGGATCTTGAACCACCTTTCCCCAATTCAAGTGGAAACGCGGTCACAATCTGTGTAAGGATTAACTCTGACTCACCACATTCCTTTGTTTGAACTCTTCTCCCAGACAGTACATTAACTCTTACTAAAGCATAGATTGTCTCTCTTCATTATACATATACATGTATCTAAAGTACATGTAGCTCTAGTTCTGAAAGCTTATTGCCATATTTTAATTATATATAGTTCGTCTTTGAAGTGCTGCATAGGGTCTATCTTCAATATTTCTATGCATTTTATCTGTATAGATTATTAGGCCAAATACATTTTTAGAAACCTGGTAGGTCGGTATGGATAGCACTTTTTTTTGTGCTGACCATACAATGTATGTAGGTGTCTATTACGACTAGTCAAGGTTTAAAGGTATGTACTAATAAAACTGCATTTATGGTTTTCCTTTTTATTTACATTTTAATTTTTACTAAAAAAGGATCGG
This sequence comes from Hippasteria phrygiana, assembly GCA_037893225.1. Lineage (NCBI taxonomy): Eukaryota > Metazoa > Echinodermata > Asteroidea > Valvatida > Goniasteridae > Hippasteria > Hippasteria phrygiana. The sequence continues at coordinate 1,837,221 of JAZGUH010000197.1, forward strand.
GCTGTTAATAAGGCAGGTCGGGTAACCCGGAGCATGTTTAATATTTGAATATTTGATCTTCCCATTCGATCAATTATTCAAATATTCGTTTGTCAAGATAGCCGATACAAAGTACATGTACAAAGGCAGTCTAATTAACATATGTAACTGCTGATTATAATTATTATATAAAAGATTCTAGTTTTTTTACAAAAACCAACTAGTAAAGGTTTAGCACAAGTGCAAAAATGGCGAAATTCCTTTTTTTGCCATGCAGAGAAAGTGGACAGGTACATTCATCATTACATGTCATACAATTTTTGGACAGGAACCATTCACAAATTTGTAGCCTACAATTCTGTTATGAAAACTTGAACTTATTTCCTTAAGACTGGAAATAATGTTGCTGGTGTTGGACACTGGCTGTCTGCTTCTTCCCATGAGCCCAGATTCCACCCAACCAACCCATGATCAACCGCATCCAGATTCTAACAAAGAACATATGGTTGTTACCATCCCCTCGGAACTACCCTTGACCGACGCCCAACTATCTGTCCTTCAACGGGGTTTGAACTTTGTCCCTCTCAACGCGTTCAATGATGAGTTTTCTACTCGACGAGATATTGAAATGTTTTATAGACGTCTGCGCCTTAAAGCCTACTTCCACAGCAAAGAAGTTAGTTCTTCCACTGTTACTCATCATGATGATACCCTCACTGCCAGTACCATTGATGGACTAGTCCCCAAATCATCTAACTGGTGTCCACCTACTGGCCTCAATAAGTCCCTCGACCGAGTTATTGAAAATTGTCGCGCTGATGTTTGTCGCCTCAATTTTAACACCCGTTGCACCAGGACCAATATCTCTTCTGCAGAACGGCAGGCCCTGCGATCGCTCAAGGAAGAAGAAAACTATGTCATCAAAAGAGCAGATAAAGGCGGTGCCACTGTGGTTTGGCGTAAGGATCTTTATCTGTCTGAAGCCGACCGCCAACTTTCAGATACCTCATCTTACCAAGTGATCGACCACGACCTCACCCCTACGCACCAGGGCATCGTGTCCGACACCATCAAGGCCTTTGTTGACGCAGGTGAGCTACCCGTTAATGCGACTAAACTCATCACTCCGTATCCCAGAACCTCTGTTTTCTATATGCTTCCCAAAATTCACAAGAAGGAGAATCCGGGCCGGCCCATTGTTTCAGCTTGCAATTGCCCCACTGAGTTGATTTCCAAGTACCTAGACTCAGTGCTTTCACCCATTGTCATCCATCTGCCCTCCTATGTGAAGGACACTAATGACGCACTCCATACTTTCGCCAACTTTGAATTCACGGGCTCCTCTAACTACCTGTTCAGTATGGACGTCAAGTCTCTGTATACATGCATCCCCCACGCTGATGGCCTACTTGCGCTACGTCATTTTCTTGACCGCCGTCCAGACCATGACCCCCCCACCAGTACCCTCCTTAGGCTTGCTGAACTTGTCCTCACTCTGAACAACTTCACCTTTAATGGGAAACACTACCTGCAGACCACTGGCGTTGCTATGGGCACACGTATGGGTCCGAGTTATGCATGTTTATTTGTTGGCTTTCTCGAGGAAAAGATGATGTCAAATTTTCCCGGACCAAAACCATTGTTGTACAAACGATACATTGACGATATCATCGGTGCTACATCTGGTTCTAAGGAAGATGTCCAGGCATTCATCAAGTATGCCGATAACCTGCACCCAACCCTGCACTTCACCTCTGATATTTCCATTGACACCATCACCTTCCTCGACATCAAAGTGTCTATGAATGGCAACTCTCTCACCACATCGGTCCACTACAAACCCACCGATTCCCACAGCTACCTTCATTACGAGTCGTCACACCCCAAGAATTGTAAAGATGCCATCCCATACAGCCAATTCCTCCGTCTCCGTCGAATTTGCAGCGAGGATGCTGAGTTTCTTCACCGAGGTAAAGAAATGAAGGGGTTCTTCCAACAACGTGGATACCCACCTTCTGTCACTGATGCCGCTCTTCGCAGAGTATCATCAGTCACCCGCAATGCCGCCATGAAGCAAACCCCTACAATGCAGCAAGATCGTATCCCTCTAGTCCTCACCTACCACCCGCACAACATGGCTGCCAGGGATATCATTCTCAAGCACTTCAAGACGCTGCAGGAAGATCCAGCGACCAGCACCATCTTCACCCAGTCCACCAACCCCCTCTGTTCATTCAGACGTGACCGCTCCATCAGCAACCATATTGTGCGGTCAACTCTAATTCCCAGCATCGCTAGTACCGTAGACAACGACCCCTTCAAAACTGTTCCCTGCAAGCGTCCAAGATGCAAAACTTGCGCACACGTTGATGGTACATCTTCCATCACTGGTCCCCGTGGCCATTTCAACATCCGGGGCCACTTCAAATGCACCACTACTAATCTTGTATATTGCATCACGTGTACCCGCTGTGGCATGCTCTACATTGGCGAAACCAAGCGCCGACTGGCCGACCGTTTTACGGAGCATCTCCGAAGCGTTCGGCTGAAACAACCTGGTCTGGCTGTCGCCCAACACTTCAGCGCGCCATCACACTCCACAAAGGACATGAGCGTCTGCGTTGTCTCCACGGCATCGTCGGATACGCAGCGCCGATCTCTAGAACAGCGTGTGATGTTCCAACTGGGCACGCTCCACCCTGACGGGATGAACGTGGAGTTTACCGCGTTTGTTCTACCAGCGGTTCATCACAACAAGCCATAATTCCCCTGAAGAAGGTGCATTGCACCGAAAGCTCGGGTAAAACTATCCGGTGAGCACTGTTTCACCTTTACCATATATATTTTCCATGTACATGTATATATACATATACAAATTTGTGCACATGTAATCCAGTCTCCTACCTATTCCATGATGAGCAAGGCCTGAATACCTCATTGTTTATCTCTCCCCACTCTCTGTTTGATTTATGACAGTGTTTAGTGTCATGCATGTAGGGTGAGAATGCCTCCACAGCCACAAGGTCAAACTGTATAAAGTGTTCTACTGAAATCTGAAGGCAATGTACAAAATCAAAAAAAAAAAAACATGCAATTATTATGAAATATCTCACTTGACTGCAAGTAAAACCATGGAGGAATAAAACAGTCTCAATCCTGTGTAATCATTGCACCAGGGGTACTGTCCTGTTCAATAAGTGGAATTTGTGTGTACATTTCCAGAGATGGTTGGCCCATGGAGAAATGTGTTTTATTTCTCCATGGTTGGCCGACCATCATTGGAAATAGTTCAGTTCCCCAACATGACAATTCCCTGCTCTAAGTGTGGAAAATCCTAATTTTTCAAAGAGCTACATGTATTCAGCATTGCTCTCTGTCGTTCATAATGGTGTCTGTAACAAAAAGTGTACCCATGATTGTGGCTATGCACATATTGGAAATAGTCTAGTTCCCTGACCTGATAATTCCCAGACGTCTGTAGGTTGTGCCGTTTTGTCTAAAGTATGGTCAGGGAAACAGACTACTAGAATATAATTTTTCTCTACGCAAACTACGGTTTTTCCCAGCATCTACAAAACTGTAAACAGGTCAGTGATACAGTATTTGCTAGGATGCTAATAGCGCCAAATTCATTTGTTTCTAAAAATTACAGCAAAAGCCAATCTTGTATACTACGTTTAATTACATTGTAAATGATCATGATTAAATGTTAGTTTATATTGTCAAAATGTGAAAAGGGTACTAAATTACAATCTCTAACAGAACCTGTGTATCTAAATAACGGGCCCAAACAATCAGAAACTCACTCCAAATGTGTAATTTCCTTCTCAGAACTAAAGATTACAAAAAAGCCTAAAAGTGCCTGGCCACTTGTACAAAAGGGACTACAAATTGAAGGAAGTTTCCAGTTATAATTGTCTGATTATTTTTGTCTTGTTTCTTTTTTTTCAATTCACAGCATACATGTCCGAACATCAGCAGTAAAGATGACACGGACAACATGGATAGCTTGCCAAGCACATCAAATGCTGGCCAATTGAACCACACGGACCTAGAACCACTGTACTGCAGTAACCTTTCAGAAACAGAGTCGAATAATAACAGATTAACAGACTGCAGTATTTTGGATATTTCGAACTGTAGTCTCCTTACAGACACCGAGCCATTACTTTGGTCAGGATCAGAAAGTTCATTTTCAACTGATGAATCAAAGGAAAATGAGACCCATTCATATTTAACCTGCTCAACACCATCCAAACCAAGTTGCAGCAATGCCATCCTTGGTGAGTTCCCAGAATCACCGATTGGCAATAAGCCTTTTGCGAGTGACCCGTACTTTGACCCCGCTGCGTAGTGATTGTTGCCACGACACGTGATTCGGGGCAAGCTTTCTCGCATACGCGCGTGCAGACACAATGTCAATGCATATCGCATACGTGTCCACTTGCCGTGATCGAAGTACGCGATTCATACGTTTCTTGTCACTTTAAAACGATAAATTTCCACGCAGATTTTGTCAGACTCTAGTACTGGTTATTGTTAGAATCTAGACATTAACATAAAATACGAAGTTTGTGGGATTTAGTGCTTGAGAATGTCTGCGAAGAAGCACTGTTCTTACGGAACATGCAACAGCGACTCGCGCTTTTCGGACCGTCCCCACATGAATGGCGTTTGTGGCTAGCCTTTCCGAAGCCGAAGTCGAACCGTGAGAAGTGTTTCCGTTGGATAAAAAACTGCTCCAGAAAAGACTTTTTGGCGGAGAATGTAACTTACAATACTTACATTTGCTCCAAACATTTCGTCGGTGGCAATGGGCCAACAGATGACTACACCGGCCCATTACCAGCTTCGACATCTAGCGCGGTGGAGATAAACAATTTTGTTTTTGTTTTTATTGGGAGGGGGCGTAATCATACATGCAGACTATGTGTTACGATGTTGAGTCAATGTGATGGAACTTTTTGTTTCAGGGCCTTGGTTAACCGATTGTTAATTTTAGTTGAACTTCTTGTTCTTTACAAGATGAAGTGCTTTTCAAATTTTGAAAATAGCAAGAAAGAAAGAACCGGTGTGTGCAGGCAAAATTCAAGGAATGATCAGTTTATCTTTTTTTTTTGATCATCTCGGGAAATAGCCGCAGTGAGTCAAAGTTCGTTTAGGGGGTAGGGAGGGTGGGGGTTGTTAAAGGCATCAACAAAATCTCTCTTTCCATTCTTTTTTTATTTGTGGGAAAGGTTGGAGGAAGAAAGATTCTGTTGAGCAAGGTCTCATTATCGGTTTTTACGTATTAAGTGACTGGTCTTGCAGAAATTGTTTTTGTATATTTACGAATAAGTTTTCGCCGGTCGTAATCCGCTCGAAAACAAATCAAATAATTGAAGACATCGTATAAATCCTTCGTGAATCCAGGAAGATTAAATGAGTCAGAAAATGTGCAGCCAGCGTCTTTCAATCTTTTGTCAAGTTGGGGCTTGAAAGATTCGGGTCGGTTGTCAATTTCAGATTGGCCACGCACTTGCACAGTTCAACCAGTTCTTTCTTCAGGTAACCCGTTATTGAAACCCCTCTCTCTTGAAGAAATGTCTGCAGTTTCTTGTCGTTCCAACCTTCGAAGTTGTTATCCATTAAAGAAACTATAATTGCTAAAAATAGGCCGCGTTTCGAGAAGAACATACAACATGTACTGTAACGATTTGAGCGGTTGTTGTGTTTTAGAGTGGTGACAATCTCTATCGTGCGCTGTTTCACCCAGCGGTAGTTCCAGATACCAGACAGGGAAACCACCACTGGCCGTGCGTCGCCACGTTGCGGCTTGCCCCGAATCACGTGGTCTAGCAACAACGGTACTGACATGCATAATAATGATCAGTCTGGCAACGACCGGCGCACGCTGTGCATCTTAGATTGAGCGAAGACGGGGTACAAGGATCTATGCAAATCAACGCGCAAAAGGCTTATTATTCTCAACAGAGGGGCAAAAAGTGTCAGAGAGAGCCAGTAGATGTGCTAATTAGTAGCTGCTGTCACCAAAAATGCTTAAAAACATTGTCACTTCTAGATGTAGAACTGAGTCAAATAGAAGTAGATAACATAGGTGTCTCTAAACAGAGGCAATTCATTTTGGATCATATAAGGGACAAGTGCCAAATTCTTCGAACACCAGATGGTAAAGCGCATGTTGAAAGCCAGTATGTTGTACGTGGGAAGCCAGTGTGTGCAAAAGCTTGGTGTGCTACATATGGTTTCACCTACAGAAGGTACTTGAAGTGTGTTAAGATGTTTGAGGAGGGGTTGACAACAGTTCTTCATGGGAACAGTGACCGTCAGCACATGCAGGAGAAAACTTCTCAAGCGTTAGGATGGATGAGGTACCTGTTCGAGCGCATTGGAGACTGGTTACCACATAAGTCAGTAGTCCATCTTCCTCCCTCGTTCACCAAGAAAGCACTGTACAATCGAATGGCAGAGGAATTTGGCGGGAGAGGTGTTCAGAAAACTAACATCATCTCGTATGAGTACTTTACTGCTTTGTGGGCTGAGCATCTGCCAAACTTTGTTATTGCCAAGGTATGTAATGTTTATCATAAAAATTACACAAATGCAGATTACAATTTAAAATTTTGTCAATTGCTACCTGTAGCTCTAGACAGCAGCATAAGTTAAGAAAGGGGGGGGGGGGGGGGGGTGTTTGGTCTGGGTGTCTCCTCTTCCACCTCCCCACCATTTAAAATCTTTAATTAAATACACACATACATGTAGATAAACTACATAGCTCAGTACCCCACTGCCAGGGTTCCCCCTCTCCGTCTTTCCAAAGTCAGTCTGTTGCTCATGAGCAGTCGTTTGAGTAATTTTTGAACCTGTCACTCTGTGGATTTCATAGACTTCATATTTTTACAAGTCTTCCACTTTTCTGAAAACTAGAAAGAGGTTGATCTACGCAGTTTGTTTTGGTAATCATCATTATCTGTGATTGTTGTTGTAAATATTCTAGGGTACATAATGTCTGTGCACAATCGTTTACAATTTTACTTTGAGATGAAATTTATACAATTGCAAGCAGCTTCATGATTTCAATTGACTAAAAACCCACTATTTAGTATTTAAGTAAGCCTAGTCCGATATATTGAAGACTCGGATATTTCATGCCATGGAAGCAGTTGCTAGTAGGTGTACATGTTCGTGTACGTACATTTTGCAATTTTTTTTCACGCAAAAACTTGGTTATGGGCCGGGGCTGAGTTACGTCAGTTAATATGCAGAGTTGCACTATATTTACATACGTTGTGTCGTCACAAAAATGCTATCACTGGTCAAGAGCATAGATTCCAGCAGGGGGTGGGGGTGATGGGGAAATATATCCCTCACTTTTGAAAGGGGGAGGATCACAAGATCATCCCTTCCCAATATGAAAAGGGGAAATTTAAAAAGGGCCAGGATCCAATACAAAAATGCAAATTTTATTTTAAAAAAGAGGGTTCAACCCCTCCCCACTTGTTCCAATGTCCATGGTCGATGGGTTTTGGAAAGCTCATCCTCCTTCCCCCTGCTTGTACGAATCCACACCCTTGTCTCTTACAGTAAGTACAAGTTAAATGGGTATTATTTTGGCACCATATAGCAAATTTGAGATTTTGGCTAGTGAGTTTGGCTTCATGTCTGCATTTGATGATGAGGCTTCTATGTCAGGCACGGTGGTTTCCGAACATAATTATTTCGGATTTGCTTGAACCAAGGCAGACAAGGGGCGTGGCAAATCCTACTTCACATTTTTCCACACAAGCCATCCAAAGGTGATTTAGTAATCAAGTTTTCAACTGCTCCGACACGGTTGATCTGCAAAATATGTGACAAATGAAAACAAAACCAAACAAAAACAGGATATCTTTCCTGGCAATTTGCAATAATCAATAAGACAACACAACGTCAAAATCTTCATTTGCACGACAATATTGGATTCAATTTGCCAGAGTCTGCAACACAAGCATCAGCATCACGTGGTGTCAACCATGCCTTCATTTACCTGTTAAAAAGTCATTGGTGTCTTCAAGTTACATTGGTCAGTTTCTGTAATAAATTAAACTCAGTGTTTCGGAGGCGGAACTATCAGTTAGGGGACCAGCGCTAAATTTAGGGGTGAGCGATTTAGCCTTGGTCCTGTACCTGACTATAGTGTTAACATATACTAATTTAATTTTTTTGTTTTGGGGGGTGGGGGGGGGGGTTGAATTTTACATGTAAACCACCATGGCAGTAAAGTGCACTGCGTACAAACTACCAGGCAGGCAAACGGTTGGAAAATATTGACAATCAAGATCAGGAATAACGTTACATGAACATGTTCAATGGCACAGGTCTACCTTTGTGCACGTAGGCTGATTGAAGTTCAAGAACAATGACGTCAACAACTCAGACAGCATGGTCAGTGTAGACGCAGCTGGTCAATGCTCTTCTCATGGGCGGTAATCGGTGGGGGACGGGGGACATGTTCCCCCACTTTTTAAAGTGGCGGGGGGGGGAGGGACATCATATTCTTTGCACCCCCTCCCCCACTTTTTCGGCACCAAATATAAAAAGAGCAAGATTAGTTAAAAATGAATTAAATTTTGCAAAACAAATATTTGTTTAAAAATGGGATAATGTGGTCGCACCCCAGATGAGCGTCTAGAGTCTAACATTCTCCAGGGCCCTTAAGTGGGCCCCGGACCCGGGCCCCGGACCCCACACCGTTAGGGTTTCGCGCTTCGCGCTCGCATTACTTCCAATTCAGGAATCCCCCACCCCACTTTTGGGAAGCGATTGACGCTTATGGCTCCTCTTGATCAGCCCAAAATATCAGTACCTGGAATCTCGTCGAAGAAAAATCGACACACACCCATTCATGTAAACGGGTGCAATCGTGGACCTCCCATTGTTCCTCTTTTGTTTATACTTTTTCGGAAGACCTCCCATTGGTTTTGTACACGATTTTCAATCGTGGACGTTCGGTGAAACGTGGACCCCTTTGTCTATACGCCCGAATTATTTTTTCCTAGGTCCACGATTACCGGCATATACAAACTCACACCCATTCAAGTTTAAGCAGGGGCTGTTCGTGCTATTGTGAATGCACGTACATACTGCAACTGGTACGTATTAAATGTTGAACATTATTTTCAGCATTTTTCCATGGAATTTGAAAAAAACAGTTTTTGTTTCCCCTCGGTCGGGAGCCAAAATAGGGTCGGTCGGAAATGACAACCAAAGAAATAAAAAGGGACGCCACATATAGTGGTTACACCCAACGACACGCCAAATTAATTGAAATGGAGCTGTGTCCAATTTGTTGAGTCGGGGCGGGGGATTTGAAATATTTCATAAAAAAGAAATGTTTTTGTTCTTTCCCTTTTTTAAAACGTTTGATTTTTGCCCACAGCGGCATAGCTGGGGTAGTGGGGATGATGCACACACCCCCATAAAATTGCCTCCCCCCCACTGGAAACTTGGCTAACGTAGAAAAGGAAATATAGTACGTGTATAGTTTTGTCGCCCCCCCCCCCCCCCCGTGACGACATCAATCCCCCACCATCACCACAACTTGCCCCTGTGTGAGAACCTTGGCTATGCGTTTGGTTGTGTCAATTTTGGAGGTTTGCAGATGCCAAAAGTAGAAAAAAAGTAGCCCTTTTGTTTAAATGAAAACAGAATATTTAAAAAATAGTTACAAGATCTTTTTAAAGCACGGACAGTACAACTTCTACAGCGCCTGGTAGAACTGCTATAACATTTGCAGAATTTCATGCCCCAGAGGACAAAGTCCGAAAGTCCGGCAATAGAAGGGGGATAGTATACATACTCAACACTTTCCTTAAAAAAGCTGACATTTATTCACCCGCAAACTATTTTAAAAGCAAGTGGTTGAGGTTTAAGGCATATACGGTCTATTTGTCAGGCCCGTAGCCCGGTGGGAGGAGGGTACGTGGGGTCGGAGGGTTGGATGACCCCCCCCCCCCCCCCCCCCCACCATTTTGGCTGTGTGGTCCGGTTTTAATTTGTATTTTTCATCAAAAGAATCCCCCCCCGCTCCCCTTCAAAATTATTTCTAGGGCCAAATACATTTGGGACAACATTTTTTTTTAAAACAGACCACACCCCGCACTTCAGCTACACCTGCTCGTCGGTTTACGCATGGCCTACGTCTGGGCAGGACGTATCAACATTAAAGGGACAAATTGCCTTCAAATGTCATGAAATTTTGCTGTTTGGAAATGTTCCTAATCTTTTATAAGAGTTGTTCATGCAAAAAACACGTATAATGTGTTGTAATTAGTGAGTAGTCATTACAAAACAAAAATTGGCCGCTGACCCCTGACATCTGACCCGCGAAACATAGACTTATTTCCAGTAGTAAATACCACCGTCTAAATAATGCGCAAAATACGCTGTAAGAGTCTTTAGGCTGGCGCCGCAGCCAGTGGCCTTATGAACCTATCAGATGATCGCCAGGTACCATTCTCTACCGCGCGACACATTTCGCCAGTGCTGCGCGCCGTGCCACAGTACATCAAAATGGATCAACAGAACGTACTTCAACCAGATGCGACTGGAAATACGACTGGTGAACACGGTCCGCCATTTTGTGGAGGCAAAAATTTGGTTCTACAAAATGGCGGACCGTTATTTGTCACGAAATTAAACAAAAAACACGCAATTTGAAGGGATTGTTGTGTGAATCTTTATATTCTACTTTTAAAAAAGCTTCCCAACCATATCCATTTAAGTTTTATAGCCCAAATCGCAAAATCCAAAGCAATGTGTCCCTTTAACAACAAACAATGAAAAAGTTGAATTTTGAGGAATTGTTGCTGGAAGACCACCACTCCTTCGACCTGCGTTTTGAAAAGGTGGCATATATTCCAACTGTCCATCGACGTTGTATGCCACCTGTATGATGCTGTATGTACTATAGGGGCGGGGAGTTGCTGTGCATGCCAGACGTACTTAATCAACAAACTGACGGGGAGATATTGCGCAAAAATATTTTCAGTTTGTGGTTGATTGCCTAAAAACGGAAAAGAAACAAAATTTTGGGTTTAGATTATCAAAAGGAGTGGGGAATAATATCTTCCAATTACTTCATCAACTTAAATTGTAAAAATTACCCTTCGGTTCAAAAGTTATTGACTCCAAAAAATGAAGTACAGCCCTTTGTTACACATCACCCATTTGTTTGTGCGTAAGCCTTCGGGTTGTTAAGCCAATATACGGAAAACAGTAAGTTGGAATATTTCATAGAAAATGTCTTGTCAGCTTCAATGACAACCCCTAAAAGTTAGATAAGTGTTTTTTCTTTGAAATTAGGTACCCAGTATTGAAATTACTTCATTATTTAACGAATTATGGCCATTTTCTATAGGTGTCCTTTTTCTATATTTCGATGAAATATGGTGTCATTTTGTGGTTCCTTCGACATGAATTGTTCATTAGCTCAAAAATGTAAGGTTTTTTTCCTAATTTTTGATTCAAAACTAAAAAACTTAAAAACGCATGTTGCTTCCCTTTGTAATACTATACAGGAATCATTTTAAATGATTTTTTTTACAGCTAAATACCATAAAAAAATGGTCATTCTGTGGTTTGCTACAAACTTTGTCTGTTATTTAAAACGATCATAATCGAATGCTGTGTCTGTTTTGATGATTTTCAAAGGATTTCTCCTGAATTCTGATGGAATGCACGCACTCTAAATGCCTTAAGGATAGTCTATCTACAAAAAGGAGATCGTCAACCCCCAAAAAATTCCTGCAACTTGAGTTTTATTTGTCAACAGAGGGCGCTTTTTTCGTCAGTCTGCGGTCAGGGGAATACAAACCTCGTGCAATAACTGCTATTTTCTGGATTTTGAGGTTGAGAAAAGAGTTTTCAATGAGTCACTGGGAGTTTTTTTATATTTTACAATATCCGAAGGACTTGTTTGATATTTGAGAACATTGGGATTTGTTTTTTATACATAGATTTGTAGTTTTTAAATTATCGTCTCTTGGGCGCATTGCCTCCATTTGACTAATTGTAGGTCTACTTGAATAGCGTAAGTATATACATATACATGTATTACAAGTTCACCTGCACAAAGATGTACGCAACAAATCAAGATTTATGAACCAAGAACAACTATGACTGTTATGGGAAAGCAAATACACGTGTTTACCACAACATTTTTCAAATCTGAAAGGTGCAGTGGGGGTGCGTCAATTGAACTGGTCGCTCAAGTTCCAAAATATCAATACACTGAAAGATCTAATCCGCATTCAACAATTCCACATTTGTTTCCCATTTCCGAATGACTCAATTAGTCAGCTTCTCTCTCAGAAAACCTGTCAATGATCTAATCAGTGGCGTAGCAAGGGGGGGCAAGGGAGAACCCCCCCCCCCCCCCTGTGGGAACTCTTCCCCCCTCTTGCCCCCCCCCCCCCCCTCTTGAAAATTGGGATATGCGTTACTATAGCGAATTTGCATTACTATATGCGTTACTATAGCGAATTTCCCCCTTGAAAATAGCAATGCCCGCCCCCCCCCCCGTTTCCGCCCTCTAGGAAGAGCCTGGCTACGCCACTGGATCTAATTAAAAAGCACATTCATACAATAAAAGAAATCCACACGTGCCTTGTCTAAAGTAGTGTCTATGAGGGCGTTCGAATGGATGTACTGGAGAATATATATAAGTAGGCCTATGGGAGTCCCAATTTTCAGACTTTTTTGTTTGAATTTGTTAAAGTTCTACTCTCCGTTATCTTCCAAATTATTCCGTCTTCTAATGAATTTCTTTAATACTATGCTTTATTTTGAAAAAAAAAAATATTTTGGGCGTCTGTAAACGCCCCAAAAGATACATTCCGCCACAAGTTGATTTATTTGCAGATCACCAGTAACTCCACATTTAGAAAGTAATTGTTCGATAACTTATTAATTTGGGTGGATTCTTTTTGTCGTTCGATAGCCCCTTTAAAAAGAAAATAACTTTTGTACTGCTAGAAAAGTAGCAATTAAAAAGAAAGAAAGAATTTATTTTTTACCCCCAAAACGCATTGACAGTACATCCGTTTAAGGGCAGACGGGCACGTCATCTTTAGTGCGTTGCGTTCAGTTTTGGCCTTTTAAGTCTTGAACTTAAACCCCGCCCTTTAAAAGCTTGATCCCAACACCTACGTCCCCCGTTCTTTGCCCGAACCCCAAAGTGCACTGGCCTAGTTCTGAAGTGCACCCACGACGTGGTGTAACTGGGGGGGGGGGGGGGGCGTTCCCCTCCCAGCTGAAGCCTGTAACCCCCCCCCCCCGTGACACCCCCCCCCCCCCCCGTGACACCCCCCCCCCCCCCCCCCGAATTTGATGTGCACAAAATAAGCCTATGTATTTAAAGTGCCCCTAGAAATATTGGTGTATGCACCACGGGTACCTCCCTGCAAACCAGATCATCACTTGAATTAACGTTATATTGGTGGATGAGGGCAAAAAAAAAACCCAAGTTACCCTTTTCCTCCCGGAATAATATTTTGGAAGACAGGGGTATATGGAGCGTCAAAAGTGGACAACCGTAACTAAATAGAAAAACAATGAACTTGGAGATGTCATGAAATTATGCAGTGTATAACACATTTGTCTATCTGCGTGAACATCATAATGTAATTATGGTTTTGGCAAATGAATTTTTCAATTCAGTGGATATTTTTGTTTTTACATTAATAAAATGTTAAATGAGTGAAAGCCAAAAGCGACTTTGCTTAAGATTTTTTAAATATGAGTTAGCGTTCCATACTCGGTGTGGACCTGTGAACAAAAGATGTCCACACGAAGCAGGACGGCTGAACCTCCTGTGGACTTGCACACGTCCACACTAGGTTTCCCCCTATGAAAAATGGCTTTACAGACATTTTTTTGTTAGGGTTATTTGTCGCAAAATGAAGGGAAATACTTCAGGGGATCACTATAATAAAGAAATTGGGTTAAAAGAACGTTCGTAATGCAAGTGAAAGCAGTTTTTGTCTTAATTTTTCTTAACTACATGAAAACAAAGCAATGTCCACAGGAGGTATGGAACAACAGTGTGTGTGTGTTTGTGTGTTTTAATAATTTTTTAAAAGATTATTCATATCGTTTCTGTCAAGAAAAACAATTGATATGTTAAGGCAGGTCTTCAGTGGTCCAGATTAGAGACTGAAAGACATGACACTTGTGATGGTGCTTTAAAATGTCAACAGTGTCAAAAAATAGGTTTTGTGTGTGTATGGGTGTGGATTTGCAAACAAAAGATGTCCACACAATACACAATGACAAGACCACCTGTGGATGGTTTTCCACTTTCTGAAAAGTGCTTTCAGAGGCATTTTAGGTTAGGGTTATTTGTCGCAAAATAAAATAGAATAGTTTATGAAATCAGTCGAAATTCCATATAAAAAATAGTGTAAAAAATGTGGGTTAATGTTTTTTTCGTAACTACATAAAAACAAAGGAATGTCCACAAAAGGTATGTTATGTAAGACTGTGTGGGTGTGTTGGGGGGGGGGGGGTGTCGGGACAACACCAAGGTCCGCCCATTGCATACACCACATGAAGGTTGGGTTTTTAAAAGTTGGATTCATGGACCCGAGTCCATTAAAAGGCCTAAGGAAGAAGTACCAAAAAGCAGTAACAACTAGGACTCTATGTCTCTTCGCTGAACAGAACATAGGGCTTTTCCGCATTATTTTTTTATGATGTCACTGCGATTTTTGCTTGCTTGTGACAAGTCTGCCTACCCACCAGGCTTCATGACAATTGGAGCTACAAATTTACATGTCTTACGAGAAATTATGCCTTTGATGACGTCATTATGATGGTGCACACATTTTGCTTTTTTTTTTTACATATGTACAACCTAACAAAGCTATTACAAAAAGGATTTTGAATGCAGCATGTTCTCTTGATGAGATATGGCTTTAAGAAACTTTGAAGTTAAAAAACTTTAACATTACTGTAAAATCGTATGATGAAGTCATCATGACGTCACCTCAATTTTCATCTATAACACGAGCTACCATACCAACATACCTGGTTTGAAGGCAATCGGACGTACCGTTCTCTAGATATGGGCCCTTGAAAAATGCACCTTTAAGATGACGTCACATGACACGTGATGACGTCATCATGACGTCACGTTTCGGCATACATTTTCAGCTTAGGGTCTCTGTTTGTGTTAAGCCTGATTAAGATCTGATGTTGTTTAGTGACCAAAGTGGCTCTTACAAAATTCGTGTACAAAGTCTATAGGATTTGGGATAGAACAAAACAATTAATAGAAAATCAGCCGATGACGTCATCATGACGTTACCTCGGATTTTACATGCTAGTAGCACTATCTACCTACCCACTAATTTGTATGACGATCGGACCTATCCTTACATGTGTTTCAAAAAAGCATAATTCTGATGACGTCATGATGACGTTACACAATTTTCACATTTATGTGAAAGAATATAGGAGCTAACAAAGCTATTACAAAACGAATTTTGAATTTAGCATGTTCTGTTGATGAGATATGGCTTTAAGAAACTTTGAAGTTCAAAAACTTTAATATTACTGTAAAATTGTATGATGACGTCATCCTGACGTCACCTTAATTTTCATCTATAACACGAGCTACCATACCAACATACCAGGTTTGAAGGTAATCGGACGTACTGTTCTCTAGATATATATATAGGCCCTTGAAAAATGCACCTTTAAGATGACGTCACATGACAAGTGATGACGTCATCATGACATCACTCTTCGGCATACATTTTCAGCTTAGGGTCTCTGTTTGTGTTAAACCTGATTAAGATCTGAGGTTGTTTAGTAACCAAAGTGGCTCTTACAAAATTCGTGTACAAAGTCTATGGGATTTGGGATAAAACCAAAGAAATCATAGAAAATCAGCCGATGACGTCATCATGACGTCACCTCGGATTTTACATGCTAGTAGCACTATCTACCTGCCCACTAATTTTTATGACGATCGGACCTACCCTTATATGTGTTTTAAAAAAGCACATTTTTGATGACGTCATGATGACGTCACACATTTTCCCATTTATGCGAAAGAATATAGGAGCTAACAAAGCTATTACAAAAAGAATTTTGAATTTAGCATGTTCTGTTGGTGAGATATGGCTTTAAGAAACTTTTAAGTTCAAAAACTTAACAATTACTATAAAATCGTATGATGACGTCATCTTGACGTCACCTCAATTTACATCTATAACACGAGCTAGCCTACCAACATACCAGGTTTGAAGGAAATCGGACCTACCGTTCTCTAGATATAGGCCCTTGAAAAACGCACCTTTAAGATGACGTCACGTGACACGTGATGACGTCATCATGACGTCACTCTTCGACATACAATTTCAGCCTAGGGTCTATGTTTGAGGTAAGTTTGGTTAAGATCTGAGGTTTTTAAGACCTAAAGTGCCGCGTACAAAATTTGTGTACAAAGTCTATGGGCTTTTGGTCAGAACTAAAAGAAGAAGAAGAAGAAGAAGAAGAAGAAGAAGGAAGAAAAAAAAATCAGAACAAAAACAAGGCCTTTTCCGACTGACTTTGTCGGAAAAGCCAATTAATGGATGTACATAATGACAAATGGACTGGAATCAGGTTCCAAGCCACCTTTCGTGCAACTGATCATTTTTATCCCAGGACACGCACCCTGCCTGTACTTAGAGAAAGTGTCAGTTTGTGGCTACTACGGCTGTAAATCCTTTATAAAACAGGGTTATAATTCATAATTGGGGGGATCTGTCTTTTAATTAAAGTCAACGAGTGTCAGAATTAGCAATTTTTCTATCAAAATAGCCAAGTTTATTAAAAATAATACTCGGAAGGTTAGGTCAAAGAGGATGATTAACAGACAAGTTGAAATTTTAAGATATTGCTCAGGGAGCAAATTGCAATTACTCAACCACAAATTTACATTTTCTTCTAATTTTCCGAAACTATAAAAATTGAGTATTAACTGTGTTCTATGCAATAAATAGAATGGCAAAAATAGTCAATGGAATTGAGCATCAATATGACAAAGCTAATTACTACGCAGAGAGAATTACACGCCATTGAAATTCATGTCTAAAATATAAGTTATAGGCACATAAGGTCACACAGAGGTCAATCCACAAATAGACGAAATCCACAAACTGACAAATACCACAAATTGACAAACTAAAATTGCTCAATCCACAGAGTGACAGATTTTCAATGTTATTTTTTGTCAGTCTGTGGTTGATAATACGAAATGCTCAACCACTTGTTGACACGTTCTGCACAAAAGTATAGGCATGGAATTCCCTCCCCCTCCCCCCTCTCCCCTCCCCACTCTCCCCTCCCCACTCCCCCCCCCCTCCCCCATACCTCCTCCCCCCTCCCCTGTTCCACAAGCTCATGATTGTGTTGCATGCTTTTTATAAAGTTCCAAATATTTTTTTAAAATGCAGGCCATTAAAGTAGTTTCGAAATACCTTTTAAAATTGAAGCTGCTATATTTCTTAAGTACATTGTACATGTATTGGAATGCAATGGTATTTTTGTTGTTTAAAGGGACACATTGCTTTGGATTTTGCGATTTGGGCTATAAAACTGAAATGGATATGGTTGGGAAGCTATTTTTAAAAGTAGAATATAATGATTCACATAACTATCCCTTCAAATTGCGTGTTTTTTTCAATTTCGTGACAAATAACGGTCTGCCATTTTGTAGAACCAAATGTTTGACTCCACAAAATGGCGGACAGTGTTCACCAGTTGTATTTCCAGTCGCAGCTGGTTGAAGTACGTTAATCCATTTTGATGTATCGTGGCACGGCGCGCAGCACTGGCGATATGTGTCGTGAGGTAGAGAATAGTACCTGCCGATCATCTGATAGGTTTACAAGGCCACTGGCTGCGGCGCCAGCCTAAGACTCTTACAGCTATTTTGAGCATTATTTAGATGGTGGTATTTAGTATTTACTACTGGAAATAAGTCTGTTTCGCGGGTCAGATTTTTGTTTTGTAATCACTACTCACTAATTTCAACACATTATACATATTTTTTTGCAGGAACAACTCATATAAAAGATAAGGAACATTTCCAAACAGCAAAATTTCATGACATTTGAAGGCAATGTGTCCCTTTAAATTGCAGCGTTCAGAGTTTACAGAGTGTACAACTTGCACAACCTTGAAAGAGAGAAGAGGAAAAGCTCTTAAAGACATCGAACAGAAGCTTGTCACAGACCTCATGAAGCAGCATGCTGCCACTGTTGAGTAAG
Organism: Hippasteria phrygiana; assembly: GCA_037893225.1. Lineage (NCBI taxonomy): Eukaryota > Metazoa > Echinodermata > Asteroidea > Valvatida > Goniasteridae > Hippasteria > Hippasteria phrygiana. Next base: position 1,855,499 of record JAZGUH010000197.1, read on the forward strand.
TCAAGTTATGTTTATTAAATGTTACATTTCCTGACATTCTGCTGTCTTTTTCAAATTGTACCTTTTTTGTTCAATTTGGAACTGAAATATTTTGTAATTAGTCCTTTCAAAATCACCTAATTGCAAATAGTAAACTTCTCCGCAGTTCTTTGTGTTAATGTCAAAACTGCAAACCAAGTGAGGTATTTTATATGAACATGTACCTGGTCTATTTTAAATAGTTCAGTACAACCATTACTATGTCAATGTTAATAATTAAGTGTTGGGCTATGAGCCCAAAACCTATTGTTTTTCTACTAATTTACTATTTTTCTTTTTCTTATCATTATTCTTCTCAGACAATTCGTTTCCAGAATTGTTTGTCGACAAGAAAACTGATATCAACTTCAATTTGAATACATGAACGCACAACCTACTGAAGATGTGCAAAAATGTAATGACGTCATCATGTATCAAATTACAAGCAATCAAAGATTTATAGATTTAATCTTGGAAAATCAATATAAAATCAACCGTGAAAGGCCTGAACTTGATTTTTACATGAATTGATAGAATAATAATAGATCTTTATTTTTGATCGTGACCCTTCCTTCCGGTCACAACCGGCAGTGCCTTATAATTTGAAAGTGGTAAAAGATATGAACTTGCTTTCAACGATGTTAGTCTTTGGCCAGGCTGAACTTTTCAAAAATGTAATAGCGGTGACGTCTTAAAATATTCGAGCGCCCTCTAGCAGCAGATAAAAAATGTTCAAACTGAACTTTCAGTTGATGTGTGTCGCGAAGTTTACGGTAATCACTTTATAATTAATATATATGATGACCTTCATGCAGGCAACACGTGTGCAAGGGCTGAGATTGACAACGTCATCAGACCGGAAGTTACATGCACAAGACCTTTAATCCTCGAGTATTAGATTACAAGCAATCGGAGATTTCTAGAGTTAATTTTTAAAAATTAAAATAAAATCAACCTAGAGAGATCTGATTTTGCTTTTTGACAGTTTAGTTTCATTAGTTAGTCTTTAGTGTGAGTTCCCATCATAGCATGTCATTTTTGTAGGTTACATTATTAAAATGTGACATTTTTTCCTAATGTGTGATCTGTATACATGTACACATGTTTACATGTAAATACATGTATCTATAAACAAATTGTTATCAGCACATACTTTTTGGAATTTCATTGTAAATGGCTATGCACATATGTTAACCATGCAGAAATGAACGGCGAGAATATCATACTGCACGTGAACGAGCAAGATGCCACCCTGCCGACCAGACCACCATTATCATTGATGGTATGGACCAGTCGAAAACGGATGTTCCCCACCTCATCAGACGTGACAAGGCATCTGTGCACTTGAGCCGACTCCCTGTACACATAACAGGTATAATTCAATATCGGGGTGGAGAGCATTGGTTGGACACGTACCTGCTTGTGCGACTTTGCACATGATTAATAATGTGTCACGTTACCATTTGTTTAACACTTTGAGACTTTATAATGTATAGACAATAAATACACGTGTGTATGACAATTGAGGTAACATCATTTTGAGGCCATTGGTTGACGTGATGTCATATAAAATGTGCTCTATAATTATTTCTTGTAATTATTAAAAATGAAGTTTAGAGAGAACACCATTCTCAAATTTGCATGTACACTGTGTCATGACTTACAACTGGCCAGGAATATATATCACTTAGTTTTGATTGACTGGATGTGCCAATAAGCATCAGTGGCCTCTGCTTACCTGGCTTTGGCCACAGACATGTGCACAGTGCACACATGCAAAACCAGGATCCACTGTACAAAGTCTGCAGTGCATCTTTAAAATATACCACACACTGTACTTTATGAGTACACACAATACCCCCAGGTGAGAGTTTTACTGTACATGTACATGGAACTGGGTACATGTGGTTAAGATATGTCCTGTAATGTGTTCGCATTGATACAGAGCATAAGTGAATATTGCATCCAAGACAAGCCCGCAACCAGATAAGGCATTTGTAACATTCTGTTGGTACCAAAAGAGTAGTATATTCTACATGTATGTGTTAATGATTTTTTTATAATCACTCAGTCACCCGTATGCCCTGTTAAAAAAACGTTTAAAATGTGCATTCTCTGATTTGTTTATGTTTGCAGGTGTATTGGTGCATACAGCTGTGGCAGAGGGGAAGATTCCTCTAGTCTTCTTGGATCATAAAGAAGTGCCACATGACAGCAATATGACAATTCACTGTCTTCTACAAACGCTGATAATGCATCGGGAGAAATTGGGCAAAACTCTATTTCTTCAGCTTGATAATTGTTTTCGAGAAAACAAAAATCGCTACATCATTGGTTTTGCAGCACTACTAGTGGAACAAGGCGTATTTGAAGAGGTAGGCCACAAACACTACATTTTCTTATAGCTCTAAGAACATTGTGTAACATTTTTGTTGTAATATATTTACATGGCTCTCATATCAGTCAATGAGAATTTTGCATGATGGGCAACTGTGACCTGTGTGAAGTTTTTTTTGCATATATGCTGGAAAAGCAGAAAAATGCTGTTCCAGTAGTGTGGTTTCCTGGACATACTTTAGATCAAACAGAACAATTTATAGAGTCGGGGAATTACCAGGTCGGGGAACTAGACTATTAGCAATAATTGTCAGCCAACAATCATTGGAAATTTATTTAAATTGTCACTTTTCTTTAAAAATGACAACACACCAGGTGCCATGATTTCATGGTACAGTCTAGTCGGGTATTTAGTAATAATTCAGTAATTTTGTCTTTTGATATTTGCAGACGTTGTATACTACCTTTAATTGTACACTTATTATTTTTATTATAAAAACATCAACTTCTGTGTCTTGTTCAGGTCACCATGCATTTTTTGCCAGTCGGTCACACACATGAAGATGTTGATCAACTCTTCTCCTGCATATCAAGCAAGATACGGAAGACAAACATCTACACACTTGATGGTACGTTGACCCTTCCTCCATATAACCTGAATCCTCCAAAATCCTCTGTTGGGGACCATTGCATAAATCCTGCAAAATCCTCTGTGTTTTTTTTGTAAACCCTCTACTAACCTCAATCCTCCAAAATCAACCAGCATCCGATTGGGCCTTAGACATGGATCTTTCATTTTCCTCCAGAGGCAAAATCCGAGGCAAAATCCGAGGCAAAATCCGAGGCAAAATCCGAGGCAAAAACCGAGGCAAAATCCTCTTCTGCCCTCAATCCGGCAAAATCCCTCCGATGCTTCAACTTCCAAAAACCCTCAATCCTCTAAATTCCTCTATTTGGCAAAGAGGATTTTGGAGGAATTGGGAAGGTTATGGTTAAAGATTTTGTTAGACTTGTCGTAAAATAGCTGTTATATTTCAGTCTGGACATATTTGAAAATAATCACTATAACCATTTTGACATGCTTCTGTAAGCAAAACATCATTAATTTCCAAATTATATTAATTATGCAAGCGGCAGGCATCTCGATAATTTCATATTGCATTTTCACGAAGAGATGCAAACATGCCTGCCCCTTGAACGCGTACAAAACGTATTGCACGGAAAGGCGTAAAAGTAGGTCAACCGAGATTTCTGTTTTCACGAAGAGACATGCATCTTTGTTACATTCTCAGCTGTGCGCACGTAAACACCGTATGGAAAAACACATTGAACAGAAAGGGCCTCAATGTAGGAAAACCTGAATTTTCGTTTTCATGAAGGGACGCGCATCTTTACAAATTTATTTAGGCTAATTAACTCTAATTACTGGGTTCACGTAAAAATTCACCTCTCATAGAATCATGTGAAGGTTTGCTTACTGCACAAAGTTGTTGCAAAGTAGTATCTTTTGCAGTTTAAATTAAAATAGAAACTTTTCTTGCGATTATCTCAAATGTTTTTTCTTCAAAATCCACATGTGTGTCTTCATGAAAACGGTGACGACATGAGGCACAATAATAAAAGTATTTCTAATTTATTCAGTTTTGTTTACCTGTTTAAAAAAAATAAGTTATAGTGGTGTTTGGCTTGCACCATACATTTCCATGATCATATCTTTTTCTCAAAATGATCAATGTTACACATATTCCAAAATTATGGAAAACTAGATTTTTACTGCATATTATTACAAAAGTATTACAGATAATGCCATGGTTTTAAATTTCATAATATTACAATTATACCCACCACAGATTTAAAGACGGCAGTACGGGACAGTTATACTCCTGCCATCACAGTACAGTGTGCAACTCCTCTGCTTAATGTGAAAATGTGGCTGGCGCCTTATCTTTTTGGGGAATTCCATCATCATAGCCATCCGCACTGGTTTAAATTCTCAAAAGTGGATGGAATCTGCAGGATGCATTGGAGGATGTGGGTTACAACACCATGGGAACCACAGCAGGAGCCAGATGCAGAAGATGCAGAGGATTACTACAAAGGGCTTCGCTGCCTTAGTGTAAGTCAGCCTAAATCTAGGTGATGCAAAATCACAGAAGGCACATACAATTTTTTACGGCACGTATTATGCGCAAAACGTTTCATGCAACATGTGTTCAATTTGTGTTGGGTTTCATCACCGCAATGGAACATACAATGTAATGGATTTTGTAACTTCATTCATACGGAAAAACAACAATATTGCATATTTCATTTAATATAAACTGTAACGTCACTCTTCCGCTACACGGTTGGCCCTGTAAAAGTTCCCACTGTGGAGGGATAAATGGACAACCGAGCATTGACACTTGACAATTTGAAAAGTTAACCGACTGTCTGCACTTGACTTAATTTGGACAAGTTCACAGCAGTCTCCATACGTTTTACCAAAAAAAGGGCAGTGCGGACACAGCTTAAGGATAGGAATCTAATTTAATAAACAGTTAGCAAAACATTCCCACAGCATTTAAACACTTAGTCAACACTTCAAAAAGGCCGCCGCTTGTCCCGTATGTGTGCGGTAACTGCACTTACATGTTTTTGTATAATACGAAGGAACAGCAACCAATGGCGTATTTATTTCCCCGGGAACTGGCTCATTTAATTGGCTGAGATATTATCACTGTCCATCACCAAACCAGTACTATTATGGCACATCCTCAAAGTCCAGTTACTTTGCAACAAAAAGAGATACATTGTATCAATTTGAACAATGCGGCTGTCAATCATTTTCTGGAAAGGCTTTTTCTGGAGCTGAGATTTTATTTTGGCATTTTTCTTACAAAGATGTAGAGACTTTATGCGAAAATTGAGGGGATTAACAAACATTGTGGATTCTTTGTAAATATAAATGGAGGGTAGATTGCGCTAATACAACGTTCCACTTTTGAAATTTGATTTCCATTTAAACGTCTTGGAAAATTTCTAAACAGATTTTAATTTTGTTTTGCTTAAACGTCACATTCTTAATGTTGCCACACCTCCGTAACTCAAAATGTAAAGCCATGTTGCCATGTAATCCTGAATTCTCATCATATTTGAGTATGTTTTATAATTTATTTCATTTTTTGGCGAGTAAATTTTTCTTTGAAATGAATCTTTCATTAAATGAGCCCTAGAACCTTTAATATAAATTTATATTTTTATTTTTTAGTAATTTACCACTGTACATAACATATTTTTTTTTTTATAGAGTATTCCGGATTTGAACATCCTGCCATCTTGGGTACAACCTTGTCTGGAGAAGGTCAATTTACCAGCACTGACGAAAGACATCCTACAAAGTGAGGGGTACAAATTGAGACTACCCGATTGTGCCAAGGCTTGGTGGGAGATGTTTCTTACAAAGATGGTGGATTGGGAAAAGATCAGTAACAACTAATTTGTATCAGTACTGCAAAATTTGATGGAATGTTGGCACTTTACGAGAAAAATACAACAGCATATTGAAGCAAATGCTTTAGGAAGAGTAATCAACAATTGGTCTCAAAATGTTGACAAGAGTTGAACACTAATGCCATTTTCCCACTTGGTTCGGATCCCACATTTTAGGTGTTTTTATGAAGATGAAGGGAACTGCACTTGTCTTGGGTCTTGTATATGATAACCCACCACGGCCATTACGTCGCTATTACACATAAACCACCAGTAACCATGTCTTGGAAACTTAATGGATTCTCAAGATGATGTTGCTGGCATTTCGTGGGCCATTACTTGCGATAATGGCTTTTCATGGTGATGGGTTATCACTTATCTACAAAAATGTTTTGACTTCAGACTACATGCTCACTGGACCCTGATCCAATCAGGAAAAAGGTATTATGTCGCAAAATATGATAAATGAGTTTGATGTATGTTTGGAAAGCCCGCAATGTAAGCTTTCATTTGGTACATGACAGAGCTCAAAAGCCCTTTCCGTTCTGGAGATATCGCGTTTTTGCATATTAATTAGTTCTATGGAGTTCAAATTGCACAACAGAGAAAACAGGCTTTGAAATGGCTATTTCTAAGACGATGCAATGGAACAATGCACTCTAAAAAGGTTATTTTTTCACTTTATTCACCGAAATCAACATTGTTGTGCACCAAACCTGAAACAACTTTAGATATTTATTAAAAAGGTCATTAAAGACAAAAACCAGAAAATGCATTTTGACAAACAATTTCACTCTCTAAACGCTGAAAGGGCGATTACACGAAAGCGCGACTTATATCACCCTTTTCTGGAGCGGGTCACATATATTTCGTGCATGAAGATCCTCAATTAGGTATCAATTCTACAATCGGGTAGTTTCAATCCTTGTGGATTGTTTGACCAGTTTTTTGTTGTTTAGATTTTTTTAAACGGACCAGATACTGACAACTAAATTTACACATTTCCTCACATACATGTGTAACTGGTTAGGGAAATAACATGTTTAATGTTTTATGCTTTATCAAAAAATTAGGTGCCGGAAAGCCCAGCTACATGGCCACTAGTAGAGCTACAAGGACTATCTTCTCACATCACCGAAACGGTGCCATCAGATTTGGAGACTATTCAAACTCGGATGACAAGGGAATATCCAAAGGTCAGTTTTGCAGAGGAACTAAACATGATGTTACCAATACACCAGGCTTTCAGGTATTTCTACTTTTTTTGGAAATTTCTACTGTTTCCTACATTTCCATCTGTTTTTGTCTAACAACTCTGAAAGCCGAAATCTCATGTATATAAATTCAACAATGAAGGGCTTGGGCACATGAATACTACATTTGTTCTTCCAAGAGCTTTGTGGAGGATAGAGCTCAAGTGTTGTGAGCATAAGAGTTGTGAGTACAGGACATGCCAAATGATACTTATTATGCAGTGGACGTATGTAAATACGAGTGTGTAAATGCCTGCAATCGGAGACCTCCTATTGTTCATACTCTAACTTTTTGGCAAGGGTCCTCATTGGTTTTGTTCATGATTTTCAAACAGGGGGATCTTTCTCAATCGGGGACCCTTCTCAATCGGGGACCCTATTGTCCTCTATTGTTAAAGGTCCCCTATTGAATGCAAAAACAAACTCACTTCCCCCATGAGAGCCCCAGCCCGTGCCGCAAAGGAGCACAGCCTTGATGATGTTGTTACTTCCGGGTTTTGTGGTTAATGAAATGTTGATGAAATAAGCTGTTTTTGATCACACGTCATCTGTTTAACCCATGAGTGGATCATGCAAAGCTGATTTACACCAGAAACGAGCATAAATTCTCAAAACCCCCAAATTACTCGATCATCAGGTCTGCGATCCGAGGTGACTTGCATATGTACACGTACTGAAATTCATGGGGGCGTTGGAGTATTCAAACCGTGGACGAAAATGTTGGAGAACAAAAGAGAAAAATATCACCTGCAATTCCCAGCATATGTCCGCTATTGGGATTGTGTAAAAAACATAATGGAGGTCTTCCGAAAAAGTTGAAGTACAAACAAAAGAGGCACAATAGGACGTCCACGTTTGGAGGTTGATACACGTTTGACTGTGCATGTACACGCATATATGTACAGCTACGTATACCTATGCGTGGTGGCTGAAGTTTTTTTTTACATGCAGTGGGTCGAGGTTGTGCCATACACGCAAGTTCAACTGGGCAGATGAGCTGCATGTAGCTCACTTTGGCAAGCAATATGCATGCATGATGATGGTACAGTAAACACAGCCTTGCATTTAAGGCTAACTTGGATTCAAAAGGTTTTGGTAGGAGACATCAAGGCTCCCCATGCAATATTTTTTGGCAAACATTTTTTGAATTGTCTCCTGAGTGGATTCTGCTGTTTCGAAAAGAAGGTCCACCAACCCATCCACCTCCATTTTCTTTGGACAATCAGACCCGTTTTATTAGGTCAGTTGGACAATTATATTTTTCATTTTAAACTTTATTGTTAAAGGTCACCATCGGAAACCAGGGGAAGGTCAAAAGGAGGGATGTTTCTCTGGAAGAATCGCGAGCCTCCATCGAAGAAGGTCAACTCGTCGCCATACATCTGGACGACTGTTCCAAACGTCCGTTCATTGGGAAAGTTCTTTCAAGAAGCGAGGACAAAGTGAAAGTCCATTGGTTGAAAGGTTCGTGGTTGAAAGACTGGAAAGAACTGAACATCGGTACTGGACGGAACAGTCTTCCACACACGGATTGTTTACCCATAGAATCAGTGATTCTATGGGGTTTCTCACTTACGTCAAGACAGTGCCTCAATAGTGCCACAATGAAGGAATTAAAGGCAAAATATGCACAGTTAGACCAAGCTTAATAACTCATGTACAAAAAAATAAGGAACCCCTGTGTTTTTGCCACATGCCTTTGTTTCCCCCACCCACTGGCTTTGTCCCTCCCATTTGAACCACACCCTTCCTCTCTCTGTATACTCCTAACATTAGGGTTAATTGTTACTGGCTCTACCAAAAAAGGTATGTCGCAAAATTTGAAAAATGAGTTATATTGGTCATTCCATGTCATTCCATGTAAAAGGTCAAGGTGGTGTATCAAAGATCATGGTGAACTACTTTTGACAAAACTAAATTTTGACAACATGGTTGATTGGAGCCTGTATTTCTCGTTATTTTGATACCAAATTTTCATATTCGGTGAAAACTGACAGGGTTGTGATGTAGTTTTAATAAAAGGGTGGTGTTTTAAGCAAAATTTGCTAATTTTTTTGTAATCTCCGCCCTGACCACATAGAAAGATGAATGGGGGCCAAAAATTGGCATGTCATTATTACTCGTCAGTACCTACAAGCACAGCAATTTTTAGCAAAATTGGAAGACCTAATGTCTAAAGGTGTTTTTGTCTCACATGGAATGACCCATATACATTGTACACGTATATAGTTGAATTTGTCACATCCTAAGCTTTAATTTGGTGCAGGTTTGACCCCTGTGGCATTTTGTGTTTTTGAGATATCTTGACATTTGCATACCCATATTTTCCAATTTAACGGAAGTTCATTCAGAGATGAAGCCTTTTAAACTAAGCAAGTGCAAAGAAATAAGAGACAAGTAATTTCTATTGAGTTATATTGATATATCGACTAACCCTATGTTGTAGACTGTATGGTTCTCCAATTGGATTAGATTTAAGATTCCATTTTTCGAAATGTAATGCATCTATAAGCCGATGTTAGACTCGAACAAATAATGACGACTGATCAATTGCTGAAAGACTATAACTGTTATAACTATAGCGATTATAACTATTGCATGTATAATATCTGTAAAAAACAATGCATGGAAAAGTCGCATTATATTGATTATATTTTTTAACAGTTGAAAGCTAAACATGTATTTTGAATCCATGCCTTAAAGGATCATGTGCACCATTTAAAGTAAGGAAAGATAAGTGTCATACCCTACTACCGGTGCCTTGTAAGATAATGTATATTAGCATCATGAAGACCATGTGGATGGAGTAGGGTACGACGCTTGTCGTACCCTACTACGGTGCCTTGTAAGATAATGTATATTAGCATCATGTAGATGGAGTAGGGTACGACGCTTGTCGTACCCTACTACGGTGCCTTGTAAGATAATGTATATTAGCATCATGAAGACCATGCGGATGGAGTAGGGTACGACACTTGTCGTACCCTACTACGGTGCCTTGTAAGATAATGTATATTAGCATCATGAAGACCATGTGGATGGAGTAGGGTACCCTTGTAAGATAATGTATACATGTATTTGGATCTTGACATTGGAGTAAAGTGGGTACAATTTTGTTTGCATGTTTTTGTACAGATGTAATAAAGATGTAAACTGAAAAATAGAATTGACGTATTATACAACAGGATTGTGTTTCGGTGTGCTTATGTAATAGGAAAAGTGGAGAATGTTAAGATTGTAAAGGATATTTGGCTATTATTATTTTTGTTACGATGGAAAACATTAATCGCTCACATTTTTTTCTATATCTGTGAAATAAGTCTTTAAAAATGAAAATGGAAAAATATCCCGTTGTGAAGTTAGATTTTAAGAAATCAAAACTAAGATTTAGCAAGACCATTGGAATTGAGAGATGCAATCTCATTTTGAGAAGCTAAAAAATAAAAAGCAATCTTTGTGTATTTTTATGGGCATGTAAAAATGAATTTCAGCCACTTCCAATTTTACAAAAATAGTTCCAATCGTGTTCTACTCGCTTATCTCGGCCATCATTTGGCTGAACTTAGGTCTGAGGAGCTGGAGATTGGTCTGGATGTTGCTGAGGAGTCCCTCTTTCTATCAGTATCCAGACTGTGCGCAATTTTGTTCAACATCAGTTTGAAAAACGCCCTCATTTGGGGCCCAAGTTGCGTGGTGGGGGTCTCGGCTAGTCTATTGTATAGCAAGTGCACTTATGCGGGAATGGGGAAAAATTTGTTTAAAAAACCTACTCGCTTGTCTCGGCCATCATTTGGCTGAACTGGCGTCTGTGGAGCTGGAAATTGGTATGGATGTTGCTGAGGAGTCCCTCTTTCCATCAGTATCAAGGTTGTGCGCAATTTCGTTCAATGTCAGACCGAAAAACGCCCTCATTTGGGGCCCAAGTTGCGTGGTGGGGGTCTCGGCTAGTCCATTGTATAGCATGTACACTCATGCGGGACTGCAGAAAAAAATCAGTTCGAAAAAAAAATACTCGCTTATCTCGGCCATCATTCGGTTGAACTGGCGTCTGTGGAGCTGGAAATTGGTATGGATGTTGCTGAGGAGTCCCTCTTTCCATCAGTATCAAGATTGTGCGCAGTTTCGTTTAACGTCAGACCGAAAAACGCCCTCATTTGGTGGTGGGGTTCTCGGCTAGTCCATTGTATAGCATGTACACTCATACCATGCGGAATGCAGAAAAAATCAGTTCGAAAAAAAATACTCGCTTATCTCGGCCATCATTTGGCTGAATTGGCGTCTGTGGAGCTGGAAATTGGTCGGGATGTTGCTGAGGAGTCTCTCTTTCCAACAGTATCAAGATTGTGCGCAATTTCGTTCAATGTCAGACCGAAAAACACCCTCATTTGGGGCCCAAGTTGCGTGGTGGGGGTCTCGGCTAGTCCATTGTATAGCAAGTGCACTTATGCGGGAATGGAGACAAATTGGTTTGAAAAACCTACTCGCTTATCTCGGCCATCATTTGGCTGAACTTGGGTCTAAGGAGCTGGAGATTGGTCTGGATATTGCTGATGAGTCCCTCTTTCAATCAGTATCAAGATTGTGCGCAATTTTGTTCAACGTCAGACCGAAAAACGCCCTCATTTGGGGCCCAAGTTGCGTGGTGGGGGTCTCGGCTAGTCCATTGTATAGCAAGTGCACTTATGCGGGAATGGAGAAAAATTTGTTTAAAAACCTACTTGCTTATCTCGGCCATCATTTGGCTGAACTTGGGTCTGAGGAGCTGGGGATTGGTCTGGATGTTGCTGATGAGTCCCTCTTTCCATCAGTATCAAGATTGTGCGCAGTTTCGTTTAACGTCAGACCGAAAAACGCCCTCATTTGGTGGTGGGGTTCTCGGCTAGTCCATTGTATAGCATGTACACTCATGCGAAATGCAGAAAAAATCAGTTCGAAAAAAAATACTCGCTTATCTCGGCCATCATTTGGCTGAATTGGCGTCTGTGGAGCTGGAAATTGGTCGGTTTGTTGCTGAGGAGTCCCTCTTTCCAACAGTATCAAGATTGTGCGCAATTTCGTTCAATGTCAGACCGAAAAACGCCCTCATTTGGGGCCCAAGTTGCGTGGTGGGGGTCTCGGCTAGTCCATTGTATAGCAAGTGCACTTATGCGGGAATGGAGACAAATTGGTTTGAAAAACCTACTCGTTTATCTCGGCCATCATTTGGCTGAACTTGGGTCTGAGGAGCTGGAGATTGGTCTGGATATTGCTGATGAGTCCCACTTTCAATCAGTATCAAGATTGTGCGCAATTTTGTTCAACGTCAGACCGAAAAACGCCCTCATTTTGGGGCCCAAGTTGCGTGGTGGGGGTCTCGGCTAGTCCATTGTATAGCATGTACACTCATGCGGGAATGCAGACAAATTGGTTTAAAACACCTACTTGCTTATCTCGGCCATCATTTGGCTGAACTTAGGTCTGAGGAGCTGGGGATTGGTCTGGATGTTGCTGATGAGTCCCTCTTTCCATCAGTATCAAGATTGTGCGCAGTTTCGTTTAACGTCAGCCTGAAAAACGCCCTCATTTGGTGGTGGGGTTCTCGGCTAGTCCATTGTATAGCATGTACACTCATGCGGGAATGCAGACAAAATCAGTTCGAAAAAAAATACTCGCTTATCTCGGCCATCATTCGGCTGAACTGGCGTCTGTGGAGCTGGAAATTGGTATGGATGTTGCTGAGGAGTCCCTCTTTCCATCAGTATCAAGGTTGTGCGCAATTTCGTTCAATGTCACACCGAAAAACGCCCTCATTTGGGGCCCAAGTTGCGTGGTGGGGGTCTCGGCTAGTTCATTGTATAGCAAGTGCACTTATGCGGGAATGGGCAAAAATTAGTTTAAAAAACCTACTCGCTTGTCTCGGCCATCATTTGGCTGAACTTGGGTCTGAGGAGCTGGAGATTGGTCTGGATGTTGCTGATGAGTCCCTCTTTCAATCGGTATCAAGATTGTGCGCAATTTTGTTAAACGTCAGACCGAAAAACGCCCTCATTTGGGGCCCAAGTTGCGTGGTGGGGGTCTCGGCTAGTCCATTGTATAGCAAGTGCACTTATGCGGGAATGGAGAAAAATTAGTTTAAAACACCTACTTGCTTATCTCGGCCATCATTTGACTGAACTTGGGTCTGAGGAGCAGGGGATTGGTCTGGATGTTGCTGATGAGTCCCTCTTTCCATCAGTATCAAGATTGTGCGCAGTTTCGTTTAACGTCAGACCGAAAAACGCCCTCATTTGGGGCCCAAGTTGCGTAGTGGGGGTCTCGGCTAGTCCATTGTATAGCATGTGCACTTATGCGGGAATGGAGACAAATTGGTTTGAAAAACCTACTCGCTTATCTCGGCCATCATTTAACTGAACTTAGGTCTGAGGAGCTGGAGATTGGTCTGGATGTTGCTGAGGAGTCCCTCTTTCTATCAGTATCCAGATTGTGCCCAATTTTGTTCAACATCAGATCGAAAAACGCCCTCATTTGGGGCCCAAGTTGCGTAGTGGCGGTATCGGCTAGTCCATTGTATAGCATGTGCACTTTTGCGAGAATGCAGAAAAATTCGTTCGAAAAACCTACTCGCTTGTCTCGGCCATCATTCGGCTAACCTGGGGTCTGCGGAGCTGGAAATTGGTCGGGATGTTGCTGAGGAGTCCCTCTTTCAATCAGTATCAAGAATGTGCGCAATTTTGTTCAACGTCAGACCGAAAAACGCCCTCATTTGGGGCCCAAGTTGCGTGGTGGGGGTCTCGGCTAGTCCATTGTATAGCAAGTGCACTTATGCGGGAATGGAGAAAAATTAGTTTAAAACACCTACTTGCTTATCTCGGCCATCATTTGGCTGAACTTGGGTCTGAGGAGCAGGGGATTGGTCTGGATGTTGCTGATGAGTCCCTCTTTCCATCAGTATCAAGATTGTGCGCAGTTTCGTTTAACGTCAGACCGAAAAACGCCCTCATTTGGGGTCCAAGTTGCGTAGTGGGGGTCTCGGCTAGTCCATTGTATAGCATGTGCACTTATGCGGGAATGGAGACAAATTGGTTTGAAAAACCTACTCGCTTATCTCGGCCATCATTTAACTGAACTTAGGTCTGAGGAGCTGGAGATTGGTCTGGATGTTGCTGAGGAGTCCCTCTTTCTATCAGTATCCAGATTGTGCCCAATTTTGTTCAACATCAGATCGAAAAACGTCCTCATTTGGGGCCCAAGTTGCGTAGTGGCGGTATCGGCTAGTCCATTGTATAGCATGTGCACTTTTGCGAGAATGCAGAAAAATTCGTTCGAAAAACCTACTCGCTTGTCTCGGCCATCATTCGGCTAACCTGGGGTCTGCGGAGCTGGAAATTGGTCGGGATGTTGCTGAGGAGTCCCTCTTTCAATCAGTATCAAGAATGTGCGCAATTTTGTTAAACGTCAGACCGAAAAACGCCCTCATTTGGGGCCCAAGTTGCGTGGTCGGGGTCTCGGCTAGTCCATTGTATTTGCAGCTTCGGCATATGAAACATGGAGTCGTAGAAGTCAAACGACTCATGCGCAAAAGAGATGGCAAACTTGAAAAGAGCCTCTCTATCTGTTTGACTTTTAATTCACCAAACCCACCATCCCGGATACAAATAGGATATGAAAATTTCATAGTCAAACCGTACATCCCTCCCATAATCCGATGCTTCAACTGTCAAAGACTGGGCCATACTGCAAAAAACTACAGAAACTCTACACGCTGTGTGCGATGTGGAGGGCCCCACAACTATGAAGAGTGTAAGCAAAAAGACAACACTAGATGTTGCAGATGTGGAGGAAACCATTCATCGGCTTATGGGGGATGCAGCACCATCAAACAGAAAAAGCGAATTCAAGGAATCAGAGTCACATATAATATTTCATACGCCGAAGCTGCAAATGCAATCAAAACTGACATATCAATACGCACGAGCTCTCAGTTGACTCCCTCGCCAGCACAACCATGTTCCAACATGGCACAATCCTCAAGCAACGGAAACAAAAATTCTCTGCGGTCAAACACAAACACCATGGAAAACACAAATACGATGCCAACCACACCAATCACAAAAACCCCAACCTCCAAAGACGCGAGCACTCAAACTATTGCAACGGAAGGAACACAAACCGAGCACACACATTGCATGTGCAACGAACAATACCTAACGGAACTTCTCTCAGGCACGATACAAATATGGGACACGCTGAAGAACAAAGAGGAAAGAGACACAGCGATTAAGGCCCTTGTCAATCACATGATCCATTCTGACAACCCCCCAACACAGACTAAAGAAACACAAGGAAGGCAAAGAACATCCACACGTACCAATACAAGGAGAGGCGAATCGGGCCCCAAACCTACCCAAGATAAGACCAAGATATCTTCGACCCAAAAAAACGCAGACCCGTCAGAAGCCCATAAAACCAGCCAGATCACTATACATAAAGGAAAATCGAACAAAACTTCGTCATGATTTTTCTCATTATGGTGTTAATCTTACAATGGAATGCACAGTCTCTTACAGCTCATTGCAATGAATTTAAATCATCTATAAACAATTTTTCCTGGACACAAACAACCAGATCTCATATGTATTCAGGAAACCTGGCTTAAAGAAGGGAAGAGTTTTACCCTACCTGGATACGATATTTATCGTCACGACAGACAGAACACAGGAACTAAAAAAAGGGGAGGAGGCTGTGCATTCCTTGTTAAACGTGGTCTAGCCTTTAAATACATACATGGTTCTGACACTCCTATTGAGTATCAAATTGGAGAAATTTATGATACCTATAAAAATAAAACCAACATCATCAACATATATAACCCATGCAACGCCTTAGAAGACAGCTATCTAAGAGAGATACTAAATAGAACTGTGAATCCTCGCATAATTTGTGGAGATTTGAATGGTCATAACCCCCTGTGGGGCAGCTCTAAGCTTGACCATAACGGCAAGATTATTGACGATATAATAACAGATGTTGATATGGTCTGTGTTAATTTTGGTCAAGGTACAAGAGCGAATAGTTCTCATGGTACTCTTTCTTGTATTGATGTCACTTTTGTCTCACCTAATCTAGCTGCTAAATGTAACTGGACAGTTCTGGATGATTCCTGGGGAAGTGATCACTGCCCATCATCACTGATTATAATCATTCTATTTATAAAAGTAAAGCTAATTTCACACCTAAATGGTCCATTAAAAAAGCTGATTGGAATAAATTTCAAGTTGCTTGCAATCTGAATATATCTGAACCCAACACTTCAGAAAACATTGATGATACATACAACAACTTCATCAATGAGCTTGAGTCAGCCATGAGCTGCTCAATTCCAAAAACCAACCCAAACCACAATAAAACCCCTACCTCCTGGTGGAATGATGATTGCAAACAGGCCATAGATAGTAAGAAAATAGCTCTTAATATTTTCAGAAAAACTCGTCTTCCTACAGACCTTATAGAGTATAAAAGGGCTTGTGCCATAGCCAGGAAGACAATTAAAAATGCTAAAAGAAAAGATTGGGAAATCTTTTGCAACGAAATAAATCCGAAAACTAATACTAAAGTTATTTGGAACAAAATTAAACGAATAGAAAAAACTCGTAATACAAGTAGCATACCAGTTCTAAACCACAATGGCACAGATATCATTATACCAAGACAAGGCTGAAGCCCTTGCCGACAGCTATGCTAAAGTCAGCAGCACGAACAATTACAGCCCTTTATTTACCCCCATCAAAAATAAAGCTGAAATGATTTTTGTATTGATAGTAACAATGACAGTGTGATTAATGAGCCTCTTTCCTTAGAAGAATTAAACCATGCAATTGATTCCTCTAAGTGCACCTCTCCTGGTAAAGATGGAATAAGAAACGATGTCATTAAACACCTCCCCATGAAAATTCGTAATTACGTACTCATCATCTTTAACATGATATGGTATACCTCTCAATGCCCCAAACAATGGAAGGATGCTATCCTTATTCCATTCCTCAAACCAGGAAAAGAATCCACCAACCCCCTATCATATATAGACCCATTGCACTCACAGCTACTTTCTGTAAAATAATGGAACGAATTGTTAGTTCTCGATTACTATGGTATCTAGAAACCAATAACTTATTATCCAATCCCCTGAGTGGTTTCCGGAAAGGAAGAAGTACCAAAGATCACATTGTCAATTTGGAATCATCTATCAATAAAGTCAGGAGTAATAAAGAAAGCACCCTTGCTATTTTTCTTGACATTGAAAAAGCTTATGATATGCTTTGGCGCAAAGGTATTATTATTAAATTACATTCCATGGGTATTTATGGTCGGATAATAAAATGGATTGATAATTTCCTTAATGATAGACAAATTCAAGTTAAAGTTAATAATTGTCTTTCTAAAGAAAGAACCATGGAAAATGGTGTTCCACAGGGCAGTGGTATCAGTCCTCTCCTTTTTAACGTTGCTGTCAATGATCTCTCCCACCATGTCGTTGATGCAAATGTCTCACAATATGCAGATGATATCGCCATCTGGAAATCCAACAGAAACACATCTTACTTAGAAAAGAAAATCCAACAAAACCTTAATAATGTCAAATCTTGGTGTGACAAATTGGGTTTTAAGTTGTCTATCCCCAAAACAATTGTTGTCTTGTTCACCAATAAAAAACTTATCAATATCTCCCTGCACATCCAAAACCTTAGATTACAGACTTTGTCCTCGGCCAAATTCCTGGGAGTGATTTTTGACAGCAAATTAACATGAAATCCACACATCGACAGTATAATTACAAAATGTAAAAAGAGACTTAACATCCTCAGATGCATTAGCGGTATTTCCTGGGGGCCGATTGTAAAACACTTTATCAGCTATATATAGTGCTCTAATAAAACCCATCTTGGAATACGGGTGTGAAGCTTTCGACTCTGCACCCCTGACTGCCAAGCAAAAACTTGACAGTATTCAATACCAAGCTCTTAAAATTTGTACAGGAGCTATTCACAGTTCCCCACTTTTTAGGCTACAGACCGAATGTGGAGACCCACCTTTGGCTCTACGTAGACAGTTCTTATGTAACCTATACGGAATCAAAGTAAATACACACAAAACACATCCTAATGATGACATCCATTCTGATAATTGGCAAAAGCATTATTTTGCTGACAAATGGATGTCTACAACCCACAACACCCCTTTTGAAGCTAGGATCTCCCAATACCCGTATATGCAGTTTTCCCCCTCAACGACCCCACTCCTTTCTGGCATTATAACAAGCCTTCTGTCTCCACTGAAATCCTCTCTCGAGTGGCAGATTCTACAAATATTTATGACAAGAAAAATATTAGTTTAGAGACCATCAATACAACATGGATAAATTCTCTACACACTTATACACGGATGGCTCTCACAATCCCACTCTTGATACTGTCGGATGTGGTATATATATCCCCCAACTTAAATACAGTAAAGCTTCCCGCCTCAATAATGGCGTCTCTATCTTTACAGCAGAACTTTTCGCAATTCTCCTTGCATTAGAATGGGTTGAAGATGTTAAGCCTTTACATACATGCATTTTCAGTGACTGCCTTAGTGCCATCCAGTCTATCTCTAAAACCTTCCCCAAACATAAAATCGTTTGTGATATTCGCCACACCTTAAATAACATCCACTACCAAGGCAATATAGTTAACTTTGAATGGATCCCTGGGCACTGTGGGATCAATGGAAATGAAAGAGCTGATGAAATCGCCAAATCAGCCACACACAAAACCAGTATCGATCACCACATACCCCTCCTAGAGAATGAAATCAAACACATTCTCAAAGAAGAACTTAAGGAAAAATGGACTAAAACCATTCCCATCACTAATCTAAATAATATAAAATATAAGCCATCTTTCATTTTCTCTAGCTGGGGAATGTCACGTACCCATGAAGTTATCATGCATAGACTTAGACTTGGTGTATGTAAAGGCTTAAATTATTTCCTATATAAAATCGGCAAACATCCAAATGGATTATGTGAAGTATGCTCATGCACTGAGGATGTTAAGCATTTTCTCTTGAACTGTCGTAAATATAACGTCCAAAGACAAATCCTCATCAAATCACTTGGTCTCCTAAATACCCAAATAACACTCCAACAACTTCTTGTACACAAACAAAACAGCCAACATATTATCAAATATGTACGTGACTATTGGTCGGGCAGTACAGTAAGCGGTCCGAACGGAATGGTTACAGCGCCACCACACGGCGGGCGGGCAAACACTGTCTGCCCGTCTCGTGTTGTTGGCCTGACCATTCCGTTCCAACAAACAGGTATGAAATTCACCTTTTTATATAAATGTGGCACTGCTGACAGAAATACAGTTGGGAATTGTTGATGCACAGACTTTCCATAGTAAGTCAGCCACATGAGACATGTAGTGGGGATGTTTTAATCACCAGTTTCATATCGTTGAATTTTAGCAAAGATGGCGGCCCCCATAGATCGCTGTGCTTTAATATGGGCCGGCAGCATGTATTGATTGGTAATGTACATGTAGGCTAAGAGTGTCTTGCATAAAGTGTGCCCCTTTGGGATCTTTATGTCCACTGGGTTGTGTTAGGCATTTTCATTACTTATGCTGTGGCAGCACAATCAAAATTATAGGATTTTTGCCAGATTTTGTGGTGTCGTAAAGAGCGCCCTCAATCTTCCCAAACCTACAGCTGTCACAGATTTTGGAATGTGTCGTATTCTATTGCATGTAGGTCTATCATGCTAGATATTGTGGTATCATGGTAGATATTTTACTGGGGCTGAGTTGATACTTTTATTATTCATGAAAGTGTACATGTATCATGCTGACTCGGGGGAACTGGGAGTTGACTTCCCCTAGTCCACCTAGTGTTCCTGCCCCAGTGTTCTGGTGATTTTAGGTTTGCCTGGGTGGCGACATCACTGTCCATTCTGGGGTGAATTAGCTTGTGTAAATTGTGAGTGTCGTAGGATTAATGTTATTTTATTTGGATTCCTCACTTATTTTGTTGTATTATCTCTTTTTCTCCTGTATGTTGTTTGTAATATTAATAAAACACGGTCTGCCCGTCTCGTGTTGTTGGCCTGACCATTCCGTTCCAACAAACAGCCAATTCCGACTCCACTGTGTGGTTTCTATAAATAGTCGTACACACCCCCAGTGGTCCATTCCTACATTAATATATAATTCCCCGATACACCTCGCTGATATTCTTGATATTGCACTAGCTTCTGGGATGGGAAAGTGTAAATGGTTGGCTAGACATAGTATCACCAATCATCACCTGGGGGTGTTGCGGACCTGCAAATCAGCCGGCGGGGCCCGGGCACTTAAATTGCATGGTACACGGTCCGACCTTGCAGGACACTTGTGACACTTTGTGTTTGGAGGATCATGGGCATTTTCCTTTTCCCTACCTAAATACCTGTATGTCCCCACGTTTGTAGTATCGATTCTATATTTTCCGAATAGCCCACAGAGTTGCTTAGACCGCACGACCTTAGTACTACGTCACTATACCGCTCACGACTTGAATGTACTTAGCCCTAGAAGGATGCTATGATATAGCGTCCTAGCGCCCAAGTATGCAAAACAGGCCTATGCTAGAAACCGAAGATCAAAAATCACACTTTACCTGCATAAATATTCTGGGCATCATTTTATTCAAACAGTTCAACAGCCCATCTCCCTGTTGGGATAGCAATATTCCTCCAAGAATGTCAAGAACAGGAGATATTTGCGGCGCAAAATCGTCTCCACGCGACGCTGACTTCAAAAACACGAGGAGTAATACCCACATTTAGAACGTTCATCAACAGAGGGCGCAATTTACAGTCGCGGCGTGCACCACCACGCGACAGACATATGGGTTATTTATGTCTGTGGCGTGCACGGCCGAAATTGCGCCCTCTGTTGATAAACGTTCTAAATGTGGGTATTACTCCTCGTGTTTGTGAAGTCAGCGTCGCGTGGAGACGATTTTGCGCCGCAAATATCTCATGTTCTTGACATTCTTAGAGGAATATTGCTATCCCAACAGGGAGATGGGCTGTTGAACTGTTTGAATAAAATGATGCCAAGAATATTTATGCAGGTAAAGTGTGATTTTTGATCTTCGGTTTCTAGCATAGGCCTGTTTTGCATACTTGGGCGCTATGACGCTATATCATAGCGTCATTCTAGGGCTAGAATGTACTGTACAGTCGAGTTTTTCTATCGTTAACCCTCCTATACTTATAACTATCACAGCCTATCAAAATCTCTAAACACCAACTCTGACAGTTTGTGTGTGTTTCAATCTGAAATTTGATAGGTTTTGATCTGTACAGCAGCTGGGTCGATTTTGGCCCTGAGAACAGGAGGGTTAATGGCGCAAAGGGCATAATACAATGCCGTACGCGCCAACCCTATCTACAACAACACAACAAACTGAAACAGTAGTATAGAGCAAAGCTCTGGATTATGGACGACGATAGCAACTTGGATATTGCTTCAAAGGTAATGTAGCCCCTCATCTTTCATTTTATGGATGGATTGGGGGAGGGATTGTTCAGCTATTAATTGTTTACATTGACAACGGCCCTGCGTATGTAGCCTACATACCGTCGATGTTTTCACGAAGTGACAAAAACCTGAAAAATCCATATTTTGTCGAATTTGAGATTTTTACATAATTTTAATGTTAGTTGGACTTGAAACATTTTAAACCAATTTCCAAAGCCTAATGTTAATTAGTTTTTTAATTATCGGGAGTTGTTAATTAACAAAAAGTTGGCAGTCTATAAGTTACTGTTTTCACGAAGTGACAAAAACTACGCGCTATGGTAAAATAAGTATAGCGTCTGGGTTTTGA
This sequence comes from Hippasteria phrygiana, assembly GCA_037893225.1. NCBI lineage: Eukaryota > Metazoa > Echinodermata > Asteroidea > Valvatida > Goniasteridae > Hippasteria > Hippasteria phrygiana. Next base: position 1,877,476 of record JAZGUH010000197.1, read on the forward strand.
TGTTTTCACGAAGTGACAAAAACTACGCGCTATAATGGTAAAATAAGTAGAGCGTCTGGGTTTTGATGTTTTCACGAAGTGACAAAAACTACGCGCTATGTACAGCGTCTGGGTTTTGATGTTTTCACGAAGTGACAAAAACTTTAATTAATTAATTACTATTTAATTAATGCAGATATTGATTTAAAGATACATAGCAATGAATGTATAGCTCACACACTTCCTGGACATCTTATGTTTATACTGCCTGGCTCCTGGAAAGTCTGCGAAATCAAGATTTCTAAAAGAGTAAAATTAAAAATGTGATTTACTCCAAACGTCATTTTCGCTGGAAACAGAGTTTTTGTCACTTCGTGAAAACAACGTCGATATATTGTAGTAATGTACGGTAAACTAGTATTAACGGGTCAACTCGTCGTAGTCGTAGGCCTGCCCTACATAGACCTTATCGCAAATACCGCCTGGATGAGACGTCACAATGGTTACTAGGGACGTGCGAAAGAAATGCGCACCAAAATCGCTCCTAATTCCTTCCCACAATCCCTTGTGACCATTGTGACGTCTCGACCAGGCAGTATTTGCGATATGGTCTATGTGGTAAGCACTTATAAAGAACCACCAAAATGACATCGTCACGTGCATCGCGCCTTGTGCCTAGTATTCAATAAGGCCTTGTGCCTATTCAATAAGGCCTTGTGCCTGTTCAATAAGGCCTTGTGCCTATTCAATAAGGCCTTGTGCACTTTCAGTAATACATGATGATGTCGTTTTGGTTGTTCTGGAACAGTGCCTTCCCCTACATGTACCTTGGCCAACTCGTACCTTTAACTCGACATCATCGTACCAACTCGTACCTTGGGCAACTCGTACCCCGACACAGGAACTCCTAGAAAGACGCCGATTTTTCCCATAGGCTAGTAGTAGTAGGCCTACAGCAAGAATAAGAAAGTCATTCCCATGCACCCACGTTTGACATGTGCACACGAAAACCGCTGAACGGTTTTCCCCCAAAATCCCACTCGGCCACATTTACATCCTCACCTTGCAGGCAACTGCCGGTGTCCGTTATATACCGTCTGCATGCATTGCCTGTCGTACCGCGCTTCAAATTTTCGATGAATAATCATGACTTGACCGACCCACGGTCCCCCTGCACATGACCCGGCAGGATGCATGCCGGGATACCAAATAGGAGCTTCGTGTGTGCGGCTTCCTCGATGGTTTGTGTGTGTGATCGCTTCGGAACGACTGAAGATTTTTGTCATTTTTTTCCCCGCAAATTGGAACCGTTTCAGGCAAAAATTGACTTGGCGCAAGCAAGGTGAGGATGTAAATGAGGCATATTATGATTTTTGGGGAAAACCGTGTAGTAATTCTCGTGTACAATGTAGAAACGTGATTGCATGGGAATGACTTTCTTATTCTTGCTGTACTAGCCTGTGGGAAAAATCGGCGTCTTTCTATGGGGTTCCTGTCGGAACCCCATAGTTCTAGGCAACTCGTACCTTGGCCAACTCGTACCTTGGCCAACTCGTACCTTCATTCAACTTCAAGACAACTCCTACCTTTACACAGAAGTCAAGTCGTACCTATACGGCTATAGTCATAGTCATAGTCATAGTCAATCAGGGTCTGAAATGGTCCGGGCCGTAAACTGATTGATGTGCTTTGATCCTAACGTTAGCTGGTTAGGCCTAATTAATTGTACTCTTTGACGACTTTATTTTAGACGTTGCTGGAAAAGGAATGAACAAATTCATTCAATTTATCAAGTTTAATAATAATTGTACTTTTGCTATTTTAGATTTTGCTGGAAAAGGAACACAGGAAATTCATTTGTGTGGTAGGCCCTACATTGTTAAAAGTGAACTGCGGACATGTATTTTTTAAAAAGATGACCGTGCGCTAGGGCTGACGATATTTATTTTTTTTCGTAGTCGATTTTTTTACCTCGCGATATCGCCGATATGGCGATAAAATCGTCAACAAATTTCAGCATGATTGAAATGTCGCAAAAGTTTGTTCATAACTACATAATCGGCGGACGTGTTGTTTGAGGCCGTTCTTAGGCCAGCCATCAATATTGAGAAACAGCGTAGTCTAAAGGCCTTTTCACATTAGAGCGCCGAACCCCGGGGCGAACTCGCCCCCGTGTTTTCACCCCGAGTTCAACCCCGCGTCGTTTCTCACTCGTTTCGCGCAAACCTACCTCAGCCAACCCCAGGGCGAGCTCGCCCCGGTGTTAGGCATGAGCGTTTACGGGGCCGCCCCCGAGATTTTGTCTAGTGTGAAAAGGCCTAGCTTAGTCTGGGGATGTCTGGATCAAAGCCTTTTCTTTTTTACCGCCACCAGCCAGAGCCATTACCCTATACACACAGACTATTGTTACCTAACATACCTCTCAAGATTTCTTAAAAGAATTCCTGAGATTCCGGGAACACAATGAACGACACAAGGGGGGGGGGGGGGGGGGGGGGGGGTCTCTTTCCCACATATCGTGCTTCAAATGGCCAAAGCTGGGCTGGCTAATTTGCATGTGAATGAAACTAAATATTACAATGAAGTGCGGAGTACGCTGATTGTTTAGACATTTAGAACGTTTTAATAGATTTTGCATCTTATCGCAGATTTACTGACAGCTCAAGTTGTCCATTATTATAAATTGAGACTTTAAACCGAACGAATTGCAATTAAGCAATTAATAGGCGCATTATTTACACTATAAATAAAAAGTTTGAAAGGATGATGTCACTTCGACTTGAACCTCGCTTACAAGGAAATTAATATTAGCGAATTTGCTGGTAACAATGACCGTAACCCAAATGCTTTTCGTCTGATCAGTTTATTACTTAATAGCTGTTAGTTTTGTTTGGGAAAGGGCCGGGCGGGGGGGGGGGGGGGTGGGGGTCGGGTTTGGGGTGGGGTGGGGGGGGGGGTCGGGTTTGGGGTGGGGTGGTGTGGGGTGGGGGCGGGCGGGTCAGATCAGGTCGGGGGTTATCAATTGATAGGCGCATTACATGCATCAAGTTATTTAAACCTATGTACATACCAAGAGATGAATACTGTATCAGGTAGTACATTACACACACAATGTACATGTACTTCAGAATCATATGCATTGTACCCAAGATAAATGTAGTACACTGTTTCAGGAAACTGGTCTTATACATCCCTTTAGAGTGAGTATAAGCGATTTAAAGTTAATGAAAGTCAGGTTTAAATAACAGAAATTGTTTTTACAAAAAAAACAAAACATGATTTTTATTAGTGATTTTTTTGATTTTTTTCCAGTGATTTAAATCATGATTTAAATCAATGATTTATTGGAATTACCAAACTAGTTAGCGACATTACAAACCAACCGGTACATATGCCGTAGATAAAGGGCAGGGTTTTAGTTTTGAGGGAAATTTTGTGGTAAAGCGGAGATGAGGACGACAAAACGCAATGCGAAAATAAAGATGGCGATCACCGCGACGCACAGTAAACACGCAAAACCGCATTCATTCGCATAGCAACTGCCGTAAAGCGCGTATGAAAATTGCATTTTCTACTGAAATAAACTGTTCAAAATTACAAAAAACGATGTCAATAGAATTGAGAGAAGTCTGCTTTAGGTAGAAAAAGTCATTTTGGAATGAGAAAAAATACCCTTGCATCTAATTTCATCAAAACTAAAGAGGGGCCCTACACTACACAATCGCCAAAAAAAAAGAGGTCCACACGAAGCAGGAGATAAACTTTATGTGGACTTGCACATGTCCACATCGGGTTTTCCCCTCTATGAAAAAGGGCTTCAGAGGCATTTTTGGGTTAGTGTTATCTGTCGCAAAATGAAGTGGAACACTTAAAGGCAGTGTACATGATTGGTCATTGTTGCAGTTTTCAGAAATGGGCGGATTTGGGGGTTAGTTTTTTATAGGAAATATCATTCCACTGACCTGTTCAAAGTTTTGCGTTGTTTTCAACCGTCGGGCGGATGGTAGCCTTTATTCAAGGCGCGCATGGCTATCTGGGCTTGTGACATGCCCCGGATATGCCATGGCGTCATCATGTCCGGGGCGCGCCATGAGTAACGGCTACAGGGCAGTTTTCCAACGATTTCCAGATGGAAATCGTTGGAAAACGAATATTCATTTCCACTTTGCTTGACAACGACAGCACACCTGGTGCCATCATTTCACAGGATGATTGAGACTACTATTAACTTAAGTCTACCAAGGTATATCGTAATAATTCAGTAAAAAGAAATTGGAGGATTACCAATCGTGTACACTACATTTAAGCCTCAGGGGATCACGGTAAAAAAACATTCAGCTTTTGTCTCAATTTTTTTTAACTACATGAAAACAAAGGAAAGTCCACACTAAAGTACATGTACAGGGTGGACTTGTGGTGTCATGGCCAAACTATTTGGCCTGTTCCGGGTATCCGGGTACCCGAATGCCGGCTTCAATACCCGGATCCATTTTCCGGTTCGGGTACCCCAAACTTAAGGTGAAAAATTCAAAGTAAAATTTCAGACCAAAAATAAGTAAATAAATAAAGACAAATTCATCCATTTCCAACTCTGTTTCGACCCAAAAGATCCCAACGGTCTGGCGGTGTTTTGAAAACAATGCGTCAACCAAAATGCAGTGAATGGAAATGGTCAATAATGTGGCCGACCAATATGCTGTTTATATCTTATCTTGGCTATCTTGTTAAGCCCGGTTCATACTTCATGCGAATGCGAAGCGAATTTGGCGTCATGAAACATTCGCAGCGAAGCTTCGCACAAGTTGAAATGTGTTCAACTTTTGTGAATTCGCAGCGCGAATGATTGGCGTTGACGTCATAAATTCGCTTTGCATTCGCATGAAGTATGAACCGGGCTTTACTCTTTCAATGGAATGTGAGCTGCGGTTTTTACACTGTGACGGAACTCCGCGGTATGATCAAAGAGCGGGCGGGAATATTGATCTTGAGAAAGTGAATGTTGTTCAGATACTGGGGCAGCGGAAATGGTCAGTGCTCTCAGTATTACAGGTATTTGCTTGGAGTAATTTATTTGATGGTGTGTGATTATTTGAATGCACAGGCCTACAAAATATAGGCCCCAAGTATTGAGACATCCGCCTTTGAACTTGCCGCATGTTACTGGTAATGTACGCATTTAGCGTGGCACATTCTTGCTTTGTCAAATTCGTGAATAGGACATAATTTACTATGATCTCACCGTACTTCCAACTCCAAATCAAATGGATGCCACGCCACCACAATAATTATGAGAGATGATTGGTTGAATAATGAGTTAGTTTGGATCCTTCAAAACTCCATAAATTATACGTTTTGCTAAAAAATAACTGGTAATCAAGATATAAACAAATAATTAAACTAGTTACATTGAATCATCCGCTGTTTTAAATAAAGAAAACAAGATCCCCACCCCCCCCCCCCCCCCCCAAAAAAAAAGAAAAGAAATAAGAGATAATAAGAGATAATAAATAGAAGGTAGTTAACGCCCCCAAAAAATGGGCCTCCATTCTTAAGATCAGACATAAGTCTTTAAGATCTTATACACTTTACATCTTGGCCGTCTGCTATACAACATCCAATGATTTAACCAAGTGACCCAAACTACATGCACTTTGCCAATGAGTGAACGCAAAAAAACAACTAAAACAGGTCCCCATTCTTAAGATCGGACATACATGTAGGCCTAAGTTTTTGAAGATCATCATTCGGTGTCATACACTTTACGTCTTGCCCAGAGGTCCTCTTTGTCATTTCCGAAGCCTAAAAAAACCCCAAAATAAACAAAATTATATCAAATACAAGTTAATTCGCCAAGTTCTCAAGAATGGCCACCCCCCAAAAAAAATGAAAGAAAAGTTTATATTAATGATAGTTGTTCAAAAATCTATCGGGTTATATCGCTGGGAAATCATAGGCCTACATGTACATGTACTTCCAATGTGGGAAGTAGGCCTACATGTACATGTACATGTACATGTACATGTACATGTACATGTACATGTATGTACATGTACATGTGGATCAATTTTTTTAACGAGCCCAAACATGCGTCATGATTTCTCATCAAGTTAATTTTAAAAAGGAATTTGTATATATCCAACAAAACCTATCGCGCGGTACGAGTTGGCGAAGGTACGAGTTGGCGAAGGTACGAGTTGGCGAAGGTACGAGTTGGCGAAGGTACGAGTTGGCGAAGGTACGAGTTGGCGAAGGTACGAGTTGGCGAAGGTACGAGTTGGCGAAGGTACGAGTTGTGCGAGTTGTCCGGGGCGCGAGTTGTCCGGGGTATGAGTTAAGACAACTCGTACCGCGCGATAGGTTTTGTTGGATATATACGAACTACTTTTTAAAATTAAGTTCATGAGAAATCATGACGCATGTTTGGGCTCGTTAAAAAAATTGATCCGCATGTACATGTAGGCCTACTTCCCACATTGGAAGTACATGTACATGTAGGCCTATGATTTCCCAGCGATATAACCCGATACATTTTTGAACAACTATCATTAATATAAACTTTTCTTTCCTTTTTTTTTGGGGGGGGGGGGGCCATTCTTGTGAACTTGGCGAATTAACTTGTATAATTTAGTTTATTTTAGGTTTTTTTTTAGGCTTTGGAAATGACAAGACGTAAAGTGTATGACACCGAATGATGATCTTCAAAAACTTAGGCCTACATGTATGTCCGATCTTAAGATTGGTGAACTGTTTTAGTTTTTTTTTGCGTTCACTCACTAGAAAAAGGCCCAAAACACCTAAAAAGAAACAAATCGTGAAAATATTCGAAACAAAAACTAAGTTTCTTGGTTTATTTTGCTGTAAGAATTGGTCTAGACTCCTTTTCCACGTTCGCAATACAACTGTTCATGGTATACTATACTGACATCGCATGACTATGCGTAGAGTCTATCAATTGAGTACATGTATATGAGCCCGACGTCTAGACTCTTTTTTCACGTTAGCAATACAAATGTTCGTGGTATACTGAGTGATATTGCATGACCGTGCGTAAAGTCTAATTGAGTATGAGCTCGGCGCTTTTCGTAGTATAATACACAGTCGCTAAACAAAAATTGGTGTGCTTCAGCTACGGTAGCAGCATTATATACATATATATATATACAAAACGACTGAAATTGCGCCTACATGAAGCTTTTTGTGCAATTTGGTACCCGTACTTTGTTTTTATGGCATGTCAGCCGAAGTAGTTTTGGAACCACCCAGCTGTTTCATGCCAACCCCACCATTCCTGAAAAGCTGATTTTCGTGTGACGAATTTGTTGCTTTTATTTGCTGAAACACACGAATGTGGCTATATTTGTGTGCGTTAGCATTCGTACGGCGAAGAAGGTTGTTAAGCCGTGGTACGCTAGAACAGTGGCAGATAGTTCGACGAAGTTGTGTGATGTTTTTTCACAATTCGCCAGCGGTGAATTTGACCAAGGAAATGACATTGGTGATTAATACCAGATGACCCTGGTGAGTAGAACGCTGTCATGACATGGTGTCAGTGTTGTAGTCAAGACCAGGAAGTCCGAGACCAAGACCGAGACCGACAGTCCGAGACCAAGACCAAGACCAAGACCGAGACCGACAGTCCGAGACCAAGACCAAGACCAGACTTGTAAATACATTTGTAAAGGCATGTAAATCATCTTTGTATGTTGATCTAAAACTCGGGGGGGGGGGGGGGGGGGGGGTTCAGCTAGGGTATGGGGTATGACCATAGAGCTGTGTTTAGTTTGACAGGAATGGTCTGGGAGTGTACTCTAGCATTGTTGTTGGTTTTTACTTTGTATTCTTCAATAAAGTTTTTACTTTTCGGCCTAATTTGAATTTCACAACATTCACAGTGCATGCAGTGCACTTAAGCACTTTTCAGTCACTGGTGTACCTATGTAAAGCTACAAAAAAAAGTGACAATTTAAAATAGTATTTCCTTCAAATTGTATTTTATTTCTCAGGAAAAACATTTACAGAGGTGCCCCTGGCCCTCTGTCTCAAGAAAATGTCATGCCATCACGGTGATTTTATTGCAACAGTTTACCCAACAGTATACAATCACGTTACAGAAATACAGGCCTATAATTTAGATCGTTTCTGACAAAATCTTATGTGATTGGCAAGCAGATGAGATGTGCAATTGTTTGGACATTTAACAGGCTTCTTTAGAAATTGAAACAAACATGTCATTGACAAGCATGCAAGAAAGAACAATCTTAGGCCTAATTCATCAGGTGATCAAGCCGCACATGTTTGATGAAGGCAGACGTTAGTGCTGGGCGATACGATAACATCGCGATGATGCGATATTCGCCTCCCAAAAATTGAAATCGGCTACATTCTTTTAAAATCGAAAAATCGAGATATTGCCGATATCATTTTTAAAATCGGCTATTTTTTTTCGGAACCCCTATTTTCCCTTCTCGGTGATACTTTCTTTTCACCAGCAAATTCGCTAAAATTAATTTCCTTGTAAGCGAGGTTCAAGTCGAAGTGACATCATCCTTTCGAACTTTTTATTTATCGTGTAAATAATGTGCTCCCCCACCCCTCCCCCGGGCTGCCCCAGGTCTTATGTGGGGTTTTGGTAACATTTTTCAAGCCCCAGGGTGGGGATTTTGGGCACTCATTTTGCCATTGTTTCCACATCAGAAGAAGTTCAAAACCATGAGGTGGGGGTGCCCCACCCATGTATGTCAGGGATTGTCACTAAAATTTTGCTCCAGGGGTGGGGATTTGGTCACTTCAAAGTGACAATCCCCACATCTTGGGTGGGGCAGCCCCAGGAGAGGGGTGGGGGAAGCAATTGATAGGTGCATAAGATAATTGACCACTTGGCAGACTTGGTGGCTCGGTGATTCGTATTTCGGGGGACGTTTTAAGAAAATCACCAAATGACATTGAACAAGCGAATTGGTGTAATTTCTATTCATGGTAGGCAGCTAGAAAATGATAATTTTCACCGCAATTAGACCAAATTATGCCGATTAGTGGGCGTATCCATTTCAACCATTCATTGAGAAATGCTTCAATGCTTTTCTGCACTTGGGGCTGCTCGCACGTGGTTCGTGCCTCAAGCTCTAAATATATCAGCTAGTTCACGCAGATTGACTGTTGGTATCTACACAATTCGCTGGTACCCGTCGATAGTCTAGTGGGCGGGCTTAACGCAATCTTGGCATGAAAATCACCAGAAAAATTAGAGCAAGCAGAACAAATATAACACAAGGGGAAACATACATGTAGCTGATTAAATAAATTCATCGATTGCCGTATTTAACGTCGAGCAAAGAAAATAATGTTTACCCTCCTGTGGCTGAATTAAACGTAAGGATGGATTATTGTATCCTTTGCTTGGAATATTAATGCTCACCTGTTCCGACATGCTACATGTATGTTTAAAAAAAATCAGTACTTATTATAATGTCAGTATTCATTCGCCCTGAAATAGAAAGGATGTCTGAAATAAAATATCCTGCACCCCTAGCCCTGAAACCTTTGTGATTGACAGCTTAACTTTTGCGAGGTATACAATTATTGGCTGTTTCGGAAGTTTGTTTGTTTGTTTTCTTTCTTTTTTCAGACTTTTGCCCATAGCATTTGTACACGTTTTCTTTCTTACCGGCACTTTGGCTACTATATCCTTCCTCTATGTTTAAAGCAACCGATTGCCTTTAAACTTAACAGACACTTAAACCAAATGCTCAGAATGTGTGCCGAACTTTTACATCATGATGACGTCATCACATGATTTTTTATGAATTTTTGAAATTATTAAAATCGTAACATTCTTTTCAATATATCTAGCGAACAAAACAAGATATTTTAAAAATTCTTTTTGTTATAGCTCTGGTGTTTTAAAGATATGCCCTGAAAGGCGAAAATTGTGTGACGTCATGATGACGGCATAAAAAATGTGGTGTTTTTTTTAACGCATGTAAGGGTCAATCCGATTACAAAAATGTATACATGGATTTTGTCTGTACCTAATTCCAAAATTTCATGATTGTGGCTCACTCAAGAAATGACAGCCATTTCATGATTGTGGCTCACTCAAGTAAGAAATGACAGCCATTTCAAAATTTAGACTAAATTCAATATAACACAAAGGAGTTATGGGAATGGCAGATAACCATGGCTTAAATGTGCATGCTGTTTATAAAAAGGCTGATTTGTAGTCTTTTCAAGTCGCTAGACTATTGCCCATAGCATTTGTAAACGTTTTCTTTCTTACCGGCACTTTGGGTACTTTTAAACTTGGCAGACACTTAGACTAACTGCTCACAATGTGTGCCGAACTTTTACCTCCTGATGACGTCATCACATGTCACGTGACGTCATCTTAAAGGGGCAGTTTTTGAAGCCATATATCTACAAAAGTACAAGCTCGATTAAGTTGAAATGTAATATCTAGGTAGGCCAGCAGGTTTATAGATGAAAATTGACATGACGTTATGATGACTTCATCACATGTCACCCGACGTCATCTTAAAGGGGCAGTTTTTGAAGCCACATATAAACAAAAGTACAAGTTCGATTAAGTTGATAAGTAATATCTAGGTAGCCCAGTAGGTTTATAGCTGAAAATTGACATGACATTATCATGATGTCATTACATGTCACGTGACGTCATCTTAAAGGGGCAGTTTTTGAAGCCACATACATGTATAAACAAAAGTACCCGCACCCTTAAAAACCCGCACCCTTAAAAACCTGCACCCTTAAAAACCCGCACCCTTAAAACCCGCACCCTTAAAACCCGCACCCTTAAAACCCGCACCCTTAAAACCCGCACCCTTAAAACCCGCACCCTTAAAACCCGCACCCTTAAAACCCACACCCTAACTCGAACCCTTAAAACCCGCACCCTTAAAACCCGCACCCTTAAAACCCGCACCCTTAAAACCCGCACCCTTAAAACCCGCACCCTTAAAACCCGCACCCTTAAAACCCGCACCCATCTCTTACTCTCACATTCTAACCCGAACACAAGCACTCTCACTCTAAGGGCCATGTCTCACAGGACAATTTTCAGGCAATCGGGTCCAACCAAATTCCACATAGAAAAACATGGAATTTTGTATTTTCACCAAATTGTCTTAAGAAGAAAAATGTCTTTATTGCACTTGAAGAATTTCTTTTCGGCTGCAGCGCTGTTACTTGCCCACAAATTGCTTGTTAAAATTGCATTGTGTAACAAGGCCCTAACTCTAGCACTCTTAAAACCCGCACTCTTAAAACCCGCACCCTTAAAACCCGCACCCTTCAAACCCGCACCCTTAAAACCCGCACCCTTCAAACCCGCACCCTTAAAACCCGCACCCTTAAAACCCGCACCCTTAAAACCCGTACCCTTAAAACCCGCACCCTTAAAACCCGCACCCTTAAAACCCCCACCCTTAAAACCCGCACCCTTAAAACCCGCAATCGGGTCCAACCAAATTCCACATAGAAAAACATGGAATTTTGTATTTTCACCAAATTGTCTTAAGAAGAAAAATGTCTTTACTGCACTTTAAGAATTTCTTTTCGGCTGCAGCGCTGTTACTTGCCCACAAATTGCTTGTTAAAATTGCATTGTGTAACAAGGCCCTAACTCTAGCACTCTTAAAACCCGCACTCTTAAAACCCGCACTCTTAAAACCCGCACCCTTAAAACCCGCACCCTTAAAACCCGCACCCTTAAAACCCGCACCCTTAAAACCCGCACCCTTAAAACCCGCACCCTTCAAACCCGCACCCTTCAAACCCGCACCCTTAAAACCCGCACCCTTAAAACCCGCACCCTTAAAACCCGCACCCTTAAAACCCGCACCCTTAAAACCCGCACCCATCTCTTACTCTCACATTCTAACCCGAACACAAGCACTCTTTACTCTAAGGGCCATGTCACACAGGAACATTTTCAGGCAATCGGGTCCAACCAAATTCCACATAGAAAAACAGGGAATTCTTTTATTTTCACCAAACTGTCTTAAGAAGAAAAATGTCTTTATTGCACTTGAAGAATTTCTTTTCGGCTGCAGCGCTGTTACTTGCCCACAAATTGCTTGTTAAAATTGCATTGTGTAACAAGGCCATAACTCTAGCACTCTTAAAACCCGCACCCTTAAAACCCGCACCCTTAAAACCCGCACCCTTAAAACCCGCACCCTTAAAACCCGCACCCTTAAAACCCGCACCCTTAAAACCCGCACCCTTAAAACCCGCACCCTTAAAACCCGCACCCTTAAAACCCCCACCCTTAAAACCCCCACCCTTAAAACCCGCAATCGGGTCCAACCAAATTCCACATAGAAAAACATGGAATTTTGTATTTTCACCAAATTGTCTTAAGAAGAAAAATGTCTTTATTGCACTTGAAGAATTTCTTTTCGGCTGCAGCGCTGTTACTTGCCCACAAATTGCTTGTTAAAATTGCATTGTGTAACAAGGCCCTAACTCTAGCACTCTTAAAACCCGCACCCTTAAAACCCGCACCCTTAAAACCCGCACCCTTAAAACCCGCACCCTTAAAACCCGCACCCTTAAAACCCGCACCCTTAAAACCCGCACCCTTAAAACCCACACCCTTAAAACCTGCACCCATCTCTTACTCTCACATTCTAACCCGAACACAAGGACTCTTACTCTAAGGGCCATGTCACACAGGAAAATTTTCAGGCAATCGGGTCCAACCAAATTCCACATAGAAAAACAGGGAATTCTTTTATTTTCACCAAACTGTCTTAAGAAGAAAAATGTCTTTACTGCACTTTAAGAATTTCTTTTCGGCTGCAGCGCTGTTACTTGCCCACAAATTGCTTGTTAAAATTGCATTGTGTAACAAGGCCCTAACTCTAGCACTCTTAAAACCCGCACTCTTAAAACCCGCACCCTTAAAACCCGCACCCTTAAAACCCGCACCCTTAAAACCCGCACCCTTAAGACCCGCACCCTTAAGACCCGCACCCATCTCTTACTCTCACATTCTTACCCGAACGCAAGCACTCTTACTCTAAGGGCCATGTCACACAGGAAAATTTTCAGGCAATCGGGTCCAACCAAATTCCACATAGAAAAACAGGGAATTCTTTTATTTTCACCAAACTGTCTTAAGAAGAAAAATGTCTTTACTGCACTTTAAGAATTTCTTTTCGGCTGCAGCGCTGTTACTTGCCCACAAATTGCTTGTTAAAATTGCATTGTGTAACAAGGCCCTAACTCTAGCACTCTTAAAACCCGCACTCTTAAAACCCGCACCCTTAAAACCCGCACCCTTAAAACCCGCACCCTTAAAACCCGCACCCTTAAAACCCGCACCCTTAAAACCCGCACCCTTAAAACCCGCACCCTTAAAACCCGCACCCTTAAAACCCGCACCCTTAAAACCCCGCACCCTTAAAACCCCGCACCCTTAAAACCCCGCACCCTTAAAACCCGCAATCGGGTCCAACCAAATTCCACATAGAAAAACATGGAATTTTGTATTTTCACCAAATTGTCTTAAGAAGAAAAATGTCTTTACTGCACTTTAAGAATTTCTTTTCGGCTGCAGCGCTGTTACTTGCCGACAAATTGCTTGTTAAAATTGCATTGTGTAACAAGGCCCTAACTCTAGCACTCTTAAAACCCGCACTCTTAAAACCCGCACTCTTAAAAACCCGCACCCTTAAAACCCGCACCCTTAAAACCCGCACCCTTAAAACCCGCACCCTTAAAACCCGCACCCTTCAAACATGCACCCTTAAAACCCGCACCCTTAAAACCCGCACCCTTGAAACCCGCACCCTTAAAACCCGCACCCTTAAAACCCGCACCCTTAAAACCTGCACCCATCTCTTACTCTCACATTCTAACCCGAACACAAGCACTCTTACTCTAAGGGCCATGTCACACAGGAAAATTTTCAGGCAATCGGGTCCAACCAAATTCCACATAGAAAAACAGGGAATTCTTTTATTTTCACCAAACTGTCTTAAGAAGAAAAATGTCTTTACTGCACTTTAAGAATTTCTTTTCGGCTGCAGCGCTGTTACTTGCCCACAAATTGCTTGTTAAAATTGCATTGTGTAACAAGGCCCTAACTCTAGCACTCTTAAAACCCGCACTCTTAAAACCCGCACCCTTAAAACCCGCACCCTTAAAACCCGCACCCTTAAAACCCGCACCCTTAAAACCCGCACCCTTAAAACATGCACCCTTAAAACCCGCACCCTTAAAACCCGCACCCTTAAAACCCGCACCCTTAAAACCCGCACCCTTAAAACCCGCACCCTTAAAACCTGCACCCATCTCTTACTCTCACATTCTAACCCGAACACAAGCACTCTCACTCTAAGGGCCATGTCTCACAGGACAATTTTCAGGCAATCGGGTCCAACCAAATTCCACATAGAAAAAACATGGAATTTTGTATTTTCACCAAATTGTCTTAAGAAGAAAAATGTCTTTATTGCACTTGAAGAATTTCTTTTCGGCTGCAGCGCTGTTACTTGCCCACAAATTGCTTGTTAAAATTGCATTGTGTAACAAGGCCATAACTCTAGCACTCTTAAAACCCGCACCCTTAAAACCCGCACCCTTAAAACCCGCACCCTTAAAACCCACACCCTTAAAACCTGCACCCATCTCTTACTCTCACATTCTAACCCGAACACAAGGACTCTTACTCTAAGGGCCATGTCACACAGGAAAATTTTCAGGCAATCGGGTCCAACCAAATTCCACATAGAAAAACAGGGAATTCTTTTATTTTCACCAAACTGTCTTAAGAAGAAAAATGTCTTTACTGCACTTTAAGAATTTCTTTTCGGCTGCAGCGCTGTTACTTGCCCACAAATTGCTTGTTAAAATTGCATTGTGTAACAAGGCCCTAACTCTAGCACTCTTAAAACCCGCACTCTTAAAACCCGCACCCTTAAAACCCGCACCCTTAAAACCCGCACCCTTAAAACCCGCACCCTTAAGACCCGCACCCTTAAGACCCGCACCCATCTCTTACTCTCACATTCTTACCCGAACGCAAGCACTCTTACTCTAAGGGCCATGTCACACAGGAAAATTTTCAGGCAATCGGGTCCAACCAAATTCCACATAGAAAAACAGGGAATTCTTTTATTTTCACCAAACTGTCTTAAGAAGAAAAATGTCTTTACTGCACTTTAAGAATTTCTTTTCGGCTGCAGCGCTGTTACTTGCCCACAAATTGCTTGTTAAAATTGCATTGTGTAACAAGGCCCTAACTCTAGCACTCTTAAAACCCGCACTCTTAAAACCCGCACCCTTAAAACCCGCACCCTTAAAACCCGCACCCTTAAAACCCGCACCCTTAAAACCCGCACCCTTAAAACCCGCACCCTTAAAACCCGCACCCTTAAAACCCGCACCCTTAAAACCCGCACCCTTAAAACCCCGCACCCTTAAAACCCCGCACCCTTAAAACCCCGCACCCTTAAAACCCGCAATCGGGTCCAACCAAATTCCACATAGAAAAACATGGAATTTTGTATTTTCACCAAATTGTCTTAAGAAGAAAAATGTCTTTACTGCACTTTAAGAATTTCTTTTCGGCTGCAGCGCTGTTACTTGCCGACAAATTGCTTGTTAAAATTGCATTGTGTAACAAGGCCCTAACTCTAGCACTCTTAAAACCCGCACTCTTAAAACCCGCACTCTTAAAAACCCGCACCCTTAAAACCCGCACCCTTAAAACCCGCACCCTTAAAACCCGCACCCTTAAAACCCGCACCCTTCAAACATGCACCCTTCAAACCCGCACCCTTAAAACCCGCACCCTTGAAACCCGCACCCTTAAAACCCGCACCCTTAAAACCCGCACCCTTAAAACCTGCACCCATCTCTTACTCTCACATTCTAACCCGAACACAAGCACTCTTACTCTAAGGGCCATGTCACACAGGAAAATTTTCAGGCAATCGGGTCCAACCAAATTCCACATAGAAAAACAGGGAATTCTTTTATTTTCACCAAACTGTCTTAAGAAGAAAAATGTCTTTACTGCACTTTAAGAATTTCTTTTCGGCTGCAGCGCTGTTACTTGCCCACAAATTGCTTGTTAAAATTGCATTGTGTAACAAGGCCCTAACTCTAGCACTCTTAAAACCCGCACTCTTAAAACCCGCACCCTTAAAACCCGCACCCTTAAAACCCGCACCCTTAAAACCCGCACCCTTAAAACCCGCACCCTTAAAACATGCACCCTTAAAACCCGCACCCTTAAAACCCGCACCCTTAAAACCCGCACCCTTAAAACCCGCACCCTTAAAACCCGCACCCTTAAAACCTGCACCCATCTCTTACTCTCACATTCTAACCCGAACACAAGCACTCTCACTCTAAGGGCCATGTCTCACAGGACAATTTTCAGGCAATCGGGTCCAACCAAATTCCACATAGAAAAAACATGGAATTTTGTATTTTCACCAAATTGTCTTAAGAAGAAAAATGTCTTTATTGCACTTGAAGAATTTCTTTTCGGCTGCAGCGCTGTTACTTGCCCACAAATTGCTTGTTAAAATTGCATTGTGTAACAAGGCCATAACTCTAGCACTCTTAAAACCCGCACCCTTAAAACCCGCACCCTTAAAACCCGCACCCTAACTCAAACCCTTAACTCTAACAACTAATTTGAACACCCCTAACTCGCTTACTCTATTTTTCCATCAACTCCAGGAGAGATCAACCTCCGGCTCCTGGCTGTTCAAGACCTTGAGGCCTTACAAGATTATATCCTGGACAGAACTGAAAGGCCTAGTGAGATAGAGAGAATATGAAATCATGCTGTAGGATGCGGGCTTAGATCAGCACAACAGACCTATCGTGTTTTGTAGACGAGTAAGTCTAACACTCTCTCTATCTATCTCTGTCTCTCTATCTCTTACTCTCACATTCTAACCCGAACACAAGCACTCTCACTCTAAGGGCCATGTCACACATGACAATTTTCAGGCAATCGGGTCCAACCAAATTCCACATAGAAAAACATGGAATTTTGTATTTTCACCAAATTGTCTTAAGAAGAAAAATGTCTTTATTGCACTTGAAGAATTTCTTTTCGGCTGCAGCGCTGTTACTTGCCCACAAATTGCTTGTTAAAATTGCATTGTGTAACAAGGCCCTAACTCTAGCACTCTTAAAACCCGCACTCTTAAAACCCGCACTCTTAAAACCCGCACCCTTAAAACCCGCATCCTTAAAACCCGCACCCTTAAAACCCGCACCCTTAAAACCCGCACCCTTAAAACCCGCACCCTTAAAACCCGCACCCATCTCTTACTCTCACATTCTAACCCGAACACAAGCACTCTCACTCTAAGGGCCATGTCTCACAGGACAATTTTCAGGCAATCGGGTCCAACCAAATTCCACATAGAAAAACATGGAATTTTGTATTTTCACCAAATTGTCTTAAGAAGAAAAATGTCTTTATTGCACTTGAAGAATTTCTTTTCGGCTGCAGCGCTGTTACTTGCCCACAAATTGCTTGTTAAAATTGCATTGTGTAACAAGGCCCTAACTCTAGCACTCTTAAAACCCGCACTCTTAAAACCCGCACCCTTAAAACCCGCACCCTTAAAACCCGCACCCTTCAAACCCGCACCCTTAAAACCCGCACCCTTAAAACCCGCACCCTTAAAACCCGCACCCTTAAAACCCGCTCCCTTAAAACCCGCACCCTTAAAACCCGCACCCTTAAAACCCGCACCCTTAAAACCCGCACCCTTAAAACCCGCACCCTTAAAACCCGCACCCTTAAAACCCGCACCCTTAAAACCCGCACCCTTAAAACCCGCACCCTTAAAACCCGCACCCTTAAAACCCCCACCCTTAAAACCCGCACCCTTAAAACCTGCAATCGGGTCCAACCAAATTCCACATAGAAAAACATGGAATTTTGTATTTTCACCAAATTGTCTTAAGAAGAAAAATGTCTTTACTGCACTTTAAGAATTTCTTTTCGGTTGCAGCGCTGTTACTTGCCCACAAATTGCTTGTTAAAATTGCATTGTGTAACAAGGCCCTAACTCTAGCACTCTTAAAACCCGCACTCTTAAAACCCGCACTCTTAAAACCTGCACCCTTAAAACCCGCACCCTTCAAACCCGCACCCTTTAAACCCGCACCCTTCAAACCCGCACCCTTCGAACCCGCACCCTTAAAACCCGCACCCTTAAAACCCGCACCCTTAAAACCCCGCACCCTTAAAACCCCGCACCCTTAAAACCCGCAATCGGGTCCAACCAAATTCCACATAGAAAAACATGGAATTTTGTATTTTCACCAAATTGTCTTAAGAAGAAAAATGTCTTTATTGCACTTGAAGAATTTCTTTTCGGCTGCAGCGCTGTTACTTGCCCACAAATTGCTTGTTAAAATTGCATTGTGTAACAAGGCCCTAACTCTAGCACTCTTAAAACCCGCACTCTTAAAACCCGCACCCTTAAAACCCGCACCCTTAAAACCCGCACCCTTAAAACCCGCACCCTTAAAACCCGCACCCTTAAAACCCGCACCCATCTCTTACTCTCACATTCTAACCCGAACACAAGCACTCTCACTCTAAGGGCCATGTCTCACAGGACAATTTTCAGGCAATCGGGTCCAACCAAATTCCACATAGAAAAACATGGAATTTTGTATTTTCACCAAATTGTCTTAAGAAGAAAAATGTCTTTACTGCACTGTAAGAATTTCTTTTCGGCTGCAGCGCTGTTACTTGCCCACAAATTGCTTGTTAAAATTGCATTGTGTAACAAGGCCCTAACTCTAGCACTCTTAAAACCCGCACCCTTAAAACCCGCACCCTTAAAACCCGCACCCTTAAAACCCGCACCCTTAAAACCCGCACTCTTAAAACCCGCACCCTTAAAACCCGCACCCTTAAAACCCGCACCCTTAAAACTTGCACCCTTAAAACCCGCACCCATCTCTTACTCTCACATTCTAACCCGAACACAAGCACTCTCACTCTAAGGGCCATGTCTCACAGGACAATTTTCAGGCAATCGGGTCCAACCAAATTCCACATAGAAAAACATGGAATTTTGTATTTTCACCAAATTGTCTTAAGAAGAAAAATGTCTTTACTGCACTTTAAGAATTTCTTTTCGGCTGCAGCGCTGTTACTTGCCCACAAATTGCTTGTTAAAATTGCATTGTGTAACAAGGCCCTAACTCTAGCACTCTTAAAACCCGCACCCTTAAAACCCGCACCCTTAAAACCCGCACCCTTAAAACCCGCACCCTTAAAACCCGCACCCTTAAAACCCGCACCCTTAAAACACGCACCCTTAAAACACGCACCCTTAAAACCCGCACCCTTAAAACCCGCACCCTTAAAACATGCACCCTTAAAACCCGCACCCTTAAAACCCGCACCCTTAAGACCCGCACCCTTAAAACCCGCACCCATCTCTTACTCTCACATTCTAACCCGAACACAAGCACTCTTTACTCTAAGGGCCATGTCACACAGGAAAATTTTCAGGCAATCGCGTCCAACCAAATTCCACATAGAAAAACAGGGAATTCTTTTATTTTCACCAAACTGTCTTAAGAAGAAAAATGTCTTTATTGCACTTGAAGAATTTCTTTTCGGCTGCAGCGCTGTTACTTGCCCACAAATTGCTTGTTAAAATTGCATTGTGTAACAAGGCCATAACTCTAGCACTCTTAAAACCCGCACCCTTAAAACCCGCACCCTTAAAACCCGCACCCTAACTCAAACCCTTAACTCTAACAACTAATTTGAACACCCCTAACTCGCTTACTCTATTTTTCCATCAACTCCAGGAGAGATCAACCTCCGGCTCCTGGCTGTTCAAGACCTTGAGGCCTTACAAGATTATATCCTGGACAGAACTGAAAGGCCTAGTGAGATAGAGAGAATATGAAATCATGCTGTAGGATGCGGGCTTAGATCAGCACAACAGACCTATCGTGTTTTGTAGACGAGTAAGTCTAACACTCTCTCTATCTATCTCTGTCTCTCTATCTCTTACTCTCACATTCTAACCCGAACACAAGCACTCTCACTCTAAGGGCCATGTCACACATGACAATTTTCAGGCAATCGGGTCCAACCAAATTCCACATAGAAAAACATGGAATTTTGTATTTTCACCAAATTGTCTTAAGAAGAAAAATGTCTTTATTGCACTTGAAGAATTTCTTTTCGGCTGCAGCGCTGTTACTTGCCCACAAATTGCTTGTTAAAATTGCATTGTGTAACAAGGCCCTAACTCTAGCACTCTTAAAACCCGCACTCTTAAAACCCGCACTCTTAAAACCCGCACCCTTAAAACCCGCACCCTTAAAACCCGCACCCTTAAAACCCGCACCCTTAAAACCCGCACCCTTAAAACCCGCACCCTTAAAACATGCACCCTTAAAACATGCACCCTTAAAACCCGCACCCTTAAAACCCGCACCCTTAAAACCCGCACCCTTAAAACCCGCACCCATCTCTTACTCTCACATTCTAACCCGAACACAAGCACTCTCACTCTAAGGGCCATGTCTCACAGGACAATTTTCAGGCAATCGGGTCCAACCAAATTCCACATAGAAAAACATGGAATTTTGTATTTTCACCAAATTGTCTTAAGAAGAAAAATGTCTTTATTGCACTTGAAGAATTTCTTTTCGGCTGCAGCGCTGTTACTTGCCCACAAATTGCTTGTTAAAATTGCATTGTGTAACAAGGCCCTAACTCTAGCACTCTTAAAACCCGCACCCTTAAAACATGCACCCTTAAAACCCGCACCCTTAAAACCCGCACCCTTAAAACCCGCACCCTTAAAACCCGCACCCTTAAAACCCGCACCCATCTCTTACTCTCACATTCTAACCCGAACACAAGCACTCTCACTCTAAGGGCCATGTCTCACAGGACAATTTTCAGGCAATCGGGTCCAACCAAATTCCACATAGAAAAACATGGAATTTTGTATTTTCACCAAATTGTCTTAAGAAGAAAAATGTCTTTACTGCACTGTAAGAATTTCTTTTCGGCTGCAGCGCTGTTACTTGCCCACAAATTGCTTGTTAAAATTGCATTGTGTAACAAGGCCCTAACTCTAGCACTCTTAAAACCCGCACCCTTAAAACCCGCACCCTTAAAACCCGCACCCTTAAAACCCGCACCCTTAAAACCCGCACCCTTAAAACCCGCACCCTTAAAACACGCACCCTTAAAACCCGCACCCTTAAAACCCGCACCCTTAAAACCCGCACCCTTAAAACCCGCACCCTTAAAACATGCACCCTTAAAACCCGCACCCTTAAGACCCGCACCCTTAAGACCCGCACCCTTAAAACCCGCACCCATCTCTTACTCTCACATTCTAACCCGAACACAAGCACTCTTTACTCTAAGGGCCATGTCACACAGGAAAATTTTCAGGCAATCGCGTCCAACCAAATTCCACATAGAAAAACAGGGAATTCTTTTATTTTCACCAAACTGTCTTAAGAAGAAAAATGTCTTTATTGCACTTGAAGAACTTCTTTTCGGCTGCAGCGCTGTTACTTGCCCAGAAATTGCTTGTTAAAATTGCATTGTGTAACAAGGCCATAACTCTAGCACTCTTAAAACCCGCACCCTTAAAACCCGCACCCTTAAAACCCGCACCCTAACTCAAACCCTTAACTCTAACAACTAATTTGAACACCCCTAACTCGCTTACTCTATTTTTCCATCAACTCCAGGAGAGATCAACCTCCGGCTCCTGGCTGTTCAAGACCTTGAGGCCTTACAAGATTATATCCTGGACAGAACTGAAAGGCCTAGTGAGATAGAGAGAATATGAAATCATGCTGTAGGATGCGGGATTAGATCAGCACAACAGACCTATCGTGTTTTGTAGACGAGTAAGTCTAACACTCTCTCTATCTATCTCTGTCTCTCTATCTCTTACTCTCACATTCTAACCCGAACACAAGCACTCTCACTCTAAGGGCCATGTCACACATGACAATTTTCAGGCAATCGGGTCCAACCAAATTCCACATAGAAAAACATGGAATTTTGTATTTTCACCAAATTGTCTTAAGAAGAAAAATGTCTTTATTGCACTTGAAGAATTTCTTTTCGGCTGCAGCGCTGTTACTTGCCCACAAATTGCTTGTTAAAATTGCATTTTGTAACAAGGCCCTAACTCTAGCACTCTTAAAACCCGCACTCTTAAAACCCGCACTCTTAAAACCCGCACCCTTAAAACCCGCACCCTTAAGACCCGCACCCTTAAAACCCGCACCCATCTCTTACTCTCACATTCTAACCCGAACACAAGCACTCTTTACTCTAAGGGCCATGTCACACAGGAAAATTTTCAGGCAATCGCGTCCAACCAAATTCCACATAGAAAAACAGGGAATTCTTTTATTTTCACCAAACTGTCTTAAGAAGAAAAATGTCTTTATTGCACTTGAAGAATTTCTTTTCGGCTGCAGCGCTGTTACTTGCCCACAAATTGCTTGTTAAAATTGCATTGTGTAACAAGGCCATAACTCTAGCACTCTTAAAACCCGCACCCTTAAAACCCGCACCCTTAAAACCCGCACCCTTAAAACCCGCACCCTTAAAACCCGCACCCTTAAAACCCGCACCCTTAAAACCCGCACCCTTAAAACCCGCACCCTTAAAACCCGCACCCTTAAAACACGCACCCTTAAAACCCGCACCCTTAAAACCCGCACCCTTAAAACCCGCACCCTTAAAACCCGCACCCTTAAAACATGCACCCTTAAAACCCGCACCCTTAAGACCCGCACCCTTAAGACCCGCACCCTTAAAACCCGCACCCATCTCTTACTCTCACATTCTAACCCGAACACAAGCACTCTTTACTCTAAGGGCCATGTCACACAGGAAAATTTTCAGGCAATCGCGTCCAACCAAATTCCACATAGAAAAACAGGGAATTCTTTTATTTTCACCAAACTGTCTTAAGAAGAAAAATGTCTTTATTGCACTTGAAGAACTTCTTTTCGGCTGCAGCGCTGTTACTTGCCCAGAAATTGCTTGTTAAAATTGCATTGTGTAACAAGGCCATAACTCTAGCACTCTTAAAACCCGCACCCTTAAAACCCGCACCCTTAAAACCCGCACCCTAACTCAAACCCTTAACTCTAACAACTAATTTGAACACCCCTAACTCGCTTACTCTATTTTTCCATCAACTCCAGGAGAGATCAACCTCCGGCTCCTGGCTGTTCAAGACCTTGAGGCCTTACAAGATTATATCCTGGACAGAACTGAAAGGCCTAGTGAGATAGAGAGAATATGAAATCATGCTGTAGGATGCGGGATTAGATCAGCACAACAGACCTATCGTGTTTTGTAGACGAGTAAGTCTAACACTCTCTCTATCTATCTCTGTCTCTCTATCTCTTACTCTCACATTCTAACCCGAACACAAGCACTCTCACTCTAAGGGCCATGTCACACATGACAATTTTCAGGCAATCGGGTCCAACCAAATTCCACATAGAAAAACATGGAATTTTGTATTTTCACCAAATTGTCTTAAGAAGAAAAATGTCTTTATTGCACTTGAAGAATTTCTTTTCGGCTGCAGCGCTGTTACTTGCCCACAAATTGCTTGTTAAAATTGCATTTTGTAACAAGGCCCTAACTCTAGCACTCTTAAAACCCGCACTCTTAAAACCCGCACTCTTAAAACCCGCACCCTTAAAACCCGCACCCTTAAGACCCGCACCCTTAAAACCCGCACCCATCTCTTACTCTCACATTCTAACCCGAACACAAGCACTCTTTACTCTAAGGGCCATGTCACACAGGAAAATTTTCAGGCAATCGCGTCCAACCAAATTCCACATAGAAAAACAGGGAATTCTTTTATTTTCACCAAACTGTCTTAAGAAGAAAAATGTCTTTATTGCACTTGAAGAATTTCTTTTCGGCTGCAGCGCTGTTACTTGCCCACAAATTGCTTGTTAAAATTGCATTGTGTAACAAGGCCATAACTCTAGCACTCTTAAAACCCGCACCCTTAAAACCCGCACCCTTAAAACCCGCACCCTTAAAACCCGCACCCTTAAAACCCGCACCCTTAAAACCCGCACTCTTAAAACCCGCACCCTTAAAACCCGCACCCTTAAAACCCGCACCCTTAAAACTTGCACCCTTAAAACCCGCACCCATCTCTTACTCTCACATTCTAACCCGAACACAAGCACTCTCACTCTAAGGGCCATGTCTCACAGGACAATTTTCAGGCAATCGGGTCCAACCAAATTCCACATAGAAAAACATGGAATTTTGTATTTTCACCAAATTGTCTTAAGAAGAAAAATGTCTTTACTGCACTTTAAGAATTTCTTTTCGGCTGCAGCGCTGTTACTTGCCCACAAATTGCTTGTTAAAATTGCATTGTGTAACAAGGCCCTAACTCTAGCACTCTTAAAACCCGCACCCTTAAAACCCGCACCCTTAAA
Organism: Hippasteria phrygiana; assembly: GCA_037893225.1. Classification (NCBI taxonomy): domain Eukaryota; kingdom Metazoa; phylum Echinodermata; class Asteroidea; order Valvatida; family Goniasteridae; genus Hippasteria; species Hippasteria phrygiana. The sequence goes on from JAZGUH010000197.1 coordinate 1,901,959, forward strand.
ACCCGCACCCTTAAAACCCGCACCCTTAAAACCCGCACCCTTAAAACCCGCACCCTTAAAACACGCACCCTTAAAACACGCACCCTTAAAACCCGCACCCTTAAAACCCGCACCCTTAAAACATGCACCCTTAAAACCCGCACCCTTAAAACCCGCACCCTTAAGACCCGCACCCTTAAAACCCGCACCCATCTCTTACTCTCACATTCTAACCCGAACACAAGCACTCTTTACTCTAAGGGCCATGTCACACAGGAAAATTTTCAGGCAATCGCGTCCAACCAAATTCCACATAGAAAAACAGGGAATTCTTTTATTTTCACCAAACTGTCTTAAGAAGAAAAATGTCTTTATTGCACTTGAAGAATTTCTTTTCGGCTGCAGCGCTGTTACTTGCCCACAAATTGCTTGTTAAAATTGCATTGTGTAACAAGGCCATAACTCTAGCACTCTTAAAACCCGCACCCTTAAAACCCGCACCCTTAAAACCCGCACCCTTAAAACCCGCACCCTTAAAACCCGCACCCTTAAAACCCGCACTCTTAAAACCCGCACCCTTAAAACCCGCACCCTTAAAACCCGCACCCTTAAAACTTGCACCCTTAAAACCCGCACCCATCTCTTACTCTCACATTCTAACCCGAACACAAGCACTCTCACTCTAAGGGCCATGTCTCACAGGACAATTTTCAGGCAATCGGGTCCAACCAAATTCCACATAGAAAAACATGGAATTTTGTATTTTCACCAAATTGTCTTAAGAAGAAAAATGTCTTTACTGCACTTTAAGAATTTCTTTTCGGCTGCAGCGCTGTTACTTGCCCACAAATTGCTTGTTAAAATTGCATTGTGTAACAAGGCCCTAACTCTAGCACTCTTAAAACCCGCACCCTTAAAACCCGCACCCTTAAAACCCGCACCCTTAAAACCCGCACCCTTAAAACCCGCACCCTTAAAACCCGCACCCTTAAAACACGCACCCTTAAAACACGCACCCTTAAAACCCGCACCCTTAAAACCCGCACCCTTAAAACATGCACCCTTAAAACCCGCACCCTTAAAACCCGCACCCTTAAGACCCGCACCCTTAAAACCCGCACCCATCTCTTACTCTCACATTCTAACCCGAACACAAGCACTCTTTACTCTAAGGGCCATGTCACACAGGAAAATTTTCAGGCAATCGCGTCCAACCAAATTCCACATAGAAAAACAGGGAATTCTTTTATTTTCACCAAACTGTCTTAAGAAGAAAAATGTCTTTATTGCACTTGAAGAATTTCTTTTCGGCTGCAGCGCTGTTACTTGCCCACAAATTGCTTGTTAAAATTGCATTGTGTAACAAGGCCATAACTCTAGCACTCTTAAAACCCGCACCCTTAAAACCCGCACCCTTAAAACCCGCACCCTAACTCAAACCCTTAACTCTAACAACTAATTTGAACACCCCTAACTCGCTTACTCTATTTTTCCATCAACTCCAGGAGAGATCAACCTCCGGCTCCTGGCTGTTCAAGACCTTGAGGCCTTACAAGATTATATCCTGGACAGAACTGAAAGGCCTAGTGAGATAGAGAGAATATGAAATCATGCTGTAGGATGCGGGCTTAGATCAGCACAACAGACCTATCGTGTTTTGTAGACGAGTAAGTCTAACACTCTCTCTATCTATCTCTGTCTCTCTATCTCTTACTCTCACATTCTAACCCGAACACAAGCACTCTCACTCTAAGGGCCATGTCACACATGACAATTTTCAGGCAATCGGGTCCAACCAAATTCCACATAGAAAAACATGGAATTTTGTATTTTCACCAAATTGTCTTAAGAAGAAAAATGTCTTTATTGCACTTGAAGAATTTCTTTTCGGCTGCAGCGCTGTTACTTGCCCACAAATTGCTTGTTAAAATTGCATTGTGTAACAAGGCCCTAACTCTAGCACTCTTAAAACCCGCACTCTTAAAACCCGCACTCTTAAAACCCGCACCCTTAAAACCTGCACCCTTAAAACCCGCACCCTTAAAACCCGCACCCTTAAAACCCGCACCCTTAAAACCCGCACCCTTAAAACATGCACCCTTAAAACCCGCACCCTTAAAACCCGCACCCTTAAAACCCGCACCCTTAAAACCCGCACCCTTAAAACCCGCACCCATCTCTTACTCTCACATTCTAACCCGAACACAAGCACTCTCACTCTAAGGGCCATGTCTCACAGGACAATTTTCAGGCAATCGGGTCCAACCAAATTCCACATAGAAAAACATGGAATTTTGTATTTTCACCAAATTGTCTTAAGAAGAAAAATGTCTTTATTGCACTTGAAGAATTTCTTTTCGGCTGCAGCGCTGTTACTTGCCCACAAATTGCTTGTTAAAATTGCATTGTGTAACAAGGCCCTAACTCTAGCACTCTTAAAACCCGCACTCTTAAAACCCGCACCCTTAAAACCCGCACCCTTAAAACCCGCACCCTTCAAACCCGCACCCTTCAAACCCGCACCCTTAAAACCCGCGCCCTTAAAACCCGCACCCTTAAAACCCGCTCCCTTAAAACCCGCACCCTTAAAACCCGCACCCTTAAAACCCGCACCCTTAAAACCCGCACCCTTAAAACCCGCACCCTTAAAACCCGCACCCTTAAAACCCGCACCCTTAAAACCCGCACCCTTAAAACCCGCACCCTTAAAACCCCCACCCTTAAAACCCGCACCCTTAAAACCTGCAATCGGGTCCAACCAAATTCCACATAGAAAAACATGGAATTTTGTATTTTCACCAAATTGTCTTAAGAAGAAAAATGTCTGTACTGCACTTTAAGAATTTCTTTTCGGTTGCAGCGCTGTTACTTGCCCACAAATTGCTTGTTAAAATTGCATTGTGTAACAAGGCCCTAACTCTAGCCCTCTTAAAACCCGCACTCTTAAAACCCGCACTCTTAAAACCTGCACCCTTAAAACCCGCACCCTTCAAACCCGCACCCTTTAAACCCGCACCCTTCAAACCCGCACCCTTCGAACCCGCACCCTTAAAACCCGCACCCTTAAAACCCGCACCCTTAAAACCCCGCACCCTTAAAACCCCGCACCCTTAAAACCCGCAATCGGGTCCAACCAAATTCCACATAGAAAAACATGGAATTTTGTATTTTCACCAAATTGTCTTAAGAAGAAAAATGTCTTTATTGCACTTGAAGAATTTCTTTTCGGCTGCAGCGCTGTTACTTGCCCACAAATTGCTTGTTAAAATTGCATTGTGTAACAAGGCCCTAACTCTAGCACTCTTAAAACCCGCACTCTTAAAACCCGCACCCTTAAAACCCGCACCCTTAAAACCCGCACCCTTAAAACCCGCACCCTTAAAACCCGCACCCTTAAAACCCGCACCCTTAAAACATGCACCCTTAAAACCCGCACCCTTAAAACCCGCACCCTTAAAACCCGCACCCTTAAAACCCGCACCCTTAAAACCCGCACCCTTAAAACCCGCACCCATCTCTTACTCTCACATTCTAACCCGAACACAAGCACTCTCACTCTAAGGGCCATGTCTCACAGGACAATTTTCAGGCAATCGGGTCCAACCAAATTCCACATAGAAAAACATGGAATTTTGTATTTTCACCAAATTGTCTTAAGAAGAAAAATGTCTTTACTGCACTGTAAGAATTTCTTTTCGGCTGCAGCGCTGTTACTTGCCCACAAATTGCTTGTTAAAATTGCATTGTGTAACAAGGCCCTAACTCTAGCACTCTTAAAACCCGCACCCTTAAAACCCGCACCCTTAAAACCCGCACCCTTAAAACCCGCACCCTTAAAACCCGCACTCTTAAAACCCGCACCCTTAAAACCCGCACCCTTAAAACCCGCACCCTTAAAACTTGCACCCTTAAAACCCGCACCCATCTCTTACTCTCACATTCTAACCCGAACACAAGCACTCTCACTCTAAGGGCCATGTCTCACAGGACAATTTTCAGGCAATCGGGTCCAACCAAATTCCACATAGAAAAACATGGAATTTTGTATTTTCACCAAATTGTCTTAAGAAGAAAAATGTCTTTACTGCACTGTAAGAATTTCTTTTCGGCTGCAGCGCTGTTACTTGCCCACAAATTGCTTGTTAAAATTGCATTGTGTAACAAGGCCCTAACTCTAGCACTCTTAAAACCCGCACCCTTAAAACCCGCACCCTTAAAACCCGCACCCTTAAAACCCGCACCCTTAAAACCCGCACTCTTAAAACCCGCACCCTTAAAACCCGCACCCTTAAAACCCGCACCCTTAAAACTTGCACCCTTAAAACCCGCACCCATCTCTTACTCTCACATTCTAACCCGAACACAAGCACTCTCACTCTAAGGGCCATGTCTCACAGGACAATTTTCAGGCAATCGGGTCCAACCAAATTCCACATAGAAAAACATGGAATTTTGTATTTTCACCAAATTGTCTTAAGAAGAAAAATGTCTTTACTGCACTTGAAGAATTTCTTTTCGGCTGCAGCGCTGTTACTTGCCCACAAATTGCTTGTTAAAATTGCATTGTGTAACAAGGCCCTAACTCTAGCACTCTTAAAACCCGCACTCTTAAAACCCGCACTCTTAAAACCCGCACCCTTAAAACCTGCACCCTTAAAACCCGCACCCTTAAAACCCGCACCCTTAAAACCCGCACCCTTAAAACCCGCACCCTTAAAACATGCACCCTTAAAACCCGCACCCTTAAAACCCGCACCCTTAAAACCCGCACCCTTAAAACCCGCACCCTTAAAACCCGCACCCATCTCTTACTCTCACATTCTAACCCGAACACAAGCACTCTCACTCTAAGGGCCATGTCTCACAGGACAATTTTCAGGCAATCGGGTCCAACCAAATTCCACATAGAAAAACATGGAATTTTGTATTTTCACCAAATTGTCTTAAGAAGAAAAATGTCTTTATTGCACTTGAAGAATTTCTTTTCGGCTGCAGCGCTGTTACTTGCCCACAAATTGCTTGTTAAAATTGCATTGTGTAACAAGGCCCTAACTCTAGCACTCTTAAAACCCGCACTCTTAAAACCCGCACCCTTAAAACCCGCACCCTTAAAACCCGCACCCTTCAAACCCGCACCCTTCAAACCCGCACCCTTAAAACCCGCGCCCTTAAAACCCGCACCCTTAAAACCCGCTCCCTTAAAACCCGCACCCTTAAAACCCGCACCCTTAAAACCCGCACCCTTAAAACCCGCACCCTTAAAACCCGCACCCTTAAAACCCGCACCCTTAAAACCCGCACCCTTAAAACCCGCACCCTTAAAACCCGCACCCTTAAAACCCCCACCCTTAAAACCCGCACCCTTAAAACCTGCAATCGGGTCCAACCAAATTCCACATAGAAAAACATGGAATTTTGTATTTTCACCAAATTGTCTTAAGAAGAAAAATGTCTGTACTGCACTTTAAGAATTTCTTTTCGGTTGCAGCGCTGTTACTTGCCCACAAATTGCTTGTTAAAATTGCATTGTGTAACAAGGCCCTAACTCTAGCCCTCTTAAAACCCGCACTCTTAAAACCCGCACTCTTAAAACCTGCACCCTTAAAACCCGCACCCTTCAAACCCGCACCCTTTAAACCCGCACCCTTCAAACCCGCACCCTTCGAACCCGCACCCTTAAAACCCGCACCCTTAAAACCCGCACCCTTAAAACCCCGCACCCTTAAAACCCCGCACCCTTAAAACCCGCAATCGGGTCCAACCAAATTCCACATAGAAAAACATGGAATTTTGTATTTTCACCAAATTGTCTTAAGAAGAAAAATGTCTTTATTGCACTTGAAGAATTTCTTTTCGGCTGCAGCGCTGTTACTTGCCCACAAATTGCTTGTTAAAATTGCATTGTGTAACAAGGCCCTAACTCTAGCACTCTTAAAACCCGCACTCTTAAAACCCGCACCCTTAAAACCCGCACCCTTAAAACCCGCACCCTTAAAACCCGCACCCTTAAAACCCGCACCCTTAAAACCCGCACCCTTAAAACATGCACCCTTAAAACCCGCACCCTTAAAACCCGCACCCTTAAAACCCGCACCCTTAAAACCCGCACCCTTAAAACCCGCACCCTTAAAACCCGCACCCATCTCTTACTCTCACATTCTAACCCGAACACAAGCACTCTCACTCTAAGGGCCATGTCTCACAGGACAATTTTCAGGCAATCGGGTCCAACCAAATTCCACATAGAAAAACATGGAATTTTGTATTTTCACCAAATTGTCTTAAGAAGAAAAATGTCTTTACTGCACTGTAAGAATTTCTTTTCGGCTGCAGCGCTGTTACTTGCCCACAAATTGCTTGTTAAAATTGCATTGTGTAACAAGGCCCTAACTCTAGCACTCTTAAAACCCGCACCCTTAAAACCCGCACCCTTAAAACCCGCACCCTTAAAACCCGCACCCTTAAAACCCGCACTCTTAAAACCCGCACCCTTAAAACCCGCACCCTTAAAACCCGCACCCTTAAAACTTGCACCCTTAAAACCCGCACCCATCTCTTACTCTCACATTCTAACCCGAACACAAGCACTCTCACTCTAAGGGCCATGTCTCACAGGACAATTTTCAGGCAATCGGGTCCAACCAAATTCCACATAGAAAAACATGGAATTTTGTATTTTCACCAAATTGTCTTAAGAAGAAAAATGTCTTTACTGCACTGTAAGAATTTCTTTTCGGCTGCAGCGCTGTTACTTGCCCACAAATTGCTTGTTAAAATTGCATTGTGTAACAAGGCCCTAACTCTAGCACTCTTAAAACCCGCACCCTTAAAACCCGCACCCTTAAAACCCGCACCCTTAAAACCCGCACCCTTAAAACCCGCACTCTTAAAACCCGCACCCTTAAAACCCGCACCCTTAAAACCCGCACCCTTAAAACTTGCACCCTTAAAACCCGCACCCATCTCTTACTCTCACATTCTAACCCGAACACAAGCACTCTCACTCTAAGGGCCATGTCTCACAGGACAATTTTCAGGCAATCGGGTCCAACCAAATTCCACATAGAAAAACATGGAATTTTGTATTTTCACCAAATTGTCTTAAGAAGAAAAATGTCTTTACTGCACTTTAAGAATTTCTTTTCGGCTGCAGCGCTGTTACTTGCCCACAAATTGCTTGTTAAAATTGCATTGTGTAACAAGGCCCTAACTCTAGCACTCTTAAAACCCGCACCCTTAAAACCCGCACCCTTAAAACCCGCACCCTTAAAACCCGCACCCTTAAAACCCGCACCCTTAAAACCCGCACCCTTAAAACACGCACCCTTAAAACCCGCACCCTTAAAACCCGCACCCTTAAAACCCGCACCCTTAAAACATGCACCCTTAAAACCCGCACCCTTAAAACCCGCACCCTTAAGACCCGCACCCTTAAAACCCGCACCCATCTCTTACTCTCACATTCTAACCCGAACACAAGCACTCTTTACTCTAAGGGCCATGTCACACAGGAAAATTTTCAGGCAATCGCGTCCAACCAAATTCCACATAGAAAAACAGGGAATTCTTTTATTTTCACCAAACTGTCTTAAGAAGAAAAATGTCTTTATTGCACTTGAAGAATTTCTTTTCGGCTGCAGCGCTGTTACTTGCCCACAAATTGCTTGTTAAAATTGCATTGTGTAACAAGGCCATAACTCTAGCACTCTTAAAACCCGCACCCTTAAAACCCGCACCCTTAAAACCCGCACCCTTAAAACCCGCACCCTTAAAACCCGCACCCTTAAAACCCGCACTCTTAAAACCCGCACCCTTAAAACCCGCACCCTTAAAACCCGCACCCTTAAAACTTGCACCCTTAAAACCCGCACCCATCTCTTACTCTCACATTCTAACCCGAACACAAGCACTCTCACTCTAAGGGCCATGTCTCACAGGACAATTTTCAGGCAATCGGGTCCAACCAAATTCCACATAGAAAAACATGGAATTTTGTATTTTCACCAAATTGTCTTAAGAAGAAAAATGTCTTTACTGCACTTTAAGAATTTCTTTTCGGCTGCAGCGCTGTTACTTGCCCACAAATTGCTTGTTAAAATTGCATTGTGTAACAAGGCCCTAACTCTAGCACTCTTAAAACCCGCACCCTTAAAACCCGCACCCTTAAAACCCGCACCCTTAAAACCCGCACCCTTAAAACCCGCACTCTTAAAACCCGCACCCTTAAAACCCGCACCCTTAAAACCCGCACCCTTAAAACTTGCACCCTTAAAACCCGCACCCATCTCTTACTCTCACATTCTAACCCGAACACAAGCACTCTCACTCTAAGGGCCATGTCTCACAGGACAATTTTCAGGCAATCGGGTCCAACCAAATTCCACATAGAAAAACATGGAATTTTGTATTTTCACCAAATTGTCTTAAGAAGAAAAATGTCTTTACTGCACTGTAAGAATTTCTTTTCGGCTGCAGCGCTGTTACTTGCCCACAAATTGCTTGTTAAAATTGCATTGTGTAACAAGGCCCTAACTCTAGCACTCTTAAAACCCGCACCCTTAAAACCCGCACCCTTAAAACCCGCACCCTTAAAACCCGCACCCTTAAAACCCGCACTCTTAAAACCCGCACCCTTAAAACCCGCACCCTTAAAACCCGCACCCTTAAAACTTGCACCCTTAAAACCCGCACCCATCTCTTACTCTCACATTCTAACCCGAACACAAGCACTCTCACTCTAAGGGCCATGTCTCACAGGACAATTTTCAGGCAATCGGGTCCAACCAAATTCCACATAGAAAAACATGGAATTTTGTATTTTCACCAAATTGTCTTAAGAAGAAAAATGTCTTTACTGCACTTTAAGAATTTCTTTTCGGCTGCAGCGCTGTTACTTGCCCACAAATTGCTTGTTAAAATTGCATTGTGTAACAAGGCCCTAACTCTAGCACTCTTAAAACCCGCACCCTTAAAACCCGCACCCTTAAAACCCGCACCCTTAAAACCCGCACCCTTAAAACCCGCACCCTTAAAACCCGCACCCTTAAAACACGCACCCTTAAAACCCGCACCCTTAAAACCCGCACCCTTAAAACCCGCACCCTTAAAACATGCACCCTTAAAACCCGCACCCTTAAAACCCGCACCCTTAAGACCCGCACCCTTAAAACCCGCACCCATCTCTTACTCTCACATTCTAACCCGAACACAAGCACTCTTTACTCTAAGGGCCATGTCACACAGGAAAATTTTCAGGCAATCGCGTCCAACCAAATTCCACATAGAAAAACAGGGAATTCTTTTATTTTCACCAAACTGTCTTAAGAAGAAAAATGTCTTTATTGCACTTGAAGAATTTCTTTTCGGCTGCAGCGCTGTTACTTGCCCACAAATTGCTTGTTAAAATTGCATTGTGTAACAAGGCCATAACTCTAGCACTCTTAAAACCCGCACCCTTAAAACCCGCACCCTTAAAACCCGCACCCTTAAAACCCGCACCCTTAAAACCCGCACCCTTAAAACCCGCACTCTTAAAACCCGCACCCTTAAAACCCGCACCCTTAAAACCCGCACCCTTAAAACTTGCACCCTTAAAACCCGCACCCATCTCTTACTCTCACATTCTAACCCGAACACAAGCACTCTCACTCTAAGGGCCATGTCTCACAGGACAATTTTCAGGCAATCGGGTCCAACCAAATTCCACATAGAAAAACATGGAATTTTGTATTTTCACCAAATTGTCTTAAGAAGAAAAATGTCTTTACTGCACTTTAAGAATTTCTTTTCGGCTGCAGCGCTGTTACTTGCCCACAAATTGCTTGTTAAAATTGCATTGTGTAACAAGGCCCTAACTCTAGCACTCTTAAAACCCGCACCCTTAAAACCCGCACCCTTAAAACCCGCACCCTTAAAACCCGCACCCTTAAAACCCTCACCCTTAAAACCCGCACCCTTAAAACACGCACCCTTAAAACCCGCACCCTTAAAACCCGCACCCTTAAAACCCGCACCCTTAAAACATGCACCCTTAAAACCCGCACCCTTAAAACCCGCACCCTTAAGACCCGCACCCTTAAAACCCGCACCCATCTCTTACTCTCACATTCTAACCCGAACACAAGCACTCTTTACTCTAAGGGCCATGTCACACAGGAAAATTTTCAGGCAATCGCGTCCAACCAAATTCCACATAGAAAAACAGGGAATTCTTTTATTTTCACCAAACTGTCTTAAGAAGAAAAATGTCTTTATTGCACTTGAAGAATTTCTTTTCGGCTGCAGCGCTGTTACTTGCCCACAAATTGCTTGTTAAAATTGCATTGTGTAACAAGGCCATAACTCTAGCACTCTTAAAACCCGCACCCTTAAAACCCGCACCCTTAAAACCCGCACCCTAACTCAAACCCTTAACTCTAACAACTAATTTGAACACCCCTAACTCGCTTACTCTATTTTTCCATCAACTCCAGGAGAGATCAACCTCCGGCTCCTGGCTGTTCAAGACCTTGAGGCCTTACAAGATGATATCCTGGACAGAACTGAAAGGCCTAGTGAGATAGAGAGAATATGAAATCATGCTGTAGGATGCGGGCTTAGATCAGCACAACAGACCTATCGTGTTTTGTAGACGAGTAAGTCTAACACTCTCTCTATCTATCTCTGTCTCTCTATCTCTTACTCTCACATTCTAACCCGAACACAAGCACTCTCACTCTAAGGGCCATGTCTCACAGGACAATTTTCAGGCAATCGGGTCCAACCAAATTCCACATAGAAAAACATGGAATTTTGTATTTTCACCAAATTGTCTTAAGAAGAAAAATGTCTTTATTGCACTTGAAGAATTTCTTTTCGGCTGCAGCGCTGTTACTTGCCCACAAATTGCTTGTTAAGATTGCATTGTGTAACAAGGCCCTAACTCTAGCACTCTTAAAACCCGCACTCTTAAAACCCGCACCCTTAAAACCCGCACCCTTAAAACCCGCACCCTTCAAACCCGCACCCTTAAAACCCGCACCCTTAAAACCCGCACCCTTAAAACCCGCACCCTTAAAACCCGCTCCCTTAAAACCCGCACCCTTAAAACCCGCACCCTTAAAACCCGCACCCTTAAAACCCGCACCCTTAAAACCCGCACCCTTAAAACCCGCACCCTTAAAACCCGCACCCTTAAAACCCGCACCCTTAAAACCCGCACCCTTAAAACCCCCACCCTTAAAACCCGCACCCTTAAAACCTGCAATCGGGTCCAACCAAATTCCACATAGAAAAACATGGAATTTTGTATTTTCACCAAATTGTCTTAAGAAGAAAAATGTCTGTACTGCACTTTAAGAATTTCTTTTCGGTTGCAGCGCTGTTACTTGCCCACAAATTGCTTGTTAAAATTGCATTGTGTAACAAGGCCCTAACTCTAGCACTCTTAAAACCCGCACTCTTAAAACCCGCACTCTTAAAACCTGCACCCTTAAAACCCGCACCCTTCAAACCCGCACCCTTTAAACCCGCACCCTTCAAACCCGCACCCTTCGAACCCGCACCCTTAAAACCCGCACCCTTAAAACCCGCACCCTTAAAACCCCGCACCCTTAAAACCCCGCACCCTTAAAACCCGCAATCGGGTCCAACCAAATTCCACATAGAAAAACATGGAATTTTGTATTTTCACCAAATTGTCTTAAGAAGAAAAATGTCTTTATTGCACTTGAAGAATTTCTTTTCGGCTGCAGCGCTGTTACTTGCCCACAAATTGCTTGTTAAAATTGCATTGTGTAACAAGGCCCTAACTCTAGCACTCTTAAAACCCGCACTCTTAAAACCCGCACCCTTAAAACCCGCACCCTTAAAACCCGCACCCTTAAAACCCGCACCCTTAAAACCCGCACCCTTAAAACCCGCACCCTTAAAACATGCACCCTTAAAACCCGCACCCTTAAAACCCGCACCCTTAAAACCCGCACCCTTAAAACCCGCACCCTTAAAACCCGCACCCTTAAAACCCGCACCCATCTCTTACTCTCACATTCTAACCCGAACACAAGCACTCTCACTCTAAGGGCCATGTCTCACAGGACAATTTTCAGGCAATCGGGTCCAACCAAATTCCACATAGAAAAACATGGAATTTTGTATTTTCACCAAATTGTCTTAAGAAGAAAAATGTCTTTACTGCACTGTAAGAATTTCTTTTCGGCTGCAGCGCTGTTACTTGCCCACAAATTGCTTGTTAAAATTGCATTGTGTAACAAGGCCCTAACTCTAGCACTCTTAAAACCCGCACCCTTAAAACCCGCACCCTTAAAACCCGCACCCTTAAAACCCGCACCCTTAAAACCCGCACCCTTAAAACCCGCACCCTTAAAACCCGCACCCTTAAAACTTGCACCCTTAAAACCCGCACCCATCTCTTACTCTCACATTCTAACCCGAACACAAGCACTCTCACTCTAAGGGCCATGTCTCACAGGACAATTTTCAGGCAATCGGGTCCAACCAAATTCCACATAGAAAAACATGGAATTTTGTATTTTCACCAAATTGTCTTAAGAAGAAAAATGTCTTTACTGCACTTTAAGAATTTCTTTTCGGCTGCAGCGCTGTTACTTGCCCACAAATTGCTTGTTAAAATTGCATTGTGTAACAAGGCCCTAACTCTAGCACTCTTAAAACCCGCACCCTTAAAACCCGCACCCTTAAAACCCGCACCCTTAAAACCCGCACCCTTAAGACCCGCACCCTTAAAACCCGCACCCATCTCTTACTCTCACATTCTAACCCGAACACAAGCACTCTTTACTCTAAGGGCCATGTCACACAGGAAAATTTTCAGGCAATCGCGTCCAACCAAATTCCACATAGAAAAACAGGGAATTCTTTTATTTTCACCAAACTGTCTTAAGAAGAAAAATGTCTTTATTGCACTTGAAGAATTTCTTTTCGGCTGCAGCGCTGTTACTTGCCCACAAATTGCTTGTTAAAATTGCATTGTGTAACAAGGCCATAACTCTAGCACTCTTAAAACCCGCACCCTTAAAACCCGCACCCTTAAAACCCGCACCCTAACTCAAACCCTTAACTCTAACAACTAATTTGAACACCCCTAACTCGCTTACTCTATTTTTCCATCAACTCCAGGAGAGATCAACCTCCGGCTCCTGGCTGTTCAAGACCTTGAGGCCTTACAAGATTATATCCTGGACAGAACTGAAAGGCCTAGTGAGATAGAGAGAATATGAAATCATGCTGTAGGATGCGGGCTTAGATCAGCACAACAGACCTATCGTGTTTTGTAGACGAGTAAGTCTAACACTCTCTCTATCTATCTCTGTCTCTCTATCTCTTACTCTCACATTCTAACCCGAACACAAGCACTCTCACTCTAAGGGCCATGTCACACATGACAATTTTCAGGCAATCGGGTCCAACCAAATTCCACATAGAAAAACATGGAATTTTGTATTTTCACCAAATTGTCTTAAGAAGAAAAATATCTTTATTGCACTTGAAGAATTTCTTTTCGGCTGCAGCGCTGTTACTTGCTCACAAATTGCTTGTTAAAATTGCATTTTGTAACAAGGCCCTAACTCTAGCACTCTTAAAACCCGCACTCTTAAAACCCGCACTCTTAAAACCCGCACCCTTAAAACCCGCACCCTTAAGACCCGCACCCTTAAAACCCGCACCCATCTCTTACTCTCACATTCTAACCCGAACACAAGCACTCTTTACTCTAAGGGCCATGTCACACAGGAAAATTTTCAGGCAATCGCGTCCAACCAAATTCCACATAGAAAAACAGGGAATTCTTTTATTTTCACCAAACTGTCTTAAGAAGAAAAATGTCTTTATTGCACTTGAAGAATTTCTTTTCGGCTGCAGCGCTGTTACTTGCCCACAAATTGCTTGTTAAAATTGCATTGTGTAACAAGGCCATAACTCTAGCACTCTTAAAACCCGCACCCTTAAAACCCGCACCCTTCAAACCCGCACCCTTAAAACCCGCACCCTTAAAACCCGCACCCTTCAAACCCGCACCCTTAAAACCCGCACCCTTCAAACCCGCACCCTTCAAACCCGCACCCTTAAAACCCGCACCCATCTCTTACTCTCACATTCTAACCCGAACACAAGCACTCTCACTCTAAGGGCCATGTCTCACAGGACAATTTTCAGGCAATCGGGTACAACCAAATTCCACATAGAAAAACATGGAATTTTGTATTTTCACCAAATTTTCTTAAGAAGAAAAATGTCTTTACTGCACTTTAAGAATTTCTTTTCGGCTGCAGCGCTGTTACTTGCCCACAAATTGCTTGTTAAAATTGCATTGTGTAACAAGGCCCTAACTCTAGCACTCTTAAAACCCGCACCCTTAAAACCCGCACCCTTAAAACCCGCACCCTTAAAACCCGCACCCTTAAAACCCGCACCCTTAAAACCCGCACCCTTCAAACCCGCACCCTTCAAACCCGCACCCTTCAAACCCGCACCCTTCAAACCCGCACCCTTCAAACCCGCACCCTTCAAACCCGCACCCTTCAAACCCGCACCCTTCAAACCCGCACCCATCTCTTACTCTCACATTCTAACCCGAACACAAGCACTCTCACTCTAAGGGCCATGTCTCACAGGAAAATTTTCAGGCAATCGCGTCCAACCAAATTCCACATAGAAAAACAGGGAATTCTTTTATTTTCACCAAACTGTCTTAAGAAGAAAAATGTCTTTATTGCACTTGAAGAATTTCTTTTCGGCTGCAGCGCTGTTACTTGCCCACAAATTGCTTGTTAAAATTGCATTGTGTAACAAGGCCCTAACTCTAGCACTCTTAAAACCCGCACCCTTAAAACCCGCACCCTTAAAACCCGCACCCTTAAAACCCGCACCCTTCAAACCCGCACCCTTCAAACCCGCACCCTTAAAACCCGCACCCTTAAAACCCGCACCCTTAAAACCCGCACCCTTAAAACCCGCACCCTTAAAACCCGCACCCTTAAAACCCGCACCCTTAAAACCCGCACCCTTAAAACATGCACCCTTAAAACCCGCAACCTTAAAACCCGCACCCTTAAAAACCCGCACCCTTAAAACCCGCACCCTTAAAACCAGCACCCTTAAAACCCGCACCCTTAAAACCCGCACCCTTAAAACCCGCACCCTTAAAACCCGCACCCTTCAAACCCGCACCCTTCAAACATGCACCCTTAAAACCCGCACCCTTAAAACCCGCACCCTTAAAACCCGCACCCTTAAAACCCGCACCCTTAAAACCTGCACCCATCTCTTACTCTCACATTCTAACCCGAACACAAGCACTCTCACTCTCAGGGCCATGTCTCACAGGACAATTTTCAGGCAATCGGGTCCAACCAAATTCCACATAGAAAAACATGGAATTTTGTATTTTCACCAAATTGTCTTAAGAAGAAAAATGTCTTTACTGCACTTTAAGAATTTCTTTTCGGCTGCAGCGCTGTTACTTGCCCACAAATTGCTTGTTAAAATTGCATTGTGTAACAAGGCCCTAACTCTAGCACTCTTAAAACCCGCACCCTTAAAACCCGCACCCTTAAAACCCGCACCCTTAAAACCCGCACCCTTAAAACCCGCACCCTTAAAACCCGCACCCTTAAAACCTGCACCCTTAAAACCCGCACCCATCTCTTACTCTCACATTCTAACCCGAACACAAGCACTCTTACTCTAAGGGCCATGTCACACAGGAAAATTTTCAGGCAATCGGGTCCAACCAAATTCCACATAGAAAAACAGGGAATTCTTTTATTTTCACCAAACTGTCTTAAGAAGAAAAATGTCTTTACTGCACTTTAAGAATTTCTTTTCGGCTGCAGCGCTGTTACTTGCCAACAAATTGCTTGTTAAAATTGCATTGTGTAACAAGGCCCTAACTCTAGCACTCTTAAAAACCCGCACCCTTAAAACCCGCACCCTTAAAACCCGCACCCTTAAAACCCGCACCCTTAAAACCCGCACCCTTAAAACCCGCACCCTTAAAACCCGCACCCTTAAAACCCGCACCCATCTCTTACTCTCACATTCTAACCCGAACACAAGCACTCTCACTCTAAGGGCCATGTCTCACAGGACAATTTTCAGGCAATCGGGTCCAACCAAATTCCACATAGAAAAACATTGAATTTTGTATTTTCACCAAATTGTCTTAAGAAGAAAAATGTCTTTATTGCACTTGAAGAATTTCTTTTCGGCTGCAGCGCTGTTACTTGCCCACAAATTGCTTGTTAAAATTGCATTGTGTAACAAGGCCCTAACTCTAGCACTCTTAAAACCCGCACTCTTAAAACCCGCACCCTTCAAACCCGCACCCTTAAAACCCGCACCCTTCAAACCCGCACCCTTAAAACCCGCACCCTTAAAACCAGCACCCTTAAAACCCGCACCCTTAAAACCCGCACCCTTCAAACCCGCACCCTTAAAACCCCCACCCTTAAAACCCGCACCCTTAAAACCTGCAATCGGGTCCAACCAAATTCCACATAGAAAAACATGGAATTTTGTATTTTCACCAAATTGTCTTAAGAAGAAAAATGTCTTTACTGCACTTTAAGAATTTCTTTTCGGCTGCAGCGCTGTTACTTGCCCACAAATTGCTTATTAAAATTGCATTGTGTAACAAGGCCCTAACTCTAGCACTCTTAAAACCCGCACCCTCAAAACCCGCACCCTTAAAACCCGCACCCTTAAAACCCGCACCCTTAAAACCCGCACCCTTAAAACCCGCACCCTTAAAACCCACACCCTTAAAACCTGCACCCATCTCTTACTCTCACATTCTAACCCGAACACAAGGACTCTTACTCTAAGGGCCATGTCACACAGGAAAATTTTCAGGCAATCGGGTCCAACCAAATTCCACATAGAAAAACAGGGAATTCTTTTATTTTCACCAAACTGTCTTAAGAAGAAAAATGTCTTTACTGCACTTTAAGAATTTCTTTTCGGCTGCAGCGCTGTTACTTGCCCACAAATTGCTTGTTAAAATTGCATTGTGTAACAAGGCCCTAACTCTAGCACTCTTAAAACCCGCACTCTTAAAACCCGCACCCTTAAAACCCGCACCCTTAAAACCCGCACCCTTAAGACCCGCACCCTTAAGACCCGCACCCATCTCTTACTCTCACATTCTAACCCGAACGCAAGCACTCTTACTCTAAGGGCCATGTCACACAGGAAAATTTTCAGGCAATCGGGTCCAACCAAATTCCACATAGAAAAACAGGGAATTCTTTTATTTTCACCAAACTGTCTTAAGAAGAAAAATGTCTTTACTGCACTTTAAGAATTTCTTTTCGGCTGCAGCGCTGTTACTTTCCCACAAATTGCTTGTTAAAATTGCATTGTGTAACAAGGCCCTAACTCTAGCACTCTTAAAACCCGCACTCTTAAAACCCGCACCCTTAAAACCCGCACCCTTAAAACCCGCACCCTTAAAACCCGCACCCTTAAAACCCGCACCCTTAAAACATGCACCCTTAAAACCCGCACCCTTAAAACCCGCACCCTTAAAACCCGCACCCTTAAAACCCGCACCCTTAAAACCCGCACCCTTAAAACCCGCACCCTTAAAACCCGCACCCTTAAAACCCGCACCCTTAAAACCCGCACCCTTAAAACCCGCACCCTTAAAACCCGCACCCTTAAAACCCGCACCCTTAAAACCCGCACCCTTAAAACCCGCACCCTTAAAACCTGCACCCATCTCTTACTCTCACATTCTAACCCGAACACAAGCACTCTCACTCTAAGGGCCATGTCTCACAGGACAATTTTCAGGCAATCGGGTCCAACCAAATTCCACATAGAAAAACAGGGAATTTTGTATTTTCACCAAATTGTCTTAAGAAGAAAAATGTCTTTATTGCACTTGAAGAATTTCTTTTCGGCTGCAGCGCTGTTACTTGCCCACAAATTGCTTGTTAAAATTGCATTGTGTAACAAGGCCATAACTCTAGCACTCTTAAAACCCGCACCCTTAAAACCCGCACCCTTAAAACCCGCACCCTTAAAACCCGCACCCTTAAAACCCGCACCCTTAAAACCCGCACCCTTAAAACCCGCACCCTTAAAACCCGCACCCATCTCTTACTCTCACATTCTAACCCGAACACAAGCACTCTCACTCTAAGGGCCATGTCTCACAGGACAATTTTCAGGCAATCGGGTCCAACCAAATTCCACATAGAAAAACATTGAATTTTGTATTTTCACCAAATTGTCTTAAGAAGAAAAATGTCTTTATTGCACTTGAAGAATTTCTTTTCGGCTGCAGCGCTGTTACTTGCCCACAAATTGCTTGTTAAAATTGCATTGTGTAACAAGGCCCTAACTCTAGCACTCTTAAAACCCGCACTCTTAAAACCCGCACCCTTCAAACCCGCACCCTTAAAACCCGCACCCTTAAAACCCGCACCCTTAAAACCCGCACCCTTAAAACCAGCACCCTTAAAACCCGCACCCTTAAAACCCGCACCCTTCAAACCCGCACCCTTAAAACCCCCACCCTTAAAACCCGCACCCTTAAAACCTGCAATCGGGTCCAACCAAATTCCACATAGAAAAACATGGAATTTTGTATTTTCACCAAATTGTCTTAAGAAGAAAAATGTCTTTACTGCACTTTAAGAATTTCTTTTCGGCTGCAGCGCTGTTACTTGCCCACAAATTGCTTATTAAAATTGCATTGTGTAACAAGGCCCTAACTCTAGCACTCTTAAAACCCGCACCCTTAAAACCCGCACCCTTAAAACCCGCACCCTTAAAACCCGCACCCTTAAAACCCGCACCCTTAAAACCCGCACCCTTAAAACCCGTACCCTTAAAACCCACACCCTTAAAACCTGCACCCATCTCTTACTCTCACATTCTAACCCGAACACAAGGACTCTTACTCTAAGGGCCATGTCACACAGGAAAATTTTCAGGCAATCGGGTCCAACCAAATTCCACATAGAAAAACAGGGAATTCTTTTATTTTCACCAAACTGTCTTAAGAAGAAAAATGTCTTTACTGCACTTTAAGAATTTCTTTTCGGCTGCAGCGCTGTTACTTGCCCACAAATTGCTTGTTAAAATTGCATTTTGTAACAAGGCCCTAACTCTAGCACTCTTAAAACCCGCACTCTTAAAACCCGCACCCTTAAAACCCGCACCCTTAAAACCCGCACCCTTAAGACCCGCACCCTTAAGACCCGCACCCATCTCTTACTCTCACATTCTAACCCGAACGCAAGCACTCTTACTCTAAGGGCCATGTCACACAGGAAAATTTTCAGGCAATCGGGTCCAACCAAATTCCACATAGAAAAACAGGGAATTCTTTTATTTTCACCAAACTGTCTTAAGAAGAAAAATGTCTTTACTGCACTTTAAGAATTTCTTTTCGGCTGCAGCGCTGTTACTTGCCCACAAATTGCTTGTTAAAATTGCATTGTGTAACAAGGCCCTAACTCTAGCACTCTTAAAACCCGCACTCTTAAAACCCGCACCCTTAAAACCCGCACCCTTAAAACCCGCACCCTTAAAACCCGCACCCTTAAAACCCGCACCCTTAAAACATGCACCCTTAAAACCCGCACCCTTAAAACCCGCACCCTTAAAACCCGCACCCTTAAAACCCGCACCCTTAAAACCCGCACCCTTAAAACCCGCACCCTTAAAACCCGCACCCTTAAAATCCGCACCCTTAAAACCCGCACCCTTAAAACCCGCACCCTTAAAACCCGCACCCTTAAAACCTGCACCCATCTCTTACTCTCACATTCTAACCCGAACACAAGCACTCTCACTCTAAGGGCCATGTCTCACAGGACAATTTTCAGGCAATCGGGTCCAACCAAATTCCACATAGAAAAACATGGAATTTTGTATTTTCACCAAATTGTCTTAAGAAGAAAAATGTCTTTATTGCACTTGAAGAATTTCTTTTCGGCTGCAGCGCTGTTACTTGCCCACAAATTGCTTGTTAAAATTGCATTGTGTAACAAGGCCATAACTCTAGCACTCTTAAAACCCGCACCCTTAAAACCCGCACCCTTAAAACCCGCACCCTTAAAACCCGCACCCTTAAAACCCGCACCCTTAAAACCCGCACCCTAACTCAAACCCTTAACTCTAACAACTAATTTGAACACCCCTAACTCGCTTACTCTATTTTTCCATCAACTCCAGGAGAGATCAACCTCCGGCTCCTGGCTGTTCAAGACCTTGAGGCCTTACAAGATTATATCCTGGACAGAACTGAAAGGCCTAGTGAGATAGAGAGAATATGAAATCATGCTGTAGGATGCGGGCTTAGATCAGCACAACAGACCTATCGTGTTTTGTAGACGAGTAAGTCTAACACTCTCTCTATCTATCTCTGTCTCTCTATCTCTTACTCTTACATTCTAACCCGAACACAAGCACTCTCACTCTAAGGGCCATGTCACACATGACAATTTTCAGGCAATCGGGTCCAACCAAATTCCACATAGAAAAACATGGAATTTTGTATTTTCACCAAATTGTCTTAAGAAGAAAAATGTCTTTATTGCACTTGAAGAATTTCTTTTCGGCTGCAGCGCTGTTACTTGCCCACAAATTGCTTGTTAAAATTGCATTGTGTAACAAGGCCCTAACTCTAGCACTCTTAAAACCCGCACTCTTAAAACCCGCACTCTTAAAACCCGCACCCTTAAAACCCGCACCCTTAAAACCCGCACCCTTAAAACCCGCACCCTTAAAACCCGCACCCTTAAAACCCGCACCCTTAAAACCCGCACCCATCTCTTACTCTCACATTCTAACCCGAACACAAGCACTCTCACTCTAAGGGCCATGTCTCACAGGACAATTTTCAGGCAATCGGGTCCAACCAAATTCCACATAGAAAAACATGGAATTTTGTATTTTCACCAAATTGTCTTAAGAAGAAAAATTTCTTTATTGCACTTGAAGAATTTCTTTTCGGCTGCAGCGCTGTTACTTGCCCACAAATTGCTTGTTAAAATTGCATTGTGTAACAAGGCCCTAACTCTAGCACTCTTAAAACCCGCACACTCAAAACCCGCACCCTTAAAACCCGCACCCTTAAAACCCGCACCCTTAAAACCCGCACCCTTAAAACCCGCACCCTTAAAACCCGCACCCTTAAAACCCGCACCCTTAAAACATGCACCCTTAAAACCCGCACCCTTAAAACCCGCACCCTTAAAACACGCACCCTTAAAACCCGCACCCTTAAAACCCGCACCCTTAAAACCCGCACCCTTAAAACCCGCACCCTTAAAACACGCACCCTTAAAACACGCACCCTTAAAACCCGCACCCTTAAAACCCGCACCCATCTCTTACTCTCACATTCTAACCCGAACACAAGCACTCTTACTCTAAGGGCCATGTCACACAGGAAAATTTTCAGGCAATCGGGTCCAACCAAATTCCACATAGAAAAACAGGGAATTCTTTTATTTTCACCAAACTGTCTTAAGAAGAAAAATGTCTTTACTGCACTTTAAGAATTTCTTTTCGGCTGCAGCGCTGTTACTTGCCCACAAATTGCTTGTTAAAATTGCATTGTGTAACAAGGCCCTAACTCCAGCACTCTTAAAACCCGCACCCTTAAAACCCGCACCCTTAAAACCCGCACCCTTAAAACCCGCACCCTTAAAACCCGCACCCTTAAAACCCGCACCCTTAAAACCCGCACCCTTAAAACCCGCACCCTTAAAACCCGCACCCTTAAAACCCGCACCCTTAAAACCCGCACCCTTAAAACCCGCACCCTTAAAACCCGCACCCTTAAAACCCGCACCCTTAAAACCCGCACCCTTAAAACCCGCACCCTTAAAACCCGCACCCTTAAAACATGCACCCTTAAAACCCGCACCCTTAAAACCCGCACCCTTAAAACCCCCACCCTTAAAACCCCCACCCTTAAAACCCCCACCCTTAAAACCCGCACCCTTAAAACCCGCACCCTTAAAACCCGCAATCGGGTCCAACCAAATTCCACATAGAAAAACATGGAATTTTGTATTTTCACCAAATTGTCTTAAGAAGAAAAATGTCTTTACTGCACTTTAGGAATTTCTTTTCGGCTGCAGCGCTGTTACTTGCCCACAAATTGCTTGTTAAAATTGCATTGTGTAACAAGGCCCTAACTCTAGCACTCTTAAAACCCGCACCCTTAAAACCCGCACCCTTAAAACCCGCACCCTTAAAACCCGCACCCTTAAAACCCGCACCCTTAAAACCCGCACCCTTAAAACACGCACCCTTAAAACCCGCACCCTTAAAACACGCACCCTTAAAACACGCACCCTTAAAACCCGCACCCTTAAAACCCGCACCCATCTCTTACTCTCACATTCTAACCCGAACACAAGCACTCTTACTCTAAGGGCCATGTCACACAGGAAAATTTTCAGGCAATCGGGTCCAACCAAATTCCACATAGAAAAACATGGAATTTTGTATTTTCACCAAATTGTCTTAAGAAGAAAAATGTCTTTATTGCACTTGAAGAATTTCTTTTCGGCTGCAGCGCTGTTACTTGCCCACAAATTGCTTGTTAAAATTGCATTGTGTAACAAGGCCATAACTCTAGCACTCTTAAAACCCGCACCCTTAAAACCCGCACCCTTAAAACCCGCACCCTTAAAACCCGCACCCTTAAAACCCGCACCCTTAAAACCCGCACCCTAACTCAAACCCTTAACTCTAACAACTAATTTGAACACCCCTAACTCGCTTACTCTATTTTTCCATCAACTCCAGGAGAGATCAACCTCCGGCTCCTGGCTGTTCAAGACCTTGAGGCCTTACAAGATTATATCCTGGACAGAACTGAAAGGCCTAGTGAGATAGAGAGAATATGAAATCATGCTGTAGGATGCGGGCTTAGATCAGCACAACAGACCTATCGTGTTTTGTAGACGAGTAAGTCTAACACTCTCTCTATCTATCTCTGTCTCTCTATCTCTTACTCTTACATTCTAACCCGAACACAAGCACTCTCACTCTAAGGGCCATGTCACACATGACAATTTTCAGGCAATCGGGTCCAACCAAATTCCACATAGAAAAACATGGAATTTTGTATTTTCACCAAATTGTCTTAAGAAGAAAAATGTCTTTATTGCACTTGAAGAATTTCTTTTCGGCTGCAGCGCTGTTACTTGCCCACAAATTGCTTGTTAAAATTGCATTGTGTAACAAGGCCCTAACTCTAGCACTCTTAAAACCCGCACTCTTAAAACCCGCACTCTTAAAACCCGCACCCTTAAAACCCGCACCCTTAAAACCCGCACCCTTAAAACCCGCACCCTTAAAACCCGCACCCTTAAAACCCGCACCCTTAAAACCCGCACCCATCTCTTACTCTCACATTCTAACCCGAACACAAGCACTCTCACTCTAAGGGCCATGTCTCACAGGACAATTTTCAGGCAATCGGGTCCAACCAAATTCCACATAGAAAAACATGGAATTTTGTATTTTCACCAAATTGTCTTAAGAAGAAAAATGTCTTTATTGCACTTGAAGAATTTCTTTTCGGCTGCAGCGCTGTTACTTGCCCACAAATTGCTTGTTAAAATTGCATTGTGTAACAAGGCCCTAACTCTAGCACTCTTAAAACCCGCACACTCAAAACCCGCACCCTTAAAACCCGCACCCTTAAAACCCGCACCCTTAAAACCCGCACCCTTAAAACCCGCACCCTTAAAACCCGCACCCTTAAAACATGCACCCTTAAAACCCGCACCCTTAAAACCCGCACCCTTAAAACACGCACCCTTAAAACCCGCACCCTTAAAACCCGCACCCTTAAAACACACACCCTTAAAACCCGCACCCTTAAAACCCGCACCCATCTCTTACTCTCACATTCTAACCCGAACACAAGCACTCTTACTCTAAGGGCCATGTCACACAGGAAAATTTTCAGGCAATCGGGTCCAACCAAATTCCACATAGAAAAACAGGGAATTCTTTTATTTTCACCAAACTGTCTTAAGAAGAAAAATGTCTTTACTGCACTTTAAGAATTTCTTTTCGGCTGCAGCGCTGTTACTTGCCCACAAATTGCTTGTTAAAATTGCATTGTGTAACAAGGCCCTAACTCCAGCACTCTTAAAACCCGCACCCTTAAAACCCGCACCCTTAAAACCCGCACCCTTAAAACCCGCACCCTTAAAACCCGCACCCTTAAAACCCGCACCCTTAAAACCCGCACCCTTAAAACCCGCACCCTTAAAACCCGCACCCTTAAAACCCGCACCCTTAAAACCCGCACCCTTAAAACCCGCACCCTTAAAACCCGCACCCTTAAAACATGCACCCTTAAAACCCGCACCCTTAAAACCCGCACCCTTAAAACCCCCACCCTTAAAACCCCCACCCTTAAAACCCCCACCCTTAAAACCCGCACGCTTAAAACCCGCACCCTTAAAACCCGCAATCGGGTCCAACCAAATTCCACATAGAAAAACATGGAATTTTGTATTTTCACCAAATTGTCTTAAGAAGAAAAATGCCTTTACTGCACTTTAAGAATTTCTTTTCGGCTGCAGCGCTGTTACTTGCCCACAAATTGCTTGTTAAAATTGCATTGTGTAACAAGGCCCTAACTCTAGCACTCTTAAAACCCGCACCCTTAAAACCCGCACCCTTAAAACCCGCACCCTTAAAACCCGCACCCTTAAAACCCGCACCCTTAAAACCCGCACCCTTAAAACACGCACCCTTAAAACCCGCACCCTTAAAACACGCACCCTTAAAACACGCACCCTTAAAACCCGCACCCTTAAAACCCGCACCCATCTCTTACTCTCACATTCTAACCCGAACACAAGCACTCTTACTCTAAGGGCCATGTCACACAGGAAAATTTTCAGGCAATCGGGTCCAACCAAATTCCACATAGAAAAACAGGGAATTCTTTTATTTTCACCAAACTGTCTTAAGAAGAAAAATGTCTTTACTGCACTTTAAGAATTTCTTTTCGGCTGCAGCGCTGTTACTTGCCCACAAATTGCTTGTTAAAATTGCATTGTGTAACAAGGCCCTAACTCCAGCACTCTTAAAACCCGCACCCTTAAAACCCGCACCCTTAAAACCCGCACCCTTAAAACCCGCACCCTTAAAACCCGCACCCTTAAAACCCGCACCCTTAAAACCCGCACCCTTAAAACCCGCACCCTTAAAACCCGCACCCTTAAAACCCGCACCCTTAAAACCCGCACCCTTAAAACCCGCACCCTTAAAACATGCACCCTTAAAACCCGCACCCTTAAAACCCGCACCCTTAAAACCCGCACCCTTAAAACCCGCACCCTTAAAACCCGCACCCTTAAAACCCGCACCCTTAAAACCCGCACCCTTAAAACCCGCACCCTTAAAACCCGCACCCTTAAAACCCGCACCCTTAAAACCCGCACCCTTAAAACCCGCACCCTTAAAACCCGCACCCTTAAAACCCGCACCCTTAAAACATGCACCCTTAAAACCCGCATCCTTAAAACCCCCACCCTTAAAACCCCCACCCTTAAAACCCCCACCCTTAAAACCCCCACCCTTAAAACCCCCACCCTTAAAACCCGCACCCATCTCTTACTCTCACATTCTAACCCGAACACAAGCACTCTTACTCTAAGGGCCATGTCACACAGGAAAATTTTCAGGCAATCGGGTCCAACCAAATTCCACATAGAAAAACAGGGAATTATTTTATTTTCACCAAACTGTCTTAAGAAGAAAAATGTCTTTACTGCACTTTAAGAATTTCTTTTCGGTTGCAGCGCTGTTACTTGCCCACAAATTGCTTGTTAAAATTGCATTGTGTAACAAGGCCCTAACTCTAGCACTCTTAAAACCCGCACCCTTAAAACCCGCACCCTTAAAACATGCACCCTTAAAACCCGCACCCTTAAAACCTGCACCCTTAAAACCCGCACCCTTAAAACCCGCACAAATCTCTTACTCTCACATTCTAACCCGAACACAAGCACTCTCACTCTAAGGGCCATGTCTCACAGGACAATTTTCAGGCAATCGGGTCCAACCAAATTCCACATAGAAAAACATGGAATTTTGTATTTTCACCAAATTGTCTTAAGAAGGAAAATGTCTTTATTGCACTTGAAGAATTTCTTTTCGGCTGCAGCGCTGTTACTTGCCCACAAATTGCTTGTTAAAATTGCATTGTGTAACAAGGCCCTAACTCTAGCACTCTTAAAACCCGCACTCTTAAAACCCGCACCATTAAAACCCGCACCCTTAAAACCCGCACCCTTAAAACCCGCACTCTTAAAACCCGCACTCTTAAAACCCGCACCCTTAAAATCCGCACCCTTAAAACCCGCACCCTTAAAACCCGCACCCTTAAAACCCGCACCCTTAAAACCCGCACCCTTAAAACCCGCACCCTTAAAACCCGCACCCTTAAAACCCGCACCCTTAAAACCCGCACCCTTAAAACCCGCACCCTTAAAACCCGCACCCTTAAAACCCCCACCCTTAAAACCCCCACCCTTAAAACCCGCACCCTTAAAACCCGCACCCTTAAAACCCGCAGTCGGGTCCAACAAAATTCCACATAGAAAAACATGGAATTTTGTATTTTCACCAAATTGTCTTAAGAAGAAAAATGTCTTTACTGCACTTTAAGAATTTCTTTTCGGCTGCAGCGCTGTTACTTGCCCACAAATTGCTTGTTAAAATTGCATTGTGTAACAAGGCCCTAACTCTAGCACTCTTAAAACCCGCACCCTTAAAACCCGCACCCTTAAAACCCGCACCCTTAAAACCCGCACCCTTAAAACCCGCACCCTTAAAACCCGCACCCTTAAAACCCTCACCCTTAAAACATGCACCCTTAAAACCCGCACCCATCTCTTACTCTCACATTCTAACCCGAACACAAGCACTCTTACTCTAAGGGCCATGTCACACAGGAAAATTTTCAGGCAATCGGGTCCAACCAAATTCCACATAGAAAAATAGGGAATACTTTTATTTTCACCAAACTGTCTTCAGAAGAAAAATGTCTTTACTGCACTTTAAGAATTTCTTTTCGGCTGCAGCGCTGTTACTTGCCCACAGATTGCTTGTTAAAATTGCATTGTGTAACAAGGCCCTAACTCTAGCACTCTTAAAACCCGCACTCTTAAAACCCGCACTCTTAAAACCCGCACTCTTAAAACCCGCACTCTTAAAACCCGCACTCTTAAAACCTGCACCCTTAAAACCCGCACCCTTAAAACCCGCACCCTTAAAACCCGCACCCAGCTCTTACTCTCACATTCTAACCCGAACACAAGCACTCTCACTCCAAGGGCCATGTCTCACAGGACAATTTTCAGGCAATCGGGTCCAACCAAATTCCACATAGAAAAACATGGAATTTTTTTATTTTCACCAAATTGTCTTAAGAAGAAAAATGTCTTTACTGCACTTTAAGAATTTCTTTTCGGCTGCAGCGCTGTTACTTGCCCACAAATTGCTTGTTAAAATTGCATTGTGTAACAAGGCCCTAACTCTAGCACTCTTAAAACCCGCACTCTTAAAACCCGCACTCTTAAAACCCGCACCCTTAAAACCCGCACCCTTAAAACCCGCACCCTTAAAACACGCACCCTTAAAACACGCACCCTTAAAACCCGCACCCTTAAAACCCGCACCCTTAAAACAAGCACCCTTAAAACCCGCACCCTTAAAACACGCACCCTTAAAACCTGCACCCTTAAAACCCGCACCCATCTCTTACTCTCAAATTCTAACCTGAACACAAGCACTCTTACTCTAAGGGCCATGTCACACAGGAACATTTTCAGGCAATCGGGTCCAACCAAATTCCACATAGAAAAACGTGGAATTTTGTATTTTCACCAAATTGTCTTAAGAAGAAAAATGTCTTTATTGCACTTGAAGAATTTCTTTTCGGCTGCAGCGCTGTTACTTGCCCACAAATTGCTTGTTAAAATTGCATTGTGTAACAAGGCCCTAACTCTAGCACTCTTAAAACCCGCACCCTTAAAACCCGCACCCTTAAAACCCGCACCCTTAAAACCTGCACCCTTAAAACCCGCACCCTTAAAACCCGCACCCTTAAAACCCGCACCCTTAAAACCCGCACCCTTAAAACCCGCACCCTTAAAACCCGCACCCTTAAAACCTGCACCCTTAAAACCCGCACCCATCTCTTACTCTCACATTCTAACCCGAACACAAGCACTCTTACTCTAAGGGCCATGTCACACAGGAAAATTTTCAGGCAATCGGGTCCAACCAAATTCCACATAGAAAAACGTGGAATTTTGTATTTTCACCAAATTGTCTTAAGAAGAAAAATGTCTTTGTTGCACTTGAAGAATTTCTTTTCGGCTGCAGCGCTGTTACTTGCCCACAAATTGCTTGTTAAAATTGCATTGTGTAACAAGGCCCTAACTCTAGCACTCTTAAAACCCGCACCCTTAAAACCCGCACCCTTAAAACCCGCACCCTTAAAACCTGCACCCTTAAAACCCGCACCCTTAAAACCCGCACCCTTAAAACCCGCACCCTTAAAACACGCACCCTTAAAACACGCACCCTTAAAACACGCACCCTTAAAACCCGCACCCTTAAAACACGCACCCTTAAAACCCGCACCCTTAAAACCCGCACCCTTAAAACCCGCACCCTTAAAACCTGCACCCTTAAAACCCGCACCCATCTCTTACTCTCACATTCTAACCCGAACACAAGCACTCTTACTCTAAGGGCCATGTCACACAGGAAAATTTTCAGGCAATCGGGTCCAACCAAATTCCACATAGAAAAACAGGGAATTCTTTTATTTTCACCAAACTGTCTTAAGAAGAAAAATGTCTTTACTGCACTTTAAGAATTTCTTTTCGGCTGCAGCGCTGTTACTTGCCCACAAATTGCTTGTTAAAATTGCATTGTGTAACAAGGCCCTAACTCTAGCACTCTTAAAACCCGCACCCTTAAAACCCGCACCCTTAAAACCCGCACCCTTAAAACCCGCACCCTTAAAACCCGCACCCTTAAAACCCGCACCCTTAAAACCCGCACGCTTAAAACCCGCACCCTTAAAACCCGCACCCTTAAAACCCGCACCCTTAAAACCCGCACCCTTAAAACATGCACCCTTAAAACATGCACCCTTAAAACCCGCACCCTTAAAACCCGCACCCTTAAAACCCGCACCCTTAAAACCCGCACCCTTAAAACCCGCACCCTTAAAACCCGCACCCTTAAAACCCGCACCCTTAAAACCCGCACCCTTAAAACCCGCACCCTTAAAACATGCACCCTTAAAACCCGCACCCTTAAAACCCCCACCCTTAAAACCCCCACCCTTAAAACCCCCACCCTTAAAACCCCCACCCTTAAAACCCCCACCCTTAAAACCCGCACCCATCTCTTACTCTCACATTCTAACCCGAACACAAGCACTCTTACTCTAAGGGCCATGTCACACAGGAAAATTTTCAGGCAATCGGGTCCAACCAAATTCCACATAGAAAAACAGGGAATTATTTTATTTTCACCAAACTGTCTTAAGAAGAAAAATGTCTTTACTGCACTTTAAGAATTTCTTTTCGGCTGCAGCGCTGTTACTTGCCCACAAATTGCTTGTTAAAATTGCATTGTGTAACAAGGCCCTAACTCTAGCACTCTTAAAACCCGCACCCTTAAAACCCACACCCTTAAAACATGCACCCTTAAAACCCGCACCCTTAAAACCTGCACCCTTAAAACCCGCACCCTTAAAACCCGCACCCATCTCTTACTCTCACATTCTAACCCGAACACAAGCACTCTCACTCTAAGGGCCATGTCTCACAGGACAATTTTCAGGCAATCGGGTCCAACCAAATTCCACATAGAAAAACATGGAATTTTGTATTTTCACCAAATTGTCTTAAGAAGAAAAATGTCTTTATTGCACTTGAAGAATTTCTTTTCGGCTGCAGCGCTGTTACTTGCCCACAAATTGCTTGTTAAAATTGCATTGTGTAACAAGGCCCTAACTCTAGCACTCTTAAAACCCGCACTCTTAAAACCCGCACCATTAAAACCCGCACCCTTAAAACCCGCACCCTTAAAACCCGCACTCTTAAAACCCGCACTCTTAAAACCCGCACGCTTAAAATCCGCACCCTTAAAACCCGCACCCTTAAAACCCGCACCCTTAAAACCCGCACCCTTAAAACCCGCACCCTTAAAACCCGCACCCTTAAAACCCGCACCCTTAAAACCCGCACCCTTAAAACACGCACCCTTAAAACCTGCACCCTTAAAACCCGCACCCATCTCTTACTCTCAAATTCTAACCTGAACACAAGCACTCTTACTCTAAGGGCCATGTCACACAGGAACATTTTCAGGCAATCGGGTCCAACCAAATTCCACATAGAAAAACGTGGAATTTTGTATTTTCACCAAATTGTCTTAAGAAGAAAAATGTCTTTATTGCACTTGAAGAATTTCTTTTCGGCTGCAGCGCTGTTACTTGCCCACAAATTGCTTGTTAAAATTGCATTGTGTAACAAGGCCCTAACTCTAGCACTCTTAAAACCCGCACCCTTAAAACCCGCACCCTTAAAACCCGCACCCTTAAAACCTGCACCCTTAAAACCCGCACCCTTAAAACCCGCACCCTTAAAACCCGCACCCTTAAAACCCGCACCCTTAAAACCCGCACCCTTAAAACCCGCACCCTTAAAACCTGCACCCTTAAAACCCGCACCCATCTCTTACTCTCACATTCTAACCCGAACACAAGCACTCTTACTCTAAGGGCCATGTCACACAGGAAAATTTTCAGGCAATCGGGTCCAACCAAATTCCACATAGAAAAACGTGGAATTTTGTATTTTCACCAAATTGTCTTAAGAAGAAAAATGTCTTTGTTGCACTTGAAGAATTTCTTTTCGGCTGCAGCGCTGTTACTTGCCCACAAATTGCTTGTTAAAATTGCATTGTGTAACAAGGCCCTAACTCTAGCACTCTTAAAACCCGCACCCTTAAAACCCGCACCCTTAAAACCCGCACCCTTAAAACCTGCACCCTTAAAACCCGCACCCTTAAAACCCGCACCCTTAAAACCCGCACCCTTAAAACACGCACCCTTAAAACACGCACCCTTAAAACACGCACCCTTAAAACCCGCACCCTTAAAACACGCACCCTTAAAACCCGCACCCTTAAAACCCGCACCCTTAAAACCCGCACCCTTAAAACCTGCACCCTTAAAACCCGCACCCATCTCTTACTCTCACATTCTAACCCGAACACAAGCACTCTTACTCTAAGGGCCATGTCACACAGGAAAATTTTCAGGCAATCGGGTCCAACCAAATTCCACATAGAAAAACAGGGAATTCTTTTATTTTCACCAAACTGTCTTAAGAAGAAAAATGTCTTTACTGCACTTTAAGAATTTCTTTTCGGCTGCAGCGCTGTTACTTGCCCACAAATTGCTTGTTAAAATTGCATTGTGTAACAAGGCCCTAACTCTAGCACTCTTAAAACCCGCACCCTTAAAACCCGCACCCTTAAAACCCGCACCCTTAAAACCCGCACCCTTAAAACCCGCACCCTTAAAACCCGCACCCTTAAAACCCGCACGCTTAAAACCCGCACCCTTAAAACCCGCACCCTTAAAACCCGCACCCTTAAAACCCGCACCCTTAAAACATGCACCCTTAAAACATGCACCCTTAAAACCCGCACCCTTAAAACCCGCACCCTTAAAACCCGCACCCTTAAAACCCGCACCCTTAAAACCCGCACCCTTAAAACCCGCACCCTTAAAACCCGCACCCTTAAAACCCGCACCCTTAAAACCCGCACCCTTAAAACATGCACCCTTAAAACCCGCACCCTTAAAACCCCCACCCTTAAAACCCCCACCCTTAAAACCCCCACCCTTAAAACCCCCACCCTTAAAACCCCCACCCTTAAAACCCGCACCCATCTCTTACTCTCACATTCTAACCCGAACACAAGCACTCTTACTCTAAGGGCCATGTCACACAGGAAAATTTTCAGGCAATCGGGTCCAACCAAATTCCACATAGAAAAACAGGGAATTATTTTATTTTCACCAAACTGTCTTAAGAAGAAAAATGTCTTTACTGCACTTTAAGAATTTCTTTTCGGCTGCAGCGCTGTTACTTGCCCACAAATTGCTTGTTAAAATTGCATTGTGTAACAAGGCCCTAACTCTAGCACTCTTAAAACCCGCACCCTTAAAACCCACACCCTTAAAACATGCACCCTTAAAACCCGCACCCTTAAAACCTGCACCCTTAAAACCCGCACCCTTAAAACCCGCACCCATCTCTTACTCTCACATTCTAACCCGAACACAAGCACTCTCACTCTAAGGGCCATGTCTCACAGGACAATTTTCAGGCAATCGGGTCCAACCAAATTCCACATAGAAAAACATGGAATTTTGTATTTTCACCAAATTGTCTTAAGAAGAAAAATGTCTTTATTGCACTTGAAGAATTTCTTTTCGGCTGCAGCGCTGTTACTTGCCCACAAATTGCTTGTTAAAATTGCATTGTGTAACAAGGCCCTAACTCTAGCACTCTTAAAACCCGCACTCTTAAAACCCGCACCATTAAAACCCGCACCCTTAAAACCCGCACCCTTAAAACCCGCACTCTTAAAACCCGCACTCTTAAAACCCGCACGCTTAAAATCCGCACCCTTAAAACCCGCACCCTTAAAACCCGCACCCTTAAAACCCGCACCCTTAAAACCCGCACCCTTAAAACCCGCACCCTTAAAACCCGCACCCTTAAAACCCGCACCCTTAAAACCCGCACCCTTAAAACCCGCACCCTTAAAACCCGCAGTCGGGTCCAACCAAATTCCACATAGAAAAACATGGAATTTTGTATTTTCACCAAATTGTCTTAAGAAGAAAAATGTCTTTACTGCACTTTAAGAATTTCTTTTCGGCTGCAGCGCTGTTACTTGCCCACAAATTGCTTGTTAAAATTGCATTGTGTAACAAGGCCCTAACTCTAGCACTCTTAAAACCCGCACCCTTAAAACCCGCACCCTTAAAACCCGCACCCTTAAAACCCGCACCCTTAAAACCCGCACCCTTAAAACCCGCACCCTTAAAACCCTCACCCTTAAAACATGCACCCTTAAAACCCGCACCCATCTCTTACTCTCACATTCTAACCCGAACACAAGCACTCTTACTCTAAGGGCCATGTCACACAGGAAAATTTTCAGGCAATCGGGTCCAACCAAATTCCACATAGAAAAACGTGGAATTTTGTATTTTCACCAAATTGTCTTAAGAAGAAAAATGTCTTTATTGCACTTGAAGAATTTCTTTTCGGCTGCAGCGCTGTTACTTGCCCACAAATTGCTTGTTAAAATTGCATTGTGTAACAAGGCCCTAACTCTAGCACTCTTAAAACCCGCACTCTTAAAACCCGCACTCTTAAAACCCGCACCCTTAAAACCCGCACCCTTAAAACCCGCACCCTTAAAACACGCACCCTTAAAACACGCACCCTTAAAACACGCACCCTTAAAACCCGCACCCTTAAAACAAGCACCCTTAAAACCCGCACCCTTAAAACACGCACCCTTAAAACCTGCACCCTTAAAACCCGCACCCATCTCTTACTCTCAAATTCTAACCTGAACACAAGCACTCTTACTCTAAGGGCCATGTCACACAGGAAAATTTTCAGGCAATCGGGTCCAACCAAATTCCACATAGAAAAACGTGGAATTTTGTATTTTCACCAAATTGTCTTAAGAAGAAAAATGTCTTTATTGCACTTGAAGAATTTCTTTTCGGCTGCAGCGCTGTTACTTGCCCACAAATTGCTTGTTAAAATTGCATTGTGTAACAAGGCCCTAACTCTAGCACTCTTAAAACCCGCACCCTTAAAACCCGCACCCTTAAAACCCGCACCCTTAAAACCTGCACCCTTAAAACCCGCACCCTTAAAACCCGCACCCTTAAAACCCGCACCCTTAAAACCCGCACCCTTAAAACCCGCACCCTTAAAACCCGCACCCTTAAAACCTGCACCCTTAAAACCCGCACCCATCTCTTACTCTCACATTCTAACCCGAACACAAGCACTCTTACTCTAAGGGCCATGTCACACAGGAAAATTTTCAGGCAATCGGGTCCAACCAAATTCCACATAGAAAAACGTGGAATTTTGTATTTTCACCAAATTGTCTTAAGAAGAAAAATGTCTTTATTGCACTTGAAGAATTTCTTTTCGGCTGCAGCGCTGTTACTTGCCCACAAATTGCTTGTTAAAATTGCATTGTGTAACAAGGCCCTAACTCTAGCACTCTTAAAACCCGCACCCTTAAAACCCGCACCCTTAAAACCCGCACCCTTAAAACCTGCACCCTTAAAACCCGCACCCTTAAAACCCGCACCCTTAAAACCCGCACCCTTAAAACACGCACCCTTAAAACACGCACCCTTAAAACACGCACCCTTAAAACCCGCACCCTTAAAACACGCACCCTTAAAACCCGCACCCTTAAAACCCGCACCCTTAAAACCCGCACCCTTAAAACCTGCACCCTTAAAACCCGCACCCATCTCTTACTCTCACATTCTAACCCGAA
Source organism: Hippasteria phrygiana (assembly GCA_037893225.1). Lineage (NCBI taxonomy): Eukaryota > Metazoa > Echinodermata > Asteroidea > Valvatida > Goniasteridae > Hippasteria > Hippasteria phrygiana. The sequence continues at coordinate 1,936,606 of JAZGUH010000197.1, forward strand.
CACAAGCACTCTTACTCTAAGGGCCATGTCACACAGGAAAATTTTCAGGCAATCGGGTCCAACCAAATTCCACATAGAAAAACAGGGAATTCTTTTATTTTCACCAAACTGTCTTAAGAAGAAAAATGTCTTTACTGCACTTTAAGAATTTCTTTTCGGCTGCAGCGCTGTTACTTGCCCACAAATTGCTTGTTAAAATTGCATTGTGTAACAAGGCCCTAACTCTAGCACTCTTAAAACCCGCACCCTTAAAACCCGCACCCTTAAAACCCGCACCCTTAAAACCCGCACCCTTAAAACCCGCACCCTTAAAACCCGCACCCTTAAAACCCGCACGCTTAAAACCCGCACCCTTAAAACCCGCACCCTTAAAACCCGCACCCTTAAAACCCGCACCCTTAAAACATGCACCCTTAAAACATGCACCCTTAAAACCCGCACCCTTAAAACCCGCACCCTTAAAACCCGCACCCTTAAAACCCGCACCCTTAAAACCCGCACCCTTAAAACCCGCACCCTTAAAACCCGCACCCTTAAAACCCGCACCCTTAAAACCCGCACCCTTAAAACATGCACCCTTAAAACCCGCACCCTTAAAACCCCCACCCTTAAAACCCCCACCCTTAAAACCCCCACCCTTAAAACCCCCACCCTTAAAACCCCCACCCTTAAAACCCGCACCCATCTCTTACTCTCACATTCTAACCCGAACACAAGCACTCTTACTCTAAGGGCCATGTCACACAGGAAAATTTTCAGGCAATCGGGTCCAACCAAATTCCACATAGAAAAACAGGGAATTATTTTATTTTCACCAAACTGTCTTAAGAAGAAAAATGTCTTTACTGCACTTTAAGAATTTCTTTTCGGCTGCAGCGCTGTTACTTGCCCACAAATTGCTTGTTAAAATTGCATTGTGTAACAAGGCCCTAACTCTAGCACTCTTAAAACCCGCACCCTTAAAACCCACACCCTTAAAACATGCACCCTTAAAACCCGCACCCTTAAAACCTGCACCCTTAAAACCCGCACCCTTAAAACCCGCACCCATCTCTTACTCTCACATTCTAACCCGAACACAAGCACTCTCACTCTAAGGGCCATGTCTCACAGGACAATTTTCAGGCAATCGGGTCCAACCAAATTCCACATAGAAAAACATGGAATTTTGTATTTTCACCAAATTGTCTTAAGAAGAAAAATGTCTTTATTGCACTTGAAGAATTTCTTTTCGGCTGCAGCGCTGTTACTTGCCCACAAATTGCTTGTTAAAATTGCATTGTGTAACAAGGCCCTAACTCTAGCACTCTTAAAACCCGCACTCTTAAAACCCGCACCATTAAAACCCGCACCCTTAAAACCCGCACCCTTAAAACCCGCACTCTTAAAACCCGCACTCTTAAAACCCGCACGCTTAAAATCCGCACCCTTAAAACCCGCACCCTTAAAACCCGCACCCTTAAAACCCGCACCCTTAAAACCCGCACCCTTAAAACCCGCACCCTTAAAACCCGCACCCTTAAAACCCGCACCCTTAAAACCCGCACCCTTAAAACCCGCACCCTTAAAACCCGCAGTCGGGTCCAACCAAATTCCACATAGAAAAACATGGAATTTTGTATTTTCACCAAATTGTCTTAAGAAGAAAAATGTCTTTACTGCACTTTAAGAATTTCTTTTCGGCTGCAGCGCTGTTACTTGCCCACAAATTGCTTGTTAAAATTGCATTGTGTAACAAGGCCCTAACTCTAGCACTCTTAAAACCCGCACCCTTAAAACCCGCACCCTTAAAACCCGCACCCTTAAAACCCGCACCCTTAAAACCCGCACCCTTAAAACCCGCACCCTTAAAACCCTCACCCTTAAAACATGCACCCTTAAAACCCGCACCCATCTCTTACTCTCACATTCTAACCCGAACACAAGCACTCTTACTCTAAGGGCCATGTCACACAGGAAAATTTTCAGGCAATCGGGTCCAACCAAATTCCACATAGAAAAACAGGGAATACTTTTATTTTCACCAAACTGTCTTCAGAAGAAAAATGTCTTTACTGCACTTTAAGAATTTCTTTTCGGCTGCAGCGCTGTTACTTGCCCGCAGATTGCTTGTTAAAATTGCATTGTGTAACAAGGCCCTAACTCTAGCACTCTTAAAACCCGCACTCTTAAAACCCGCACTCTTAAAACCCGCACTCTTAAAACCCGCACTCTTAAAACCCGCACTCTTAAAACCCGCACCCTTAAAACCCGCACCCTTAAAACCCGCACCCTTAAAACCCGCACCCTTAAAACATGCACCCTTAAAACCCGCACCCTTAAAACCCCCACCCTTAAAACCCCCACCCTTAAAACCCCCACCCTTAAAACCCCCACCCTTAAAACCCCCACCCTTAAAACCCGCACCCATCTCTTACTCTCACATTCTAACCCGAACACAAGCACTCTTACTCTAAGGGCCATGTCACACAGGAAAATTTTCAGGCAATCGGGTCCAACCAAATTCCACATAGAAAAACAGGGAATTATTTTATTTTCACCAAACTGTCTTAAGAAGAAAAATGTCTTTACTGCACTTTAAGAATTTCTTTTCGGCTGCAGCGCTGTTACTTGCCCACAAATTGCTTGTTAAAATTGCATTGTGTAACAAGGCCCTAACTCTAGCACTCTTAAAACCCGCACCCTTAAAACCCGCACCCTTAAAACATGCACCCTTAAAACCCGCACCCTTAAAACCTGCACCCTTAAAACCCGCACCCTTAAAACCCGCACCCATCTCTTACTCTCACATTCTAACCCGAACACAAGCACTCTCACTCTAAGGGCCATGTCTCACAGGACAATTTTCAGGCAATCGGGTCCAACCAAATTCCACATAGAAAAACAGGGAATACTTTTATTTTCACCAAACTGTCTTCAGAAGAAAAATGTCTTTACTGCACTTTAAGAATTTCTTTTCGGCTGCAGCGCTGTTACTTGCCCGCAGATTGCTTGTTAAAATTGCATTGTGTAACAAGGCCCTAACTCTAGCACTCTTAAAACCCGCACTCTTAAAACCCGCACTCTTAAAACCCGCACTCTTAAAACCCGCACTCTTAAAACCCGCACCCTTAAAACCCGCACCCTTAAAACCCGCACCCTTAAAACCCGCACCCTTAAAACCCGCACCCTTAAAACCCGCACCCTTAAAACCCGCACCCTTAAAACCCGCACCCTTAAAACCCGCACCCTTAAAACCCGCACCCGTAAAACCCGCACCCTTAAAACCCGCACCCTTAAAACCCGCACCCATCTCTTACTCTCACATTCTAACCCGAACACAAGCACTCTTACTCTAAGGGCCATGTCACACAGGAAAATTTTCAGGCAATCGGGACCAACCAAATTCCACATAGAAAAACAGGGAATTATTTTATTTTCACCAAACTGTCTTAAGAAGAAAAATGTCTTTACTGCACTTTAAGAATTTCTTTTCGGCTGCAGCGCTGTTACTTGCCCACAAATTGCTTGTTAAAATTGCATTGTGTAACAAGGCCCTAACTCTAGCACTCTTAAAACCCGCACTCTTAAAACCCGCACCCTTAAAACCCGCACCCTTAAAACATGCACCCTTAAAACCCGCACCCTTAAAACCTGCACCTTAAAACCTGCACCCTTAAAACCCGCACCCTTAAAACCCGCACCCTTAAAACCCGCACCCAGCTCTTACTCTCACATTCTAACCCGAACACAAGCACTCTCACTCTAAGGGCCATGTCTCACAGGACAATTTTCAGGCAATCGGGTCCAACCAAATTCCACATAGAAAAACATGGAATTTTTTTATTTTCACCAAATTGTCTTAAGAAGAAAAATGTCTTTACTGCACTTTAAGAATTTCTTTTCGGCTGCAGCGCTGTTACTTGCCCACAAATTGCTTGTTAAAATTGCATTGTGTAACAAGGCCCTAACTCTAGCACTCTTAAAACCCGCACTCTTAAAACCCGCACTCTTAAAACCCGCACCCTTAAAACCCGCACCCTTAAAACCCGCACCCTTAAAACACGCACCCTTAAAACCCGCACCCTTAAAACCCGCACCCTTAAAACCCGCACCCTTAAAACACGCACCCTTAAAACCCGCACCCTTAAAACCCGCACCCTTAAAACCTGCACCCTTAAAACCCGCACCCATCTCTTACTCTCACATTCTAACCCGAACACAAGCACTCTTACTCTAAGGGCCATGTCACACAGGAAAATTTTCAGGCAATCGGGTCCAACCAAATTCCACATAGAAAAACATGGAATTTTGTATTTTCACCAAATTGTCTTAAGAAGAAAAATGTCTTTATTGCACTTGAAGAATTTCTTTTCGGCTGCAGCGCTGTTACTTGCCCACAAATTGCTTGTTAAAATTGCATTGTGTAACAAGGCCCTAACTCTAGCACTCTTAAAACCCGCACCCTTAAAACCCGCACCCTTAAAACCCGCACCCTTAAAACCCGCACCCTTAAAACCCGCACCCTTAAAACCCGCACCCTTAAAACCCGCACCCTTAAAACCCGCACCCTTAAAACACGCACCCTTAAAACACGCACCCTTAAAACCCGCACCCTTAAAACCCGCACCCTTAAAACCCGCACCCTTAAAACCTGCACCCTTAAAACCCGCACCCATCTCTTACTCTCACATTTTAACCCGAACACAAGCACTCTTACTCTAAGGGCCATGTCACACAGGAAAATTTTCAGGCAATCGGGTCCAACCAAATTCCACATAGAAAAACAGGGAATTCTTTTATTTTCACCAAACTGTCTTAAGAAGAAAAATGTCTTTACTGCACTTTAAGAATTTCTTTTCGGCTGCAGCGCTGTTACTTGCCCACAAATTGCTTGTTAAAATTGCATTGTGTAACAAGGCCCTAACTCTAGCACTCTTAAAACCCGCACCCTTAAAACCCGCACCCTTAAAACCCGCACCCTTAAAACCCGCACCCTTAAAACCCGCACCCTTAAAACCCGCACCCTTAAAACCCGCACCCTTAAAACCCGCACCCTTAAAACCCGCACCCTTAAAACCCGCACCCTTAAAACCCGCACCCTTAAAACCCGCACCCTTAAAACCCGCACCCTTAAAACATGCACCCTTAAAACATGCACCCTTAAAACCCGCACCCTTAAAACCCGCACCCTTAAAACCCGCACCCTTAAAACCCGCACCCTTAAAACCCGCACCCTTAAAACCCGCACCCTTAAAACCCGCACCCTTAAAACCCGCACCCTTAAAACCCGCACCCTTAAAACCCGCACCCTTAAAACCCGCACCCTTAAAACCCGCACCCTTAAAACCCGCACCCTTAAAACCCGCACCCGTAAAACCCGCACCCTTAAAACCCGCACCCTTAAAACCCGCACCCTTAAAACCCGCACCCGTAAAACCCGCACCCTTAAAACCCGCACCCTTAAAACCCGCACCCATCTCTTACTCTCACATTCTAACCCGAACACAAGCACTCTTACTCTAAGGGCCATGTCACAGAGGAACATTTTCAGGCAATCGGGACCAACCAAATTCCACATAGAAAAACAGGGAATTATTTTATTTTCACCAAACTGTCTTAAGAAGAAAAATGTCTTTACTGCACTTTAAGAATTTCTTTTCGGCTGCAGCGCTGTTACTTGCCCACAAATTGCTTGTTAAAATTGCATTGTGTAACAAGGCCCTAACTCTAGCACTCTTAAAACCCGCACTCTTAAAACCCGCACCCTTAAAACCCGCACCCTTAAAACATGCACCCTTAAAACCCGCACCCTTAAAACCTGCACCCTTAAAACCCGCACCCTTAAAACCCGCACCCTTAAAACCCGCACCCAGCTCTTACTCTCACATTCTAACCCGAACACAAGCACTCTCACTCTAAGGGCCATGTCTCACAGGACAATTTTCAGGCAATCGGGTCCAACCAAATTCCACATAGAAAAACATGGAATTTTTTTATTTTCACCAAATTGTCTTAAGAAGAAAAATGTCTTTACTGCACTTTAAGAATTTCTTTTCGGCTGCAGCGCTGTTACTTGCCCACAAATTGCTTGTTAAAATTGCATTGTGTAACAAGGCCCTAACTCTAGCACTCTTAAAACCCGCACTCTTAAAACCCGCACCCTTAAAACCCGCACCCTTAAAACCCGCACCCTTAAAACCCGCACCCTTAAAACATGCACCCTTAAAACCCGCACCCTTAAAACCCGCACCCTTAAAACCCGCACCCTTAAAACCCGCACCCTTAAAACCTGCACCCTTAAAACCCGCACCCTTAAAACCTTGCAATTTTAACAAGCAATTTGTGGGCAAGTAACAGCGCTGCAGCCGAAAAGAAATTCTTAAAGTGCAGTAAAGACATTTAGACAGTTTGGTGAAAATAAAAGAATTCCCTGTTTTTCTATGTGGAATTTGGTTGGACCCGATTGCCTGAAAATTTTCCTGTGTGACATGGCCCTTAGAGTAAGAGTGCTTGTGTTCGGGTTAGAATGTGAGAGTAAGAGATGGGTGCCTGTTTTAAGGGTGCGTGTTTTAAGGGTGCGGGTTTTAAGGGTGCAGGTTTTAAGGGTGCAGGTTTTAAGGGTGCGGGTTTTAAGGGTGCGGGTTTTAAGGGTGCGGGTTTTAAGGGTGCGGGTTTTAAGGGTGCGGGTTTTAAGGGTGCGGGTTTTAAGGGTGCGGGTTTTAAGGGTGCGGGTTTTAAGGGTGCGGGTTTTAAGAGTGCTAGAGTTAGGGCCTTGTTACACAATGCAATTTTAACAAGCAATTTGTGGGCAAGTAACAGCGCTGCAGCCGAAAAGAAATTCTTCAAGTGCAATAAAGACATTTTTCTTCTTAAGACAATTTGGTGAAAATACAAAATTCCATGTTTTTCTATGTGGAATTTGGTTGGACCCGATTGCCTGAAAATTGTCCTGTGAGACATGGCCCTTAGAGTGAGAGTGCTTGTGTTCGGGTTAGAATGTGAGAGTAAGAGATGGGTGCGGGTTTTAAGGGTGCGGGTTTTAAGGGTGCGGGTTTTAAGGGTGCATGTTTTAAGGGTGCGGGTTTTAAGGGTGCGGGTTTTAAGAGTGCTAGAGTTAGGGCCTTGTTACACAATGCAATTTTAACAAGCAATTTGTGGGCAAGTAACAGCGCTGCAGCCGAAAAGAAATTCTTCAAGTGCAGTAAAGACATTTTTCTTCTTAAGACAGTTTGGTGAAAATAAAAGAATTCCCTGTTTTTCCATGTGGAATTTGGTTGGACCCGATTGCCTGAAAATTTTCCTGTGTGACATGGCCCTTTGAGTAAGAGTGCTTGTGTTCGGGTTAGAATGTGAGAGTAAGAGATGGGTGCGTGTTTTAAGGGTGCGTGTTTTAAGGGTGCGTGTTTTAAGGGTGCGTGTTTTAAGGGTGCGTGTTTTAAGGGTGCGTGTTTTAAGGGTGCGTGTTTTAAGGGTGCGTGTTTTAAGGGTGCGTGTTTTAAGGGTGCGGGTTTTAAGGGTGCGGGTTTTAAGGGTGCGGGTTTTAAGGGTGCGGGTTTTAAGGGTGCGGGTTTTAAGGGTGCGGGTTTTAAGGGTGCGGGTTTTAAGGGTGCGGGTTTTAAGGGTGCGGGTTTTAAGGGTGCGGGTTTTAAGGGTGCGGGTTTTAAGGGTGCGGGTTTTAAGGGTGCGGGTTTTAAGGGTGCGGGTTTTAAGGGTGCGGGTTTTAAGGGTGCGGGTTTTAAGGGTGCGGGTTTTAAGGGTGCGGGTTTTAAGGGTGCGGGTTTTAAGGGTGCGGGTTTTAAGGGTGCGGGTTTTAAGGGTGCGGGTTTTAAGGGTGCGGGTTTTAAGGGTGCGGGTTTTAAGGGTGCTAGAGTTAGGGCCTTGTTACACAATGCAATTTTAACAAGCAATTTGTGGGCAAGTAACAGCGCTGCAGCCGAAAAGAAATTCTTAAAGTGCAGTAAAGACATTTAGACAGTTTGGTGAAAATAAAAGAATTCCCTGTTTTTCTATGTGGAATTTGGTTGGACCCGATTGCCTGAAAATTTTCCTGTGACATGGCCCTTAGAGTAAGAGTGCTTGTGTTCGGGTTAGAATGTGAGAGTAAGAGATGGGTGGGGGTTTTAAGGGTGGGGGTTTTAAGGGTGGGGGTTTTAAGGGTGCGGGTTTTAAGGGTGCGGGTTTTAAGGGTGCGGGTTTTAAGGGTGCGGGTTTTAAGGGTGCGGGTTTTAAGGGTGCGGGTTTTAAGGGTGCGGGTTTTAAGGGTGCGGGTTTTAAGGGTGCGGGTTTTAAGGGTGCGGGTTTTAAGGGTGCGGGTTTTAAGGGTGCGGGTTTTAAGGGTGCGGGTTTTAAGGGTGCGGGTTTTAAGGGTGCGGGTTTTAAGGGTGCGGGTTTTAAGGGTGCGGGTTTTAAGGGTGCGGGTTTTAAGGGTGCGGGTTTTAAGGGTGCGGGTTTTAAGGGTGCGGGTTTTAAGGGTGCGGGTTTTAAGGGTGCGGGTTTTAAGGGTGCTAGAGTTAGGGCCTTGTTACACAATGCAATTTTAACAAGCAATTTGTGGGCAAGTAACAGCGCTGCAGCCGAAAAGAAATTCTTAAAGTGCAGTAAAGACATTTTTCTTCTTAAGACAATTTGGTGAAAATACAAAATTCCATGTTTTTCTATGTGGAATTTGGTTGGACCCGATTGCGGGTTTTAAGGGTGCGGGTTTTAAGGGTGCGGGTTTTAAGGGTGCGGGTTTTAAGGGTGCGGGTTTTAAGGGTGCGGGTTTTAAGGGTGCGGGTTTTAAGGGTGCGGGTTTTAAGGGTGCGGGTTTTAAGGGTGCGGGTTTTAAGGGTGCGGGTTTTAAGGGTGCGGGTTTTAAGGGTGCGGGTTTTAAGGGTGCGGGTTTTAAGGGTGCGGGATTTAAGGGTGCGGGATTTAAGGGTGCGGGTTTTAAGGGTGCGGGTTTTAAGGGTGCGGGTTTTAAGGGTGCGGGTTTTAAGGGTGCGGGTTTTAAGGGTGCGGGTTTTAAGGGTGCGGGTTTTAAGGGTGCGGGTTTTAAGGGTGCGGGTTTTAAGGGTGCGGGTTTTAAGGGTGCGGGTTTTAAGGGTGCGGGTTTTAAGGGTGCGGGTTTTAAGGGTGCGGGTTTTAAGGGTGCGGGTTTTAAGGGTGCGGGTTTTAAGGGTGCGGGTTTTAAGGGTGCGGGTTTTAAGGGTGCGGGTTTTAAGGGTGCGGGTTTTAAGGGTGCGGGTTTTAAGGGTGCGGGTTTTAAGGGTGCGGGTTTTAAGGGTGCGGGTTTTAAGGGTGCGGGTTTTAAGGGTGCGGGTTTTAAGAGTGCTAGAGTTAGGGCCTTGTTACACAATGCAATTTTAACAAGCAATTTGTGGGCAAGTAACAGCGCTGCAGCCGAAAAGAAATTCTTAAAGTGCAGTAAAGACATTTTTCTTCTTAAGACAATTTGGTGAAAATACAAAATTCCATGTTTTTCTATGTGGAATTTGGTTGGACCCGATTGCGGGTTTTAAGGGTGGGGGTTTTAAGGGTGGGGGTTTTGAGGGTGGGGGTTTTAAGGGTGGGGGTTTTAAGGGTGCGGGTTTCAAGGGTGCGGGTTTTAAGGGTGCATGTTTTAAGGGTGCGGGTTTTAAGGGTGCGGGTTTTAAGGGTGCGGGTTTTAAGGGTGCGGGTTTTAAGGGTGCATGTTTTAAGGGTGCGGGTTTTAAGGGTGCGGGTTTTAAGGGTGCGGGTTTTAAGGGTGCGGGTTTTAAGGGTGCGGGTTTTAAGGGTGCGGGTTTTAAGGGTGCGGGTTTTAAGGGTGCGGGTTTTAAGGGTGCGGGTTTTAAGGGTGCGGGTTTTAAGGGTGCGGGTTTTAAGGGTGCGGGATTTAAGGGTGCGGGATTTAAGGGTGCGGGTTTTAAGGGTGCGGGTTTTAAGGGTGCGGGTTTTAAGGGTGCGGGTTTTAAGGGTGCGGGTTTTAAGGGTGCGGGTTTTAAGGGTGCGGGTTTTAAGGGTGCGGGTTTTAAGGGTGCGGGTTTTAAGGGTGCGGGTTTTAAGGGTGCGGGTTTTAAGGGTGCGGGTTTTAAGGGTGCGGGTTTTAAGGGTGCGGGTTTTAAGGGTGCGGGTTTTAAGGGTGCGGGTTTTAAGGGTGCGGGTTTTAAGGGTGCGGGTTTTAAGGGTGCGGGTTTTAAGGGTGCGGGTTTTAAGGGTGCGGGTTTTAAGGGTGCGGGTTTTAAGGGTGCGGGTTTTAAGGGTGCGGGTTTTAAGGGTGCGGGTTTTAAGGGTGCGGGTTTTAAGGGTGCGGGTTTTAAGGGTGCGGGTTTTAAGGGTGCGGGTTTTAAGAGTGCTAGAGTTAGGGCCTTGTTACACAATGCAATTTTAACAAGCAATTTGTGGGCAAGTAACAGCGCTGCAGCCGAAAAGAAATTCTTAAAGTGCAGTAAAGACATTTTTCTTCTTAAGACAATTTGGTGAAAATACAAAATTCCATGTTTTTCTATGTGGAATTTGGTTGGACCCGATTGCGGGTTTTAAGGGTGCGGGTTTTAAGGGTGCGGGTTTTAAGGGTGCATGTTTTAAGGGTGCGGGTTTTAAGGGTGCGGGTTTTAAGGGTGCGGGTTTTAAGGGTGCGGGTTTTAAGGGTGCGGGTTTTAAGGGTGCGGGTTTTAAGGGTGCGGGTTTTAAGGGTGCGGGTTTTAAGGGTGCGGGTTTTAAGGGTGCGGGTTTTAAGGGTGCGGGTTTTAAGGGTGCGGGTTTTAAGGGTGCGGGTTTTAAGGGTGCGGGTTTTAAGGGTGCGGGTTTTAAGGGTGCGGGTTTTAAGGGTGCGGGATTTAAGGGTGCGGGATTTAAGGGTGCGGGATTTAAGGGTGCGGGTTTTAAGGGTGCGGGTTTTAAGGGTGCGGGTTTTAAGGGTGCGGGTTTTAAGGGTGCATGTTTTAAGGGTGCGGGTTTTAAGGGTGCGGGTTTTAAGGGTGCGGGTTTTAAGGGTGCGGGTTTTAAGGGTGCGGGTTTTAAGGGTGCGGGTTTTAAGGGTGCGGGTTTTAAGGGTGCGGGTTTTAAGGGTGCGGGTTTTAAGGGTGCGGGTTTTAAGGGTGCGGGTTTTAAGGGTGCGGGTTTTAAGGGTGCGGGTTTTAAGGGTGCGGGTTTTAAGGGTGCGGGTTTTAAGGGTGCGGGTTTTAAGGGTGCGGGTTTTAAGGGTGCGGGTTTTAAGGGTGCGGGTTTTAAGGGTGCGGGTTTTAAGGGTGCGGGTTTTAAGGGTGCGGGTTTTAAGGGTGCGGGATTTAAGGGTGCGGGATTTAAGGGTGCGGGATTTAAGGGTGCGGGTTTTAAGGGTGCGGGTTTTAAGGGTGCGGGTTTTAAGGGTGCGGGTTTTAAGGGTGCGGGTTTTAAGGGTGCGGGTTTTAAGGGTGCGGGTTTTAAGGGTGCGGGTTTTAAGGGTGCGGGTTTTAAGGGTGCGGGTTTTAAGGGTGCGGGTTTTAAGGGTGCGGGTTTTAAGGGTGCGGGTTTTAAGGGTGCGGGTTTTAAGGGTGCGGGTTTTAAGGGTGCGGGTTTTAAGGGTGCGGGTTTTAAGGGTGCGGGTTTTAAGGGTGCGGGTTTTAAGGGTGCGGGTTTTAAGGGTGCGGGTTTTAAGGGTGCGGGTTTTAAGGGTGCGGGTTTTAAGGGTGCGGGTTTTAAGAGTGCTAGAGTTAGGGCCTTGTTACACAATGCAATTTTAACAAGCAATTTGTGGGCAAGTAACAGCGCTGCAGCCGAAAAGAAATTCTTCAAGTGCAATAAAGACATTTTTCTTCTTAAGACAATTTGGTGAAAATACAAAATTCCATGTTTTTCTATGTGGAATTTGGTTGGACCCGATTGCCTGAAAATTGTCCTGTGAGACATGGCCCTTAGAGTGAGAGTGCTTGTGTTCGGGTTAGAATGTGAGAGTAAGAGATGGGTGCGGGTTTTAAGGGTGCGGGTTTTAAGGGTGCGGGTTTTAAGGGTGCGGGTTTTAAGGGTGCGGGTTTTAAGAGTGCTAGAGTTATGGCCTTGTTACACAATGCAATTTTAACAAGCAATTTGTGGGCAAGTAACAGCGCTGCAGCCGAAAAGAAATTCTTCAAGTGCAATAAAGACATTTTTCTTCTTAAGACAATTTGGTGAAAATACAAAATTCCATGTTTTTCTATGTGGAATTTGGTTGGACCCGATTGCCTGAAATATACATGTACTGTCCACATTGCATTGCTTCAAGGACATATTCCATTGTCTACTGCTGGTTACAACTACTCCCCTGCTGTGCTATGATAAGGCCTGAGCTTAAATTTTGATTATTGAGGCAGTAGATAGGTACCCTTTGTTTTGAACAAGAGTAAAACAAAATAGGATATTGGAGGATTGAGGATGATGAATGCATTCCCCCCTTTTTTTGTACCTAGGGCCAATCAGAGGGTTTTGGAGGATTGAGGATGGTTGCTAGCAAAAGGGCCTAGGGGCTAGGGTTTTAAACAGGCTTATGAACATTAGAACCATGAGGAAATGTCTGGCTATGCAAAAACACCTACAAAAGTGTAATGTTTTTGTGAATAAACATCCAAACATTTATTTAAAAATCATAACTCAGGACTCGTAAATCCATACCGCATGCTAGTATGGATAAAAATTGTTAAAAATAACAAAACAAATACAGAAACACCAATGGTATACGCACCTCTGACTCGAACATTGTGGTTGGTCATCTGCACTACTGTCAAAGTCGAACTCTGAACTTCCACCTGGAAGACAGGTCTCTTCCTCAGACTCCAGGTGACTGTCCTCGGTGTCCTTGGTGTATGTTTTGTAGACTTCAACAAAATCATTGACTGGTGATACAGAGTGTGGATTGGGTTTGAAGAGCCTACAAAAGCTATTCACATGCCAGAGGTAGTGGGAGCTGGAGAGAACACGTGGTCTGTCTGAAGAGGATGTGAAGATCACCTGCAAGTAAACAAATAAGGGTATTTTTTTCTCATTCCAAAATGACTTTTTACAGCTATTAAAAGCAGGTCGACTTCTCAATCTTTTGCTGAAAATTTTCTTATGCGCATTACGGCAGTTGCCATCATCAGACCAACACGGTTTTGTGTTTACTGTGTGCCGCTGTCATCGCCATCTTTAGTTTCGCATTGCGTTTTGTTTTCTTTGTCGTTTCTTTACCTAAAAATTTTCGTCAAAAAGTAAAACCTTGCCCTTTATCTATGGCATACCTGTTAGTTTGTAATGTTGCTAACTAATTTGGCAATTCCAATAACTGTAAAGTGGATTTTTGTTAACTTAAAACTCCCTAATGTAATTTACTAGGAACCATACCCATCCTTGCAAATTCTAACACCCTATGGTAAAATGTACACACAAATTGTAGGACTGATTCTGGTGGTATGCCAAACTCAGTGTATAAAGGACTATCAGTTTGGGGGTCCAGTACCCATCCTAACAGATTCCAACCAAACTAGGGGGGGGGGGACCAATTTAAATATCATCTATTATGACTTCAGTTATCTAGTCTCTGGGGGAAAAATAGAAATGCAGTAGCTATATATTTTTACGGCAGCAATAACGCGACTTTCAAATGCTATTATTACGGCGTGGTAAAAACACAATTAATCATGATTAATGCGAACGTATAATAATCAATCAATTTATAACTGCCCATCCTGCCAGGGCGCTTCGGTAGCTCGATTGGTACGGCGTTGGTTTTGATAGCTGAGGACCCTGGATCGAATCCATGCTGCACCGTTTTTCTTCCCTTTGATTTTAGTGGTTTGGAGAATTTTTTTTTAAATTGAAACTAATATAAAGGGAAATAAAATCTGAGAACCATTTGGTTGATAGTCTGGTTCCAACAGCAAACAAACATCCTGCGTTGAATACCATTACGTCGGGGAACTAGACAGTTTTTACCATCCCATAACATTAGCATTTAACTCGCGTTACGGCTGCCGTAAAAATAGCCACTGCAAAAAATTATTATAACTTAAAAGGTTTAGATATTTTAAAGACATATGAAAACGGAAAGATTTTACTTTAAAAAATACCCCCACCAAAATTGGTAAAAACTAAGGAACAGCAAATCTTGGAAAATAACCATCCATTTGTGTTCTGAATTGCATAAACATTAGGCACAACTTTTAATTTTGAGAATTTAGTTGGGAATTTTTAGTGCAATAGGGGAAGAAAGTTTGTGTTTTCTTTGATAGATCATTAGACGTTCTTGGCACCATACTCAAAGTCAAAGTGTTCACATACATGTTGATTTCTGCCTCATTTTTTTCCAGATTTTGCCGACATAAATCTTTAAATAACAGCTTGTGCCACATGTTTAGACAGTTGTTATCATAGAGGGTTGGCTATTTTCCAACATTTTGCTGTTCTTGACCGATTTTGGTAAAATTAAAGTAAAATCTTTCCGACTGGGGTACGAGCTAGTCCGAGTAACTTGGACCCTTTATCGCCTTTTTAAACATTTGGACATGATATGGCACCAGATCATGTCCAAATGTTTAAAAAGGCAATGAAGGGTCCAAGTTACTCGAACTAGGTACGAGCATGACCAGTTGACTGGGGTACGAGTTGACTGGGGAACGAGTTGACCCAAAATCGGTCTAGTCTTATTAATATTTTTACTAGAGCGCTAACTGGCCATCTTAGCATGCTCAGGCGCGGAGATACTTTAAATCCTTCCTGCGCGCAGACATTTTGAATTCGTGTGCGTGTTTGGAGTGAATTTTAAAAATGGGTCTATCCACACTAATGACCCCATTTGGTGTGACATGGGAGGAGAATTTCAGATTGTAGTTAATATATAAAAAAAATTTCCATTGATTTTTGTTACAATACATTCAGTACCCATCAACAAGTTTGTTTTAGCAAAATAATCAACATCTAACAGAGTATTTAAGAAGTTAGACCTGGGATCATCTTCAAGATATTATGTTTGTAACATATCAAACGTGTACAATTTCTGGACGGACATTTGTCACAAAATGTCCGTCCATGTTTGAACATAATTTATATTACATCTTAATTTGTTAAAATACCTCAAAATTTGTCATAATTCCCACTGATAACAATCCTGACATTGTTAGAGATGTAAACTGACCAACATTTTGGAATGTTACTAAATTCCTCTTGTCTTTTTCCAGTCAATAATAGAAATAATTTCCGTCCATGTTACAAACATAATGTCTTGAAGATGACCCTCTAATTTCTTATATATCCCGAGTGTTATCCTGTTTTTTGTGTCAGTGTGATCACTATTAAACAGCTCTGGAGAGCATCAGAAAAACATTTGGGCAAAATACTTTATTTGATGTCCCTCTTCCATGTCTTACTCCCATTGCTATCTTTTGATGCTAAATGGTCCCTTGTGGGCAGACCCAAATGTACTCTAAGTCTAAGTCTAACGTTAAATGCAACGCAGAAGTAAAACGGTTAAACGTCTAACTCTAACGTTACGAGTACGAGTACGAGTACGAGTACGAGTACGACAGCAAAACTTAACTTTCCAACTTACCAAGACTAAAGTTACATGTATACTCAACACTAGTCCTACATCCCGGGCCTACATCCGAACAAACCAAAAAGTCAATGAACACAGCACTTTTGGTGAAATTATACTAAAATTTATCGACCAGGCACGGCATGCATGGCCGGCAATCGCGCGTTGACCCGGTCCTTATACAATTGTTTATCATTCAATGGCGGAAACCAGCGAACAGCCGCTCATCAAATTTGAAATTCCCAAGAATTCCCAAGGCAATGGGAAAACACCACAGCCGTGACGTTTTAACCGTACTTCTGCGTTGCATTTAGAGTACACTTTTAAAATTCACTCCATCTAATTTCATTATGTTCTGCAAACACGCACACGAATTCAAAATGTCTGCGCGCAGGAAGCATTTAAAGTATCTCCGCGCCTAAGATGGGCAGTTAGCGCTCTAGTAAAAATAGCTCTATGGAAAACACTGTACAAAAAGATGCATTATGCGCCGGAAGAAGCACCCACCATTTTTCCCAAGATCTTGGGAAAAATCCCAAAGAGGGGCCACAAGTGACGGAAAACAGTTTATGAGTTCTGCTATTTCATAAAAGTTAGGAATATTCCTAGCTTGTACTGTAGGAAGAATAACTATTCCTAAGTCATGGATTTTAGGAACAATTATTCTTCCTAAGCCAAAAAGATATAAATATTCCTAACTTTCATGAAATGGAACGCTAGCCTTTAGTCAAGGCGCGCGTGGCTACCGACTCGTGATGCGCCATGCATGCTGGCACGAAAAAAGACCAGTCTTTTTTTTATGCCAGCATATCTGCGCTGCATGCATGTTTAGCGCCCGAGTTTCAAAAAGAACTTGAAAAAATGCGGCGCCAATTTCCGTGTGCAGGCGCTTATATATGTTGAGAAACCGATGTTTGTTTCTTTTATGTTGCCTGCTCATACAAAGCATACACAAAGAACACTCCTGTTTAGCCTATATACAGTACAGATGTCACTTTAAATTTATTGGCAACCTCGGAAAATGCTTACCTTAATGTCGTCGGTATCGGGTGCATTGACTGTAGTACTGGATATGGAACTGTCAGTACGGCCGGAGTAAACAGCTAATGTCTTCACGGCACTGCACGGCCTACCGCTACCTGTCTGTGTTATCAATTTACCGCCGTTTGGTTTCGGAGACTGTGAAGTGTCGCACTTGATAAAAACCCCATTTTGAGTTTTTTCAAACCACCAAAACTTTCTTCGCCCCATGTTTTTGTTGCCGGTTGTACATGTACCTGGTACCTGGTACCTGGTACCTGGGCACGGCTGATGGTGTTGAAGTTGCCGCATTGTTGTATCTAGCCTATTTATGCCCTAGCAAGCCGTCACGTGCCGGTCGTAAACCATCGGGGTACAAGCAGAACAAACAATAAACAAACACCCTTTCTGTAATTAGCCTGCAGTCTAGTCCCTGTTTACAAAAGAGACAGTCGTTTACTTATTACGCAGCTTAAGCGGATTAATTCATCCCTAGCTGGATCGTCCGAATTACTTTATAAGAATACATTTGTATGTAACACCAAGACAAACCCAGATTACTGATAAAGTGTGTTTTAAGCGGCATCCATGGTGATACCAACTTTTCCCCTGAACCAATTTTTCTGTTATATATATATAAAATAATATTCATGAAAAACCTTTGACGTGTATGTGGTTTTTAATAATAAAAACATATAGACACAAGTCTTGATCATGGCCGACTGATACAAAAAATTGTACAATGTGAATTGGAGAGTTCAGATCATAAAGGAACCTCAATCCCATTTCATTATAACAATTTACATGAGCGATGGCACACACCCTCTATGGATAGGCCTACATCTCTGAGAGAACCAAGACGGATGAACCATAATGCGATTTTGAACTTCTCTCCATGTTTTCTTTCTTCCAATGATCATGTCGGGATAAGTTTAATTTAACTTTTCGGTGAGAGTAGCCGGCACCGTTCGGTTCCAAGTTGTCTTAATATTTATATGTTCATCTGCCCTTCTATGTACACAACCTGTACACAGAGAATACCATATTACTGGAGCATTTTGAGGGATAGCTTTCCCAGGTACATAAATTATCATCTGTATTTTTATTTTCTGGCTGCATAAATTAAGGCTCCGCCTCGCTCTGTGTATACAAACAAATGGAAGCCCCCTCCCTATCAATTGGGTAATCACCCAGGCGTGTGTGTTTTTTTCGAGCTGTCCTCTGGAATGTGTAATGGTTTTACTGGCAAAGAGTTTACGGCTGAGAATCAGGGTGGGTGGATGAGCTGAGGCTTTGTAATGTGTTTGTAACAATTAACGTGTTCTGCAAAGTGCTAGCTGGCAAAATTTGGGATTTATGAATACATGTAGATGTCTTGTACTTAAACTAGTGGGGAAGTTGACATGGGCATGGGGAAATTTAATCATTAACCAAATAACTGCAGCTGTATTTTTATATTTTTTAAAGAGAAATAATACTACATTTTGAATACATACAGATTTGTTTGTTTTAAAATTGATTGGACCAAACCAACTGAATTTTAATGAAGTTTGCAAGGTCCCTCACTGGATGGACGGTTAAGGGTAAAGAAGAGTCCGAGAACATGTTTCTTCCCGTGATTTCATTGGAAGCAATAAAATTACCCATGTACGATTCCCTGAGTATCGAACGAAAAATTTCACCCAAAAGTCAATGGAATTTGAAGTTTCAGTGTACGAGTAGACCCCATCCGATCGACCATTAGCAGTTTCTTTACTGGTTTGTAATTTGAAAAGCGGATCATCAGGCAAACCCATACAACATACTTAGTTTAGAAAGAGCGCGGTTCTCAGCAGCGGGCATGCGGTCAACGAACTTTAAAAACAATCGAACAGTTGGAATGTCAGGGAAGTCAACGACCTTCGGTACCTAGACCAGTTGACGAGATGGGAACCTATAAAGACCGTACTCGGGGCCGGGGGAGGGGGGGAGGGGGCGGAAAGGGGGCTTAGCCGTGTGCGAACGGCCGTCTGTGTGCCTCTTCCACTCGAAAAATAGGGGTGCTCCAAATAGTGGGAAAATAAATATCCGTTTTAAAGTCTTAATTTTAATGTGTTTTGGTTTCTGCCAACATTGTTGAAGCTTCTCTTCTATATAAAATGTATACAGTGGTCAGTTATGTAAATAAAATCAACGAAAACATGCTCCAATTTGTCATGCAAAACTTCAATTAAACCCCTATAATGTGCGCTAAAAATAGTTTATGTTTCAAAAACGCTTTTTTTACATTTCATTTTTTCTCTCTAAATGTAATGCTTAGGTCTTTTTATTAAATTGTAACCGTTTGAAAGAAATCCGTAGGTTCAACATGACCGTTTTTTGGGGAAGATTTAAAAAAAAATTATGCCATGTCCCAACGATATTTTTGTCAACGACAGTTGCATAGTCGGATACCGGTTGTAAAGAATCGGCGATATTGTTGTTTGAACCTCGGAACTAGACCAGGGCAGCTTTGACAGAGTTTGACAGCAGCCAGCCAGCTAGCTAGCTAGCTACTAGTACCCGAGTGTGTGTGCAAGCTCTGTGCGTATACGGATAGCGTTAATACAATACGTTTGCTTGTACCATGGAGGAAGGAATTTCCTTCCTCCATGCTTGTACGACCCAACATTTTAATTGGGCAGACTGTACCTTTGGGTCATAGGAATTTGTTTTCCTCCACGGTCTTGCCTTCTCCACATTTATTATTCTTATTTTTATGTTGATTTTTATGCAGATCTTGGGTTTTATAACGATATTGTATCTATTATGTGGAGAGAAATAAAATAATCAATATTTGTTTAGTACTAACAGGATGCCGCGCGAAGGTGGGTGGAATCCACAGGCTTCGCGCTTGCATTAGTTTTTTATCACGGTATGTCACCCCCCCCCCCCCCCCCCCCGCACTTTTAAAGTTGGAACCCCCTTTGGAAAAATCCTGGATCCGCCTATGGAATCGTAATGTATTTTACCGGATTATTATGTCCAAATAGCGGTCGAAATGTATTTAAAAAAACGGAAAACAAACTGACAGAACAAAAAACTTTAACATGTACCGTTGTAAGGCACAGGGACATAAACCTACATGGGGTAACCAGACCTTTGTACTGTGATTATGATCCGTTCCCCTTAGCATTCTCAAGTCCAACCCCCCCCCCCCCCCCCCCCCCCCCCGATTTAGGTCCACTTGCCAATCCCCCACTCGCCCACACGGATTAACGCCACTGCAAAAAGGAGATTTAAAATAGGAATGCTAAAAAATATTATTGTAAGGGAAATGGCATTTTTCCTTTTTAAGACGAGTTTCAGCTTTGTACCCGGAAAGGATCCCTCTTTGATTTGAACATGGAGGAAGGAATTAGTTTAGCCCGACACCGTCTCATTCGAGGGCATTTCGGTTCAGGTCTTTCAATTAAAATTGAATGTTCGGACAGTTAGAAAGGTACCGGTACAATTGTTTTGATGAAAAGGCACTGCGCCTCTTTATGACTAATTTCTAATTTTGCATTATAGTTTTTAACATATTGAATGCCGATTTCCTTTTTTTTTTTTAAGCTATACGTTTTCTCAAAATTCCAATTATCTTCCAATGTGCCTGTACCGTACATTTATAATGCATAGGATTATCGTGTCGGAACTCTAAGTAAAGCAATTATTCAGTTCAGTTCAGTTCATTTATTTCCACAGTATTCACAAATAATATCTGTATCAGAATTTTAATAAATGTACTATTATGTAACACCTTAATATAGTTATAGATCTGATGGAATCTGTTATTATTTTTTAGTCCTGTTTGTTAGGCATTTTTTTGGCATTGTTAAAACGATTCCGTTGGAAAATTAATACTCAGTCGATAATTACCTAATTATTCACGTCAAAGCATGGGCAAGTACAGTAGCCGATACATTGATGCTGGAAAAAATTAAAAACAGGAACAGAATGGAGCCGAGATTTGTATTACTGCTGGGATGTCATCATTAAAAAAAAAAAAATCCCAAGCTGTGTTCTGTCACTCAATTATGTTACTCAGTTCTGAAACTCAATTATTTCAACTGTATACAATAGGCTATAGTATTGATGAAATTTTCCACAAGGCCTACTATTATAGGCATCATATCATCTGAAAGAAATGGCTATAATATATTCCTGAAGTTTTGTCTACGGTCATGATATATAATCTTCAATTATTTCCGAAAAGAAAAGTTACGTTGGTAATTGTACAGTATATAAAAATAAGCCAAGATATTATATGTAAATTAAATCTGACCAATGCAGAATACTTATTAGTTCGGCAATTAGGCTGAGTACATTTTGAGCAAGCGGTCATGTGTCATCTGTGCAAGCCAAGTTGTTTTTAGTTTTTGGAACGCGTCTTTATACAGATCACCGAACCTTTAAGAAAAGAAACTTCTTTCACACGGTGCTGTTTTTGTTTTTACATTTTTTGGGGGAGAGGAGGTATGTATATTTTCCCCATGGATATTCAGGAAAAAAACTTGCCCCAAGGAGCTATAATATCGTATGTGTTAATGATATTCAATTTGGTAGGCCTATTTTGAATACACTGATTGTGATGAACAATATTATTTAATTGATTTCGCATGGAACAAATTTACAGTGTAATGCATATAAACGGGCAACATTTAGTGAAAAACATTTCCCATGAAACCGTGATCTGAAAGAACAGTGGCAATTAAGTTCACCCATATGAATGATCCGGACGCAGATTCATATTTTTGAATAGAGGTACGTCAGACTTTTGGAAGGCGAAACGGGTAGATCAGACTACCGGTAACTCCTGATGACTTTCTCTATTAGTGTAGACAATTTATTGGGGAAAAAAACGATTAGCTTGCCTATTTATAGCCTGAATGCCACCAGAATAATAGGTTTGGTGAATTTACAATGTAACAAGGATGTGTTGCCCTTCAAAATGTGGCTTTGTTTTGGTCACTAAGTTTTTAATGACTTGCAAATGTCCAGCGCTTACACCCAGAACAGTTTTTGCGTCGCGTTCCTTGACGCCAACATACTGTTTCCAGTGGTCTTAATACGGGCTCAGACCAGAGTAGCGCGCCCTCTATACCTTATCACCTGTTGCACGAACAGAAAAAATCACACAATGTCCAGTATTGCGCTTTTCATTAGATTTTGTTCGATTAAATGCATCTATGCACACAAAAACTGAAACATGTCTGTGTTACAGTATTTACTATCAAATGCTAACTGCCAAATGCATTATTTCTGAGAGTTACAGCACTTGAAAACAAATGCTGTATACGAAGCTCACTCGATCCCGCAAAGCGTTGAACTTGGCGATACCGAGAAAAGCTTGAGTGTTTTTGATTTGTGATTTTCCTTGAACACTGTTGTTGGTTTCTTTTTAAGGCTTGGTTTTTAAATTGGGTTTTTAAGTTTGGGTTTTCAAGTGGTTTTTAAGTTCCGGTTTTAAGTTAATTTGGTCTTTTTTAAGTTATGGCTTAAATTATCTCTTAAGTTTTGGTTTTAAATTGGTCTTGTTTCGGTTACTTGGTTGGTTTGTCTCCAAAGGTTTATAGTTACTTTTATTTTGGCTGACTGTGAAACTGTTTTGAATTCTTAAGGTTTGGTTTGTTCGGTCTTGGTCAATTTGCTTTTGGGTTTCAAAGGCTAGTCATCTTGTCAATAACTTTCATTTTACCCCTTGATACACAGTTTTGATATTGCAGATCATTTATTTTGTTGTTGATCAAATTCTGTATTGGTTTGAAATATGTTTTTGTTCTTCACACGTTTGATCTGTAATTATCTTTTGAGAATTCTCCCATGAAATACATTTTTATATTTTTGTTGTTGTGGAAATCTGAAACTGTTTTTGTTGTCTCTATTCTTAGGATTATCTCGCGATTCCTCCCTAAAAGACCCCTGTTAAGTTATTTTGTTGTTGCAAGCGAGCCCCCACAGTTAAGACTTTTCTTTTTCTAGGTTTTTCTTTATTTATTTATTGCGAGTCATTTTTCCGGGTTACATTTTTTATACCAGTTGAGATTAAATTAAACGAAACTTTTTTACAGTCGCAAACATTTATTAAAATTCATTATACTGTTATTTAAGCCATTTCCATAAGATAGATCATTCTACATATTAATTTATATAATTTTTATACTTGCTGGGATGCTCCTGCTCTGCAAATAAATTCTCAAGTTTTGAAGTGCAACACAAACTAGAAGTAGGGCATCGAGGGTCGACGTATCCTGCAAGAAAACGGCCTTCTTCGGCAGTATTGCTTCAGTACGCATGCGCATGAACTACGTGTAGCTAGCAATGTTGGCAGCTATGTGGATGTATACATAATGTGCTTCAAGTGTACTTCATCAAGCATCTTGCTTTCTATGTTAACAGGACGGAAGTGGACAAGAAATGAGAGTTATCCTCTTTTTGGCTGCAAAGGATGGAGCCACGTTCGAGATAATAACCACAGCTTTGAAGAAGTACGAGATGGCTGAGCTGAAGGGGCAGACACTGAGAAGGAAGGACATCGAGGGGGTGCCTGAGTTTAAGCCATACAATTTCCGGCCATTCTTTACACTCCCTACGACTGCCTTGGAAACACTCCTGCAAGACTTGATTAGTCAAAAGCTGACGGTGGGTGAGTTTAAGAAGGAGGGAGAAATCCTGAACCGGCTGCAACGAGTACAGCGGAACGTTATGCTCTTGCTGGATGAGAGGTCATGGCAGGAAATGGAACGACGTTTTCCTGAATATGCTAGCCGCGAGGTTCTGTTTCAGTACACGACGGCTAAGGGAAAACCCGGCTTCATTTCTGATGAGCTGAGAAACTTCTGTCGGATGCTTCAGAAGTCTGAAAACCAAACAGTTGAAGAAAGAAGTTTCCGGAGAGATGCTCCTTACAAAGGAGCATCAAATGCACTAGGGTTTTCCCTGGAGCTGCAGGCAACCGACCTCACAACCCAGATGATTGCTCACCTCAGCCCATCATTCCATGGTTTCCACCTCACAACGCTTGACATGCCAAAGGTAGAAGCAAATTTTTGACGCGGGCTCTACAAAAATGGGTATTATGTCGCAAACTTTGAAAAAATGACTTATATACATAGTTGTATTGGGTATAGGTTCAACCCCGGTGGCATTTTGTGTTCTTGAGATATATTTAAATGTGTACACTCATATTTTAATGAGATGCGTGTAGAAGCATCAATCAACATTTATTTATTCATCCATATCAATGTTTCTGAAAATAAATTATGAAAATATAGATATAACAGTAGCCAACTGTTTGCCAACAAACTAAAAAAAAAACCATGTGCATTTTCACATTGTGACAATACCTTTTTTTGTAGAGCAGGTCACATGTGTATATTTTATAGACCCAATGACGCCATGCTTTGTTTACATGTTGGCTCTACTACAGGAGCCAGGTGGCTACAATTCTTGTCTGGCGTCCTGACCTGGCTCCCATTGGAAATTGCACATGTAAACAAAACCATTACATCAATTACGTCTTAGGTCTATTGACATCAACTGAATTGTCATGTTGTATGGAAACATCCATTATTACAGAAACATTCATTACTTTTGTTTAAGCCAGTATGGGCATGCTTAAAGGTTTTGTACAACATTTGAGCCAAAATAAATTCTGCCAAAAAAAACAACACTTTAAAATAGAACAGGGCCCGTGTGTTTTCTACCACCACTTAACTCAAGTCTCTCATTCAAGAAGTGCTGAACTAAGTGCATTTGTCACTGATGCCTAAATCCCAACTAAATCTAAACTATATTTGTGTCTTTTATAAGGAGTGGAATGCTGCTGAGTTGAAGTCTTTTTTGGCTTGTGTAACGTCAATCAATTTGACATCTGAGATGACGGGCTTCACGGTGGCAATTCTGTGCACAGTATCTACCATGGCTTGGGTGAAGCAGTCCATTATCGACATGCAGCAGTTTGAAAGTGTCAGTGATTGCTTCTACCACATTGCAAATCAGAAACCCGGTAAGTACAGAGGTTGCCTATTTTGAAGCAGCAGATCTTACAATGTATCAACATACAAAAGCGACAGTGGCTAAACTGGTTGGTTGAATGACACCAGTGTTTTGACAAAGTGATAGGGAAGAAAGCTAATTAAAAGAGTACTTTCTGGCCTTGAGTACATTCTTTAGCCTGGCAAGGTACAGTTTCAAATGTAAAAATTTAGTAATGTTGGGTCAAAGCGATATATGCAGGATTCAGTCAAGTTCAAAATTGAGACTATTGGTTTTTGTACTACACTGGCCTATGAGAATTGAGTAGTATTTTGTAGTACAGTGTACTGTACCCAAGTAAATTCCTATGACGTAAGGGTTATAATTACCCTTGATCATTAGACAAATAAAAGATTCCGAATAGATACAATTTCAGCTCCCTGTGGAGTACATGTGTACAGCTAAATGCAGCCAAACTGACGCATGGCTGCCCCCACAGGTACCCATTTATACCTGGGTATAAAAGGAGAAGCACTAAGTGACAATGTGCATTGATAAAGGGCACACACACAAGAACCACTGGCTGGACTCTAACCCACAACCTGTACAATTACCGCAGATTCATTGCTCCAAATCAAAAGGCTATGGCACTCCACAGAAAGAAACTCCAACTGTCCTTGTGATGCATGTGTGAACAAAGGGAACATTCTGTTATGCTTATGAAATTTGTTATCACTTTCTGTATAAAGTTGACCTGCTTGCTGACAGCATCCATGGGCTCATAATAGCCCACCACAAGAAGCCTTCTCAACTGAGGTGGACGGATGGTTCCAGGGTCAACCTTCTACAATGCAGAAAAGAGAGGCCATTCAAAGACGACAACGGCACAGAAGTTGACCTGGACCAAAAGCCCATGGAACTGTACATGGAGATTGTACGTACTTTTTCAGTGACACAACAGTGGGTGCTTGCTGCATGCTGCAGAACAGGTATTGCTAAATATTTTAAGTCGCAAAAAATGTATGTGTCTGAGCCAGTGTTGGAGTAGAGTTCTACAATCCGAGTACATTTAAGCATGTTTCAAACAACCATAAGAAACACTGGTCCCGTGCAATGAAACCTCATTAATTTCACAAATTGGTCGTGTAAATGCATCAAAACAATTTTCGCAAGGATAATGTGCTGTGAAAACACCTGTACGCATGCGCAGTTTGCTGTATTTCTGCTGCAAAATCCCTTATTATTGATGTTACTACTCCCGCGTTTAATGAATGAAAAGCATCTAATGAATAAGGTCACAAAATAGTGATAAGACAAGTAGCACAGAGAGTTACATAACTACGGCAATCCCCAACAGGCAAAGAATTTTTCATCGTCACATAATTCATGCACAAATGTTCATGAAAACTGCCATCATGATCATAACTTCAATCTTTGGCCTTTGATTTGATCAGATCATTTGTTTCCTTGAATGTCCAGCCGACTTTCTTTTTTTCATTGTGATCAATTGTGTACACTTAGAAAATGACTCAATGAAAGTAGTCATGCCGCAGGAAAAACACTGTTACCCTCCGGCGACCCACGTTTGCTACCGGATGTGTTGTATCGTGAAAGCATGCGATGCAGTATCAAAAGATAAAATAATCTACATTGTATTATCGAATACCGAGTACAAATGCCATGCAGCCCGGGCCTGAGTCGGACTACGTCCAGAGTGGTTTTTTTTTTTTTTCAAATATTGAAATTCGAGTTTAGACCGCGAAACTAATGATACTCCGGTTATCATCAAGTACGAGTACTCCAACACTTGTTTGAGCAACTGTCCAATAGTCACAACATACATTGCACACTGAACAGGAAGAAACTTTGGGTAAAAGGAAAAAACCTTTAAAAAGGGTTCAAAGGAAGTATCACTATAAAAACTGCTTAAAACCCACTTTATCAGCCTTCAGTGTTAACCAAATTCCATGACAGGTCAACTATAATAAGGCCATTTGTTAAACATCATGAACTTTTTAGGTTTTTGTGAATGCCTGCCCCTTCTTTCATGCCTGCCAGAATTGTTTTGATAGCTCCTAAATAATGATGTTTGGGGTGTTAACATAATTCATCTAGCCTGTTAACAACCGCAAACATCCATTAATTTTTTCTGCCAGAAGGCCTTGTTGAGTATGAATTGGTCTGACCACACAGCAAAGGTTCTACCTGCTGTTTACCCTCATTAATACATCTAGCTGTAGTATGAATTCATTATGCTGCAGGTAATAATGCAATACGTCAAATAGACAGCTTAACCCTCCCTCTCTCAGGGGCAAAATGGAGCCAACTACCCTATCTATCAAAACCTATCGAGTGACAGGTTGAAACCCCTTTTTGCAAGCTCTTACTGGCTTATATCAGTAACAAAAGGGACAAAGTAATGTTGCCACATACATTGACACAGAGATTTACTTCATTGCAGGAACTGGCATGCTTGCAAGTCTGCAGGAGGGACGTAATTGCATTTCAGTTGAGGCAGACAGTACAAAGCTGTTTCACCTACAAGGTCGGTACAATTTACTGAACCCAAGGAAGCTGTCGGATAAGGCTAAAGAGGTTGGCAACGAGGATGAGGAGGCTGGCGATGAGAATGAGGAGGCTGGCGATGAGGATGAGGAGGTTCCAGACGAGGATGACGAGGATGAGGAGGTTTCAGACGAGGATGAGGCTGTAGACAACTACAACTGGGACTTGACTCCATCTTTAGAGGAGGAACTTGTCACCTTGAGTGAAATGCAACCTATAGTACATGTGAAAACCTTGACACAAAAATCTTAACCCTAGCAGTCTCTAATCCTAGTCGGCCAAATGATTCTAACTTTTATATGACCCATATGACCCATCACCGAACGAGCTAAGACAGTGCCTTGTAAGGCGTGTGGGCGAAATAGAAACGGTATGTGAATCGTTCGATGGTATGCAGATTAGGTCTTTAGACGGTTTGTAAACTATCGTTTGGGCCTCGCTTTCAGACCCCAAACAGTTTGCTTTTTTGTATACCCAAATTCAAGAAGCCAACAAAAGAGCATCCTACCTGCTGGACTTCAATGGCTGTGTCGCCGCTAATCCTACAGGGTTAATTAACCCTGGTGGATTAGCAGTGGCACAGCCATTTAAGCGACCACTGTTATCACAATGGCGGCTAATCCGATAAGTACTACATGGTGCAGCCTACCAACCTATGGACCATGAGCGCTCAAGTGTATACTGTTGGGGCTGGGGATTAATACCATTTGGGAACTCTCAAGTAATTTGCATACCGTTTCTAAATCAAACTGACGCCTAAGATAGTGTACATGTATATACAAATCATGTGGAGTAAGGTAAGGTGCAACGAGAGCTGCCAACCTCTTAAAACTCATTTCAGTTTTCAGAAAGCAAAAAATCAGTATTTTGCTGAGAAAATCTGTAAAGTTTTGATTGAAATAGATGGGTATCTTTTTGATCCAACTGTCGGTTGGTTATCAGTGGGATTTTGTGGACAAATCTTGTTGATTATTTTCGTGGGAGTATGAGGTTCCAAAATCATTTTGCAATTGCATGTAACCATGCCTGTCTAGCTACTAGATTTGATACATAGGCATTCTTTATTACACACGGGCGGAACGCGACTATGAATTTCGGTATTGCATGATTTAAAGTCCTCAAACAATGTGACACGGTATGTCAAAACCAGTTACAATTTGGCAAGAGGTCCATTTTGAGTTATCGGTATATTAGTAAAATATAGACCTTGCACTTAACAATGCCGCTTTCTTTTTTCAAACCAGTGTTTGTGCAGTCAAGTGCAACATAACTAATAATCCAACAATGGATTGAAACTGCACAAATGGCGTCATCCGGCTTGGTGGCACTTTTTTTTTACGCCATATGGCGTCATCCGTACGCAAGGGGTTAAGAATTGAAATTGGACTTTGTGAAACACCGAAACTGAGACAAAGCCCTTCAAAGTTTGAGAAAAAGCCCTTTAACCCTTACGTCACCGAATACTACAAAATACATGCACGACTTGAGTAAACTGCAATGTGGAGTACTATTATTACACTGGTCTATGAGAATTGAGTAGTATTTTGTAGTACAGTGTACTGGACCCCAAATTAATGCCTAGGACGTTAGGGTAAATGTTAGCGACTTTCCAGCGTAACCAAATTTGTTTTGGGGCGATGTGGTTTTACGTTTGCTAGTGAGTGCGAAATTATGCTAAATTTTGCGTCATTTCGAACTGACCGACGATCGGCCACGTACGTACGAGCATACAACAGCTACGCTTTTCCTCCATTCACTGCTTAAAACTTTTTGTGAGAGGTTTAATTGGGCTAGACGTCATTGAAAATGTTGGGGAAGGCAGAGAAGAATTTCGAGAAGAACTGCCTCAATATGAAGGCATACATGCGGGAGTTAACACCATCCCTTCGATCGAAACCCTTTTGATTGTCGATGTCTTGGAACTCGGCACAGTACGACATTTGAAGACGATGCCATATTTTGTACACTAGACTAGACTGATTTTGTCGCGAGCGCATCAGTATGTGTACAACTGTACGTGTACAACTGTACATGTATGGTAGCTGACTACACAATGCATTTTAGCACGGAAAAAATTACACTAGGTTGCCACGTCTATCCCGTTTAGGTCAAAGGTGATTGTGCACACGTGCGACATTCTGCCAGCCTCAAAGGCGAATAAACGTTCCTGTCGCGGTAAAAAAAACTCCAAATAGAAAAATGCAATGTAGAATTAAGTGAAGAAATGTCGTGGCAAGTTTACGCGAGGTCGCGTAATAAAAACTTCAATGGAAACACGGCTTATAAGATGGTGTGCATAAAGTTAATGTAGATCATGTGGAGCAAGGTATAAGTGATTTACAATGGTACAAAATCATTGGGAAACAGCATCTTGCCTCTTTTTCGTTTTCTTTTCTAAAATCCGTCTTCAATTTAGTTAGAATGACACTGTTTCTGCAAGTTTTGAGGCGTCCTTATAGTGGAGATCTGTGGTTGATCTTTCACTTTGTTTAATAAAAAATTGAATTTTGGGACATTTAGAATGATTTTTAGCTTTAATTTGAATTAGTAGGCTGACACTGATTCTGCACCGTTCTTTTGGAATGCCTTTCTTTAGGTTGGAGGTTTTTTTTTTTTATTTAGTTCAGAAAAATATACACTTTGGAGCATTTAGAATGATGCTAAATTCTAGGGAATGTCATTCTGCCTCTTTGTGACCGATTTTCAGCTTTTTAATCTAAAATCCGCCTTTAATTTGAATTCATAACTACCTTAACCCTAACCCTGCCAGACGCAGCACAGTGCATCTGTGGTGACAGCTTGACCTTGCTGCACTCTGCAGTCAATGTG
This sequence comes from Hippasteria phrygiana, assembly GCA_037893225.1. Lineage (NCBI taxonomy): Eukaryota > Metazoa > Echinodermata > Asteroidea > Valvatida > Goniasteridae > Hippasteria > Hippasteria phrygiana. The sequence goes on from JAZGUH010000197.1 coordinate 1,966,463, forward strand.
ACAAAGTATGCAATCTGATGCGTCTGGCAGGGTTTCTAGCCAAAATACCCTGGAGGGTTAGGGTTAGACAGTTAAACCATCACGTGGGTGGTTTTAAACATATTTATTCCATTAATAGTTAGGCTGAAACTGTTTCTGTACCTTTTTATTCAGGGCGCATTTATGTTGATGGGGTCAAGAGTTAATCTTTTGATTTGTGGAATGAATTGAATTTTTGGACATACAGAATGGTACACCTCATTCTGCAACTTTAAGACTGATTTTCAGCCTTTTAGTTTCAGAATCTGAATTAAGTACATGTATATGGTTGCCTGTCAAGATATATTTTCATACTGAAAGGATAATTACATGTACATGTATTTTGAAATTCCCATCATTCACAAAAGGTACAAAATCGTTAAGAAAAAGTACTTCGTCCCTTGCAAGTATTATGGCCATTTTGAACAGCGTCCTGTTCACCCATGCATAACCGGCATGTGTAAGCCTAAAATTAGACCATGTCGACAAGCAATGCACCCTAGTACGGTGCCTTGTAAGATAATGTATATTAGCATCATGTAGATGGAGTAGGGTACGACGCTTGTCGTACCCTACTACGGTGCCTTGTAAGATAATGTATATTAGCATCATGTGGATGGAGTAGGGTACGACGCTTGTCGTACCCTACTACCGGTGCCTTGTAAGATAATGTATATTAGCATCATGAAGACCATGTGGATGGAGTAGGGTACGACGCTTGTCGTACCCTACTACGGTGCCTTGTAAGATAATGTATATTAGCATCATGTAGATGGAGTAGGGTACGACGCTTGTCGTACCCTACTACGGTGCCTTGTAAGATAATGTATATTAGCATCATGTAGATGGAGTAGGGTACGACGCTTGTCGTACCCTACTACGGTGCCTTGTAAGATAATGTATATTAGCATCATGTAGATGGAGTAGGGTACGACGCTTGTCGTACCCTACTACGGTGCCTTGTAAGATAATGTATATTAGCATCATGTGGATGGAGTAGGGTACGACGCTTGTCGTACCCTACTACGGTGCCTTGTAAGATAATGTATATTAGCATCATGTAGATGGAGTACGGTACCACGCTTGTCGTACCCTACTACGGTGCCTTGTAAGATAATGTATATTAGCATCATGTAGATGGAGTACGGTACCACGCTTGTCGTACCCTACTACGGTGCCTTGTAAGATAATGTATATTAGCATCATGTAGATGGAGTAGGGTACGACGCTTGTTGTACCCTACTACCGGTGCCTTGTAAGATAATGTATATTAGCATCATGAAGACCATGTGGATGGAGTAGGGTACGACGCTTGTCGTACCCTACTACGGTGCCTTGTAAGATAATGTATATTAGCATCATGTGGATGGAGTAGGGTACGACGCTTGTCGTACCCTACTACGGTGCCTTGTGAGATAATGTATATTAGCATCATGTAGACCATGTGGATGGAGTAGGGTCGTACCCCTAATACGGTGCTTTGTAAGATAATGTATGTTTCATGTGACCATGTGGAGTATTCAATAATAAAAAGGGAAGTTTAGATTGTTAATGTGTAAAATGTGCATTTTATCATCTTGATTTGTGTATGTTCAGTCTTTTTGAAACATTTTGAAACAATTGCTCAAAAAAGCAATTAACTTACATTTTTTTAATGAAACTTGGAAATCATTCAAACATGTTTTGGAAGAGGGACGTTTTCTACAATTATTGCATGAAGTGTGCACTTTTTGGGATATGACATGATAATGTTGATTTATCTGTTGAAATAATGGTCAGATTGAAACTGTAAATACCCACTTACTTCTTTTAATCTCAATTTTTAAAACTAGGCAATTATTGTAAATTGTTAGACATGTCTATGAAATTTATTGGAGAATAAAAAAAACCACAGAAAGAAATAACTGAACAATGTTGTGTTTAGAGTGAATTATTATTAAATGTTGTGTGTGATGCACTCTAGTAATGAATTATGTACATTTAAAATTCAATTTAGAGACAATTGTGGACATATTATTCTTTTCAACAACCATAATTGCACATGCTATACAATGGACTAGCCGAGACCCCACTACGCAACTTGGGCCCCAAATGAGGGCGTTTTTCGGTCTGACAAAATTGCGCACATTCTTGATACTGATTGAAAGAGGGACTCCTCAGCAACATCCCGACCAATTTCCAGCTCCACAGACCCCAGGTTAGCCGAATGATGGCCGAGACAAGCGAGTAGGTTTTTCGAACGAATTTGTCTGCATTCTCGCAAAAGTGCACATGCTATACAATGGACTAGCCGAGACCCCCACCACGCAACTTGGGCCCCAAATGAGGACGTTTTTCAAACTGATGTTGAACAAAATTGCGCACAGTCTGGATACTGATAGAAAGAGGGACTCCTCAGCAACATCCAGACCAATCTCCAGCTCCTCAGACCTAAGTTCAGCCAAATGATGGCAGAGATAAGCGAGTAGGTTTTTCAAACCAATTTGTCTCCATTCCCGCATAAGTGCACATGCTATACAATAGACAAGCCGAGACCCCCACTACGCAACTTGGGCCCCAAATGAGGGCGTTTTTCGGTCTGAGGTTGAACAAAATTGCGCACATTCTTGATACTGATTGAAAGAGGGACTCCTCAGCAACATCCCGACCAATTTCCAACTCCACAGACCCCAGGTTAGCCGAATGATGGCCGAGACAAGCGAGTAGGTTTTTCGAACGAATTTGTTCTGCAGTCCCGCATGAGTGCACATGCTATACAATGGACTAGCCGAGACCCGCACCACGCAACTTGGGCCCCAAATAAGGGCGTTTTTCGGTCTGACATTGAACGAAATTGCGCACAACCTTGATACTGATGGAAAGAGGGACTCCTCAGCAACATCCATACCAATTTCCAGCTCCACAGACGCCAGTTCAGCCAAATGATGGCCGAGATAAAAGAGTATTTTTTTTTCCGAACTGATTTTGTCTGCATTCCCGCATGAGTGTACATGCTATACAATGGACTAGCCGAGACCCCCACCACGCAACTTGGGCCCCAAATGAGGGCGTTTTTCGGTCTGACGTTGAACAAAATTGCGCACAATCTTGATACTGATTGAAAGAGAGACTCATCAGCAACATCTAGACCAATCTCCAGCTCCTCAGACCCAAGTTCAGCCGAATGATGGCCGAGATAAGCGAGTAGGTTTTTCAAACCAATTTGTCTCCATTCCCGCATAAGTGCACATGCTATACAATGGACTAGCCGAGACCCCCACCACGCAACTTGGGCCCCACATGAGGGCGTTTTTCGGTCTGACATTGAACGAAATTGCGCACAATCTTGATACTGTTGGAAAGAGGGACTCCTCAGCAACATGCCGACCAATTTCTAGCTCCAAAGACGCCAATTTAGCCAAATGATGGCCGAGATAAGCGAGTATTGTTTTTCGAACTGATTTTTTTCTGCATTCCCGCAGGAGTGTACATGTTATACAATGGACTAGCCGAGAACCCCACCACCAAATGAGAGCGTTTTTCGGTCTGACGTTAAACGAAACTGCGCACAATCTTGATACTGATGGAAAGAGGGACTCATTAGCAACATCCAGACCAATCCCCAGCTCCTCAGACCCAAGTTCAGCCAAATGATGGCCGAGATAAGCAAGTAGATTTTTTAAACCAATTTTTCTCCATTCCCGCATAAGTGCACTTGCTATACAATGGACTAGCCGAGACCCCCACCACGAAACTTGGGCCCCAAATGAGGGCGTTTTTCGGTCTGACATTGAACGAAATTGCGCAAAACCTTGATACTGATGGAAAGAGGTACTCCGCAGCAACATCCATACCAATTTCCAGCTCCACAGACGCCAGTTCAGCCGAATGATGGCCGAGATAAGCGAGTAGAATTTTTTTTCGAACTGATCTTTTCTGCATTCCCGCATGAGTGTACATACTATACAATGGACTAGCCGAGACCCCCACCACGCAACTTGGGCCCCAAATGAGGGCGTTTTTCGGTCTGACGTTAAACAAAATTGCGCACAATCTTGATACTGATGGAAAGAGGGACTCATCAGCAATATCCAGACCAATCTCCAGCTCCTCAGACCCAAGTTCAGCCAAATGATGGCCGAGATAAGCGAGTAGTTTTTCAAACCAATTTGTCTCCATTCCCGCATAAGTGCACTTGCTATACAATGGACTAGCCGAGACCCCCACCACGCAACTTGGGCCCCAAATGAGGGCGTTTTTTCGGTCTGACGTCAAACGAAACTGCGCACAATCTTGATACTGATGGAAAGAGGGACTCCTCAGCAACATCCATACCAATTTCCAGCTCCACAGACGCCAGTTCAACCGAATGATGGCCGAGATAAGCGAGTATGTTTTTTTCGAACTGATTTTTTTCTGCAGTCCCGCATGAGTGTACATGCTATACAATGGACAAGACGAGACCCCCACCACGCAACTTGGGCCCCAAATGAGGGCGTTTTTCGGTCTGACCCCGACCACGCAACTTGTGCCCCAAATGAAGGCGTTTTTCGGTCTGAGGTTGAACAAAATTGCGCACATTCTTGATACTGATTGAGAGAGGGACTCCTCAGCAACATCCCGACCAATTTCCAGCTCCACAGACCCCAGGTTAGCCGAATGATGGCCGAGACAAGCGAGTAGGTTTTTCGAACGAATTTTTTCTGCAGTCCCGCATGAGTGTACATGCTATACAATGGACTAGCCGAGACCCCCACCACGCAACTTGGGCCCCAAATGAGGGAGTTTTTCGGTCTGACATTGAACGAAATTGCGCACAACCTTGATACTGATGGAAAGAGGGACTCCTCAGCAACATCCATACCAATTTCCAGCTCCACAGACGCCAGTTCAGCCAAATGATGGCCGAGACAAGCGATTAGGTTTTTTAAACAAATTTTCCCACATTCCCGCATAAGTGCACTTGCTATACAATGGACTAGCCGAGACCCCTACCACGCAACTTGGGCCCCAAATGAGGGCGTTTTTCGGTCTGACATCGAACGAAATTGCGCACAATCTTGATACTGTTGAAAAGAGGGACTCCTCAGCAACATCCATACCAATTTCCAGCTTTACAGACGCCAGTTCAGCCGAATGATGGCCGAGATAAGCGAGTATTTTTTTTCGAACTGATTTTTTCTGCATTCCCGCATAAGTGCACATGCTATACAATGGACTAGCCGAGACCCCCACTACGCAACTTGGGCCCCAAATGAGGGCGTTTTTCGGTCTGACGTTGAACAAAATTGCGCACAATCTTGATACTGATTGAAAGAGGGACTCATCAGCAACATCCAGACCAATCTCCAGCTCCTCAGACCCAAGTTCAGCCAAATGATGGCCGAGACAAGCGAGTAGGTTTTTTAAACTAATTTTTCCGCATTCCCGCATAAGTACACTTCCTATACAATGGACTAGCCGAAACCTCCCCCCCCCCATCCCAAACCAACTTGGGCCCCAAATTAAGGCGTTTTTCGATCTGATGTTGAACGAAATTGCGCACAATCTTGATACTGTTGGAAAGAGGGACTCCTCAGCAACATCCAGACCAATTTCCAGCTCCACAGACGCCAGTTCAGCCGAATGATGGCCGAGATAAGCAAGTATATATTTTCGAACTGATTTTTTTCTGCATTCCCGCATAAGTGTACATGCTATACAATGGACTAGCCGAGAACCCCACCACCAAATGAGGGCGTTTTTTGGTCTGACGTTGAACGAAACTGCGCGCAATCTTGATACTGGTGGAAAGAGGGACTCATCAGCAACATCCAGACCAATCCCGAGCTCCTCAGACCCAAGTTCAGCCAAATTATGGCCGAGATAAGCGAGTAGGTTTTTTAAACTAATTTTTCTCCATTCCCGCCTAAGTGCACTTGCTATACAATAGACTAGCTGAGATCCCCACCACGCAACTTGGGCCCCAAATGAGGGCGTTTTTCGGTCTGACATTGAACGAAATTGCGCACAATCTTGATACTGTTGGAAAGAGGGACTGCTCAGCAACATTCATACCAATTTCCAGCTCTGCAGACCCAAGTTCAGCCAAATGATGGCCGAGATAAGCGAGTAGTTTTTTTTTCGAACTGATTTTGTCTGCATTTCCGCATGAGTGTACATGCTATACAATGGACTAGCCGAGACCCCCACCACGCAACTTGGGCCCCAAATGAGGGCGTTTTTCGGTCTGACATTGAACGAAATTGCGCACAATCTTGATACTGTTGGAAAGAGGGACTGCTCAGCAACATTCATACCAATTTCCAGCTCTGCAGGCCCAAGTTCAGCCAAATGATGGCCGAGATAAGCGAGTAGTTTTTTTTTCGAACTGATTTTGTCTGCATTTCCGCATGAGTGTACATGCTATACAATGGACTAGCCGAGACCCCCACCACGCAACTTGGGCCCCAAATGAGGGCGTTTTTCGGTCTGACATTGATCGAAAATGCGCACAATCTTGATACTGTTGGAAAGAGGGACTCCTCAGCAACATCCCGAACAATTTCCAGCTCCTCAGACGCCAGTTCAGCCGAATGATGGCCGAGATAAGCGAGTATCTATTTTCGAACTGATTTTTTCTGCATTCCCGCATGAGTGTACATGCGAAACAATAGACAAGCCGAGAACCCCACCACCAAAGAGGGCGTTTTTCGATCTGACGTTGAACGAAACTGTGCACAATCTTGATACTGATGGAAAGAGGGACTCCTCAGCAACATCCAGAACAATCTTTGGCTCCTCAGACCCAAGTTCAGCCGAATGATGGCCGAAATAGGCGAGTATGTTTTTCGAAAGAATTTGTCTGCATTCCCGCATAAGTGCACATGCTATACAATGCACTAGCCGAGACCCCAACCACGCAACTTGGGCCCCAAATGATGGCGTTTTTCGGTCTGACATTGAACGAAATTGCGCACAATGTTGATACTGTTCGAAAGAGGGACTCCTCAGCAACATTCCGACTAATTTCAAGCTCCACAGACGCCACTTCTATCGAATGATTGCCGAGATAAGCGAGTGTTTTTTTTCGAACTGATTTTTTCTGCATTCCTGCATGAGTGTACATGCTATACAATGGACTAGCCGAGACCCCCACCACGCAACTTGGGCCCCAAATGAGGGTGTTTTTCGGTCTGACGTTGAACAAAATTGCGCACAATCTTGATACTGTTGGAAAGAGGGACTCCTCAGCAACATCCATACCAATTTCCAGCTCCGCAGGCCCAAGTTCAGCCAAATGATGGCCGAGATAAGCGAGTAGTTTTTTTCCGAACTGATTTTTTCTGCATTCCCGCATGAGTGTACATGCTATACAATGGACTAGCCGAACCCCAATCAACCCCACCCCCCCCCCCCCCCCCCACTCAACTTGGGCCACAATTCAAGGGAATTTTTGGATTTGATGTTGAACGAAATTGCGCACAATCTTGATACTGATGGAAAGAGGGACTCATCAGCAACATTTAGACCAATCTCCTTCTCCTCAGACCTCAGTTCAGCCGAATGATGGCGGACATGAGCGAGTAGGTTTTTCGAAAGAATTGTTCTGCATTCCCGCTTCAGTGCACATGCTATACAATAGACTAGCCGAACCCCCCTCCACCCCCCCCCCCCCCCCCACGCAACTTGGGCCACAAATTAAGGAGTTTTTCGATCTGATGTTGAACGAAATTGTGCACAATCTTGATACTGTTGGAATATCCAGCAACATCCAGAACAATCTCCAGCTCAACAGACTACAGGTTAGCCGAATGATGGCCGAGATAAGCGAGTAGGTTTTCTAACGAATGTTTCGGCATTCCCGCATAAGTGCACATAAAAACAATGGACTAGCCGAGACCCCCAACACGCAACGTGGGCCCCAAATGAGGGCGTTTTTCGATCTGGTGTTGAACGAAATTGCGCACAATCTTGATACTGTTGGAAAGAGGGACTCCTCAGCAACATCCATACCAATTTCCAGCTCCGCAGGCCCAAGTTCAGCCAAATGATGGCCGAGATAAGCGAGAATTATTTTTCGAACTTATTTTTTCTGCATTCCCGCATGAGTGTACATGCTATACAATGGACTAGCCGAGACCCCCACCACGCAACTAGGGCCCCAAATGAGAGCGTTTTTCGGTCTGACATTGAACGAAATTGCGCACAATCTTAATACTGATGGAAAGAGGGACTCCTCAGCAACATCCATACCAATTTCCAGCTCCGCAGGCCCAAGTTCAGCCAAATGATGGCCGAGATAAGAGAGTAGTATTTTTCGAACGGATTTTTGTTTGCATTCCAGCATGAGTGTACATGCTATACAATGGACTAGCCGAGCCCCCCGCCCCCCCCCCCCCCCCCATGCAACTTGGGCCCCAAATGAGGGCCCCAAATGAGGGCGTTTTTCGGTTTGACGTTGAACGAAACTGCGCACAATCTTGATACTGATGGAAAGAGGGACTCCTCAGCAACATCCCGACCAATTTCCAGCTCCACAGACAGACCCCAGGTTAGCCGAATAATGGCCGAGACAAGCGAGTAGATTTTTCAAACGAATTTTTCTGCATTCCCGCAAAAGTGCACATGCTATACAATGGACTAGCCGAGACCCCCACCACGCAACTTTGGCCCCAAATCAGGACGTTTTTCGATCTGATGTTGAACAATCTGGATACTGTTGGAAAGAAGGACTCATTAGCAACATCTAAACAAATCTCCAGCTCCTCAGACCTCAGTTCAGCTGAATGATGGCGGACATAAGCGAGTAGGTTTTTTGAACAAATTTTTCTGCATTCTAGCCTAAGTGCACAAGCTATACAATGGACTAGCCGAACCCCCCACCCCCCCCCCCCCCACGCAACTTGGGCCCCAAATTAGGGCGTTTTTCGATCTGATGTTGAACGAAATTGCGCACAATCTTGATACTGTTGGAAAGAGAGACTCCTCAGCAACATCCAGAACAATCTCCAGCTCCTCAGACCCAAGTTCAGCCGAATGATGGCCGAAATAGGCGAGTATGTTTTTTAAAAGAATTTGTCTGCATTCCCGCATAAGTGCACATGCTATACAATGCACTAGCCGAGACCCCAACCACGCAACTTGGGCCCCAAATGATGGCGTTTTTCGGTCTGACATTGAACGAAATTGTTCACAATCTTGATACTGATGGAAAGAGGGACTCCTCAGTAACATCCAGACCAATTTCCAGCTCCGCAGGCCCAAGTTCAGCCAAATGATGGCCGAGATAAGCGAGTAGTATGTAACCGAGGAGGAAGGACTACTGCACAAATTCAGGACAGGAAGGCAATCTTTCGTTTTCTTGAGAAAAATATATAAAGTTTTATTTCCTTTTTATTCTGCCTGTCAATGACACAAATTTATTGCACAAGAAACAAGCCAAATATTGCATAAAAAAGTGGTTAATTTTCCACAGGACAGCAAATCCATCAATTTCATTTTTTCACAATATTAACTTAATGTGAGCGACAACTATAATGACAAAGACACAAAAAACGACAGCCGTAACAGGTCTATTTATACAAAATAGAAAAAGATCAAATATGTTACTGGCAATCTCACAATAAGTACATGTATTTGAAATTGTACATTTACATTTAGTGGACGTATTGACCAAAAAAATGAATAAATCAAACTACTGTCGACAATACAATTAATTATATTCAAGGCAGGCTATTAACTAATACAAACAATTAAGTACAAAATACGGTATCAAAACCATGAAAAACGTGCAAATTATATGGAAATCTATAAATTAAATGGGAAATATTTACTAGTTTAAATTAAGATATGAATTGTCCCATACCTAATTCAAGGTCGACAAGGCAACCTTGAAGAAAAAGGCACATCACCAAATGTTCCAGACTCCAGAACCCAGGACTCTGTCAAATGAAGACAAATATATATAAATAAATTGACCCCCAATGCTAATAAGCATCTCTATCCACAATCTTCCCAGGATGCTCAACCACTTCACATCGGACTATACAACGATCAAGCAAATGTTATGTTTGGAATTATTAAACTAAATCAAGAAATACCCAAAACTTCCTGAAAATACTTGTATAAAGATATTTTAGAGTAATGCACTGCCCCAAGGATATACCACATATACAATATTGCAGTGGAATATGCAGTCCCTAAACATCAAATTGACTATAAAAATGACGAAAACACGAGGATGGAGGTTACTAACCTCCAAAATGCAAAAATAATCAAGGATAATTTGTCCCGAGTACACAACGTGGTACATCAATTCATGAACATTTTATAAGGTGCAATATACTTAAGGATAATTTATCCCAAGTACACAACCTAGTACATCAATTCAAAAATCAAAAAAATATTATTAAAGGAACTTCACACAAAATACAAGAGTTATAGAACTTACCGACCAAAGCAGCCCCACACCTCACATGCCTCCAAGATGACTCGACGCTGGCCGTAGAAAATCAACACACGGCCAATAAACGCTGTTAAGCAGAATATGCTGACAAAATGCGTAGATTAAACGTTGCCAATTAACGCTAATGTTAAGCAGAATATGCCGACAAAATGCGTAAATAACACGTTGGCAAAGCAAGGCGAAAGCATGTACTTTATAGTTGCTGGCCCAGCTAAAGAGTGACTATCAGTAAGACACACGTCCAACAAGAAAACTTACGCTGGAATGCAAGGAATGTAATACACGTAACAGACTAAGCATTGTCCCTTCCAAGTCAGCTGAGAAACTATCGTTCGACTGGGGAAGGGCGCCGCCAATGTATCAGTTATGCATAACAAATTCAATAGGTGGCGCTATTTACAGTGAAAAAAACACAACTATGTAAGTGCCAGGCAGTATATCGATCTGGTTGGTCACAAGTATTTTTCGAACTGATTTGTGTCTGCATTCCCGCATGAGTGTACATGCTATACAATGGACTAGCCGAGCCCCCCGCCCCCCACCCCCCCCCCCCCCCCCCCCCCATGCAACTTGGGCCCCAAATGAGGGCCCCAAATGAGGGCGTTTTTCGGTATGACGTTGAACGAAACTGCGCACAATCTTGATACTGATGGAAAGAGGGACTTCTCAGCAACATCCCGACCAATTTCCAGCTCCACAGACAGACCCCAGGTTAGCCGAATGATGGCCGAGACAAGCGAGTAGATTTTTCGAACGAATTTTTCTGCATTCCCGCAAAAGTGCACATGCTATACAATGGACTAGCCGAGACCCCCACCACGCAACTTGGGCCCCAAATCAGGACGTTTTTCGATCTGATGTTGAACAAAATTGCGCACAATCTGGATACTGTTGGAAAGAAGGACTCATTAGCAACATCTAAACAAATCTCAAGCTCCTCAAACCTCAGTTCAGCTGAATGATGGCGGACATAAGCGAGTAGGTTTTTTGAACTAATTTTTCTGCATTCTAGCTTAAGTGCACAAGCTATACAATGGACTAGCCGAACCCCCATCCCCCCCCCACGCAACTTGGGCCCCAAATTAGGGCGTTTTTCGATCTGATGTTGAACGAAATTGCGCACAATCTTGATACTGTTGGAAAGAGGGACTCCTCAGCAACATCCAGAACAATCTCTAGCTCCTCAGACCCAAGTTCAGCCGAATGATGGCCGAAATAGGCGAGTATGTTTTTTGAAAGAATTTGTCTGCATTCCCGCATAAGTGCACATGCTATACAATGCACTAGCCGAGACCCCAACCACGCAACTTGGGCCCAAAATGATGGCGTTTTTCGGTCTGACATTGAACGAAATTGCGCACAATCTTGATACTGTTGGAAAGAGGGACTCCTCAGCAACATCCCGACCAATTTCCAGCTCCACAGACAGACCCCAGGTTAGCCGAATAATGGCCGAGACAAGCGAGTAGATTTTTCAAACGAATTTTTCTGCATTCCCGCAAAAGTGCACATGCTATACAATGGACTAGCCGAGACCCCCACCACGCAACTTTGGCCCCAAATCAGGACGTTTTTCGATCTGATGTTGAACAATCTGGATACTGTTGGAAAGAAGGACTCATTAGCAACATCTAAACAAATCTCCAGCTCCTCAGACCTCAGTTCAGCTGAATGATGGCGGACATAAGCGAGTAGGTTTTTTGAACAAATTTTTCTGCATTCTAGCCTAAGTGCACAAGCTATACAATGGACTAGCCGAACCCCCCACCCCCCCCCACGCAACTTGGGCCCCAAATTAGGGCGTTTTTCGATCTGATGTTGAACGAAATTGCGCACAATCTTGATACTGTTGGAAAGAGAGACTCCTCAGCAACATCCAGAACAATCTCCAGCTCCTCAGACCCAAGTTCAGCCGAATGATGGCCGAAATAGGCGAGTATGTTTTTTAAAAGAATTTGTCTGCATTCCCGCATAAGTGCACATGCTATACAATGCACTAGCCGAGACCCCAACCACGCAACTTGGGCCCCAAATGATGGCGTTTTTCGGTCTGACATTGAACGAAATTGTTCACAATCTTGATACTGATGGAAAGAGGGACTCCTCAGTAACATCCAGACCAATTTCCAGCTCCGCAGGCCCAAGTTCAGCCAAATGATGGCCGAGATAAGCGAGTAGTATGTAACCGAGGAGGAAGGACTACTGCACAAATTCAGGACAGGAAGGCAATCTTTCGTTTTCTTGAGAAAAATATATAAAGTTTTATTTCCTTTTTATTCTGCCTGTCAATGACACAAATTTATTGCACAAGAAACAAGCCAAATATTGCATAAAAAAGTGGTTAATTTTCCACAGGACAGCAAATCCATCAATTTCATTTTTTCACAATATTAACTTAATGTGAGCGACAACTATAATGACAAAGACACAAAAAACGACAGCCGTAACAGGTCTATTTATACAAAATAGAAAAAGATCAAATATGTTACAGGCAATCTCACAATAAGTACATGTATTTGAAATTGTACATTTACATTTAGTGGACGTATTGACCAAAAAAATGAATAAATCAAACTACTGTCGACAATACAATTAATTATATTCAAGGCAGGCTATTAACTAATACAAACAATTAAGTACAAAATACGGTATCAAAACCATGAAAAACGTGCAAATTATATGGAAATCTATAAATTAAATGGGAAATATTTACTAGTTTAAATTAAGATATGAATTGTCCCATACCTAATTCAAGGTCGACAAGGCAACCTTGAAGAAAAAGGCACATCACCAAATGTTCCAGACTCCAGAACCCAGGACTCTGTCAAATGAAGACAAATATATATAAATAAATTGACCCCCAATGCTAATAAGCATCTCTATCCACAATCTTCCCAGGATGCTCAACCACTTCACATCGGACTATACAACGATCAAGCAAATGTTATGTTTGGAATTATTAAACTAAATCAAGAAATACCCAAAACTTCCTGAAAATACTTGTATAAAGATATTTTAGAGTAATGCACTGCCCCAAGGATATACCACATATACAATATTGCAGTGGAATATGCAGTCCCTAAACATCAAATTGACTATAAAAATGACGAAAACACGAGGATGGAGGTTACTAACCTCCAAAATGCAAAAATAATCAAGGATAATTTGTCCCGAGTACACAACGTGGTACATCAATTCATGAACATTTTATAAGGTGCAATATACTTAAGGATAATTTATCCCAAGTACACAACCTAGTACATCAATTCAAAAATCAAAAAAATATTATTAAAGGAACTTCACACAAAATACAAGAGTTATAGAACTTACCGACCAAAGCAGCCCCACACCTCACATGCCTCCAAGATGACTCGACGCTGGCCGTAGAAAATCAACACACGGCCAATAAACGCTGTTAAGCAGAATATGCTGACAAAATGCGTAGATTAAACGTTGCCAATTAACGCTAATGTTAAGCAGAATATGCCGACAAAATGCGTAAATAACACGTTGGCAAAGCAAGGCGAAAGCATGTACTTTATAGTTGCTGGCCCAGCTAAAGAGTGACTATCAGTAAGACACACGTCCAACAAGAAAACTTACGCTGGAATGCAAGGAATGTAATACACGTAACAGACTAAGCATTGTCCCTTCCAAGTCAGCTGAGAAACTATCGTTCGACTGGGGAAGGGCGCCGCCAATGTATCAGTTATGCATAACAAATTCAATAGGTGGCGCTATTTACAGTGAAAAAAACACAACTATGTAAGTGCCAGGCAGTATATCGATCTGGTTGGTCACAAGTATTTTTCGAACTGATTTGTGTCTGCATTCCCGCATGAGTGTACATGCTATACAATGGACTAGCCGAGCCCCCCGCCCCCCACCCCCCCCCCCCCCCCCCCATGCAACTTGGGCCCCAAATGAGGGCCCCAAATGAGGGCGTTTTTCGGTATGACGTTGAACGAAACTGCGCACAATCTTGATACTGATGGAAAGAGGGACTTCTCAGCAACATCCCGACCAATTTCCAGCTCCACAGACAGACCCCAGGTTAGCCGAATGATGGCCGAGACAAGCGAGTAGATTTTTCGAACGAATTTTTCTGCATTCCCGCAAAAGTGCACATGCTATACAATGGACTAGCCGAGACCCCCACCACGCAACTTGGGCCCCAAATCAGGACGTTTTTCGATCTGATGTTGAACAAAATTGCGCACAATCTGGATACTGTTGGAAAGAAGGACTCATTAGCAACATCTAAACAAATCTCAAGCTCCTCAAACCTCAGTTCAGCTGAATGATGGCGGACATAAGCGAGTAGGTTTTTTGAACTAATTTTTCTGCATTCTAGCTTAAGTGCACAAGCTATACAATGGACTAGCCGAACCCCCATCCCCCCCCCCACGCAACTTGGGCCCCAAATTAGGGCGTTTTTCGATCTGATGTTGAACGAAATTGCGCACAATCTTGATACTGTTGGAAAGAGGGACTCCTCAGCAACATCCAGAACAATCTCTAGCTCCTCAGACCCAAGTTCAGCCGAATGATGGCCGAAATAGGCGAGTATGTTTTTTGAAAGAATTTGTCTGCATTCCCGCATAAGTGCACATGCTATACAATGCACTAGCCGAGACCCCAACCACGCAACTTGGGCCCAAAATGATGGCGTTTTTCGGTCTGACATTGAACGAAATTGCGCACAATCTTGATACTGTTGGAAAGAGGGACTCCTCAGCAACATCCCGACCAATTTCCAGCTCCACAGACGCCAGTTCAGCCGAGTGATGGCCGAGATAAGCGAGTATTTTTTTTCGAACTGATTTTTTCTGCATTACTGCATGAGTGTACATGCTATACAATGGACTAGCCGAGACCCCCACCACGCAACTTGGGCCCCAAATAAGGACGCTTTTCGATCTGATGTTGAACAAAATTGCGCACAATCTTGATACTGTTGGAAAGAGGGACTCCTCAGCAACATCCATACCAATTTCCAGCTCCGCAGGCCCAAGTTCAGCCAAATGATGGCCGAGATAAGCGAGTAGTATTTTTTCCGAACTGATTTTGTCTGCATTCCCGCATGAGTGTACATGCTATACAATGGACTAGCCGAGACCCCCACCATGCAACTTGGGCCCCAAATGAGGGTGTTTTTCGGTCTGACGTTGAACAAAATTGCGCACAACCTTGATACTGATTGAAAGAGGGACTCATCAGCAACATCCAGACCAATTTCCAGCTCCACAGACCCCAGGTTAGCCGAATGATGGCCGAGACAAGCGAGTAAGTTTTTCGAACGAATTTTTCTGCATTCCCGCAAAAGTGCACATGCTATACAATGGACTAGACGAGACCCCCACCACGCAACTTGGGCCCAAATGTGGATGTTTTTTGATCTGATGTTGAACAAAATTGCGCACAATCTGGATACTGTTGGAAAGAAGGACTCATTAGCAACATCCAAACCAATCACCAGCTCCTCAGACCTCATTTTAGCCGTATGATGGCGGACATAAGCGAGTAGGTTTTTCGAACGAATTTTTCTGCATTCCCGCATGAATGTACATGCTATACAATGGACTAGACGAGAACCCCACCACCAAAGAGGGCGTTTTTCGGTCTGACGTTAAACGAAACTGCGTACAATCTTGATACTGATGGAAATAGGGACTCATCAGCAACATCCATACCAATCCCCAGCTCTTCAGACCCAAGTTCAGCCAAATGATGGCCGAGATAAGCGAGTAGGTTTTTTAAACTGATTTTATTCCATTCCCGCATCAGTGCACTTGCTATACAATGGACTAGCCGAGACCCCCACCACGCAACTTAAACCCCAAATGAGGGCGTTTTTCGGTCTGACATTGAACGAAATGGCGCACAATCTTGATTCTGTTGGAAAGAGGGACTCCTCAGCAACATCCATACCAATTTCCAGCTCCACAGACGCCAGTTCAGCCGAATGATGGCCAAGATAAGCGAGTATTTTCATTCGAACTGATTTTGTCTGCATTTTCGCATGAGTGTACATGCTATACAATGGACTAGCCGAGACCCCCACCACGCAACTTGGGCCCTAAATGAGGGCGTTTTTCGGTCTGACGTTGAACAAAATTGCGCACAATCTTGATACTGATTGAAAGAGGGACTCATCAGCAACATCCAGACCAATCTCCAGCTCCTCAGACCCAAGTTCAGCCAAATGATGGCCGAGATAAGCGACTAGGTTTTTCAAACCAATTTGTCTGCATTCCCGCATAAGTGCACATGCTATACAATGGACTAGCCGAGACCCCCACTACGGAACTTGGGCCCCAAAGGAGGGCGTTTTTCGGTCTGACATTGAACGAAATTGCGCACAATCTTGATACTGATGGAAAGAGGGACTCATTAGCAACATCCAAACCAATCACCAGCTCCTCAGACCTCATTTCAGCCGAATGATGGCGGACATAAGCGAGTAGGTTTTACGAACTAACTTTTCTGCATTCACATGCTATACAATGGACTAGCCGAAACTCCCCCCCCCCCCCCCCAACGCAACTTGGGCCCCAAATTAAGGCGTTTTTCGATCTGATGTTGAACGAAATTGCGCACAATCTTGATACTGTTGGAAAGAGGGACTCCTCAGCAACATCCCGACCAATTTCCAGCTCCACAGACGCCAGTTCAGCCGAATGATTGCCGAGATAAGCGAGTATTTTTTTTTTGAACTGATTTTTTCTGAATTCCCGCATGAGTGTACATGCTATACAATGGACTAGCCGAGACCCACACCACGCAACTTGGGCCCCAAATGAGGGCGTTTTTCGGTCTGACATTGAACGAAAATGCGCACAATCTTGATACTGTTGGAAAGAGAGACTCCTCAGCAACATCCCGACCAATTTCCAGCTCCTCAGACGCCAGTTCAGCCGAATGATTGCCGAGATAAGCGAGTATTTTTTTTTTGAACTGATTTTTTCTGAATTCCCGCATGAGTGTACATGCTATACAATGGACTAGCCGAGACCCCCACTACGCAACTTGGGCCCCAAAGGAGGGCGTTTTTCGGTCTGACATTGAACGAAATTGCACACAATCTTGATACTGATGGAAAGAGGGACTCCTCAGCAACATCCCGACCAATTTCCAGCTCCACAGACGCCAGTTCAGCCGAGTGATGGCCGAGATAAGCGAGTATTTGTTTTTGAACTGATTTTTTCTGAATTCCCGCATGAGTGTAAATGCTATACAATGGACTAGCCGAGACCCCCACTACGCAACTTGGGCCCCAAAGGAGGGCGTTTTTCGGTCTGACATTGAACGAAATTGCGCACAATCTTGATACTGATGGAAAGAGGGACTCCTCAGCAACATCCAGACAAATTTCCAGCTCCACAGACGCTAGTTTAGCCGAATGATTGCGAGATAAGCGAGTATTTTTTTTCGAACTGATTTTTTCTACATTCCCGCATGAGTGTACATGCTATACAATGGACTAGCCGAGAACCCCACCACCAAATGAGGGCGTTTTTCGATCTGATGTTGAACGAAATTGCGCACAATCTTGATACTGTTGGAAAGAGGGACTCCTCAGCAACATCCAGACCAATCCCCAGCTCCTCAGACCCAAGTTCAGCCAAATGATGGCCGAGATAAGCGAGTAGGTTTTTTAAACTGATTTTATTCCATTCCCGCATCAGTGCACTTGCTATACAATGGACTAGCCGAGACCCCCATCACGCAACTTAAACCCCAAATGAGGGCGTTTTTCGGTGTGACATTGAACGAAATTGCGCACAATCTTGATTCTTTTGGAAAGAGGGACTCCTCAGCAACATCCATACCAATTTCCAGCACCTCAGACGCCAGTTCAGCCGAATGATGGCCAAGATAAGCGAGTATTTTTATTCGAACTGATTTTTTCTGCATTTCCGCATGAGTGTACATGCTATACAATGGACTAGCCGAGACCCCCACCACGCAACTTGGGCCCTAAATGAGGGCGTTTTTCTGTCTGACGTTGAACAAAATTGCGCACAATCTTGATACTGATTGAAAGAGGGACTCATCAGCAACATCCAGACCAATTTCCAGCTCCTCAGACCCAAGTTCAGCCAAATGATGGCCGAGATAAGCGAGTAGTTTTTTTTCCGAACTGATTTTTTCTGAATTCCCGCATGAGTGTACATGCTATACAATGGACTAGCCGAGACCCCCACCACGCAACTTGGGCCCCAAAGGAGGGCGTTTTTCGGTCTGACATTGAACGAAATTGAACACAATCTTGATACTGATGGAAAGAGGGACTCCTCAGCAACATCCCGACCAATTTCCAGCTCCACAGACGCCAGTTCAGCCGAGTGATGGCCGAGATAAGCGAGTATTTGTTTTTGAACTGATTTTTTCTGAATTCCCGCATGAGTGTAAATGCTATACAATGGACTAGCCGAGACCCCCACTACGCAACTTGGGCCCCAAAGGAGGGCGTTTTTCGGTCTGACATTGAACGAAATTGCGCACAATCTTGATACTGATGGAAAGAGGGACTCCTCAGCAACATCCAGACAAATTTCCAGCTCCACAGACGCCAGTTTAGCCGAATGATTGCGAGAATAGCGAGTATATTTTTTCGAACTGATTTTTTCTACATTCCTGCATGAGTGTACATGCTATACAATGGACTAGCCGAGAACCCCACGACCAAATGAGGGCGTTTTTCGATCTGATGTTGAACGAAATTGCGCACAATCTTGATACTGTTGGAAAGAGGGACTCCTCAGCAACATCCAGACCAATCCCCAGCTCCTCAGACCCAAGTTCAGCCAAATGATGGCCGAGATAAGCGAGTAGGTTTTTTAAACTAATTTTTCTCCATTCCTGCATAAGTGCACTTGCTATACAATGGACTAGCCGAGACCCCCACCACCCAACTTGGGCCCCAAATGAGGGCGTTTTTCGGTCTGACATTGAACGAAATTGCGCACAATCTTGATACTGTTGGAAAGAGGGACTCCTCAGCAACATCCATACCAATTTCCAGCTCCGCAGGCCCAAGTTCAGCCAAATGATGGCCGAGATAAGCGAGTAGTTTTTTTTCCGAACTGATTTTGTCTGCATTCCCGCATGAGTGTACATGCTAAACAATGGTCTAGCCGAGACCCCCACCATGCAACTTGGGCCCCAAATGAGGGCGTTTTTCGGTCTGACATTGAACGAAAAGGCGCACAATCTTGATACTGTTGGAAAGAGGGACTCCTCAGCAACATCCCGACCAATTTGCAGCTCCTCAGACGGCAGTTCAGCAGAATGATGGCCGAGATAAGCGAGTATTTTTGTTCGAACTGATTTTTTCTGCATTCCCGCATGAGTGTACATGCTATACAATGGACTAGCCGAGAACCCCACCACCAAAGAGGGCGTTTTTCGGTCTGACGTTGAACGAAACTGCGCAAAATCTTGATACTGATGGAAAGAGGGACCTCATCAGCAACATCCAGACCAACCCCAGCTCCTCAGACCCAAGTTCAGCCAAATGATGGCCGAGATAAGCGAGTAAGTTGTTTAAACTAATTTTATTCCATTCCCGCATAAGTGCACTTGCTATACAATGGACTAACCGAGACCCCCAAAACGCAACTTAAATCCCAAATGAGGGCGTTTTTCGGTCTGACATTGAACGAAATTGCGCACAATCTTGATACTGTTGGAAAGAGGGACTCCTCAGCAACATCCATACCAATTTCCAGCTCCGCAGGCCCAAGTTCAGCCAAATGATGGCCGAGATAAGCGAGTATTTTTTTTCGAACTGATTTTTTCTGCATTCCCGCATGAGTGTACATGCTATACAATGGACTAGCCGAGACCCCCACCACGCAACTTGGGCCCCAAATAAGGGCGTTTTTCGGTCTGACATTGAACGAAAATGCGCACAATCTTGATACTGTTGGAAAGAGGGACTCCTCAGCAACATCCCGACCAATTTCCAGCTCCTCAGACGCCAGTTCAGCCGAATGATGGCCGAGATAAGCGAGTATTTTTTTTCGAACTGATTTTTTCTGCATTCCCGCATGAGTGTACATGCTATACAATGGACTAGCCGAGAACCCCACCACCAAAGAGGGCGTTTTTCGGTCTGACGTTGAACGAAACTGCGCAAAATCTTGATACTGATGGAAAGAGGGACCTCATCAGCAACATCCAGACCAACCCCAGCTCCTCAGACCCAAGTTCAGCCAAATGATGGCCGAGATAAGCGAGTAAGTTGTTTAAACTAATTTTATTCCATTCCCGCATAAGTGCACTTGCTATACAATGGACTAACCGAGACCCCCAAAACGCAACTTAAATCCCAAATGAGGGCGTTTTTCGGTCTGACATTGAACGAAATTGCGCACAATCTTGATACTGTTGGAAAGAGGGACTCCTCAGCAACATCCATACCAATTTCCAGCTCCGCAGGCCCAAGTTCAGCCAAATGATGGCCGAGATAAGCGAGTATTTTTTTTCGAACTGATTTTTTCTGCATTCCCGCATGAGTGTACATGCTATACAATGGACTAGCCGAGACCCCCACCACGCAACTTGGGCCCCAAATAAGGGCGTTTTTCGGTCTGACATTGAACGAAAATGCGCACAATCTTGATACTGTTGGAAAGAGGGACTCCTCAGCAACATCCCGACCAATTTCCAGCTCCTCAGACGCCAGTTCAGCCGAATGATGGCCGAGATAAGCGAGTATTTTTTTTCGAACTGATTTTTTCTGCATTCCCGCATGAGTGTACATGCTATACAATGGACTAGCCGAGACCCCCACCATGCAACTTGGGCCCCAAATGAGGGCGTTTTTCGGTCTGACATTGAACGAAAATGCGCACAATGTTGATACTGTTGGAAAGAGGGACTCCTCAGCAACATCCCGACCAATTTCCAGCTCCTCAGACGCCAGTTCAGCCGAATGATGGCCGAGATAAGCGAGTATTTTTTTTCGAACTGATTTTTTCTGCATTCCCGCAGGAGTGTAAGTGCTATACAATGGACTAGCCGAGAACCCCACCACCAAATGAGGGCGTTTTTCGGTCTGACGTTGACCGAAACTGCGCACAATCTTGATACTGATGGAAAGAGGGACTCATCAGCAACATCCAGACCAATCCCCAGCTCCTCAGACCCAAGTTCAGCCAAATGATGGCCGAGATAAGCGAGTAGGTTTTTTAAACAAATTTTTCTCCATTCCCGCATAAGTGCACTTGCTATACAATGGACTAGCCGAGACCCCCACCACGCAACTTGGGCCCCAAATGAGGGCGTTTTTCGGTCTGACATTGAACGAAATTGCGCACAATCTTGATACTGTTGGAAAGAGGGACTCCTCAGCAACATCCATACCAATTTCCAGCCCCGCAGGCCCAAGTTCAGCCAAATGATGGCCGAGAAAAGCGAGTATTCTTTTTTCCGAACTGATTTTGTCTGCATTCCCGCATGAGTGTACATGCTATACAATGGACTAGCCGAGACCCCCACCATGCAACTTGGGCCCCAAATGAGGGCGTTTTTCGGTCTGACATTGAACGAAAATGCGCACAATCTTGATACTGTTGGAAAGAGGGACTCCTCAGCAACATCCCGACCAATTTCCAGCTCCTCAGACGCCAGTTCAGCCGAATGATGGCCGAGATAAGCGAGTATTTTTTTTCGAACTGATTTTTTCTGCATTCCCGCATGAGTGTACATGCTATACAATGGACTAGCCGAGAACCCCACCACCAAAGAGGGCGTTTTTTCGGTCTGGCGTTGAACGAAACTGCGCACAATCTTGATACTGATGGAAAGAGGGACCTCATCAGCAACATCCAGACCAATCCCCAGCTCCTCAGACCCAAGTTCAGCCAAATGATGGCCGAGATAAGCGAGTAGGTTTTTTAAACTGATTTTATTCCATTCCCGCATCAGTGCACTTGCTATACAATGGACTAGCCGAGACCCCCACCACGCAACTTGGGCCCCAAATAAGGGCGTTTTTCGGTCTGACATTGAACGAAAATGCGCACAATCTTGATACTGTTGGAAAGAGGGACTCCTCAGCAACATCCCGACCAATTTCCAGCTCCTCAGACGCCAGTTCAGCCGAATGATGGCCGAGATAAGCGAGTATTTTTTTTCGAACTGATTTTTTCTGCATTCCCGCATGAGTGTACATGCTATACAATGGACTAGCCGAGACCCCCACCATGCAACTTGGGCCCCAAATGAGGGCGTTTTTCGGTCTGACATTGAACGAAAATGCGCACAATGTTGATACTGTTGGAAAGAGGGACTCCTCAGCAACATCCCGACCAATTTCCAGCTCCTCAGACGCCAGTTCAGCCGAATGATGGCCGAGATAAGCGAGTATTTTTTTTCGAACTGATTTTTTCTGCATTCCCGCAGGAGTGTAAGTGCTATACAATGGACTAGCCGAGAACCCCACCACCAAATGAGGGCGTTTTTCGGTCTGACGTTGACCGAAACTGCGCACAATCTTGATACTGATGGAAAGAGGGACTCATCAGCAACATCCAGACCAATCCCCAGCTCCTCAGACCCAAGTTCAGCTAAATGATGGCCGAGATAAGCGAGTAGGTTTTTTAAACTAATTTTTCTCCATTCCCGCATAAGTGCACTTGCTATACAATGGACTAGCCGAGACATCCACCACGCAACTTGGGCCCAAATGAGGGCGTTTTTCGGTCTGACATTGAACGAAATTGCGCACAATCTTGATACTGTTGGAAAGAGGGACTCCTCAGCAACATCCATACCAATTTCCAGCTCCGCAGGCCCAAGTTCAGCCAAATGATGGCCGAGATAAGCGAGTAGTTTCTTTTTCGAACTGATTTTGTCTGCATTCCCGCATGAGTGTACATGCTAAACAATGGACTAGCCGAGACCCCCACCATGCAACTTGGGCCCCAAATAAGGGCGTTTTTCGGTCTGACATTGAACGAAAATGCGCACAATCTTGATACTGTTGGAAAGAGGGACTCCTCAGCAACATCCCGACCAATTTCCAGCTCCTCAGATGCCAGTTCAGCCGAATGATGGCCGAGATAAGCGAGTATTTTTTTTCGAACTGATTTTTTCTGCATTCCCGCAGGAGTGTACGTGCTATACAATGGACTAGCCGAGAACCCCACCACCAAATGAGGGCGTTTTTCGGTCTGACGTTGACCGAAACTGCGCACAATCTTGATACTGATGGAAAGAGGGACTCATCAGCAACATCCAGACCAATCCCCAGCTCCTCAGACCCAAGTTCAGCCAAATGATGGCCGAGATAAGCGAGTAGGTTTTTTAAACAAATTTTTCTCCATTCCCGCATAAGTGCACTTGCTATACAATGGACTAGCCGAGACCCCCACCACGCAACTTGGGCCCCAAATGAGGGCGTTTTTCGGTCTGACATTGAACGAAATTGCGCACAATCTTGATACTGTTGGAAAGAGGGACTCCTCAGCAACATCCATACCAATTTCCAGCCCCGCAGGCCCAAGTTCAGCCAAATGATGGCCGAGAAAAGCGAGTATTCTTTTTTCCGAACTGATTTTGTCTGCATTCCCGCATGAGTGTACATGCTATACAATGGACTAGCCGAGACCCCCACCATGCAACTTGGGCCCCAAATGAGGGCGTTTTTCGGTCTGACATTGAACGAAAATGCGCACAATCTTGATACTGTTGGAAAGAGGGACTCCTCAGCAACATCCCGACCAATTTCCAGCTCCTCAGACGCCAGTTCAGCCGAATGATGGCCGAGATAAGCGAGTATTTTTTTTCGAACTGATTTTTTCTGCATTCCCGCATGAGTGTACATGCTATACAATGGACTAGCCGAGAACCCCACCACCAAAGAGGGCGTTTTTTCGGTCTGACGTTGAACGAAACTGCGCACAATCTTGATACTGATGGAAAGAGGGACCTCATCAGCAACATCCAGACCAATCCCCAGCTCCTCAGACCCAAGTTCAGCCAAATGATGGCTGAGATAAGCGAGTAGGTTGTTTAAACTAATTTTATTCCATTCCCGCATAAGTGCACTTGCTATACAATGGACTAACCGAGACCCCCATCACGCAACTTAAACCCCAAATGAGGGCGTTTTTCGGTCTGACATTGAACGAAATTGCGCACAATCTTGATACTGTTGGAAAGAGGGACTCCTCAGCAACATCCAGACCAATTTCCAGCTCCGCAGGCCCAAGTTCAGCCAAATGATGGCCGAGATAAGCGAGTAGTTTTTTTTCCGAACTGATTTTGTCTGCATTCCCGCATGAGTGTACATGCTATACAATGGACTGGCCGAGACCCCGACCACGCAACTTGGGCCCCAAATGAGGGCGTTTTTTCGGTCTGACATTGAACGAAAATGCGCACAATCTTGATACTGTTGGAAAGAGAGACTCCTCAGCAACATCCAGACCAATTTCCAGCTCCTCAGACGCCAGTTCAGCCGAATGATTTCCGAGAAAAGCGAGTATTTTTTTTCGAACTGATTTTTTCTACATTCCCGCATGAGTGTACCTTCTATACAATGGACTAGCCGGGAACCCCACCACCAAATGAGGGCGTTTTTCGGTCTGACGTTGAACGAAACTGCGCACAATCTTGATACTGATGGAAAGAGGGACTCATCAGCAACATCCAGACCAATCCCCAGCTCCTCAGACCCAAGTTCAGCTAAATGATGGCCGAGATAAGCGAGTAGGTTTTTTTAAACGAATTTTTCTCCATTCCCGCATAAGTGCACTTGCTATACAATGGACTAGCCGAGACATCCACCACGCAACTTGGGCCCCAAATGAGGGCGTTTTTCGGTCTGACATTGAACGAAATTGCGCACAATCTTGATACTGTTGGAAAGAGGGACTCCTCAGCAACATACATACCAATTTCCAGCTCCGCAGGCCCAAGTTCAGCCAAATGATGGCCGAGATAAGCGAGAAGTTTTTTTTCCGAACTGATTTTGTCTGCATTCCCGCATGAGTGTACATGCTAAACAATGAACTAGCCGAGACCCCAACCATGCAACTTGGGCCCCAAATGAGGGAGTTTTTCGGTCTGACATTGAACGAAAATGCGCACAATCTTGATACTGTTGGAAAGAGGGACTCCTCAGCAACATCCCGACCAATTTCCAGCTCCTCAGACGCCAGTTCAGCCGAATGATGGCCGAGATAAGCGAGTATTTTTTTTCGAACTGATTTTTTCTGCATTCCCGCATGAGTGTACATGCTATACAATGGACTAGCCGAGACCCCCACCATGCAACTTGGGCCCCAAATGAGGGCGTTTTTCGGTCTGACATTGAACGAAAATGCGCACAATCTTGATACTGTTGGAAAGAGGGACTCCTCAGCAACATCCCGACCAATTTCCAGCTCCTCAGACGCCAGTTCAGCCGAATGATGGCCGAGATAAGCGAGTATTTTTTTTCGAACTGATTTTTTCTGCATTCCCGCATGAGTGTACATGCTATACAATGGACTAGCCGAGACCCCCACCATGCAACTTGGGCCCCAAATGAGGGCGTTTTTCGGTCTGACATTGAACGAAAATGCGCACAATGTTGATACTGTTGGAAAGAGGGACTCCTCAGCAACATCCCGACCAATTTCCAGCTCCTCAGACGCCAGTTCAGCCGAATGATGGCCGAGATAAGCGAGTATTTTTTTTCGAACTGATTTTTTCTGCATTCCCGCAGGAGTGTAAGTGCTATACAATGGACTAGCCGAGAACCCCACCACCAAATGAGGGCGTTTTTCGGTCTGACGTTGACCGAAACTGCGCACAATCTTGATACTGATGGAAAGAGGGACTCATCAGCAACATCCAGACCAATCCCCAGCTCCTCAGACCCAAGTTCAGCTAAATGATGGCCGAGATAAGCGAGTAGGTTTTTTAAACTAATTTTTCTCCATTCCCGCATAAGTGCACTTGCTATACAATGGACTAGCCGAGACATCCACCACGCAACTTGGGCCCAAATGAGGGCGTTTTTCGGTCTGACATTGAACGAAATTGCGCACAATCTTGATACTGTTGGAAAGAGGGACTCCTCAGCAACATCCATACCAATTTCCAGCTCCGCAGGCCCAAGTTCAGCCAAACGATGGCCGAGATAAGCGAGTAGTTTCTTTTTCGAACTGATTTTGTCTGCATTCCCGCATGAGTGTACATGCTAAACAATGGACTAGCCGAGACCCCCACCATGCAACTTGGGCCCCAAATAAGGGCGTTTTTCGGTCTGACATTGAACGAAAATGCGCACAATCTTGATACTGTTGGAAAGAGGGACTCCTCAGCAACATCCCGACCAATTTCCAGCTCCTCAGATGCCAGTTCAGCCGAATGATGGCCGAGATAAGCGAGTATTTTTTTTCGAACTGATTTTTTCTGCATTCCCGCAGGAGTGTACGTGCTATACAATGGACTAGCCGAGAACCCCACCACCAAATGAGGGCGTTTTTCGGTCTGACGTTGACCGAAACTGCGCACAATCTTGATACTGATGGAAAGAGGGACTCATCAGCAACATCCAGACCAATCCCCAGCTCCTCAGACCCAAGTTCAGCCAAATGATGGCCGAGATAAGCGAGTAGGTTTTTTAAACAAATTTTTCTCCATTCCCGCATAAGTGCACTTGCTATACAATGGACTAGCCGAGACCCCCACCACGCAACTTGGGCCCCAAATGAGGGCGTTTTTCGGTCTGACATTGAACGAAATTGCGCACAATCTTGATACTGTTGGAAAGAGGGACTCCTCAGCAACATCCATACCAATTTCCAGCCCCGCAGGCCCAAGTTCAGCCAAATGATGGCCGAGAAAAGCGAGTATTCTTTTTTCCGAACTGATTTTGTCTGCATTCCCGCATGAGTGTACATGCTATACAATGGACTAGCCGAGACCCCCACCATGCAACTTGGGCCCCAAATGAGGGCGTTTTTCGGTCTGACATTGAACGAAAATGCGCACAATCTTGATACTGTTGGAAAGAGGGACTCCTCAGCAACATCCCGACCAATTTCCAGCTCCTCAGACGCCAGTTCAGCCGAATGATGGCCGAGATAAGCGAGTATTTTTTTTCGAACTGATTTTTTCTGCATTCCCGCATGAGTGTACATGCTATACAATGGACTAGCCGAGAACCCCACCACCAAAGAGGGCGTTTTTTCGGTCTGACGTTGAACGAAACTGCGCACAATCTTGATACTGATGGAAAGAGGGACCTCATCAGCAACATCCAGACCAATCCCCAGCTCCTCAGACCCAAGTTCAGCCAAATGATGGCCGAGATAAGCGAGTAGGTTGTTTAAACTAATTTTATTCCATTCCCGCATAAGTGCACTTGCTATACAATGGACTAACCGAGACCCCCATCACGCAACTTAAACCCCAAATGAGGGCGTTTTTCGGTCTGACATTGAACGAAATTGCGCACAATCTTGATACTGTTGGAAAGAGGGACTCCTCAGCAACATCCAGACCAATTTCCAGCTCCGCAGGCCCAAGTTCAGCCAAATGATGGCCGAGATAAGCGAGTAGTTTTTTTTCCGAACTGATTTTGTCTGCATTCCCGCATGAGTGTACATGCTATACAATGGACTGGCCGAGACCCCCACCACGCAACTTGGGCCCCAAATGAGGGCGTTTTTTCGGTCTGACATTGAACGAAAATGCGCACAATCTTGATACTGTTGGAAAGAGAGAATCCTCAGCAACATCCAGACCAATTTCCAGCTCCTCAGACGCCAGTTCAGCCGAATGATTTCCGAGAAAAGCGAGTATTTTTTTTCGAACTGATTTTTTCTACATTCCCGCATGAGTGTACCTTCTATACAATGGACTAGCCGGGAACCCCACCACCAAATGAGGGCGTTTTTCGGTCTGACGTTGAACGAAACTGCGCACAATCTTGATACTGATGGAAAGAGGGACTCATCAGCAACATCCAGACCAATCCCCAGCTCCTCAGACCCAAGTTCAGCTAAATGATGGCCGAGATAAGCGAGTAGGTTTTTTTAAACGAATTTTTCTCCATTCCCGCATAAGTGCACTTGCTATACAATGGACTAGCCGAGACATCCACCACGCAACTTGGGCCCCAAATGAGGGCGTTTTTCGGTCTGACATTGAACGAAATTGCGCACAATCTTGATACTGTTGGAAAGAGGGACTCCTCAGCAACATACATACCAATTTCCAGCTCCGCAGGCCCAAGTTCAGCCAAATGATGGCCGAGATAAGCGAGAAGTTTTTTTTCCGAACTGATTTTGTCTGCATTCCCGCATGAGTGTACATGCTAAACAATGAACTAGCCGAGACCCCAACCATGCAACTTGGGCCCCAAATGAGGGAGTTTTTCGGTCTGACATTGAACGAAAATGCGCACAATCTTGATACTGTTGGAAAGAGGGACTCCTCAGCAACATCCCGACCAATTTCCAGCTCCTCAGACGCCAGTTCAGCCGAATGATGGCCGAGATAAGCGAGTATTTTTTTTCGAACTGATTTTTTCTGCATTCCCGCATGAGTGTACATGCTATACAATGGACTAGCCGAGACCCCCACCATGCAACTTGGGCCCCAAATGAGGGCGTTTTTCGGTCTGACATTGAACGAAAATGCGCACAATCTTGATACTGTTGGAAAGAGGGACTCCTCAGCAACATCCCGACCAATTTCCAGCTCCTCAGACGCCAGTTCAGCCGAATGATGGCCGAGATAAGCGAGTATTTTTTTTCGAACTGATTTTTTCTGCATTCCCGCATGAGTGTACATGCTATACAATGGACTAGCCGAGACCCCCACCATGCAACTTGGGCCCCAAATGAGGGCGTTTTTCGGTCTGACATTGAACGAAAATGCGCACAATGTTGATACTGTTGGAAAGAGGGACTCCTCAGCAACATACATACCAATTTCCAGCTCCGCAGGCCCAAGTTCAGCCAAATGATGGCCGAGATAAGCGAGAAGTTTTTTTTCCGAACTGATTTTGTCTGCATTCCCGCATGAGTGTACATGCTAAACAATGAACTAGCCGAGACCCCAACCATGCAACTTGGGCCCCAAATGAGGGAGTTTTTCGGTCTGACATTGAACGAAAATGCGCACAATCTTGATACTGTTGGAAAGAGGGACTCCTCAGCAACATCCCGACCAATTTCCAGCTCCTCAGACGCCAGTTCAGCCGAATGATGGCCGAGATAAGCGAGTATTTTTTTTCGAACTGATTTTTTCTGCATTCCCGCATGAGTGTACATGCTATACAATGGACTAGCCGAGACCCCCACCATGCAACTTGGGCCCCAAATGAGGGCGTTTTTCGGTCTGACATTGAACGAAAATGCGCACAATCTTGATACTGTTGGAAAGAGGGACTCCTCAGCAACATCCCGACCAATTTCCAGCTCCTCAGACGCCAGTTCAGCCGAATGATGGCCGAGATAAGCGAGTATTTTTTTTCGAACTGATTTTTTCTGCATTCCCGCATGAGTGTACATGCTATACAATGGACTAGCCGAGACCCCCACCATGCAACTTGGGCCCCAAATGAGGGCGTTTTTCGGTCTGACATTGAACGAAAATGCGCACAATGTTGATACTGTTGGAAAGAGGGACTCCTCAGCAACATCCCGACCAATTTCCAGCTCCTCAGACGCCAGTTCAGCCGAATGATGGCCGAGATAAGCGAGTATTTTTTTTCGAACTGATTTTTTCTGCATTCCCGCAGGAGTGTAAGTGCTATACAATGGACTAGCCGAGAACCCCACCACCAAATGAGGGCGTTTTTCGGTCTGACGTTGACCGAAACTGCGCACAATCTTGATACTGATGGAAAGAGGGACTCATCAGCAACATCCAGACCAATCCCCAGCTCCTCAGACCCAAGTTCAGCTAAATGATGGCCGAGATAAGCGAGTAGGTTTTTTAAACTAATTTTTCTCCATTCCCGCATAAGTGCACTTGCTATACAATGGACTAGCCGAGACATCCACCACGCAACTTGGGCCCAAATGAGGGCGTTTTTCGGTCTGACATTGAACGAAATTGCGCACAATCTTGATACTGTTGGAAAGAGGGACTCCTCAGCAACATCCATACCAATTTCCAGCTCCGCAGGCCCAAGTTCAGCCAAATGATGGCCGAGATAAGCGAGTAGTTTCTTTTTCGAACTGATTTTGTCTGCATTCCCGCATGAGTGTACATGCTAAACAATGGACTAGCCGAGACCCCCACCATGCAACTTGGGCCCCAAATAAGGGCGTTTTTCGGTCTGACATTGAACGAAAATGCGCACAATCTTGATACTGTTGGAAAGAGGGACTCCTCAGCAACATCCCGACCAATTTCCAGCTCCTCAGATGCCAGTTCAGCCGAATGATGGCCGAGATAAGCGAGTATTTTTTTTCGAACTGATTTTTTCTGCATTCCCGCAGGAGTGTACGTGCTATACAATGGACTAGCCGAGAACCCCACCACCAAATGAGGGCGTTTTTCGGTCTGACGTTGACCGAAACTGCGCACAATCTTGATACTGATGGAAAGAGGGACTCATCAGCAACATCCAGACCAATCCCCAGCTCCTCAGACCCAAGTTCAGCCAAATGATGGCCGAGATAAGCGAGTAGGTTTTTTAAACAAATTTTTCTCCATTCCCGCATAAGTGCACTTGCTATACAATGGACTAGCCGAGACCCCCACCACGCAACTTGGGCCCCAAATGAGGGCGTTTTTCGGTCTGACATTGAACGAAATTGCGCACAATCTTGATACTGTTGGAAAGAGGGACTCCTCAGCAACATCCATACCAATTTCCAGCCCCGCAGGCCCAAGTTCAGCCAAATGATGGCCGAGAAAAGCGAGTATTCTTTTTTCCGAACTGATTTTGTCTGCATTCCCGCATGAGTGTACATGCTATACAATGGACTAGCCGAGACCCCCACCATGCAACTTGGGCCCCAAATGAGGGCGTTTTTCGGTCTGACATTGAACGAAAATGCGCACAATCTTGATACTGTTGGAAAGAGGGACTCCTCAGCAACATCCCGACCAATTTCCAGCTCCTCAGACGCCAGTTCAGCCGAATGATGGCCGAGATAAGCGAGTATTTTTTTTCGAACTGATTTTTTCTGCATTCCCGCATGAGTGTACATGCTATACAATGGACTAGCCGAGAACCCCACCACCAAAGAGGGCGTTTTTTCGGTCTGACGTTGAACGAAACTGCGCACAATCTTGATACTGATGGAAAGAGGGACCTCATCAGCAACATCCAGACCAATCCCCAGCTCCTCAGACCCAAGTTCAGCCAAATGATGGCCGAGATAAGCGAGTAGGTTGTTTAAACTAATTTTATTCCATTCCCGCATAAGTGCACTTGCTATACAATGGACTAACCGAGACCCCCATCACGCAACTTAAACCCCAAATGAGGGCGTTTTTCGGTCTGACATTGAACGAAATTGCGCACAATCTTGATACTGTTGGAAAGAGGGACTCCTCAGCAACATCCAGACCAATTTCCAGCTCCGCAGGCCCAAGTTCAGCCAAATGATGGCCGAGATAAGCGAGTAGTTTTTTTTCCGAACTGATTTTGTCTGCATTCCCGCATGAGTGTACATGCTATACAATGGACTGGCCGAGACCCCCACCACGCAACTTGGGCCCCAAATGAGGGCGTTTTTTCGGTCTGACATTGAACGAAAATGCGCACAATCTTGATACTGTTGGAAAGAGAGACTCCTCAGCAACATCCAGACCAATTTCCAGCTCCTCAGACGCCAGTTCAGCCGAATGATTTCCGAGAAAAGCGAGTATTTTTTTTCGAACTGATTTTTTCTACATTCCCGCATGAGTGTACCTTCTATACAATGGACTAGCCGGGAACCCCACCACCAAATGAGGGCGTTTTTCGGTCTGACGTTGAACGAAACTGCGCACAATCTTGATACTGATGGAAAGAGGGACTCATCAGCAACATCCAGACCAATCCCCAGCTCCTCAGACCCAAGTTCAGCTAAATGATGGCCGAGATAAGCGAGTAGGTTTTTTTAAACTAATTTTTCTCCATTCCCGCATAAGTGCACTTGCTATACAATGGACTAGCCGAGACATCCACCACGCAACTTGGGCCCAAATGAGGGCGTTTTTCGGTCTGACATTGAACGAAATTGCGCACAATCTTGATACTGTTGGAAAGAGGGACTCCTCAGCAACATCCATACCAATTTCCAGCTCCGCAGGCCCAAGTTCAGCCAAATGATGGCCGAGATAAGCGAGTAGTTTCTTTTTCGAACTGATTTTGTCTGCATTCCCGCATGAGTGTACATGCTAAACAATGGACTAGCCGAGACCCCCACCATGCAACTTGGGCCCCAAATAAGGGCGTTTTTCGGTCTGACATTGAACGAAAATGCGCACAATCTTGATACTGTTGGAAAGAGGGACTCCTCAGCAACATCCCGACCAATTTCCAGCTCCTCAGATGCCAGTTCAGCCGAATGATGGCCGAGATAAGCGAGTATTTTTTTTCGAACTGATTTTTTCTGCATTCCCGCAGGAGTGTACGTGCTATACAATGGACTAGCCGAGAACCCCACCACCAAATGAGGGCGTTTTTCGGTCTGACGTTGACCGAAACTGCGCACAATCTTGATACTGATGGAAAGAGGGACTCATCAGCAACATCCAGACCAATCCCCAGCTCCTCAGACCCAAGTTCAGCCAAATGATGGCCGAGATAAGCGAGTAGGTTTTTTAAACAAATTTTTCTCCATTCCCGCATAAGTGCACTTGCTATACAATGGACTAGCCGAGACCCCCACCACGCAACTTGGGCCCCAAATGAGGGCGTTTTTCGGTCTGACATTGAACGAAATTGCGCACAATCTTGATACTGTTGGAAAGAGGGACTCCTCAGCAACATCCATACCAATTTCCAGCCCCGCAGGCCCAAGTTCAGCCAAATGATGGCCGAGAAAAGCGAGTATTCTTTTTTCCGAACTGATTTTGTCTGCATTCCCGCATGAGTGTACATGCTATACAATGGACTAGCCGAGACCCCCACCATGCAACTTGGGCCCCAAATGAGGGCGTTTTTCGGTCTGACATTGAACGAAAATGCGCACAATCTTGATACTGTTGGAAAGAGGGACTCCTCAGCAACATCCCGACCAATTTCCAGCTCCTCAGACGCCAGTTCAGCCGAATGATGGCCGAGATAAGCGAGTATTTTTTTTCGAACTGATTTTTTCTGCATTCCCGCATGAGTGTACATGCTATACAATGGACTAGCCGAGAACCCCACCACCAAAGAGGGCGTTTTTTCGGTCTGACGTTGAACGAAACTGCGCACAATCTTGATACTGATGGAAAGAGGGACCTCATCAGCAACATCCAGACCAATCCCCAGCTCCTCAGACCCAAGTTCAGCCAAATGATGGCCGAGATAAGCGAGTAGGTTGTTTAAACTAATTTTATTCCATTCCCGCATAAGTGCACTTGCTATACAATGGACTAACCGAGACCCCCATCACGCAACTTAAACCCCAAATGAGGGCGTTTTTCGGTCTGACATTGAACGAAATTGCGCACAATCTTGATACTGTTGGAAAGAGGGACTCCTCAGCAACATCCAGACCAATTTCCAGCTCCGCAGGCCCAAGTTCAGCCAAATGATGGCCGAGATAAGCGAGTAGTTTTTTTTCCGAACTGATTTTGTCTGCATTCCCGCATGAGTGTACATGCTATACAATGGACTGGCCGAGACCCCCACCACGCAACTTGGGCCCCAAATGAGGGCGTTTTTTCGGTCTGACATTGAACGAAAATGCGCACAATCTTGATACTGTTGGAAAGAGAGACTCCTCAGCAACATCCAGACCAATTTCCAGCTCCTCAGACGCCAGTTCAGCCGAATGATTTCCGAGAAAAGCGAGTATTTTTTTTCGAACTGATTTTTTCTACATTCCCGCATGAGTGTACCTTCTATACAATGGACTAGCCGGGAACCCCACCACCAAATGAGGGCGTTTTTCGGTCTGACGTTGAACGAAACTGCGCACAATCTTGATACTGATGGAAAGAGGGACTCATCAGCAACATCCAGACCAATCCCCAGCTCCTCAGACCCAAGTTCAGCTAAATGATGGCCGAGATAAGCGAGTAGGTTTTTTTAAACGAATTTTTCTCCATTCCCGCATAAGTGCACTTGCTATACAATGGACTAGCCGAGACATCCACCACGCAACTTGGGCCCCAAATGAGGGCGTTTTTCGGTCTGACATTGAACGAAATTGCGCACAATCTTGATACTGTTGGAAAGAGGGACTCCTCAGCAACATACATACCAATTTCCAGCTCCGCAGGCCCAAGTTCAGCCAAATGATGGCCGAGATAAGCGAGAAGTTTTTTTTCCGAACTGATTTTGTCTGCATTCCCGCATGAGTGTACATGCTAAACAATGAACTAGCCGAGACCCCAACCATGCAACTTGGGCCCCAAATGAGGGAGTTTTTCGGTCTGACATTGAACGAAAATGCGCACAATCTTGATACTGTTGGAAAGAGGGACTCCTCAGCAACATCCCGACCAATTTCCAGCTCCTCAGACGCCAGTTCAGCCGAATGATGGCCGAGATAAGCGAGTATTTTTTTTCGAACTGATTTTTTCTGCATTCCCGCATGAGTGTACATGCTATACAATGGACTAGCCGAGACCCCCACCATGCAACTTGGGCCCCAAATGAGGGCGTTTTTCGGTCTGACATTGAACGAAAATGCGCACAATCTTGATACTGTTGGAAAGAGGGACTCCTCAGCAACATCCCGACCAATTTCCAGCTCCTCAGACGCCAGTTCAGCCGAATGATGGCCGAGATAAGCGAGTATTTTTTTTCGAACTGATTTTTTCTGCATTCCCGCATGAGTGTACATGATATACAATAGACTAGCCGAGAACCCCATCACCAAAGAGGGCGTTTTTCGGTCTGACGTTGAACGAAACTGCGCACAATCTTGATACTGATGGAAAGAGGTACCTCATCAGCAACATCCAGACCAATCCCCAGCTCCTCAGACCCAAGTTCAGCCAAATGATGGCCGAGAAAAGCGAGTAGGTTGTTTAAACTAATTTTATTCCATTCCCGCATAAGTGCACTTGCTATACAATGGACTAACCGAGACCCCCACCACGCAACTTAAACCCCAAATGAGGGCGTTTTTCGGTCTGACATTGAACGAAATTGCGCAAAATCTTGATACTGTTGGAAAGAGGGACTCCTCAGCAACATCCCGACCAATTTCCAGCTCCACAGACGCCAGTTCAGCCGAATGATGGCCGAGATAAGCGAGTATTTTTGTTCGAACTGATTTTTTCTGCATTCCTGCATGAGTGTACATGCTATACAATGGACTAGCCGAGACCCCCACAACGCAACTTGGGCCCAAAATGAGGGTGTTTTTCGGTCTGACGTTGAACAAAATTGCGCACAATCTTGATACTGATTGAAAGAGGGACTCACCAGCAACATCCATACCAATTTCCAGCTCCACAGACCCCAGGTTAGCCGAATTATGGCCGAGACAAGCGAGTAATTTTTTTGAACGAATTTTTCTGCATTCCCGCAAAAGTGCACATGCTATACAATGGACTAGACGAGACCCCCACCACGCAACTTGGGCCCCAAATAAGGACGTTTTTCGATCTGATGTTGAACAAAATTGCGCACAATCTGGATACTGTTGGAAAGATGGACTCATTAGCAACATCCAAACCAATCACCAGCTCCTCAGACCTCATTTCAGCCGAATGATGGCGGACATAAACGAGTAGGTTTTTCGAACTAACTTTTCTGCATTCCCGCTTAAGTGCACATGCTATACAATGGACTAGCCGAAACCTCCCCCCCCCCCCCCCCCCCAACGCAACTTGGGCCCCAAATTAAGGCGTTTTTCGATCTGATGTTGAACGAAATTGCGCACAATATTGATACTGTTGGAAAGAGGGACTCCCCAGCAACATCCCGACCAATTTCCAGCTCCACAGACGACAGTTCAGCCGAATGATGGCCGAGATAAGCTAGTATTTTTTTTGAACTGATTTTGTCTACATTCACGCATGAGTGTATACATGCTATACAATGGACTAGCCGAGACCCCCACCATGCAACTTGGGCCCCAAATGAGGGCGTTTTTCGGTCTGACATTGAACGAAAATGCGCACAATCTTGATACTGTTGGAAAGAGGGACTCCTCAGCAACATCCCGACCAATTTGCAGCTCCTCAGACGCCAGTTCAGCCGAATGATGGCCGAGATAAGCGAGTATTTTATTTCGAACTGATTTTTTCGGCATTCCCGCATGAGTGTACATGCTATACAATGGACTAGCCGATAACCCCACCACCAAAGAGGGCGTTTTTCGGTCTGACGTTGAACGAAACTGCGCACAATCTTGATACTGATGGAAAGAGGGACTCATCAGCAACATCCAGACCAATCCCTAGCTCCTCAGACCCAAGTTCAGCCAAATGATGGCCGAGATAAGCGAGTAGGTTTTTTAAACTAATTTTTCTCCATTCCCGCATAAGTGCACTTGCTATACAATGGACTAGCCGAGACCCCACCACGCAACTTGGGCCCCAAATGAGGGCGTTTTTCGGTCTGACATTCGTACGATATTGCGCACAATCTTGATACTGTTGGAAAGAGGGACTCATTAGCAACATCCAAACCAATCTCCAGCTCCTCAGACCTCATTTCAGCCGAATGATGGCGGACATAAACGAGTAGGTTTTTCGAACTAACTTTTCTGCATTCCCGCTTAAGTGCACATGCTATACAATGGACTAGCCGAAACCTCCCCCCCCAACGCAACTTGGGCCCCAAATTAAGGCGTTTTTCGATCTGATGTTGAACGAAATTGCACACAATCTTGATACTGTTGGAAAGATTGACTCCTCAGCAACATCCCGACCAATTTCCAGCTCCTCAGACGCCAGTTCAGCCGAATGATGGCCGAGATAAGCGAGTATTTTTTTTCGAACTGATTTTTTCTGCATTCAGGCATGAGTGTACATGCTATACAATGGACAAGCCGAGAACCCCACCACCAAAGAGGGCGTTTTTCGGTCTGACGTTGAACGAAACTGCGCACAATCTTGATACCGATGGAAAGAGGGACTCATTAGCAACATCCAAACAAATCTCCAGCTCCTCAGACCTCAGTTCAGCTGAATGATGGCGGACATAAGCGAGTAGGTTTTTTTAACAAATTTTTCTGCATTCTAGCTTAAGTGCACAAGCTATACAATGGACTAGCCGAACCCCCCCCCCCCCCCCCACGCAACTTGGGCCCCAAATTAGGGCGTTTTTCGATCTGATGTTGAACGAAATTGCGCACAATCTTGATACTGTTGGAAAGAGGGACTCCTCAGCAACATCCAGAACAATCTCAAGCTCCTCAGACCCAAGTTCAGCCGAATGATAGCCGAAATAGGCGAGTATGTTTTTCGAAAGAATTTGTCTGCATTCCCGCATAAGTGCACATGCTATACAATGTACTAGCCGAGACCCCAACCACGCAACTTGGGCCCCAAATGATGGCGTTTTTCGGTCTGACATTGAACGAAATTGCGCACAATCTTGATACTGTTGGAAAGAGGGACTCCTCAGCAACATCCCGACCAATTTCCAGCTCCACAGACGCTAGTTCAGCCGAGTGATGGCCGAGATAAGCGAGTATTATTTTTCGAACTGATTTTTTCTACATTCCCGCATGTGTGTACATGCTATACAATGGACTAGCCGAGAACCCCACCACCAAATGAGGGCGTTTTTCGGTCTGACGTTGAACGAAACTGCGCACAATCTTGATACTGATGGAAAGAGGGACTCATCAGCAACATCCAGACCAATCCCTAGCTCCTCAGACCCAAGTTCAGCCAAATGATGGCCGAGATAAGCGAGTAGGTTTTTTAAACTAATTTTTCTCCATTCCCGCATAAGTGCACTTGGTATACAATGGACTAGCCGAGACCCCCACCACGCAACTTGGGCCCCAAATGAGGGCGTTTTTCGGTCTGACATTGAACGATATTGCGCACAATCTTGATACTGTTGGAAAGAGGGACTCATTAGCAACATCCAAACAAATCTCCAGCTCCTCAGACCTCATTTCAGCCGAATGATGGCGGACATAAACGAGTAGGTTTTTCGAACCAACTTTTCTGCATTCCCGCTTAAGTGCACATGCTATACAATGGACTAGCCGAAACCTCCCCCCCCCCCCCCCCCCAACGCAACTTGGGTCCCAAATTAAGGCGTTTTTCGATCTGATGTTGAACGAATTTGCGCACAATATTGATACTGTTGGAAAGAGGGACTCCTCAGCAACATCCCGACCAATTTCGAGCTCCACAGACGCCAGTTCAGCCGAATGATGGCCGAGATAAGCGAGTATTTTTTTTTTAAATGATTTGTTCTGCATTCCCGCATGAGTGTACATGCTATACAATGGACTAGCCGAGACCCCCACCATGCAACTTGGGCCCCAAATGAGGGCGTTTTTCGGTCTGACATTGAACGAAAATGCGCACAATCTTGATACTGTTGGAAAGAGGGACTCCTCAGCAACATCCCGACCAATTTCCAGCTCCTCAGACGCCAGTTCAGCCGAATGATGGCCGAGATAAGCGAGTATTTTTTTTCGAACTGATTTTTTCTGCATTCCCGCATGAGTGTACATGATATACAATAGACTAGCCGAGAACCCCATCACCAAAGAGGGCGTTTTTCGGTCTGACGTTGAACGAAACTGCGCACAATCTTGATACTGATGGAAAGAGGTACCTCATCAGCAACATCCAGACCAATCCCCAGCTCCTCAGACCCAAGTTCAGCCAAATGATGGCCGAGAAAAGCGAGTAGGTTGTTTAAACTAATTTTATTCCATTCCCGCATAAGTGCACTTGCTATACAATGGACTAACCGAGACCCCCACCACGCAACTTAAACCCCAAATGAGGGCGTTTTTCGGTCTGACATTGAACGAAATTGCGCAAAATCTTGATACTGTTGGAAAGAGGGACTCCTCAGCAACATCCCGACCAATTTCCAGCTCCACAGACGCCAGTTCAGCCGAATGATGGCCGAGATAAGCGAGTATTTTTGTTCGAACTGATTTTTTCTGCATTCCTGCATGAGTGTACATGCTATACAATGGACTAGCCGAGACCCCCACAACGCAACTTGGGCCCAAAATGAGGGTGTTTTTCGGTCTGACGTTGAACAAAATTGCGCACAATCTTGATACTGATTGAAAGAGGGACTCACCAGCAACATCCATACCAATTTCCAGCTCCACAGACCCCAGGTTAGCCGAATTATGGCCGAGACAAGCGAGTAAGTTTTTTGAACGAATTTTTCTGCATTCCCGCAAAAGTGCACATGCTATACAATGGACTAGACGAGACCCCCACCACGCAACTTGGGCCCCAAATAAGGACGTTTTTCGATCTG
This sequence comes from Hippasteria phrygiana, assembly GCA_037893225.1. Lineage (NCBI taxonomy): Eukaryota > Metazoa > Echinodermata > Asteroidea > Valvatida > Goniasteridae > Hippasteria > Hippasteria phrygiana. The sequence goes on from JAZGUH010000197.1 coordinate 2,006,449, forward strand.
ATGTTGAACAAAATTGCGCACAATCTGGATACTGTTGGAAAGATGGACTCATTAGCAACATCCAAACCAATCACCAGCTCCTCAGACCTCATTTCAGCCGAATGATGGCGGACATAAACGAGTAGGTTTTTCGAACTAACTTTTCTGCATTCCCGCTTAAGTGCACATGCTATACAATGGACTAGCCGAAACCTCCCCCCCCCCCCCCCCAACGCAACTTGGGCCCCAAATTAAGGCGTTTTTCGATCTGATGTTGAACGAAATTGCGCACAATATTGATACTGTTGGAAAGAGGGACTCCCCAGCAACATCCCGACCAATTTCCAGCTCCACAGACGACAGTTCAGCCGAATGATGGCCGAGATAAGCTAGTATTTTTTTTGAACTGATTTTGTCTACATTCACGCATGAGTGTATACATGCTATACAATGGACTAGCCGAGACCCCCACCATGCAACTTGGGCCCCAAATGAGGGCGTTTTTCGGTCTGACATTGAACGAAAATGCGCACAATCTTGATACTGTTGGAAAGAGGGACTCCTCAGCAACATCCCGACCAATTTGCAGCTCCTCAGACGCCAGTTCAGCCGAATGATGGCCGAGATAAGCGAGTATTTTATTTCGAACTGATTTTTTCGGCATTCCCGCATGAGTGTACATGCTATACAATGGACTAGCCGATAACCCCACCACCAAAGAGGGCGTTTTTCGGTCTGACGTTGAACGAAACTGCGCACAATCTTGATACTGATGGAAAGAGGGACTCATCAGCAACATCCAGACCAATCCCTAGCTCCTCAGACCCAAGTTCAGCCAAATGATGGCCGAGATAAGCGAGTAGGTTTTTTAAACTAATTTTTCTCCATTCCCGCATAAGTGCACTTGCTATACAATGGACTAGCCGAGACCCCACCACGCAACTTGGGCCCCAAATGAGGGCGTTTTTCGGTCTGACATTCGTACGATATTGCGCACAATCTTGATACTGTTGGAAAGAGGGACTCATTAGCAACATCCAAACCAATCTCCAGCTCCTCAGACCTCATTTCAGCCGAATGATGGCGGACATAAACGAGTAGGTTTTTCGAACTAACTTTTCTGCATTCCCGCTTAAGTGCACATGCTATACAATGGACTAGCCGAAACCTCCCCCCCCAACGCAACTTGGGCCCCAAATTAAGGCGTTTTTCGATCTGATGTTGAACGAAATTGCACACAATCTTGATACTGTTGGAAAGATTGACTCCTCAGCAACATCCCGACCAATTTCCAGCTCCTCAGACGCCAGTTCAGCCGAATGATGGCCGAGATAAGCGAGTATTTTTTTTCGAACTGATTTTTTCTGCATTCAGGCATGAGTGTACATGCTATACAATGGACAAGCCGAGAACCCCACCACCAAAGAGGGCGTTTTTCGGTCTGACGTTGAACGAAACTGCGCACAATCTTGATACCGATGGAAAGAGGGACTCATTAGCAACATCCAAACAAATCTCCAGCTCCTCAGACCTCAGTTCAGCTGAATGATGGCGGACATAAGCGAGTAGGTTTTTTTAACAAATTTTTCTGCATTCTAGCTTAAGTGCACAAGCTATACAATGGACTAGCCGAACCCCCCCCCCCCCCCCCCCCACGCAACTTGGGCCCCAAATTAGGGCGTTTTTCGATCTGATGTTGAACGAAATTGCGCACAATCTTGATACTGTTGGAAAGAGGGACTCCTCAGCAACATCCAGAACAATCTCAAGCTCCTCAGACCCAAGTTCAGCCGAATGATAGCCGAAATAGGCGAGTATGTTTTTCGAAAGAATTTGTCTGCATTCCCGCATAAGTGCACATGCTATACAATGTACTAGCCGAGACCCCAACCACGCAACTTGGGCCCCAAATGATGGCGTTTTTCGGTCTGACATTGAACGAAATTGCGCACAATCTTGATACTGTTGGAAAGAGGGACTCCTCAGCAACATCCCGACCAATTTCCAGCTCCACAGACGCTAGTTCAGCCGAGTGATGGCCGAGATAAGCGAGTATTATTTTTCGAACTGATTTTTTCTACATTCCCGCATGTGTGTACATGCTATACAATGGACTAGCCGAGAACCCCACCACCAAATGAGGGCGTTTTTCGGTCTGACGTTGAACGAAACTGCGCACAATCTTGATACTGATGGAAAGAGGGACTCATCAGCAACATCCAGACCAATCCCTAGCTCCTCAGACCCAAGTTCAGCCAAATGATGGCCGAGATAAGCGAGTAGGTTTTTTAAACTAATTTTTCTCCATTCCCGCATAAGTGCACTTGGTATACAATGGACTAGCCGAGACCCCCACCACGCAACTTGGGCCCCAAATGAGGGCGTTTTTCGGTCTGACATTGAACGATATTGCGCACAATCTTGATACTGTTGGAAAGAGGGACTCATTAGCAACATCCAAACAAATCTCCAGCTCCTCAGACCTCATTTCAGCCGAATGATGGCGGACATAAACGAGTAGGTTTTTCGAACCAACTTTTCTGCATTCCCGCTTAAGTGCACATGCTATACAATGGACTAGCCGAAACCTCCCCCCCCCCCCCCCCCAACGCAACTTGGGTCCCAAATTAAGGCGTTTTTCGATCTGATGTTGAACGAATTTGCGCACAATATTGATACTGTTGGAAAGAGGGACTCCTCAGCAACATCCCGACCAATTTCGAGCTCCACAGACGCCAGTTCAGCCGAATGATGGCCGAGATAAGCGAGTATTTTTTTTTTAAATGATTTGTTCTGCATTCCCGCATGAGTGTACATGCTATACAATGTACTAGCCGTGACCCCAACCACGCAACTTGGGCCCCAAATGATGGCGTTTTTCGGTCTGACATTGAACGAAATTGCGCACAATCTTGATAGTGTTGGAAAAAGGGACTCCTCAGCAACATCCCGACCAATTTCCAGCTCCACAGACGCTAGTTCAGCCGAGTGATGGCCGAGATAAGCGAGTATTATTTTTCGAACTGATTTTTTCTACATTCCCGCATGAGTGTACATGCTATACAATGGACTAGCCGAGAACCCCACCACCAAATGAGGGCGTTTTTCGGTCTGACGTTGAAGGAAACTGCGCACAATCTTGATACTGATGGAAAGAGGGACTCATCAGCAACATCCAGACCAATCCCTAGCTCCTCAGACCCAAGTTCAGCCAAATGATGGCCGAGATAAGCGAGTAGGTTTTTTAAACTAATTTTTCTCCATTCCCGCATAAGTGCTCTTGCTATACAATGGACTAGCCGAGACCCCACCACGCAACTTGGGCCCCAAATGAGGGCGTTTTTCGGTCTGACATTCGTACGATATTGCGCACAATCTTGATACTGTTGGAAAGAGGGACTCATTAGCAACATCCAAACCAATCTCCAGCTCCTCAGACCTCATTTCAGCCGAATGATGGCGGACATAAACGAGTAGGTTTTTCGAACTAACTTTTCTGCATTCCCGCTTAAGTGCACATGCTATACAATGGACTAGCCGAAACCTCCCCCCCCCAACGCAACTTGGGCCCCAAATTAAGGCGTTTTTCGATCTGATGTTGAACGAAATTGCACACAATCTTGATACTGTTGGAAAGAGGGACTCCTCAGCAACATCCCGACCAATTTCCAGCTCCTCAGACGCCAGTTCAGCCGAATGATGGCCGAGATAAGCGAGTATTTTTTTTCGAACTGATTTTTTCTGCATTCAGGCATGAGTGTACATGCTATACAATGGACAAGCCGAGAACCCCACCACCAAAGAGGGCGTTTTTCGGTCTGACGTTGAACGAAACTGCGCACAATCTTGATACTGATGGAAAGAGGGACTCATTAGCAACATCCAAACAAATCTCCAGCTCCTCAGACCTCAGTTCAGCTGAATGATGGCGGACATAAGCGAGTAGGTTTTTTTAACAAATTTTTCTGCATTCTAGCTTAAGTGCACAAGCTATACAATGGACTAGCCGAACCCCCCCCCCCCCCCCCCCCACGCAACTTGGGCCCCAAATTAGGGCGTTTTTCGATCTGATGTTGAACGAAATTGCGCACAATCTTGATACTGTTGGAAAGAGGGACTCCTCAGCAACATCCAGAACAATCTCAAGCTCCTCAGACCCAAGTTCAGCCGAATGATAGCCGAAATAGGCGAGTATGTTTTTCGAAAGAATTTGTCTGCATTCCCGCATAAGTGCACATGCTATACAATGTACTAGCCGAGACCCCAACCACGCAACTTGGGCCCCAAATGATGGCGTTTTTCGGTCTGACATTGAACGAAATTGCACACAATCTTGATACTGTTGGAAAGAGGGACTCCTCAGCAACATCCCGACCAATTTCCAGCTCCACAGACGCTAGTTCAGCCGAGTGATGGCCGAGATAAGCGAGTATTATTTTTCGAACTGATTTTTTCTACATTCCCGCATGAGTGTACATGCTATACAATGGACTAGCCGAGAACCCCACCACCAAATGAGGGCGTTTTTCGGTCTGACGTTGAACGAAACTGCGCACAATCTTGATACTGATGGAAAGAGGGACTCATCAGCAACATCCAGACCAATCCCTAGCTCCTCAGACCCAAGTTCAGCCAAATGATGGCCGAGATAAGCGAGTAGGTTTTTTAAACTAATTTTTCTCCATTCCCGCATAAGTGCACTTGGTATACAATGGACTAGCCGAGACCCCCACCACGCAACTTGGGCCCCAAATGAGGGCGTTTTTCGGTCTGACATTGAACGATATTGCGCACAATCTTGATACTGTTGGAAAGAGGGACTCATTAGCAACATCCAAACAAATCTCCAGCTCCTCAGACCTCATTTCAGCCGAATGATGGCGGACATAAACGAGTAGGTTTTTCGAACCAACTTTTCTGCATTCCCGCTTAAGTGCACATGCTATACAATGGACTAGCCGAAACCTCCCCCCCCCCCCCCCCCCCCCCCCAACGCAACTTGGGCCCCAAATTGAGGCGTTTTTCGATCTGATGTTGAACGAATTTGCGCACAATATTGATACTGTTGGAAAGAGGGACTCCTCAGCAACATCCCGACCAATTTCGAGCTCCACAGACGCCAGTTCAGCCGAATGATGGCCGAGATAAGCGAGTATTTTTTTTTTAAATGATTTGTTCTGCATTCCCGCATGAGTGTACATGCTATACAATGGACTAGCCGAGACCCCCCCCCCCCCCCCCCCCATGCAACTTGGGCCCCAAATGAGGGCGTTTTTCGGTATGACGTTGAACAAAACTGCGTACAATCTTGATACTGATGGAAAGAGGGACTCCTCAGCAACATCCCGACCAATTTCCAGCTCCACAGACCCCAGGTTAGCCGAATGATGGCCGAGACAAGCTAGTAGGTTTTTCGAACGAATTTTTCTGCATTCCCGCAAAAGTGCACATGCTATACAATGGACTAGCCGAGACCCCCACCACGCAACTTGGGCCCCAAATGGTGGCGTTTTTCGGTCTGACATTGAACGAAATTGCGCACAATCTTGATACTGTTGGAAAGAGGGACTTCTCAGCAACATCCCGACCAATTTCCAGCTCCACAGACGCCAGTTCAGCCGAATGATGGCCGAGATAAGCGAGTATTTTTTTTCGAACTGATTTTGTCTGCATTCCTGCATGAGTGTACATGCTATACAATGGACTAGACGAGACCCCCACCACGCAACTTGGGCCCCAAATGAGGACGTTTTTCGATCTGATGTTGAACAAAATTGCGCACAATCTGGATACTGTTGGAAAGAGGGACTCATTAGCAACATCCAAACCAATCACCAGCTCCTCAGACTTCATTTCAGCCGAATGATGGCGGACATAAGCGAGTAGGTTTTTCGAACTAATTTTTCTGCATTTCTGCTTAAGTGCACATGCTATACAATGGACCAGCCGAAACCCCCCACCCCCCCCCCCCCCCCCCCCAACGCAACTTGGGCCCCAAATTTAGGCGTTTTTCGATCTGATGTTGAACGAAATTGCGCTCAATATTGATACTGTTGGAAAGAGGGACTCCTCAGCAACATCCATACCAATTTCCAGCTCCACAGACGCCAGTTCAGCCGAATGATGGCCGAGATAAGCGAGTATTTTTTTTTGAAATGATTTGTTCTGCATTCCCGCATGAGTGTACATGCTATACAATGGACTAGCCGAGACCCCCCACCACGCAACTTGGGCCCCAAATGATGGCGTTTTTCGGTCTGACTTTGAACGAAATTGCGCACAATCTTGATACTGTTGGAAAGAGGGACTCCTCAGCAACATCCCGACCAATTTCCAGCTCCACAGACGCTAGTTCAGCCGAGTGATGGCCGAGATAAGCGAGTATTTTTTTTCGAACAGATTTTTTCTGCATTCCTGCATGAGTGTACATGCTATACAATGGACTAGCCCAGACCCCCACCACGCAACTTGGGCCCCAAATGAGGGTGTTTTTCGGTCTGACGTTGAACAAAATTGCGCACAATCTTGATACTGATTGAAAGAGGGACTCATCAGCAACATCCAGACCAATTTCCAGCTCCACAGAACCCAGGTTAGCCGAATGATGGCCGAGACAAGCGAGTAAGTTTTTCGAACGAATTTTTCTGCATTCCCGCAAAAGTGCACATGCCATACAATGGACTAGACGAGACCCCCACCACGCAACTTGGGCTCCAAATGAGGACGTTTTTCGATCTGATATTGAACAAAATTGCGCACAATCTGGATACTGTTGGAAAGAGGGACTCATTAGCAACATCCAAACCAATCACCAGCTCCTCAGACCTCATTTCAGCCGAATGATGGCGGACATAAGCGAGTAGGTTTTTCGAACTAATTTTTCTGCATTCCCGCTTAAGTACACATGCTATACAATGGACTAGCGGAAACCCCCCCCCCCCCCCCCCAACGCAACTTGGGCCCCAAATTAAGGCGTTTTTCGATCTGATGTTGAACGAAATTGCGCACAATATTGATACTGTTGGAAAGAGGGACTCCTCAGCAACATCCCGACCAATTTCCAGCTCCACAGACGCCAGTTCAGCCGAATGATGGCCGAGATAAGCGAGTATTTTTTTTTTTTAATGATTTTTTCTGCATTCCCGCATGAGTGTACATGCTATACAATGGACTAGCCGAGACCCCCCACCACGCAACTTGGGCCCCAAATGGTGGCGTTTTTCGGTCTGACATTGAACGAAATTGCGCACAATCTTGATACTGTTGGAAAGAGGGACTTCTCAGCAACATCCCGACCAATTTCCAGCTCCACAGACGCCAGTTCAGCCGAATGATGGCCGAGATAAGCGAGTATTTTTTTTCGAACTGATTTTGTCTGCATTCCTGCATGAGTGTACATGCTATACAATGGACTAGACGAGACCCCCACCACGCAACTTGGGCCCCAAATGAGGACGTTTTTCGATCTGATGTTGAACAAAATTGTGCACAATCTGGATACTGTTGGAAAGAGGGACTCATTAGCAACATCCAAACCAATCACCAGCTCCTCAGACTTCATTTCAGCCGAATGATGGCGGACATAAGCGAGTAGATTTTTCGAACTAATTTTTCTGCATTTCTGCTTAAGTGCACATGCTATACAATGGACCAGCCGAAACCCCCCCACCCCCCCCCCCCCCCAACGCAACTTGGGCCCCAAATTTAGGCGTTTTTCGATCTGATGTTGAACGAAATTGCGCTCAATATTGATACTGTTGGAAAGAGGGACTCCTCAGCAACATCCATACCAATTTCCAGCTCCACAGACGCCAGTTCAGCCGAATGATGGCCGAGATAAGCGAGTATTTTTTTTTTAAATGATTTGTTCTGCATTCCCGCATGAGTGTACATGCTATACAATGGACTAGCCGAGACCCCCCACCACGCAACTTGGGCCCCAAATGATGGCGTTTTTCGGTCTGACTTTGAACGAAATTGCGCACAATCTTGATACTGTTGGAAAGAGGGACTCCTCAGCAACATCCCGACCAATTTCCAGCTCCACAGACGCTAGTTCAGCCGAGTGATGGCCGAGATAAGCGAGTATTTTTTTTCGAACAGATTTTTTCTGCATTCCTGCATGAGTGTACATGCTATACAATGGACTAGCCCAGACCCCCACCACGCAACTTGGGCCCCAAATGAGGGTGTTTTTCGGTCTGACGTTGAACAAAATTGCGCACAATCTTGATACTGATTGAAAGAGGGACTCATCAGCAACATCCAGACCAATTTCCAGCTCCACAGAACCCAGGTTAGCCGAATGATGGCCGAGACAAGCGAGTAAGTTTTTCGAACGAATTTTTCTGCATTCCCGCAAAAGTGCACATGCCATACAATGGACAAGACGAGACCCCCACCACGCAACTTGGGCTCCAAATGAGGACGTTTTTCGATCTGATATTGAACAAAATTGCGCACAATCTGGATACTGTTGGAAAGAGGGACTCATTAGCAACATCCAAACCAATCACCAGCTCCTCAGACCTCATTTCAGCCGAATGATGGCGGACATAAGCGAGTAGGTTTTTCGAACTAATTTTTCTGCATTCCCGCTTAAGTACACATGCTATACAATGGACTAGCGGAAACCCCCCCCCCCCCCCCCCCCCCCAACGCAACTTGGGCCCCAAATTAAGGCGTTTTTCGATCTGATGTTGAACGAAATTGCGCACAATATTGATACTGTTGGAAAGAGGGACTCCTCAGCAACATCCCGACCAATTTCCAGCTCCACAGACGCCAGTTCAGCCGAATGATGGCCGAGATAAGCGAGTATTGTTTTTTTTTAATGATTTTTTCTGCATTCCCGCATGAGTGTACATGCTATACAATGGACTAGCCGAGACCCCCCACCACGCAACTTGGGCCCCAAATGAGGGCGTTTTTCGGTCTGACATTGAACGAAACTGCGCACAATCTTGATACTGATGGAAAGAGGGACCCCTCAGCAACATCCCGACCAATTTCCAGCTCCTCAGACGCCAGTTCAGCCGAATGATGGCCGAGACAAGCGAGTAGGTTTTTCGAACGAATTTTTCTGCATTCCCGGAAAAGTGCACATGCTATACAATGGACTAGCCGAGACCCCCACCACGCAACTTAGCCCCAAATGAGGGCGTTTTTCGGTCTGACGTTGAACGAAACTGCGCACAATGTTGATACTGATGGAAAGAGGGACCCCTCAGCAACATCCCGACCAATTTCCAGCTCCACAGACCCCAGGTTAGCCGAATGATGGCCGAGACATGCGAGTAGGTTTTTCGAACGAATTTGTCTGCATTCCCGCAAAAGTGCACATGCTATACAATGCACTAGCCGAGACCCCAACCACGCAACTTGGGCCCCAAATGGTGGCGTTTTTCGATCTGATGTTGAACGAAATTGCGCACAATATTGATACTGTTGGAAAGAGGGACTCCTCAGCAACATCCATACCAATTTCCAGCTCCACAGACGCCAGTTCAGCCGAATGATGGCCGAGATAAGCGAGTATTTTTTTTTGAAATGATTTGTTCTGCATTCCCGCATGAGTGTACATGCTATACAATGGACTAGCCGAGACCCCCCACCACGCAACTTGGGCCCCAAATGATGGCGTTTTTCGGTCTGACTTTGAACGAAATTGCGCACAATCTTGATACTGTTGGAAAGAGGGACTCCTCAGCAAGATCCCGACCAATTTCCAGCTCCACAGACGCTAGTTCAGACGAGTGATGGCCGAGATAAGCGAGTATATTTTTTCGAACAGATTTTTTCTGCATTCCTGCATGAGTGTAGAATGGTCTATAATCAGCTGTTTCTGCCACTGCCCTCTGCTCTCTCTCTGTTTACGACCTCCGTGTTTGTCACTGGCGCCCCTCAGCAACACCATTACCTCTCTCTGGACTTCCACTGAAGAGGTCTTTAGTGTTGGCATCTTTGTTACAGCTCCTGTAAAATGAAATGTAATGAATATCAAATCAAAGCAAATAGAATGGATCTTGAGAACTCCCAGGATTAGCCAATTTTATTGATGTGGATTCCTGAAGATGGAATGCATTCCCAATCTGCTGATGTCCAACATTTATTTCATTTTTTATGAAGCACAATAAGACTTTGTGATATTTCCACTGAACTTGTGTTGCTTCCACAAAACTGATGGGCTATGAGATTTAGGATAACTGTAAAAGGGATGCTGTTGAAGTCCTGTACAAGCTATAAAATCAGGGTCCGTTTGATCCTCCGAAGGTTCATTAATCCGAAGGGTCGGCAGTCCAAAGGTTTGAATGTCCGAAATGACAATAGGGTCCGATAGTCTGAAATGATAATAGGGTTCGATAGTCCGTTTATATTGTCCATTCATAGTATACACATTAATGTTGATTCGGACTATCGAACCTCACTGTCAATTCAGAATATCAAACCTTCTTGTTGATTCGGACAATCGAGCTGTAACATCTATTCAGACTATCGAGCCTGCGGACCTTATTCAATTTTTGGAAAAGCAAACCTTTGGACTTAAAGAAACCTTTAGACTAAAGCCCCGGTCCCACTAGGACCTGCGATTTCCTGCAACCAGTTCAGTCGTGCGACAAGGCCAGTCGTGGGTAGTCGTGGATAGTCGTGGATATTTCCTGCGATTTGAGCCTAGCAGTCACATTGTAAGACCAGTCGTGCGACCTGTAGAAGACTTGTTGCCGACTGATAGCACCACTAATCGCACGACTGTCGCACGACTACCCAAGAATACGTACGAGTGGTAAAGTCATGTTGCACGACTGGCTACGACCAATGTAACGACTATTCGTACGACTTGTCGTGGAGTCTTGCTTAGTCGTGCAATCAGGTCTACTCACACGACAAGTTGTGGAAAGTCGTGCGACTGTCGTACAACAGGAGAATCCTACGATCAGCCACGACAATAAAGGACCACTCAAGACTTGTCCCACGACAATCGCACGAGCGTCGCACGAATGATATCGAAGACTAGGCTGCGACAAGATGCGACTACTTGAGTCGAAGCCAGAATTTCGAACAAGCTCAAAAACCTCTCTGCGACTGATTTCAGTCGTGCGAATATCTAAGATTACCCACGACCACCCAAGACTTGTGGCACGACTTTCCTAAGTTTGCCTACGATTTCCAGTTGCAAACTGTCGTAAGTTGTATCTCTTAGTAGGACTGGGGCTTTACGAACCTGCGGGCTAACGAACCTTTGATCTAATAAACCTTCGAACTATCGAACCTATCCAGGAGTAACCAGGAAATCTTTGTTTCATATGGACGTCCCAACTTAATTGAATTGACATAAACATATATAAATTTAAAACTGGGCCTTACTTATTATAACAGAAGCCAAGGCCAATCGTCCGAATCCTAGCTTTGTGATCCCTGCATTGCCTTTATAGCCAGCCTTTCCATTCCAATTGTAGCGTAGTGCCAACTGATGATCCATGACGCTCGACATAATACGCCTGACCGCATCTTTCACGGTACTTTCACCAACAGTGACAAGGTGGTTTGTCTGTGAAGAAAAGTATTCAGACATTCAAATCTGTATCACGCAATCACAAATCCAAAGCATACAATCAATCTAAAAATAAAATTGTGCATAGTGATAAACAAAAGCCAAAAGCTGAATTGTTTTAATAGTTCCCTCTGACGAGCTCAGGCGTAACCAGGTTCTTTCAATACTTCAATCTTTTTTTTAGCATTCACTTGTCGTTTGGTAAATTTTATTTTAACCCAAACGTCAGAAACCATAGATTAAAAGGAAAGGACTGTAAAATCTAACAAAGCATACCCTATTTCTTGACCAAATTGTCAGTGGCGTATCTGGGGTAGGCAGGTGGGGTTTCGTGTAGGGCTGTTCACTGCTGGGGGAAAAACCTGCCCTACCTCCCTCGGTGAATTTTTCTTTTGGGTAATCGTAAATGCTTCATTTAATGGCATATTAGCGAAATCCACTAACCAAAAATCGTGGCCCATTGAAAAACTTAAAATACCTAATGCTGTCAAAAAATCCAAACACAGTGTTTCAGGCAGTTCAGATGTCGAAACGTCTCAATTTTGTACGCCGTAAAAAGCTGTATACGCCACTGCCAATTGTTTTAACTAGTCTGGGGCTTGAAAGGTTATAGGGTTAGCGTTTCCTTGACTTACCAACGCATCCCTGGTCTTTTTGGTTTTGAGCTCCTCTTCAAGATCCTCAATGTCCTCTTGAGTGCTCAGAGGTAAGGTGATGTCCTCGGGCAGTTTTTCATCTACATCTCCCAAAAGCTTCACTGCTATTCCATTCAGGACTCGTCGTTGGGCCTCTTGCTCCTGCTGAATAGACTTTACTGTCAGCTGAATCTCTGTCACAGCTTTCAGTAGAGTCATCAGTGTTGCTATTAATAAAATGGGAAAATACAGTAAATTATATGAGAAACAAACCATAATTTGCTAACTTTTCCATCTTTTTGGAAAGGCTGATTCACCAAACTTGTATTAAACCCCTAACGTAGACACTCCAGGACATTTTGGCTAGTAGCCTGCCAGTCGAATCACATTGCATACTTTGTCACTTTGACTTGTGTGGAGAGTGCAGCAAAGTGGGGGCTGTCAGCACAGATGCACTGTGCTGTATCTGGTAGAGTTAGAGTTAGGGTTAAAGTTAAATTTAATTTTTACTTACCACTGTTGCTTGACATATCCCGCTGCCTCTCATACCTACAGACAAAAAAGGAAATTTCAGAGAACTATTAGTACATTTACATGCTTTTTATTTATTATTTTTGTGTGTGGGGAAGGGATGTGGAAGGAGGAAGCCTCATTCATATTTATAATTACATTGTGTTACAGTTACTGACATTTTTAGGTTTTGTACAATGAATAAAACCACGCTCTCTTACAAGGCAATGCTGCACTGTTTATCTGAATGGACTTTCTGACCACATTGTTCCTCGTGCAATGTTAAGCACACACGGCAGTAATTGCATGCAAATAGTAATTGCCTTTGCTTTATGGTGCAAGGCTAGGCAGTTTCTTGGCAGGTCAATTGGTACATCAACCAACAAGATTTTTTTAGCAGTAAAATCCCAAATCAAAGTCATCGTATTCCACTTAAAATCTTCAATCCAAAAATCCCCTAACTTTCTTGAAATGCTTGAAAACAGGGTGACCGGGACCTTAATTGATTCAGAATGGATTGGCTTTAATCAATTAACAACTGGTGTATTTCAGTCTTTACCTAGTCTTGGGGTGTTAGGCCTAGAGCAAGAAGGGGTATCCGCATCTAAGTCCACATGGTTCATCGGGGAGATTGACAGAATGGCAGGTGGTGCAGATGGCAACGGGGCTGGTGCCATAGCAGGTTGCCGATGTTTGTTCTTGGGAGCTGGTTCCTGTTCATCTTCGCTGTCGCTAGATGATGACCACGTAGCAGGTCTCCTTCGTCTTGTAAATGTAACACAAAATAGTCAAGTACATGGATCCACTGAATATTCCACTTAAATATGGTAAATGTAGGACATTTAAAGGTAGTATATACCATTTGCTTTTGCTGTAATGTGAGAAATGAATGGATTTGGTGGTTAGTATTTTATAGCGTGCTAGCAAATACTGTAACACTGGCCTGTTTAAAGTTTTGCGTGCATAGATGCTGAGAAAACGGAGAAAAACAAATATGTTATAGTCTGGTTCCCAGACCATACCTTAGACAAAATGCATTTTATAGATTTGAGGGAATTATCAGGTCGGGTAACTAGATTATAAATTTCCACTTTTCTTCAAAGCAACAGCACACCAGGTGCCATGATTTTTAAGAATGCTTAAAACCCTAACCATCCCTAACCTGCCAAAATCAAACACCCCATTTGTGTTGAATTTTGTGTGATTGGGTGCTGTAGAGCCTTGGCACCATCACTTTGCATGGGACTTGATGCCCTGATTTTGTCGAAGTACAAAGAATGTGCCATTGGTTTTACTACACAGTGTTGGAGTTTGTGTGGTTAGGGAAGGATTCTAGTAAAAAGCCTTGGGCTGTTAGGGTTGACTGCTATTTACAAGTCTAGTATGGTATTTTGTAATAATTCAGTAGTTTGGTTATTTATAATTTTGCAAATGTTTATGAACATGTTTATATACGTCATGGTACGTATGTGTTCACAATGTTGTGTATATGCCAAAAGTTCCACTTTGGGGTTTGCCACACCCCCCCCCCCCCCCCCCCCCAGTCTCAGGACAGGTTACAGGCCCGTTATAAACAATTTCAAATAAAACTAGAGGCAAGTATTTGTGGACAAACACAGGGCTGTTTCGAATTTTTTTATTGTTAGTTTGGATGTCAAATGTGTATGCAATATTTAAAGTTGTTTGTTAGTTAACAAAGACGGAGGGATGAAGATGTTGTTATTGGATGTGTGAAGGATTGGTTTAAAAAAAGGAATCGTGTACAAATGCTATGGGAAATAGCCTAGCGAATGCCCCTTTAAGATGACATCACATGACATGTAATGACTTCATCATAACGTTATGTCAATTTTCATCTATGACACCGGGTGGCATACCTAGATAGTGTGTTTCAACTGAATCGGACTTGTACTTTTGTAGATATATGGCTTCGAAAAATGCCCCTTTAAGATGACGTCACGTGACATGTGATGACGTCATCATGACGTAAAAGTTCGGCACACATTGTGAGCAGTTGGGGTAAGTCTGCCAAGTTTAAAAGTAGCCAAAGTGGCCGGTAAGAAAGAAAAAGTTTACAAATGCTATGGGCAATATTCTAGCGACTTGAAAAAAGAATTGTTTTATGACGTCATCATGACGTCACACAATTTTCGCTTTTTAGGACATATCTTTGAGACGTACCAAAGCTGTATCAAAAATAATTTTGAAAATATCTCGTTTTGTTCGCTAGATATATTGAAAAGAATGTTACGATTCTAAAACTTCAAACATTTTGCGACTTGAAAAAAGACTAGAAATCAACCCCTTTTATAAACAGCAAGCACATAATACCCATGGTTATCTGCCCGTCCCAGAATTCCTTTGTGTTATATTGAATTTGGTCAAAATTTTGAAATGGCTCTTATTTCTTACTTGAGTGAGCCACGATCATGAAATTTTGGAATTGGGTACAGAAAAATTCAATGTATACATTTTTGTAATCGGATTGACCGTTACATGCGTAAAAAAAATACATATTTTGGATGACGTCATCATGACGTCACACAATTTTCGCTTTTTAGGGCATATCTTTGAGACATACCAAAGCTATAACAAAAAGATTTTTGAAAATGTCTTGTTTTGTTCGCTAGATATATTGAAAAGAATGTTACGATATAAATTTTTTAAAGATTCAGCGACTTGAAAAAAGACTAGAAATCAACCCCTTTTATAAACAGCAAGCACATAATACCCATGGTTATCTGCCCGTCCCAGAATTCCTTTGTGTTATATTGAATTTGGTCTAAATTTTGAAATGGCTGTCATTTCTTACTCGAGTGAGCCACGATCATGAAATTTTGGAATTGGGTACAGAAAAATTCAATGTATACATTTTTGTAATCGGATTGACCGTTACATGCGTTTAAAAAAAACAACATATTTTTGATGACGTCATCATGACGTCACACAATTTTCGCTTTTTAGGGCATATCTTTAAGACATACCAAAGCTATAACAAAAAGAATTTTGAAAATATCTTGTTTTGTTCGCTAGATATATTGAACAGAATGTTACGATTTTCAAATTTAAAAAATTCATAAAAAATCACGTGATGATGTCATCATGACGTAAAAGTTCGGCATGCATTCTGAGCAGTTGGTCTAAGTGTCTGTTAAGTTTAAAGCCAATCGGCTGCATCAAAGTAGCCAAAGTGCCTGGTAGAAAGAAAACGTGTACAAATGCTATGGGCAAAAGTCTAAAAAAGAAGCAAAAAAAAACTAGAGATCTATGTCTGTTACAAGAACAGAACATAGGGCTTTTCCGCATTTTTTTATTACATCACTTCGAATTTTGCATACGTTGTTCACATTTATATTTAAGTATATGTGACGAAACAAACGTTTTAAAAACGAATTTCGACATTTGCATGTTCCGTTAAAGAGATATGGCTTAAAAGTTGGAAAAATTAAACAAAGCTATAAAATGGTATGATCATGTCATCGTGACGTCACATCAATTTGTATCTGTAATCCTAGTTGGCCTACCAGCATACCAAGAATGGATGCAATCTTAAGTACAGTACTCTAGATATAGGAGCTTAAAATATGCACCTTTAAGATGATGTCATGTGACCCATGATGACGTCATCACGACGGCACTTGTCAAAGACAATATATTTGCAACGTGGCCTATGTCAAGGTTGGAGTCAATCTGATCACCGACAGTATACAATTTATATAGCACAATGAAATTTGAAACATTTAAAAATTCATAGAAAATTAACCAATGATGTTATCATGACGTCACCTGATACTTTATATGCTAGTGGCACTGTCTACCTACCTACCAATTTTTATGACGATCGGACTTACCCTTATATATGTGTTTCTATAAAGCACATTTTTGATGACGTCATGATGACGTCACCTAAATGTTTATCTATAACATGTGCCGACTTATAAAGATATCAGGTTTGAATGCAATTAGATCTAAGATTATCTAGATATGAGACCTTAAAAAAGGAACCCTCAAGATGATGTCACGTGATCTATGATAATGTCATGGTGGTGGTACTTCTGAAAGTAAAAAATGTGGTCTTGGTCGAGATTGGAGTCAATCTGATTAATGATAGTGTAATATTTTGAGAGTATATTTGAATTTGAATTATTAAAAAATTCATATAAAATCAAGAAATAACGTCATGATGAGATCAGTTCGGATTTTACATGGTGGTGGCACTATCGACCTACTTACTCTTTTTATGATTGTTAGCGCACTATTTTGTGTGTTTCAATAAGGTATTACAAAAAGATTTCTAAATTTAGGATGTTTTGTTGATTAAATATGGCTTTAAGAAATGTTGACTGGTTCAAAAACCTAAATGTTACTTTCAAATGGTACAATGGTGTCATCATGATGTCACTTCAATTTTGTTGTATAACACGTGTTTGTCTACCAATATATCATGTTTGTGTGGAATTGTACTTAAATTTTGACTAATTGTAAATTGAATTTTTTTTCTTCAGATGACGTCACGTAACTCTTGATGTTGTCATCACGATGTCACCCCTAGAAAGGTTTGTTTGTTTGTTTTAAGTTTGGTTAAGATGTGAGGTTGTTAGATGAAGGAAGGAGTGTCGTGAAAATTCGTGTACAAAGTCCAAAGATAGAAATATATAAGAACAACAACAAATTAGAAGTAGATATCTCTATGTGTTTTTGAATAGTAATGTTTGTTTTTGTGGTTCAGGAATATAATTGTTTAGTGATAGCTTGATAATAGGACTGTTATAAATTATGATATAAAGTACAAGAAAAATGTGCTTGATTAATTGTAAGCAATTGTCAGTGTCAACTAAGGAGCGGGATTTGAAGCTGTGATTCCGGGTTTGTGGTAGGCCTACCGGTGTTTTACCAATTATTATTTAGTTATCTTGCCCTTTATTGGCGGTTTTCTCAATCTGTAAGTATCTGGATGAGAGGTGCTAGTCAGAAATCATAAACCTACAATGCCATATGGATGGATTATGTCTAACTTTACGATACAACTTGCAAACTGGCAATGTAGAGTTCACTCAAGGATGATACGACTTTTTTAAAAATCATCAAAATATGGTAGAGGTGTGGCTTAATGTTTTTTGGTGTGTTCGTAGAGCGCTGGTAGGGTAGAGCAGAAGTTAATAGACATTTATTAGTTAGTGTATGTAAGTTTTTAATACGTTTTTTTTTTGGTGAAAAAGTAACGTTTCTATAATGTCAAAAATTGTCTACAAAGTTTTGTTTAAAAAAACCCTTTTTGGAAACGTCTGCAAAATCGAATAAAACGTTAAGAAAACGTGCCGAAAACGTTAAATGGTTTGTTAGATAAGAGGTTCAAATGGAGTTTTTCGTAGTTTTCTTTGTACGGATTGAATATTGATTAAATTATCTTGGTTAGTTTCGCCAGAGTTGGAGTCGAGTCCCTGCAAGTCCTTTCACAAGTTTTTCCGCAAGCTGAGTCCGAAGTCCTTTCATAAAGCCGGTCAGAACTAACTAGATGAACAAAAATAAAGGAATGCCTAATTAGTCAAAGTTTATTTGTATAGGTTGTGATTGGGATTATGACTTGTTTTCGGGGCTTGTGTGGTGAATAAAACGTTTATTGGATTAACATATTCATATAAATAATACAAATATTTATTTGAAAGTTGTCGTAATATGTCAACATTGTATGAATGGTTTTAGGAACAGTGATTGCAATTTGTTTTTTCGTGCAAATGTTTTATTTTTTTAGTAAGATGAGTGAGTGGGAGTTGAAAGAAAAATACATGTAGCCTAAATTATAAAGATTCGATGTGTACCGTTTATTTAGAGTTGAGCGCCCTGATTGCTTTTTGTACGTGCGTATTTGAAGTCTAAAATGTATGGTATCTACCCTCCTTATACTATGGGCTCGGTGCATATATCGATACATGCAACTACCTCTCTGAGCGGAATGAAAAGGCGAGTTGGGCGTTAATATCGACGCCATCTGATTTCAATGTAAGTGTCTGGTTCCCGCTATGATATTGTTAAGGAAAACGGAATTATCGAGAGTTAGCGAATAGATAAAGCAATTGCACTGGTGGTATATGAGTATAAAAATAACGAGGAGCGCGGTACGTGTGTAATACCAGCCGCCCGTATTGTTATGGAAGTGCGGTTGCTATATGTAGACAGCGCCCTCATTCAACGGCGCACGGAGCCCATAAAGCAACTTCGTTCGCGTTACGATGGGGGGTACGATCTTGCTGCGTCATGTTTTTTCCCACCATGCCTTGCGCGATTAGTTGAGGACATTGATCTCCATGCCCATAAAGTACTTTGACCTTGGGTGCATGTGCTAGCTGATGATGTGCGACATGTATGGTAAGAAAGAATTGTTTGTATTTGTGGTAGAGTGAAATTCAAGAAAATTTTGCCATTCTCATTCCTTTATTAAAACCAGGAAAGGATCCATCCTCTCCACTTTCATACAGACCTATTGCCCTCACATCCTGTATCTGCAAAGTGATGGAACGTATGGTTAATTGTAGACTAATGTGGTACCTCGAAAAACACAATCTCTTCTCTCATCATCAAAGTGGCTTTCGGAAAGGCCGCTCCACTAAAGATCACACCATTCATTTAGAATCCTGTATAAATAAAGCCAAAGCCAATAAAGAAAGCACCCTTGCAGTCTTTCTTGATTTCGAAAAAGCATATGATATGCTGTGGCGCAAAGGGATTATTATTAAACTTCAAACTATGGGAATTTCTGGTCGGATTGTCCACTGGATATCTAATTTCCTATCTGCTAGGAAAGTCCAGGTAAAAATCTACAATTCCTTATCTGAAGAGAGGACAGTGGAAAACGGTGTCCCTCAGGGTAGTGTTATAAGCCCTCTCTTATTTAATATCGCTGTTAACGATCTTAGTAAGAACGTCCCTGGGGTACATATCTCACAATATGCAGACGACGTGGCTATATGGAAATCTAATAGAAATATTACCTTTATAGAAAAGAAAATACAACAGGCCATTATTAACATACAATCATGGTGTGCAAAGTGGGGACTGAAATTGTCGGCACCCAAGACAGCTGCTATTCTTTTCACAAATAAAAAACATACTAAGATATCTCTTAACTACCATTTTACTATTTATCCCCTTATAAATCCATTCCCATTTTGGTATTTCAACACTCCCTATATATCTAAGGAGGTTTTATCACAAGTTAAAAATGTAGACAGGGCTATTGAAAAAAGCTATATCACCATGGACGTTATCCATTCAATGTGGCATACTTCTCTGCATATATATACTGATGGGTCATTTAATCCGACTCAAAATACCACAGGCTGCGGTATTTTTATTCCCCAATTTAAATACTCCAAAAGTATTCGACTTAATAATGGTATATCTATATTTACTGCTGAACTCTTCGCCATCCTTATTGCTCTTGAATGGATTGAAGATGTTCGACCACTCCACACCTGCATTTTTAGTGACTGCCTAAGTGCCTTGCAGGCTATTTCCCAAACTCCCCCTGAAAATAAGGTGGTTTGTGACATCCGCCTCGCCCTTCTTAACATCCAACATCAGGGCAACGTGGTTGTTTTCGAATGGGTCCCTGGTCATTGTGGAATCCCAGGAAATGAAAAAGCTGACAAACTAGCCAAATCGGCCACTCAAAAACATACTCCTGACTGCTGCATTCCACTATCAATTCCCGAAATCAAATATGCTCTTAAAACTGAACTTAAAATAAGCTGGGCCCAGACTGATGGGATTGACGAGTTGCCAGAACCATCCTTTAAATTTAAAAACTGGGGACTTAAACGATGGGAAGAAGTCATTATGCATAGACTTCGCATAGGTATGTGTAGAGGTTTAAATAGTTTTCTGTATAAAATGGGTCTTCACCCACATGGTCTTTGTGATGTTTGTGCCATAAATGACAATGTGAAACACTTTATGCTTGAATGCCCAAAGTATCATAATCAAAGAAACACTGAAACTCTCAGATGCCCAAATGACCCTGAAAGAATTATTCGGAAGGAAATCACATATTCGTCAAATTTTGACCTATATACACGCCTGCAACATTAGTATATAAATAAATGAATGGATTGTACTACACTGTTAATGTTGTGACATATTCCAAACTGTAACTATATTATTGTAATACATGACCAAGGATCCTATAGCGCCGCTACGCGGCGCTATACGATCTTTGTACATGACCTAGGTCAAGAGCATGTCATCTCTGATTTTGTGGTGTGGCGCATGCGCAGGCGCTGAGTGCTTGCGATTGACCGGACATAATGCTGCCATTCTTCACCTGAGGGTACGCGAGCCTGTGAACATACCGGCGGAGCCCGGGCTCTTAAATTGCTGGGAAACGGCTCGGCCCTGCAGGACCACTGTAGCATTGTGTGTCTGGGGGATCGTAGGCACTCGTGCCAGCATTGATAAATCATCACGGTGTTATCACTAATTTTCGCAGTCACTGGCACACAGGGCACATAGTTTGTCATAAGTGCCAACCAAACCAACAACAACAACAACAAGAACATTTTCCTTTTTGGGGTACTCAAGATTATAGGCTATATATAACTGTTTTATAATAAAGTGAAGGTAATTTTGTGAGTTTGCTTTGTGGATTGTTTGATGAATTATAAGTTAAAAAATCGTAATGACTAACCGTTATTACAACTTAGTATTACTATTATTAGTATTACTAATACTAAGTATTAGTATTATATGTCGTATCCTCATGAGTGATCCCACAATGTCGCTTTCCAGGTCGTATTGTAAAATTAGGTGTGATCCCTGGCTATACGGCATTGTGAGTTATATTTGAGTTTTGGCTAGTGCCTACCCGAATAGAGATACTGACAATTTTGGAGATCGCCAACATAGGGCAAGATTACTTCAAAAAATGTAAGGCTCTCCGTTAGCCTTACAACGATATTTGATTTTGGTCCCCGTAACTCAATGGGATTTGCAATACGCTCTTGTGATATCATTTAGAATGTTCCAGAATTCCACTTTCCCAAACGTTAATCTCCCCAGAAGGTTATCCAATCCCTGCTACATATCTTTCAGACTTTTGTGGCACATTTGCAGAACATTGAAACGGACAATTTATTGAGTAATGGAGTTTTTACTCACCAACCGATGTATTCAGCCGAGATGAACATGGCGTCGCACAGCTGACTGATACAGTCCACCAGACTGCGCATTGCGTGGAGTTTTCGAAGAGATTTGGGGCTCGACATTTTTTGAAGGGAGGGGGGGCATCTTGTCTACATCGCACTTTGGTGATGTGTGCATGACGCGCTTTACACAGTGTAGACAAGATGCCCACCCCCCTTCAAAAATGGTCGAGCCCCAAATCTCTTCGAAAACTCCACGTGCATGCGCAGTTTGGTGGACTGTATCAGTCAGCTGTGCGACGCCATGTTCATCTTGGCTGAATACGTCGGTTGGTGAGTAAAAACTCCATTACTCAATAAATTGTCCGTTTCAATGTTCCGCAAATTGCCACAAAAGTCTGAAAGATATGTAGCAGGGATTGGATAACCTTCTGGGGAGAATAACGTTTGGGAAAGTGGAATGATAAAAGATGGTAAATGATATCACAAGAGCGTATTGCAAATCCCATTGAGTTATGGGGACCAAAATCAAATATCGTTGTAAGGCTAACGGAGAGCCTTACATTTTTGGAAGTAGGGCAAGATAGCTCAGTTGGTGGATTGCCGGTGTGGTAACCCGGAGGTTGCAGGTTCGAATCCCGCTCCTGTAAGTTTCTTTGTTCACTTTAAAAATGTATTCAAATTGATCCATTCAGTTTTCTTTGTCGATTGTTTGATGTGATTTGTATATTAGCAGATTAAAAAAATAGACAAAAAAATTCATATTTAGTTATTAAAGTGCAGTGGCATGATTGTTATGGCCGGTAGCAGCTGTTTCCTAATCATGCTAATAATGTATTCATCAATGTGATGATGTTTGTTATTGTTATTTTTTATTTTATTTTTTTTAAAGATTTTTCCAAAATGATCAAAATCATTTAATGTGAATTAAATTTATGTTTTTTACTTGATATTATAAAGCAGGAAAAGGTTTAGTTTGAAAAAAGGAAGTGTTACATTTCACGGCCATCTGGAATTATGAGGGGAGCATATTGGAACCCATGTTCTTCAATTTATATATATGCCTGTTTCAGTACAGTGCCCTTTGTAGGTCGCATTAATTATTTTGAGGGGAACAACATCTGTCATGTTTGTTACAACTTGGTCAGGTTTCCGGTTTGTTCCCCTCCAATTTAAGATGGCCGTGGAATGTGAAACTCTTTTATATCCCCTATTGAAATCAGTAAGGAATAACATGTAATTTTGGAAAATAACTTTCCATTTGTTTTCGTAATTGTATAAACACTTGGCACAACTTTAAATTTTTGATTTTATTCAGGACATTTTAGACTTAGTGCAATATAGGGGGAGAAAGTTTGTGTATTTTGTGTTTGATGTTTTTGGTACCAACCATGTATAGTCACAATAGTTCACAATAAAAGGTTGATTTCTTCAAAAAAAATTACAGGTGTTGCTGGCATGAATTTTGAAAAAAGTTGTACCATATGTTTATATAGTTGTTATTAAGGAGGTTTGGTTATTTTCCTTGATTTTGCTGCTCTTGACGGTTTTTGGTGTGGGTATTAAATTTTAGAATGTTTAATTTGTTAATTTAACTTTAATTCAAGTTACAATGCCTATAACAATGTGAATCTAATTCACTATGTGATATGAGCACGTGAGCTTGATTGGTCCACAGACAACGTTGTTGATGATGCCTGCTGAAATGAAACCAATCCTGATGCATAGGTGCATTGGCAAGTATGTGGAAAGCAGTCTTTGATCATCGCATTATTTGTCTGTTCAAAGTCATTGGCTCTTCTGGCTGAACATCTTTAGTCAGTTTGTGGCCAAATTTAATCAATCACGATGTATCAAGTTTCAACATGGTTCATTTGGCGAATAGAGATTTTGTGCGTTTGTGATCATACAGTAGGCCTGATTGGCTATTATTCATGGTGCATTGGATGTTCAATGTAGTCTTGGTGAATTGCAAATAGCTTCATATTATGGTATTGTGTTATTTCCAGGGTACAGTGAATGCATGTAATATGTAATGAACTTCATGTTGAGATAGTAAAAGGCCACTCCATGCATGTTGTATGGTTGGTGTAGGTTTGGTCCGATGCAAGTAACTATACTGATTGTTTGCCACTGTTCTCATTGTACCGGTACAATGCTGGCCTTGATTTGTGATTTCAGTTGGTCGATCGAAGTTCAGTGTTGACGGACTGGATGTCAATGCTGACTTTTGGTGGGTCTGATGTCACGATATTGTGGTGTGTTTCATCGATGTTGTCATTCGACTCTCCGAGATTGTATTGGTTTTTTTGCTCGCACATAATGTGTTCTTTTTTCTTTGTGTGCTTTGTGCTTCAAAAAGGAATGGTCGATTTTTATTATGTATTGGATAATGGTTTTGAAATGGAGCAATGGAACCATGTAATTTGTTGAAGAAATGGTATGTTAATTGTATAAATCTTTTCAAACTGCGGTTACTCAGTTATTCCACACCAAATGAGGCAGGGTTGGGGGGCGTTGAGTTAAAATTTTGATTTTGTGGGGGTTGATTTGACACAGAATGACTTGATTGTTTATATTATTTAAAACAAGCATGACTTCGTGCAGGAGCTGTGTTGTCCACTAATGAATTACTAAAGCATAGTAAATGTTGTAGTGGTCTGGCTGTTCTGGCTGTTCTGTTTTCTGAATATAGTTGTAGTTCTCGTTTTTGTTCATTTGTGACGCGAAAACGAATTTGGTATAAGTAGAAGAAGTAGAATAAGTTGAAGTCCAAGTCTAAGTCTAAGAAGAACAACAATGCTGATCATTTTTGGAGCCCCATCTCCGATGTGCATGATGTGGCTAAGAAGATATCAAAATGATAGAAATGATATGTAAGTTTAAAAGGAAAATGACCTAATTTCTAACCTGCATGTAGTCTTTATTGTACAAACTATACGTTGTCCATGTCCTTTTGAATCAACTTGAGACATGGTGTATAACAGTTCTCAATCTGCAGATTATAAATTCTGAAATGGTTGTGCTGTCACTTGTGCATGTATGTTGAGACTGTCGGGGTAATTTCTGGTATACTGGTCTTTCACATAGCCACTTTATGAATTCTCTGTTGGCAGAAGTTGTAACTTTGAAAAGGCCAAATTCGGCCTTTTTAATGTCTTGGAATACTTGCAGATGATGCAGCCGTGGTTCTATGAGCCAACTTTTACATGCTCTAAAATCACGTGAGCCTCTACGTTGTCATTCATGAGTAGGGGCACAGCTTCATTAAATGGTTGTATTATTTTAATATTTTTCGGAATTGTGTTGGGGGTCGTTATAAGACAATTGTAGTTGATTTAGTCTTTGTTGTGCAGTCCACCAGATTTAGTGACAGCTGAATAAATTGTATTTCCTTCTTGGTCCTGTTTATGTCCTGGTTTTCACAGCCACGTCGGCCATCATCTTTTCATGGTGTATGGGCATTGTCTCTTGCATTTAACCCTAATCTTCCCTAACCTGCCAAAATCAAACAATCCATTTGTGTTGAATTTTGTGTGATTGGGTACTGTAGAGCCTTGGCACTATCACTTTGCATGGGATTTGATGCCCTGATTTTGTCTAAGTACATGTGCAAAGAATGTGCCATTGGTTTACTACACAGTGTTGGAGTTTGTGTGGTTGGGGAAGGATTCTAGTAAAAAGGCTTGGGCTGTTAGGGTTAATGGGGTTTATCAACTCTATTATCTGGTAAAAGTTAGTCTTTGCTTCAAGCAGGCTCCAATATTTGAAATCTTCCAGGAGATTAAATAAGTATGTCAGTCGGCCTTGTTTGAGGAAGTTCAGTACCTACTGGAACATTTTTCCGTCTCTATCTATAAAGTACATTCTGCTAGCATCATAGGCTGCAGGCTGTAAGTTCTCAGATAACATGCTATGCAAAGAGTGTTGTTTATTGCATGTCAGTGGCACATGCCAATGTACTCCAGCTGCAGTGTATTGGAGCATTGTATGCTTTACTAGAAAATTGATTTTAAAGATCTTAGCGGAGTGCATAGAGGGCACATGGGGAGTTGTTGGTCATTGTTGTTGTTTTCTTGACTAGCAAGTTTTGAAGGGAATTTGCATTGTATTTATTATGAATAAGTATTGTATCTTCTGATATATACATTTATTTATAGTCAGGTGCCATGGTGCCATGTTGGCTGTGTAGTCAATTTAAATGGAGACAAGGGGCTTGTGCAGCGAAGTATAACAAACATAACAATCCAACAATGAATTGAAAATGCAGAAAATCAATTTTATGTTAATTTTGTGTGTGACATTTTTGTGTGTAATCATTTTTAATAACATTATATAACATGACATAACATAACTTAACATGACTGAAATACATCATATCAAATTTGTGTTTCAAGAAGATAGAGTGTTTTACTTAATAGCTTCTTTGACATATGTTCAATATCATTGTAGAGGATTGTAGCATGTGGCTTTGTTTATGAGTGTAATATATTTATGGGTGGTATGTTCAATGCCATCTATTATTGGTGGGTGAAGAATCAAATGCTTGGCGAATTCTGATTCGCAATGATAGGAAATGCCGACATCGCAGGATCAAAAAGAAATGTAGCTATTAACGCTTGGCTGCCACAAGCTAGTTATCTCTGTGGTAACTTTTCTGAAACTTCTTATGTTTCAAACTCGAAAGGTCAAAAAGATTGATAGGCTATGCTTTCACGTCCTGTTTATGCCCTGGTTTTCACAGCCACGCCGGCCATCATCTTTTCATGGTGTATATGGGCATTGTCTCTTGCATTTAATGGTGTTTATCAACTCTATTATCTGATAAAAGTTAGTCTTTGCTTCAAGCAGGTTCCAATATTTGAAATCTTCCAGGAGATTAAATAAGTATGTCAGTCGGCCTTGTTTGGGGAAGTTCAGTACCTACTGGAACATTTTTCCGTCTCTATCTATAAAGTACATTCTGCTAGCATCATAGGCTGCAGGCTGTAAGTTCTCAGATAACATGCTATGCAGCGTGTTGTTTATTGCATGTCAGTGGCACATGCCAATGTACTCCAGCTGCAGTGTATTGGAACATTGTATGCTTTACTAGAAAATTGATTTTAAAGATCTTAGTGGAGTGCATAGAGGGCACATGGGGAGTTGTTGGTCATTGTTGTTGTTTTCTTGACTAGCAAGTTTTGAAGGGAATTTGCATTGTATTTATTATGAATAAGTATTGTATCTTCTGATATATACGTTTATTTATAGTCAGGTGCCATGGTGCCATGTTGGCTGTGTAGTCAATTTAAATGGAGACAAGGGGCTTGTGCAGCGAAGTATAAGAAACATAACAATCCAACAATGAATTGAAAATGCAGAAAATCAATTTTATGTTAATTTTTTGTGTGGCATTTTTGTGTGTAATCATTTTTAATAACATTATATAACATGACATACCATAACTTAACATGACTGAAATACATCATATCAATTTTGTGTTTCAAGAAGATAGTGTTTTACTTAATAGCTTCTTTGACATATGTTCAATATCATTGTAGAAGATTGTAGCATGTGGCTTGTTGATCAGTGTAATATATTTATGGGTGGTATGTTCAGTGCCATTTATTATTGGTGGGTGAAGAATCGAATGCTTGGCGAATTCTGATTCGCAATGATAGGAAATGCTGACATTGCAGGATCAAAAAGAAATGTCGCTAATAACGCTTGGCTGCCACAAGCTAGTTATCTCTGTGGTAACTTTTCTGACACTTCTTGTTATGTTTTAAACTCGAAAGGTCAAAAAGATTAATAGGCTACGCAATCACGATCTGTATTCATACTGAAAATCAAAATCAAACAAGTTTTCATTGAGCTACAGATTCAAAAGCAGTTCGTAATCTTATATATGGTGAAGTTATGTCTGTGTAACAACTGTTAAATACATCATACTGAAGATTAACTGACATACACTACCCCACAACACGCTGCATAGCATGTTATCTGAGAACTTACAGCCTGCAGCCTATGATGCTAGCAGAATGTACTTTATAGATAGAGACGGAAAAATGTTCCAGTAGGTACTGAACTTCCTCAAACAAGGCCGACTGACATACTTATTTAATCTCCTGGAAGATTTCAAATATTGGAGCCTGCTTGAAGCAAAGACTAACTTTTATCAGATAATAGAGTTGATAAACACCATTAAATGCAAGAGACAATGCCCATACACCATGAAAAGATGATGGCCGACGTGGCTGTAAAAACCAGGGCATAAACAGGACCAAGAAAGAAATACAATTTATTGAACTGTCACTAAATCTGGTGGACTGCACAACAAAGACTAAATCAACTACAGGACTGGATGCATTTATCACAAAGTGAACAATCTATTATCACTGACCACGCTTAGGAACATATGTGTGCAAGCTTGTATTGCAACTTGTTAGTTTCCATAGACTACATGCACATTATTTCATTGAGCTACAGATTCAAAAGCAATTCGTAATCTTATATATGGTGAAGTTATGTCTGTGTAACAACTGTTAAATACATCATACTGAAGATTAACTGACATACACTACCCCACAACACGCTGCATAGCATGTTATCTGAGAACTTACAGCCTGCAGCCTATGATGCTAGCAGAATGTACTTTATAGATAGAGACGGAAAAATGTTCCAGTAGGTACTGAACTTCCTCAAACAAGGCCGACTGACATACTTATTTAATCTCCTGGAAGATTTCAAATATTGGAGCCTGCTTGAAGCAAAGACTAACTTTTACCAGATAATAGAGTTGATAAACACCATTAAATGCAAGAGACAATGCCCATACACCATGAAAAGAGTGGGGTAGTGTATGTCAGTTAATCTTCAGTATGATGTATTTAACAGTTGTTACACAGACATAACTTCACCATATATAAGATTACGAACTGCTTTTGAATCTGTAGCTCAATGAAATAATGTGCATGTAGTCTATGGAAACTAACAAGTTGCAATACAAGCTTGCACACATATGTTCCTAAGCGTGGTCAGTGATAATAGATTGTTCACTTTGTGATAAATGCATCCAGTCCTGTAGTTGATTTAGTCTTTGTTGTGCAGTCCACCAGATTTAGTGACAGTTCAATAAATTGTATTTCTTTCTTGGTCCTGTTTATGCCCTGGTTTTCACAGCCACGTCGGCCATCATCTTTTCATGGTGTATGGGCATTGTCTCTTGCATTTAATGGTGTTTATCAACTCTATTATCTGGTAAAAGTTAGTCTTTGCTTCAAGCAGGCTCCAATATTTGAAATCTTCCAGGAGATTAAATAAGTATGTCAGTCGGCCTTGTTTGAGGAAGTTCAGTACCTACTGGAACATTTTTCCGTCTATCTATAAAGTACATTCTGCTAGCATCATAGGCTGCAGGCTGTAAGTTCTCAGATAACATGCTATGCAGCGTGTTGTGGGGTAGTGTATGTCAGTTAATCTTCAGTATGATGTATTTAACAGTTGTTACACAGACATAACTTCACCATATATAAGATTACGAATTGCTTTTGAATCTGTAGCTCAATGAAATAATGTGCATGTAGTCTATGGAAACTAACAAGTTGCAATACAAGCTTGCACACATATGTTCCTAAGCGTGGTCAGTGATAATAGATTGTTCACTTTGTGATAAATGCATCCAGTCCTGTAGTTGATTTAGTCTTTGTTGTGCAGTCCACCAGATTTAGTGACAGTTCAATAAATTGTATTTCTTTCTTGGTCCTGTTTATGCCCTGGTTTTTACAGCCACGTCGGCCATCATCTTTTCATGGTGTATGGGCATTGTCTCTTGCATTTAATGGTGTTTATCAACTCTATTATCTGATAAAAGTTAGTCTTTGCTTCAAGCAGGCTCCAATATTTGAAATCTTCCAGGAGATTAAATAAGTATGTCAGTCGGCCTTGTTTGAGGAAGTTCAGTACCTACTGGAACATTTTTCCGTCTCTATCTATAAAGTACATTCTGCTAGCATCATAGGCTGCAGGCTGTAAGTTCTCAGATAACATGCTATGCAGCGTGTTGTGGGGTAGTGTATGTCAGTTAATCTTCAGTATGATGTATTTAACAGTTGTTACACAGACATAACTTCACCATATATAAGATTACGAACTGCTTTTGAATCTGTAGCTCAATGAAATAATGTGCATGTAGTCTATGGAAACTAACAAGTTGCAATACAAGCTTGCACACATATGTTCCTAAGCGTGGTCAGTGATAATAGATTGTTCACTTTGTGATAAATGCATCCAGTCCTGTAGTTGATTTAGTCTTTGTTGTGCAGTCCACCAGATTTAGTGACAGTTCAATAAATTGTATTTCTTTCTTGGTCCTGTTTATGCCCTGGTTTTTACAGCCACGTCGGCCATCATCTTTTCATGGTGTATGGGCATTGTCTGTTGCATTTAATGGTGTTTATCAACTCTATTATCTGGTAAAAGTTAGTCTTTGCTTCAAGCAGGCTCCAATATTTGAAATCTTCCAGGAGATTAAATAAGTATGTCAGTCGGCCTTGTTTGAGGAAGTTCAGTACCTACTGGAACATTTTTCCGTCTCTATCTATAAAGTACATTCTGCTAGCATCATAGGCTGCAGGCTGTAAGTTCTCAGATAACATGCTATGCAGCGTGTTGTGGGGTAGTGTATGTCAGTTAATCTTCAGTATGATGTATTTAACAGTTGTTACACAGACATAACTTCACCATATATAAGATTACGAACTGCTTTTGAATCTGTAGCTCAATGAAATAATGTGCATGTAGTCTATGGAAACTAACAAGTTGCAATACAAGCTTGCACACATATGTTCCTAAGCGTGGTCAGTGATAATAGATTGTTCACTTTGTGATAAATGCATCCAGTCCTGTAGTTGATTTAGTCTTTGTTGTGCAGTCCACCAGATTTAGTGACAGTTCAATAAATTGTATTTCTTTCTTGGTCCTGTTTATGCCCTGGTTTTTACAGCCACGTCGGCCATCATCTTTTCATGGTGTATGGGCATTGTCTGTTGCATTTAATGGTGTTTATCAACTCTATTATCTGGTAAAAGTTAGTCTTTGCTTCAAGCAGGCTCCAATATTTGAAATCTTCCAGGAGATTAAATAAGTATGTCAGTCGGCCTTGTTTGAGGAAGTTCAGTACCTACTGGAACATTTTTCCGTCTCTGTCTATAAAGTACATTCTGCTAGCATCATAGGCTGCAGGCTGTAAGTTCTCAGATAACATGCTATGCAAAGAGTGTTGTTTATTGCATGTCAGTGGCACATGCCAATGTACTCCAGCTGCAGTGTATTGGAACATTGTATGCTTTACTAGAAAATTGATTTTAAAGATCTTAGCGGAGTGCATAGAGGGCACATGGGGAGTTGTTGGTCATTGTTGTTGTTTTCTTGACTAGCAAGTTTTGAAGGGAATTTGCATTGTATTTATTATGAATAAGTATTGTATCTTCTGATATATACGTATATTTATAGTCAGGTGCCATGGTGCCATGTTGGCTGTGTAGTCAATTTAAATGGAGACAAGGGGCTTGTGCAGCAAAGTATAAGAAACATAACAATCCAACAATGAATTGAAAATGCAGAAAATCAATTTTATGTTAATTTTGTGTGTGACATTTTTGTGTGTAATCATTTTTAATAACATTATATAACATGACATAACATAACTTAACATGACTGAAATACATCATATCAATTTTGTGTTTCAAGAAGATAGAGTGTTTTACTTAATAGCTTCTTTGACATATGTTCAATATCATTGTAGAGGATTGTAGCATGTGGCTTTGTTTATCAGTGTAATATATTGATGGGTGGTATGTTCAATGCCATCTATTATTGGTGGGTGAAGAATCAAATGCTTGGCGAATTCTGATTCGCAATGATAGGAAATGCCGACATCGCAGGATCCAAAAGAAATGTCGCTATTAACGCTTGGCTGCCACAAGCTAGTTATCTCTGTGGTAACTTTTCTGACACTTCTTGTTATGTTTTAAACTCGAAAGGTCAAAAAGATTGATAGGCTACGCTTTCACGTCCTGTTTATGCCCTGGTTTTCACAGCCACGTCGGCTATCATCTTTTTATGGTGTATATATGGGCATTATCTCTTGCATTTAATGGTGTTTATCAACTCTATTATCTGATAAAAGTTAGTCTTTGCTTCAAGCAGGTTCCAATATTTGAAATCTTCCAGGAGATTAAATAAGTATGTCAGTCGGCCTTGTTTGAGGAAGTTCAGTACCTACTGGAACATTTTTCCGTCTCTATCTATAAAGTACATTCTGCTAGCATCATAGGCTGCAGGCTGTAAGTTCTCAGATAACATGCTATGCAAAGAGTGTTGTTTATTGCATGTCAGTGGCACATGCCAATGTACTCCAGCTGCAGTGTATTGGAACATTGTATGCTTTACTAGAAAATTGATTTTAAAGATCTTAGTGGAGTGCATAGAGGGCACATGGGGAGTTGTTGGTCATTGTTGTTGTTTTCTTGACTAGCAAGTTTTGAAGGGAATTTGCATTGTATTTATTATGAATAAGTATTGTATCTTCTGATATATACGTTTATTTATAGTCAGGTGCCATGGTGCCATGTTGGCTGTGTAGTCAATTTAAATGGAGACAAGGGGCTTGTGCAGCGAAGTATAAGAAACATAACAATCCAACAATGAATTGAAAATGCAGAAAATCAATTTTATGTTAATTTTTTGTGTGGCATTTTTGTGTGTAATCATTTTTAATAACATTATATAACATGACATACCATAACTTAACATGACTGAAATACATCATATCAATTTTGTGTTTCAAGAAGATAGTGTTTTACTTAATAGCTTCTTTGACATATGTTCAATATCATTGTAGAAGATTGTAGCATGTGGCTTGTTGATCAGTGTAATATATTTATGGGTGGTATGTTCAGTGCCATTTATTATTGGTGGGTGAAGAATCGAATGCTTGGCGAATTCTGATTCGCAATGATAGGAAATGCTGACATTGCAGGATCAAAAAGAAATGTCGCTAATAACGCTTGGCTGCCACAAGCTAGTTATCTCTGTGGTAACTTTTCTGACACTTCTTGTTATGTTTTAAACTCGAAAGGTCAAAAAGATTAATAGGCTACGCAATCACGATCTGTATTCATACTGAAAATCAAAATCAAACAAGTTTTGCCCCATGTGTTGTGAGTAGCAGTCCGACTGACCTAGGTGAAAAGGGCTGTCATTCATTCAACAGCTACAATTGGCCAATAAATCACCAACCAAATAGGAGCTGCTTATCGTGCTTTTGGCCGACTGTTGGTGCGATTTTTATTCTAATTCCTTAGGGTGTATGCAAAATCATATTAAAATTGGAGGATTCAGGACTGTTGGGGTTAATAAGGAATGTCAAACTGAGCACCAAGATTATTGTCTACAAAGCAATAGTTATCCCAACGCTGCTGTACGGTTTTGAGATATGGACATCACTAAACTTGAAAGGTTCTAACAATCCAAGGTCTGTAGCATTCTTAGAATGAAATGGGAGAATAATGTCACAAAGAATGAGATCCTCTAAAGGGCAGATCTTTCGAGTATACAGGCAATGATCCGTCAACGTCAACTCCAATGGCTGGGCCACATGAAGAGGATGCTGGATTCACGGCTACCCAAGCAAATGTTCAACTAAGAGTTGCCTGTTACGTGTTAAGGTTCAGCTCCATTGTACTTTAATGCAAGTGGGTATCGATCCCAGATCTTGGGAAGATGTAGCCGAGGATCGGGTTGCTTGGAGGGCAGCTGTTAAAAATGGTGTTGCCTGGGTTGAGTCCATCCTACAGCAAAAAGTAGACCTCGCAAGACAGCGTTGTCAGTCCTGTGCCCCCCGCAAGAGTACAATTAACGTGCATCACCATCTCGATCCCAGTGTCCATCATGTTCCCGGATGTGTTACTCAAGGCTTGGATTCTTCAGTTACTCGAGAACACA
Organism: Hippasteria phrygiana; assembly: GCA_037893225.1. Taxonomy (NCBI): domain Eukaryota; kingdom Metazoa; phylum Echinodermata; class Asteroidea; order Valvatida; family Goniasteridae; genus Hippasteria; species Hippasteria phrygiana. Next base: position 2,040,249 of record JAZGUH010000197.1, read on the forward strand.
CCAAGCTCAGCCCTAACTTCGTCTACACCCCCATCATGTTGCCATGATTCTCAGTTATGAGGCGTGCTAAGAGAGAGAGAGAGAGAGAGAGAGATCGGAGAGAGAGATTTCTGATGCTACATTTTGAGTTGAACATCTTTCAAACATAACATCTTAAATACAATGTCAGCATGTCAGTAGGCATACTCGTATCTCCACAAGTCAGATAACATCCCTAGTGGTTCATACAAGACAACTGCAGTTTATAGTTGTTTGAGAAATGACAAATTACTGTTTGATAAATGATGTTACTTGATAGATTTTGCTAAATATTTCCCAGTATACATGTACATGTAGAAGCATTCACTGTTTGACATAATTGCATCAAGTAAAGTATAATGCATAGTGTTCATTGTGTGATTGAAATTGTCATATGATTTGATTTTAACATATTTACATTGTAATCATTTTTTTTTTATTTTGCTGTAATAGGTGTCCATCTTGGTACCAAGGCGTAGAGATTCTACTTGATGTTCTTAGAGCAGAATTTGGATTTGATAACACCTGACATTATGTGTACAGCAAGTATTCATTTGAACTGCAATACAGAGGTGATGTTCTTGGAACAGAACTTTGATTTGATATCATCTGACATTGTGACTACAGGCAGTATTCTTATCATGCTGGAGGTGAAGAGGATCTACTTATCTTCTTGGTAGAAAATTTGTATTTGTTAGCTGCTGGTATTATGTGTAAAGTGACTAGTCTTCATTTCATTCTGATGGTAATGGGATCTACTGTAAACTTTAAAGATATAATTGTTGTGATTGACAACAATTTGTTTGTTTTCATCTTTTTTTTGTAATTTTCTTTTTTCTTTTCAGATAGAAATATTTTTGGTAAAATTTGGTGAGTTTGAAATACGCCTATAAAGATCTACATTCTAGGATGTTTTTTTATACTAGATGAAATATAGGCCCTGTGAGAAGTGAATTGTCTTTGGGCTGCAAATGTTTTTTAATGGGTTTGGTAAGAATGAATTATCACTTATATTTATATAACCAAATGTCAATTTTTAACAAATTTGGTATCTCATTGAAATAGAGATAACTTTTGTATTGTGGAGAAAAAAATGAAATTCATTATGTAGGTCAAAAGGGCATGAATATTATATATTTAGGAGAAATTAGACAGAAAATGTTACTATCAAATTGCTGAGTGACATTTGTTTCTGAAAAATATATCACCAACACCTATTCGCTGCCTCTCTCTGCAATGAGTTTTCAAAGTAAGTTTTTTTTCAAAATGGTTTATTTGCCCAGCTCCTTTCGAATCCAAGATTTTGATGCACTATTTCCCCAAAACATAAAAAGATATATGACTTGATAGACATTATTAATGTCAACACCATGTGTTTACAAATGAAAAAGAGTTTGCATTCCCAATTTGAATAGGGAGTGTTCTTGTTAAAATGTTTAGTGTTGCTATTTTTGACACAGCTCAAGTTGTATTTGTAGTTAGTTTGGAATTGTTTAAGTTTAAGCCATTTGTTGTGGGGCATATAGAGTGTAACATATTCTGTTCACGAAGTATGTATTCCTATATACAATGTAAGTACTGTTTTAGCACTGTATGACTTGTGAGTGTTTACATAATAATTTGAAATGGTGCATTTGAATTTGAAATAATGGTTGTTTATTTGGGGTGGGGAGGGAGGGGGGAGGGGTAAGATGCAGTGGTTAATATTCATCTCAGCATTGTTTAATTTAAATTAGATTATCTAATCAAATTTTGGTCTAAAATTCAAAATGAATTGAGTAATTAAATGTATAAATTCATTTAAATATTTACACAAATAAATCTTTCTTCGGTTAACTTTTCAACTCTCCAGTAGAAGCCTATTGCGGATACTGTAGGTTCTGTAGGTTAGCATTTGCATTTTTTACTGCAACATATGTATTGAGTGTCTTTTAAATGTTCTGCTTCTTAATTGTATTGGGTGTTATTTGAGGATATTCTTTTGAAGAATGTGGAAAGTTTATACATTTGAATATTATTTCTCAAGTGGTTCGTGGCACTGTTCTGTTTCTTCAGTGAATTTGTTGAGTTTTAATTTTCTTGTATATGTATCTATAAAATCATATTTCAAAAGTCCTTCCACATGCATTGTAAAATTGGTTCACACTTTTTGTATAAATTGTGGATTTGTTTCCAGGATCGTGGTGTTTGTAGACTTTTGACCACAACATTAAAGGTGGGTGTGTTGGGGTATTTAAATTGTGGACGGAAAATGCCGGAGAACAAAAGAGAACAATATTGTCTGCGATTGCCAGCATATGTCTGTCATTTGGACTGTGTACAAAACCTTGGGAGGTCTTGCAAAAAAGTTAAATTACAAACAAAAGAGGAACAGTAGGAACATCCATGTTTGGAGGTCGATACACGACTGTGGGTGTGTTTGTATGTGTTTCTGAGCACCCTCTCCTTCGCACTTGCTTTTTCATAATAATTCAGAAAAGAAATAAATATTATGCATCCAGGGAGTATATCAATTGAATATCATTGTAAAATAGAAAGACATTGTGTTTCAAATGGTTTTAAGTAACAATAGGCTTGATTTCAAATTTGATTTGGGTATTTCAAGTTTTCAGATTTTTCAGATACAACATTTTATAATGTTGGACACTTTGTAAGAGTGAATGTGTAAGCTATTTCATTTTTTGAGATATGATGTATTTTGATGACACAGTGTTGGACTATTTGAAGTGTGTTTTGGGCAATCGTTTCGAATTGGAATTAATAAAAAAAATTATGGAATAGTTTGTGGGTAGTTATTTGTGATGTAGAACTGTATACGTAATAAATAGTCATTTGTTTAAGTAAAATTTAGTTATGAGAAATGTTTTCAGGACGTTTTCAATTTTGAAATGTTCAGTTTATGACCAAGAGAACTAAGTTATTGAAGAAATCACTGAAAGAATGGATATTGTGTGTATTGAAATGAGAATTTATGGATGTTTATTTAACAAGAATAATATTACTTGTAATAAATGTCATATTAATTTAGTCCGGGAAATGTTTTGAATGTTCTCATTAGATAAAGAATAGGTTTTAATGGTTGCTAAAATGTTTCCATTTGATTGGCTTTGCTTATTTTGTCATCAATGACATTCAGTATGTTAATTTTAGATGTGTTCTGACATTGACATTTTTGTTATATTTATATTTTACAATTTACATATGCAATCAATCAAATCCAAGTGAATCTGTAATTTGTTTTTCCACAGTAAGAATTGTATGAAAAAAGCAGCATCAAGAAAATAATTTATATTTTAATAATGTGAATGTTTTTTATCCTTCTGTTGAAATGCCTTTAAACTGTTTAAAAGGTTGTATAATTCAGTGCTGTAATAAATGTTATTGAAAGTTGGAAAACTTCTAAAGAAATATTGAATGTTCTTAATTTTGTATGGTTTGTTGTGTTTGTATGGTAGGCTTTCTATCAATTGTTTGTTTAAATATTATTGCAATAAAATGTACATGTACGTATGTATACTTCTTCAGCGTTTCCGGAAAGTTGCAGCTTTTTGAGTATCATTTGCAGCTGTTGGTGACAACTCTTTAATTTTGCTCTGACGAGAATGTAGGAATCATTAGGCCTTTTTGAAATGCAGTGAAAGAAGGTACTCAGAGTGGTAATAAACCTATGGGTTTTTTTCTTTTTTCATGCAATCTGAAAATGGGTGGGGGTGGTAGATTCATATTTTGACCAACATTTTTATTTGTTATGTCTTTTTTTGAATCAGTTTTATTTAAAAGTTAATTACATGTAGTGTTTTTCATGTATGTCTTATTTGGTGAAAAATTCATTTTCAGCTGTGACTTTGAAAGTAAATTTACAGTTAAAAATGAACGTGCTCCAAATTAAATATTCAAAACATTTCCATCGTTCCTGCACTAAAAAGAAATAACTAAATAATAACAATACAGATTGTGCAGTTATCTGAAGAAAATTGAAATGATATCAAATTATCAAAAGTCGATTTACGGCTATTAGCCTTTTAGAGGTATGGCGGACACAATAGGAGGGTGCTATTTGATTTGGGTAAACATTTTGTGAAAACACAAATTCTAGTGAAAGTCAGAATCAGATATTGTTTTTAGTTATCATGCCTAATCTTCAACTTAGAAATTTCCTGTGGTTTAACAAAAGGTACTGTATACCCAAATCAAATAGCGCCCTCTCCTATTGTGTCCGCCATACCTCTAAAAGGCTAATGGCGAGATCGAGTAATGACGTTTCTATTTGAGTGGGAGATTAGTGGTGGTTGAGCTTCTTTATGGTTGATGTTTGGCTTGGAAGTGTATTGCGCATTACTTTCACGTCCGCAATCAGATGAATTAATTCAGTTGATTGCGGACGTGAGTCTGCTTTACATGTGTATGTGCGCGCGCGTTCTGTTGGTGTGTGAAGAATATGTACAAGCTGTGTGTATTATTTGTGTGCCGGGTAGTATTGGGTGCCGGGGTGTGTGCGCCTGAGTTTGTATATGCCGGCAATCGTGGACCTAGGACAAAAGAATTCGGGCGTAGACAAAGGGGTCCACGTTTGACCTAACGTCCACGTTTGACCTAACGTCCACGATTGAAAATCGTGTACAAAACCAATGGGAGGCCTTCCGAAAAAGTTAGAGTATAAACAAAAGAGGAACAATGGGAGGTCCACGATTGCACCCGTTTACATGACTGTGTGTGTGTGTGTGTGTGTGTGTGTGTTGGCAGAGATAGCTGCCAGCCGGCCGGGCCTGCTGGAGGTTTTGTAGTGTTTGTGTACAGAATGTTGGGTGGCATGGCCCTGAAATGATATATTCTAGAGAAATTGAGAGTGTGTCGAAGCGATCGTATACAGAAACTTTATGTTTAATTGTTTGATGTGTGGCACCATGGAGGAATTAATTTATTCCTGGGCCGGTGTCACTTTCATGTCACTTTTCTGAAAATGTGATTCTTTTGTCTTATTATTGTTAAACTTAAACCCTCTCATGTGAAAGGTCACTCTCCTAATTATTGTTATCATCTAGGATAAACGAGCTTGTATTTCATGGTAATTGTAATTAACACCGGCAATCATGCATTCGAAAATATGAACATTTGTAGTAGTTTTTATATACGGAGATGAGTGAATGTTTTTAAATGGGAAATGTGTGATGAAATTGAAGTGGAAAGTCGTTAATTAAGAAGTCAATAATAGGCGTTGGGGTGTCATTGTTTAAAGTTGAAAAAAAGGGTATTGAAGCGTGTTGTCATCATCAGTGGCGTATCCAGCGGGGGGGGGGGGGGGGGGGGGGGGGTTGAAACTTGTCCCCCCCCCCCCCCCCCCCCCCCCTGTCGGCATTTGAGGCATCATTAAATAAAAGCAAATAGTGTTTTTGCGACGTTTTTAAGACGGTTGTTTGCCCTCTCTGGCATAAAAAGCTGGATACATATGCTATTGGTTCTCATATATTATTAGAAACTGTGTAGTCATTATGACTTGCTTTTTGCGCTTTTGGAGATGTCTGACGTGATTTGGTTGCTGCCGCGGAGACACTTTTGAAGGGGAGGGGGGGGGGGGGGCGTGTCCGTGGGGTCATATGAGTATCCGATTCCCAAGAAATTTGGTTTTTCTCTTCTGTTATTGGTTATCCCGGTTGCTTCACTTATAGGCATGGGTTGTGTTTTCATCAGGGAGACGGATATGGGACACTTGTAATTGGCTGCTGCCTTTTTTTTTGGGTAGGGAACTAGCTTTTAACTGATAACATTTCTTGTCATTAAGGATCGACTTGTTAGTGGAATTTTTCCAATTAGGTTTTTATAGTAGTGAGGTGATGCAATATTAATACAAGTTAACACTATATTCGGGGTGTATAGTGGGGGTTATTTTATTTCTAATGCTTAAATGAAAGAAGTGTTATTTTTATCAGTAATATGCATTAGGGGCCTACTGTTGATTTCGAAAGAATTTTAGACAGCATATACGAGATTATAATTTGAAAACGTTTGGAAAGTTTTTATTAGTAATTATTGGACAGTTAAAATTGAACACATAACACAGAAAGAGTAAAAACTGTCTTTGTAATATGTAAATGATTTTAAGACGATCAAATAATATATAATAATGTAATCTGGTAGTTTGATTCAGTACAGAGTTAAAGAGGATGTTGATTGGTGAGAGAAATTTGTGTCATTGTGTAGTTTTATGTAGATTAAGATAGGATACTGCAGCAGAAGCTGATTCAGATGGTGGTTTTTAGTTGTGTAAGCTGTTGATTGATTCAGATTTTTTGTCTGACAGTGGCGGGGGTGTATTTGGCATTAGTTAAGACCTTCAAATTGTTTTGCATGCAAAATTCCCAAAACAAATGTGTTTGTTTTATTGCCAAGGCATACATCTTAAGTTGGAAACCCCACCCAAAAGTATAGACTCTTAGTAGTCCTTTTGTGTGTGTATGGTTTAATACAAAACAAAGATGAAATGATGTGACGAACAGCGACAAATAGTACCTATTATGAAATAATGAAGAAGTTTCTGTTTGGAGCTGTTTTTATTATGGTTTGAAATTTGTGCCAAGTGTGCTGCTGCCATTTGTCTAAAAGTCTTTTGTGGGGCAGCAAATAAATATGATGTCATATTATGTTTTTTCGTTTTGTGCCTAGTGCTAGTACAAAATAGGAAGTTTTATAATTTTGGCATATTTTAAAAGTTTTGTTTGCTGACCTTAGTAACCAGTTTTAGACAAATGGCACCTTGTGCCAGATGGGACTTGATGTTAAATTGTGTTAAAAACATTTGTCAAATGTAAAAAAAATTATGACAGAAATAGTTTGCAATTTTATTGTAATGGAGGTTTATCAACATAACATTACAAAATGATGCATATTTCTCTCAGCAATCAACATCTATTGTAAACATTGGTTATATGGGGAAGTTAAAAGCTGACAAAACTGAAACATAACATAGTATACATGTAAATGTAAATACAAATTGGTCCAAGATGGTATTTTTTTTTTTTTGTATGTTAAAGAAATCTGTTCCTGAAATCGTCCATGACTGCATACTTGTCAATTCGGTTGAAAAATTTAAAATTGGAAAAGGCAAGTACATGTACTTCCAAAAAAGGGATTGGTTTGGTGTTAACTTTTGGAACTTGGTACCAGGCAAAGGCAGTTCAGCAGAAATTAATCTTTTTAAATGTTTGCCTTTTTTTGTTATTTCTGATGACTGCAAGCAGCTAGACCTGTTGACTCGGTTGAATTTTTTCAAATTAGAAAAATCAAAGTATAGGCCAACTCCAAAGATACTGATCGGTTTGGTCACCATTTTTGGGAACTGGGTACCAGGCATGACTTCCTTTTATAGGAAAACAAATTCAGCCCCAATGCTCAATTGTGATATTTTTTTGAACATTTGTGGAAATTTCTGATGACTGCAGACCCGTTCCGTTCAAAAATGTCAAATCGAAAAAGCAATGTATTTTAAATTAATGATTAGTTTGATGTCATACTTTAAGAGGTTGGTTCCAAGTATAAGTCCCATTTGGCCAAAATAATTTAGCTGAAATGCTGAACTTTGATTTTTGAAGCGTTTTTAGAAATTCTTGAGGATCTGTCAACTGGGTTGAAAATTCTCAAATCTAAAAAAAAAAAGTACTCAAAAAATATTGATCTGTTTCATCTGAAACTGTTGCAAATTATACAAGGCATGTGGTGAGTCCGCTTTCTTGTGCGAGGAAGAGGAATGAAGAACATCATTAGTCTGCATCAAGGTTGTCTGTGTTCCTGTTTAAAAGAATAAAAAGAAGAGTGGTGGTAAATGATTTCAGAATTTAGAGTATATGAGGATTAATTGGTGATGGAATGTATTCTAGAATGATTGATTATAAAATGTCATAGGAAAGAGAGAAGAAAGTTTGAAAATGATATGAGTTGTGATCTGTTCAGATTATGAAATTTAGTGACCGAGAAAAAAAGTTTGAAAAAATATTATTATGAATATGAATATAATTGTATATTTGGTGACATTTTAGTGTGATATTTTTGTTTCAACAGTTGAGTTATGATGGATGGTATGTTCAGGGGCGGATCCAGGGGGTGTGGGTGGCGCATTCCCCCCTCCTTTTTCCTTAAAAAAACAAAAACAAACATAGAGAGACATAGAGAGGGAGAGAGACTGAAAAAGATAAGAAAAAAGAAGGAGAGATTAAAAATGGACCCAGATTACTCTAGCAAGGGGGGAAGGTACGCTTTCAGTGAAGGTGCTGCAACTTGGCTTCACCATTAGCTGCTTGGTAAATTTCACACCTCCGCATTTTAAAAATCGTGGATCCGCTCCTGACGTTGTACATGTTTTATGTTTGTTTAGTAATAATCATAACAGTAATGCAGATTGTTTTGATAAATGGGTAGGATTGGAACCACTTTATAATTGTTATGAAATGTTTGTACTTAAGAGTAGTATTAATGCAGTCAAAGAACAATGGAAATAGGGGTGTTCATTGGAACTAGGTACCCGAATACTTGATTGTTCATATGTCAGGAACTGGATCTAGATAATGGAATAGAGTACCCATACAACTTTACATTAATGCATAGTTACTTCCCAGATAGTGAAAAAAGAAAGGTTTTGAATGTTATTTTTTGGGTATTTTCAAAAATTAAACTGGATTAAGTGGGAAAACAGCACAGATTTGATGGCATGTTTGTGATGTTCATGAAAGTTGACAATAAAGCGAATTTACTGGTCGTGGTTTTTGCAGCCTGGGTATGAATAAGAGCTTCGACAAGACAGAATAACATGCCTCAATCTATAATAAATAGAACTGTATAAAGCTTCCGGACAAGTCTTTTGTGATAAGGCTGGTGAATGCGCGTGCCGGAACACACAAAGGTGGAGAAGTGATCATGTTTACTAGGCAGGTATGAATGTAGATTTTTAGAATTTTGTTTGAATTCAGACTTTTTGTAATCTCAGAGAAAGATAATATTAAAACTTGCGGGATTGGAAGTTTTGGGTTGTATTTATATATTACAGCTATGCGGGTACCCGTATTTCTTTTCAATTGGGCATCTGGTTCTTTTAATACCCGTAAATGCACACCCCTGCAATGGATGGATGTGAAGATAGAGAATTGTTTTTTTTTAGTGTCTTGTTTTCAACATATAAAGGATATTTAAAATTGAGAAGTGAATCTTTGGTGATTTTTGTTTCATGGTAGGTTCAACGTCTTTATTGTTCAGGAATGCAACTTGGAATTAAAGAAAACAAGCAAATTCTTTTTTTACAAGACTTTGTATAGTGTTTTTCAATTTTCAATGGTATTAAGTGAAAAACTGAGCAAATCAGCTGATTCTAGGTGTATGTCTAGTATTTTTTTCTGTTAGGGGTTTGTCCATAGTTTGAGTTGTATTGATAGTTTTGTGGTGTGGTGGGTTTTAGTAGTAATAACAGAAGAAATGTGAACTATTCTGAAGAAGCTGTATGTGCAAATATCTTACATGTTGTCGACGTTACAGATGATTCCTGTGTTTATGATGTAATTCACAGTCACTGTTTGTGGTAACGCCCGCTGCAGTTCGTCCACATCATTGATCTGTAGTGCTTCAAGCAACTTTGTGGTATCTGCCTGGTACTCTTCATCGCCAGTTGTGATGAGTGCAAGTTTATCACTTTATAAAGAGTATGGTAAAAAGAAGTATTTATGAATATATAGTTGTAATTAAAAGTTATTTGGAATTTAGAATTTATTTAGAGGAGAAATTTTGATGTTATTTTGCTGCTTGAACCCAGGTATACTGGGTATTTCATGGGGGTGCCCTGGTGCTACGCCGGGTTATGCAGGCAAGTGAAATGGAAACAAGAAGTTTGTGCAGCCAAGGATAACATATATAGTCCATAATTGGATCGAAAATGCACAAAATAAGATGTCAACTGGCCAAGTGGAAATTATCAATTTAAACATATTTGTGTCAACTGGTAGCAAGGGGTTAATTAATGTTAGTTTGATGCACGCATGTTATTGTTAGTTTGAATAGTAGAAGATGCATGTAGGGGTGTATATGCAAGAAGAAGTGGAGTAAATGGTGGGGGAGGCAATTTTGTCCTTGCAATAGGTTTTTAAATGGTTAGTATGGAGAATGCACATGGTTATATATTTATATTTTCTTCATCGTTACATGGGTAATTCAGCTATTCATTCAAGGATTGTATACTGCATCAGTAAACAAACTATTTGATGCATATTATACTCACATTCAAATTGCGTAGTACAGCTGCAGCAGTGAATTTGCATGTTGATATTTTATTGTAATGCATGCAGCCAAAAAAGGGTGTTGTGTGAGATCTAGTTTTGCAGATTATATTGATGTTTTATTATCCATGTGTGGTGGTTAGGCTTAATTATTAGCATTGGATGTTGGCTGGAATCAACTTGAAAGGTGCAGGAATCTTAAATCAAAATATTAGAATAGCAGCTTCAATTGTAATGTCGCAGTTGATCAAAGTTGTCACTGCATTTAAGAGCCTAAATGTAAGGTATATTAGTTAAATAGAGTCGAGTTTAGTTTTTTGACTTTTTCATTTTTTTTTTTTTCAATCTCTTTTATAGAAATAATTGTGTACTTACTTTGGTTGCTCAGAGAAACCAGTGATGACAATTGTGGCTGTTTTCTGTTCAGTAGGTAGCTGAGGAAGGTACAAGGTATAAGAATGTATACATTGAAATGAAAATTGTTTTATACATACAGTTGAATTACTTTTTTACAAGTGTTTGTTTAAATAGATTGGGATGTAGACATACGGTGGTACTGGTGAATGCATAATTGCTTTGAATCCATAGACTGTCCTAAAAGATTATTCTATTCTGAAACAATTTAACTATTGGTAATTAAAGAAAGATGGCATGTAAAAATTTCTGTTTTTTGTGCTAAATATGCTTGTTACATCGTTTGAAATATGGTGGTATTATAATTTTTTTTTGTATGGCTTGTTCATGGAGCAATGAATTATTATTTCTTGTTTAAAAATACTTAAGTCAACATATGGAGCCATAATGTTTTTCATAGAGAAAGTAGTACAGTTTATATTTAAATACTTTAAATACAAAATTTGATGTTGGTATAATTTTCACACTAGTATGTCAAATTCAAGGGCAATCTTGACCCAGGGCAGCTCCAGGGCTATGCTGGCATTTTCTCCCGCGTGATCAACTTTTTGTTGTTTCACACTCGTTTTGCACAAACCTGCTGACCCTGGGGCGAGCTCAACTTGGGTTGGGTCTGTCAATGTTTCACACTAGTCTGTAATTCATTGGCTGCTTTGATGGCTAGTAATTTTCTAATTTCCTCCTCGTTGACATGATCATTGGTTCTCTTTTGTAAATTATGTTGGGACCATGTGTTTTTTAAATTGGGTTGTATGAAAACCCGCATGCGGTGGTGAGAATGTGCAACGTGTCATACTAGCCATTTCATCTCAGATCACCCCTGAGATCGGTCCCGGGAGTTGCTCTGGGGCAAAAATTACTAGTGTGGAATGTTGGATATTGTTACCCTCGCGTCGCTCAGAAGCCACCTTGAGATTTTTTATCATGCGAAAAGGTGTTATGTTGTGTTGCTGCAAGGAAAGGTCTGTATACAGTTTTTTTCAATTGTCTCACCTGTATTGATGAATGATCAGTTGTGTTGAAGGTTTGATCATTATTGTAGGTATCCGTGTAAATATTCCTACAAGTTACAGTGGTGTCATTTGGAGGAATATCGGTATCCGAGTGTTCTTGCCATAGGTTGATTTTTATTTTCTTCTGTGGATCTTTAGTGTCTTGCAAGAAGAGTTCTCTTCGTTTGGATCGATCAGTTGATTTCACTGGAGATACCTATAGAGCAAGAAGGAGAAATATTATGGAAATATCATTTGGTTTGTGTTGATTACTTTATGAAAGCATTGAAGTTGGTAAATTATTTGATGTATTGATGGTGGAGATAAAAAGTGATAGTATGAAAATTAATTTGATCGAAATTTGAAATTCAGATATGAGGTAGCGCTAGTATACTTGGTTTATGATATTGTGCTATCTATATGGTGCTATCTTTGCTCATTGGGGGCGGATGATTAAAGCCTCCCCCCTATAAATTAGCACCTGAGAAATCACTGCATGTTCTTTTTTTTTGGGGGGGGGGGGGATGGGGGTGGCAGGAGGATAAGATTATTAAGATCTTGTGGTTGCTGTTTAAAACACTATATCTTATGCAGCTGTGTAAAACCCCGGGGGGGGGGGGGGTACTCACTGTTTTTTTAGGGTAGGGGAGTGCCTCTCATGATTTTGAGATAAGACCGATGGTTATATCACTTTGAACTTGCTTTTACTATGCATGCATAAACTAATATATAATAGGTACCCATGAAACTAAATTTAAAATATATCAAAGTGCTGCCCATTATACGCATCTCCAATATGCCCTGTCACCAGCTCCAGGCATTGGGGGGGGGGGGGGGGGGGGGGGTTTAACAGTACTTGATAGGGGGGCCGCATCGTAAGAAAAAAGCACAACTTTATGATTATGGTTTAACAGATGAGGGGACCAATTAATCATCAGGGTCCGACCCCCTGGGCCTCACCTTGGTGATGAGCCTGAATATGCTGCACTGCATGTTACAGCTGCACTTGTCACATGTATGTGCATGCATGTCGAATATAAAAGTCGAATGTGATTGGTGAAAACAGCATCGGGTGATGCTCACTGAATCGGTATATACAATGGATCACATGCAAGGAGAGGGGAGGGGGCATCTGTTTACCCTTTCTAGAATTGTTATGTAATTTTTATAAATACAATATTATAGTTATAGTTTGTGGAATACAAAAATATGTCTTGTTTTTGTGTGACCTATATGATGAGGCAGAGGTTAAGTGGTATATACGAAGGAGATGCAGTACATTTTTCTGTGTTCAATGTGTGTGAGTTTTTAGCAAGTTGATTAACTGGAATTGAAAAGTGCCAATCAAAAATGGCCTTCATTATATTCATTTATTGGTTGTTTCATTTAACAACAGCATTTAAAGTTTAGATTTAAAATAATTTCAACCTGTTAAATATTTAACATTTAGGGCTACAGAATTTCAACTTTGAAATGACAATTTAAAACTGAAGAGCTAAAATAACTATCAAGCATTTTCAAATAAGTATCAAATGTATTTATCATGCACATGATGATCGTTATCAAATGTGTAGCACACAATGTTTGAAAGCCGATGCCAGCATATGTAATGCAGTAGAATATTATGTGCATTTGACAAGAGTGTCCAATTTGCAGTTAATATTATGGCCATAGAATATTTAGCAATTGTTGACTGCTGTGATGTGGGATATGACATTTTTAATAACTGATGACGCATATAGCACCCGAGGTGAAGCCAAGGCTGCTTTGTGTCTTTCAAGGGAAATGGCACCCCCACTTTTGGCAGTTGCACATGCATAAAGAAAAACATATAGAAAATGGCAGTATTTTTCCTTCCCACTTTGAAAAGTATTCCGGTGCCGTTGGCATCCCTCGGGTGCTAAAAATGTCATATCCCACAACAACAGTCAACAATACATTTTGTTGTTATATCACCAAACCCAGTTCTTTGAGTTCAACTTGCCTTGCTCAGTGGAAATTAAGTCTAACATATCATGTAATAATCAAAACTGTTGATTTGCTGCTCCCTCTATATAGTTTATTCTCTTTAACAGTGTATAGTATGGGTACCTATATATACAACTCAATAGCTATCTGCCTGATGTGTGTGATATCATGTTTGGAGTGTGCCAGTTGTTTTTATAAATCGGGCACATGATGGTTCTATAGGCCAATCAAAATACAGTATGCAAGATGGAGATATAACAAAAGAATTTATACATACTGATTGTATGGTGCCTGTCACAGAGATTCTTTGCTTGGGATCCATCTTCAGCGCATCAGAAACAGATATAGCAGGTGCGTTGTAGTATTGTTGGAGGGTTTCCTGATCAGGTGTAAATGCTTCACTTCTGTAGACCTAGAATTTAAAAGTAAATATAAATGTAAAATAAAATTGTTGCAACATACACAAGGTATAATGGTTTTAAAGAAATGATAGATAGTGTTTGGTGTATTTAAAAAAAAGAAGAAGTATGAAGTAGGTATTTGATGACTGAAATAAATGTACGACTCCTTCTTAATAGATGTTGTTACTATGAATTTACACTATATTTGTAGGAATTGTAGGATCAATTTGAAGACAATTCCTTTTACCTTTCATATCAAAGGTAAAAGATTTTATTTTATACTCGGCAAAAGCCCACGTAGCCTGGCATTGTAGCTTTCTGTATTCCCTATGAAATAACTATAACAAGAAACGAATACATATGGTAGCCTGGTAGGTCACTGAACTTTTATGTTAGCTTGGTGCGAATGCTTTAGCTTATTAGAAGTTCACCCAACTTTGGCCGGGAACTACCATATAATTATGGAAGGTGTGAAAGTCGCATGTATGGCTAGAAATTGTTATCCAATGAGATTAATGGGCTTCATGTCGGGATGCTTGGCTTTCTGCTGCTTGTAACTGTCATAGCCAATCTTTGAGTGAACAGGAAATTGTTTGCTTGTTAATTTTTGAAATGAAATGAATTTGCCAATGTTTAGTTATGAAATTACTGTCCACCATTTTTCCTCCAAGTAATCTGAATCTAGCTCGAACATCTTGAGATTTCAAAGCGTTCAGGCTGTATGTAATCTGAATCCTCTGACATCCTCTTATGGGGACCATTGTAGGAATCCTCCAAAAAACCACTTGGTGTTTTTGTAAATACCAAATCCAGTAACCTTAATCTTCCAAAATCAACCAGCATCAGATTGGGCCTGATGATGACTTGGATCTTTCATTTTCCTCTATAAAATCATGTTATGCCTTCAATCTTGCAAATTTCTGTGATGTTTGAATTTCCAGAGGACTTCAATCCTCCAAATTTATCTGCTTGCAAGAAGGTTTTTGGAAGATTGGGGTTATTTAGAGTTAAAAATGTTAAATAAAATTCTTTGTAAAGAGTGTGCATTTTTTTTATGTTAGGGTTGTGACAGCAACTATGAATAAAATACTTTTGCAGAGGGGTGTTGAAATCAAAGAAGTAGGGTTTTGTCATTTTTGCAGGACGCCTCAATGTGTCCAAGTGCAAAGAATGTGCCAGAGGTTTACTGCACAGTGTTGGATTTTGACAGGTTGAGGAAAGCCTCCTAGTCGAAATGTATTGGGGGTTACAGTTAAGTTGCTGCTCATGTTATCAGTTTAACAAGTTTTAGAATAACTGGTTTCTGTAGCACCATGTAATCAATCTCTTTTGTGAGTTTGTGCGGTTCTGAAAAGAAAAGAACCGGAGGGAACTCAACGTTTCGGACAGTATGCTCTGCCCGTCGTCAGGAGAATGTGGGATTCCAACGGTGAAGCGGGCTTATATGGTGTCTGGAAGTGGTGACGCGTGAGAAGGATGCAAACTGGGATGCAGCTTGGGGGATGCTATAGATGGTCATTGAGGTGTGTCAGTCTGAAGGAAGGGAGCGGACGGGGAGGTTGCCAAGGGTATAGGTGACCCATAGGCTGGTAAACTAAGTTGTTCTAGGGTATAGGCGACCCATCGGACTGTGAGTTGAGGATGGGGCCCCAGATGTCGCTAATGGAGAAACCGATGTCTTGAGGAACTGTGTTGTGTTTGAAGATTTTGATGGTTTCTCTGATACGGCGTGGGTACCAGCGTTCAATGCTAATGATGAGTTCGACCTGGGTCCAGTTGATCTGCTTCGTAGGAGTGTTTGACTATGGCTGATTTATTATAGTCTCCCTTCATGCCATGAGCTTTGTGTTAATTGATTTTGGTGGGGAGGTCCCTGTCAGTCTCGTCGATGTATACTTTATTGCCACATGCAAGTTGCATCTCAGTTTGCATCCTTCTCACACGTTACCGCTTCCAGACACTAATTAAGCCTGCTTCACCGTTGGAATCCCATATTTTCCTGACGACGGGCAGAGCATACTGTCCGAAACATTTATTTAGTTCACAAAAGAGATTGATTACATGGTGCTACCGTAAAGCAGTTATTCTAATCTATTGCTCTTTTGCCATGCAAACCTTCAAATATCATTTAACAAGTTTATTGGTGGGCTAATTTAAAGGATTGATTTTAGGATTGTTTATATGGTAAACTGAATGTACGTATTTTATCAAAGAAATAGAATATCCTCTTTCATAAACTGATGAAAAAACTACAACCTTCTTTAACTTGAAATAGAAACCTATTCAGGTGTCATTTTGTGTCAAATCATTTAGAGGTTGTCACGGATTTGAGTTAGATTTTAATGAAACTTTCCCAAAAAATACTTCGATGTGTGTGATGAATACATTAACAATTTGTGGATGGAACTCCAAGTTATTTCTGTGATGATATCATGACAATTGACCTATCGCAGTTGAATTGTTTCAATGCAGCTTGTGAATTATGTGCAATTATATGAATTATAATTGCAATTGGAACTTGCAAAATCTGAAACAAATAAAAATTACCATAACAAAATTACATAGGGTTGTTTAAGAGGAATGGTTAACTTGTAAACGGTGATAGGTCAATTAGTATGGTGATTGTTTTGGTCAATTCACAGTTGTCCTGGTGATGTTTTTGTATTGTTGAAAGATTATCTGCAAAATACATCGGACAATTTATGAAATCCAATTTGCAAGAATCTGCTGTCAGAAATATTATAGTATGTTTCTTTTGAAAATGAAGAGTGTTATTTGAAATAAAGTCACTTTTTGTATCTTCTTGCCACATGTTCTCTCCGTATCTTCTAACATCTTTGTCGCATCTATTGCTTGGTAGAAATATGTTAAAAGTTGAAGTCAAAGTGAAATGTATGAATAGTTATTAGTAGTTTGAAAAACCTGGTTGTTTTCAGCACAACGCAGATTCACTCAGAGTATTGTAGAAATTAGAGGACGACTAGTCTTCAAAGTCGATACATGCGCAGATAATCGAGGTGTTATTTTTATGGTCATAGAACAATTCGTCATCCGAAATGAAAGTTTGCTATCATTTCTACTTACGTGCGATTTAGTTGACAATCTCAAGAAGGTTTCGTGTTTTGCAACTACAGTGTTGCAGAATGTGGCTTGGTAGTACTGGTTTTGTTGGAGCTGCTCTTTGTGCTTATCAAAGCTGGTATACAGCTTCATCACCTTCATCTGTTTTGTGATCACATCGCAACACCAAGATCCTCCTCTCTTTGATGGATTTGTAAGAACTTGGAATGTGTATTTACACTGGAGTTGTGCTGCCATCTGTAAATAAAGGGTACACAATATAGAGTTTGTTTGTCAGTGCATATGTTATCTACTTATTACTAATAAGATATTATATAATGAGTGGAATGTTTTAAATAGTAATTGTACTTATCTCTTTCAGTATATTTGTAATCCCTTATTATTGTATGCAAGACATACTTGTGGTTTTTGTATTCAATATGTACATATTTCTTTGTGTAATTTGTAATTTGAAATATAGTTTTGTTTAGTTTAAAGGTCACTTATTTTTGGCAAACTCCATAGCAGAGTGAGCGTATAATACTACTTTATGTCCGTCAAATTTGTCTGTCCATCCATCCATATGGCCATCCAAATTGAGGTCAATGTGAAAGGTTTAAAACATTAAAGTGTTAAAATGTTAAGATTTTGGAGGTGGGGATGGGGTGGTGTTGGGGTGGTGTTGGAGTACGTGGGATGGGGTGAACGCACATAGATATGGTTGTGGGGTAGGTATATAGAAGAAAGGGCAACAATGGAGACAATGCTATCTTGCAATTGGGTGTTTAAAAATCAACCTACCTCACAGAGTTAATGCTATGGCTTTTAAGATTTAAATGGGGATCAAGGAGAATAAAAGAAGTAAAGTAAAGTCTACAATCGAGGTACTCCATAACATTATGGATTTCAATAGGAAGAAAGGAAAAGAAAAGAATTGGTGCATACAGATCTTCTTTATTATGTGTGTGTATATAAGGCTGTGTGGGTTTGTATATGCCGGCAATCGTGCACCTAGGACAAAAGAATTCGGGCGTAGACAAAGGGGTCCACGTTTAACCTAACGTCCACGATTAAAAATCGTGTACAAAACCAATGGGAGGCCTTCCGAAAAAGTTAGAGTATAAACAAAAGAGGAACAATGGGAGGTCCACGATTGCACCCGTTTACATGACTGTGTGTGTAGTTGTGTGTGCAATTGTGGACTTGGGATAAAAGTTTGAATGAACATCCACAATTGAAAATTGTGTACAAAACATATGAGAGGCCTCATACAAGAGAAATCATACAAAGACCGATTGGCAGGTATCACTAAAAGCTCTGAAATAGGGGGACCAATGAGATGGGGGTCCAATGAGACGGGGGACTATACAGCGAGCCCTGTGATAGTTATAAGTATACGAGGGTTTTAAGAAAAAATGTGGGACTGAGATATGGAATAAATTTATTTTGCAATTACATTTGTGCCTGTGTGAGCTTGCTGTAACTACCATTATTTTATGATGATGTCGGTTTGATAGCAACAATTGCAAAGCTGCAATAGCAATGCATTCTTAGCTGTGATTTCCTATTATTTTATGGTACTGCCACTAGGTTTATTTTTTTTGCAATGCAATTTATGTTTCTATATTACATAAGAAATGAATGGCATAAAATGTGAAGAAATCCCGTAGCTTTATGTGCGTTGGTAAAAATTGTGGTGATGATATATCGTGTATGCGCGAGTGTAACGTACTGTAAGCTTATTCGGAAAGAGTTCCATATCCGGCCATCACTAATTTTCCTTTAATATGACTTAAAAACTACCAAAAAGTGTAAATTTGATGAAGAAACACGAATTTAGGAGGTAAATAATTTAAACTTATTCTTGAAAATACTTTGATTTTTTCTGTCATTGCCCATAGAGTTTATGTACGAGATCTAAAAGTGATGGCCAGATATATGAAACCAATTTTCGCTTATTCTTTCATGTTTTTTGTTCTCATTTGTTTGGATTGAGAAATCAATGTGTAATTGTAAAATTAAATCTTGGCTTAGATTGAGTATTAGCTAGCTGGACTTGTTAATTGGTATTATGATTACTTTATTACAATGTTTATATTAACAGTTGGCCGCTGAACAGTTGTCTTTCTTATTCTTTCATGGCATATAGTGATAGACTAGTTCATTGGCGGCCATTTTGCAGTTATTGAAACACCTGTTTTCAATAACGCTTCATGAAAGACACATATGACACTCATGATGGAAAGGTTTGCGAAATATATTTCTAAAAATCTAATTCTAAGTTGGGTGACCCGTGAATATTCTAAAATTTCTGTTGTGGATTAACTTAGGCCTGCCAGTAAGGACAAAAATAGAATGTATTTGATTAATTAGAAATCATACCTTTTACTGGAGAGTTAAACTTGATGTCGACGATAGGTGCGCGTGGTTCAACTCTATATAATTCGGCAATGAAATGGCAAATTCTTGGTAAGGTGGATCTGGAATAGACTGGTTTTTGGTGTAACATTGAATTTGAATATAGGAAACCTCTGAGACACCTCTGTTTTTTAGTTCTGAAATCATGGCTTTTATCGTTGCAAAATAACATTTGCGACTTCGAGCAATCTTTTTTAAATATTCAAATTATTAGGTTTTATAATTTTCGCAAATATTTTGGTTCCAAAATCAACAGAGATGGATGTAGTTTTATATTTAGGGAGGGGTTGTACCAATTTTTTATTCGCCAAACGTGCCAAAGGGGTTCGGGCACGCGCACGCGCACGGTACGCAGGTGCCTTTGCATGTGTCCGGGCACGTACGGGGTACCTGCTGACGCTCTCGCCGTAATTTTTTGAAATTCAGGGGTTTTCTCTTGCAAATTCGGGTACCGTTTGAAACCGGATAAATTTGTGGTTTTTGAAGAAAAATCATTTAATTGTTTAGCATTGCTTATCGGCTTCTGTTTCTTAAAAAGTTTAGTTTTAGCCACGTGAGGTTGTAGATTTCTTTGTATTCTCCTACTACGCTTGTTTTGAGTATAAATCAGAAAATGTGTTGCAAAATGTAACTTAATTGTTTGTAACAGCCTATCATATATGATCATATATATGTGCTTCAAGCATGCGTGTCTGGCATTGTGGAAACTTCATTTCCGTGCACGTCAACAGTGTTTGGTGTTTGTTAGTGTTTCTAGCTTATTTTATAATTATTTCCTTCAGAAAATAAAAACTTGCATTCTTAATATAAAAATATAGTTTCAGATATTAAAGAGGATATCATCAACAGGTATTTTAAGTTATTCGTGTTATAAAAATGAATTTTCGTTTTTTTAGGAAAGACATCCTTGACACATTTATCGCCTGAAAAAGGGATAGTGGCATCATTAACTCCCACAAAACCTAAGAAATCTTCTGTAGTGCTTATTAATTGTATTTCAAAACATAAGAAATCCGTATTTGTGAATGTAATGGTTATATGTTAAATTCTAATGGTAATTGTGTTGTATAGAAATGGGTGCGACAATTTAAAAATTGATTATGCATGATATTATTATTATAATTGTTATTATTGTTATACACAGAGTCGTCATTTAGCAAAGGTTTACATTTCCAATGTAGCCTATGGCTATCCTTCATTTGAGAAAAAAAAATGTAGAGTAGAGTCATATTTTGGAATTTGTTGTAAAACTATAATAGAAGAATTCAAATGTCTTTCTTATATATTAAATATATTTATTCGTAGTCATAATTTGTTGAAATTGTCATAAGAATAACAATAATTTTAGAACCTATATTTATAAAATAAAAAAATAAAAAAAATATCTATTTAAACATTGTCTTACCATGAGAAACTTTTATGAATACTTTAAGAAACAATGATTATAATTAATTGTTCTTTCTTGTTTGCTAAAAATACTTGTTTAGTCAGATAAGTGGGAGAAAAAAGAAAAATGGCCTATAACTATCTATGCGTCTAGTCTGTTTGGAGTTTTAGCCATTACAATAAAAAGCGATGGTAGCGCCCTCATTTTTTGTAGAGGAAGTCCTGCGCGTGCGCACTTGAAGCCGAAAGAAAATGTACGGTATCTGCACCATGTACCACACAAAGTTAAGGACTTCTTAGAAGGAGCCCCGTGGCAACAGACTAATTCATTTTATGTATCTAGCTTCCATGCCAGTTCCAGTTGTTGACGGTAAGAAAGATGTGTGTCTGTGGTAGGCAAGAGTAAAATATCAGACAATTTCGTTTTCTTAAGTGACTACAATGAATGCTGGAGAGGAATGTCATTTTGAAATACTCAAGATTCCTTTTTTTTATAAAGTTAAGGTTATTTGTATTTTACTAGAAAAAGGAGAAAGAATTCCATATTTCACCGCCACTTTTTTTATATACAATTAAAAAAGTTAACTTAAAACTGACAAAATGACTGAGTGATACTACTACTACTGTACTAGTATTCTTAGTAATCTGCTGGTATTAAGAAACACCTACCTCTAAGGCTATATGTGACCCGCTCTGCAAAAAGGGCACTTATGTTGCAAAATTTGAAAATAGTGTTTTATATATAGCTGGAAAGGCCATTTTATAAGCTTTCATATGGTATATGTCTGAGGTCTCTAGCATTTTGCAATCACGAGATATTTGGAAATTTGCATGTTTGTTTTCAGGAATTTCTTGAAATGACTTAAGGAGAAACAAGCCATTTAAAAAAACAAAAAGCAAAGCAATAGATGAAAGCACTCGACAAAAACACATTCTTTTTCCAACTTTATTTACTGAAATCAAAGATTTTTGTTATGAAATAGAATAATATAGGTATCAAAGATGCAAACAATTCCCTCCCTTCAAAATCACTTGTTTGAAGAATTGTTCACCCTCTTCACATTGAACGGCCCATAACTCGTAAAAGCATACAGCGACTTATGTGCCCTTTTTGCAGAGCGGGTCACATATGTAGTCCGAATAACTTGGATCCTCTGTTGCCTTTTTTAACATTTGGATATGATCTGGCGATAGTAGTAGTAGTAGGATATGACATAGCTCGAAAATAGCTCTTGGCTCATGTGAGATTCGCCATTAGAGCTAGAAGGAAATCTATATCATAGGTCAGGGTCGTTTAAGATCTTGCCCATATCTTCCGTTTCCTTGAATATATCAACTAAACACTCACCGTCCGTGTGGAGCAGTCATTCATGCAGCTTGTATCCCCTCAAAATGAGAATCTGATAAATTTAAACCCGAAAAAAAAGGAGCAACTAGGAGCATGCACAAAACCAGCTGTGTACAAAGCAATGGCGCAGTGATTCTTGGTGCCCGACCAAAACACGAAGGGCCAGACCACAACAATTTGCTGTTTGAAGCTTACGGTGGTTTCCGATTACCATGCGGCCGCGTCGGTGCATGCAGTATGCACTGCGCGCACACCGTACCCCCTCGTGGATCGCTATACGACGGCTGTTTCCTGATGCAATGACAGCTATAAGATTATGGACAAGAACGCATGCAATACAATAACGGGCTGTTTTTATTTCCTCGTTGCCTTTTCAGAATCCACTGAAGCAGTATCCCATGATAATAATACAATTTCTGCTCAATTACATTTGCAGGTAAACACTGACCAAATTGTAACATAAGAGCAAGATGAAAATATAGAGGCTATAATAGCAGTAATTTGAGGCAAAGACAACGAGGAAATAAAAACAGCCCGTTATTGTATTGCATGCGTTCTTGTCCATAATCTTATAGTTGTCATTGCATCAGGAAACAGTCGTCGTATAGCAATCCACGAGGGGGTGTGCGTGCAGTGCATACCGCACCGGCCGCATGGTAATCGGAAACCACCGTAAGCTTCAAACGGAAAATTGTTGTGGTCTGGCCCTTCGTGTTTTGGTCGGGCACCAAGAATCACTGCGCCATTGTTTTGTACACAGCTGGTTTTGTGCATGCTCCTAGTTGCACGAAAAAATTACTTTTTTTTCGGGTTTAAATTTATCAGATTCTCATTTTGAGGGAATACAAGCTGCATGAATGACTGCTCCACACAGACGGTGAGTGTTTAGTTGATATATTCAAGGAAACGGAAGATATGGGCAAGATCTTAAACGACCCTGACCTAAGATATAGATTTCCTTCTAGCTCTAATGGCGAATCTCACATGAGCCAAGAGCTAGAATTTTCGAGCTAGATATGACGCTGTATTACCGCGGTACTTATCAGGGTGACATCACGTTTCCCGATCGGAATAGAGATTGCTCACTAACCTTCCCGAATTGTCCTGTCTTTTGTGTTGTATAACTCTTGCTTTTTTTTTAACTGACATAAAAAATCCGACGGTGGTTTGGTTTATTCCCATGCGATGCCTGTGAAAATAGACATGCTCGTCATTGCTCGTCATTGCTCGGCGGCGTACAGACTCTGTATTATCGCGGTATATGGGAAGTGTTTTTTACAATGATTTCAATTTTGTTATTCATGGTTAATGTTTGACCAAAACATCCCCTCAAAAAAGTCTAATATTTTCCCTGTAAAGTTCAAGTTGATTAAAGACGATTAGGCCCTGCAAGATGATTTCTTAACACCCTGTTCCCCCTCGAAGGCGACAAAATTCACTGAGACAAGTCTACTGATTGACGATTGGGGGTGCTATTCACTTTACACGGTGCGTCATTTTATTTGTTTTACCGCACTGTCCTTATTTTGATCCCATAAATGTTTCTACGATTTTGCGGTGGAAATATCGTCCTTCGGCGTCATTTTGCATTTGCAGCTGTAGAATGGGAACCAGACAATGGAACCTCTATGGACAGAACACCATTTAAAGATTCATGTTTAAATATAGACGGTACCTTTTAGCAGACACGGTGAGGCAAAATGTACAAGTTTTGGAAAACGTGAATATTTATTAAAAATCATTAAAAGTCCTGACACAATATTTTTTAATCGTCATTTTTTTACACAAATCAGCAGAAAGTCCTTAATGCTTGATGAATTGGATATAAAATTGCCAGTCAAAGGAGTTTTGGCACTGAAAAAAAAGGAATTTCCGATGCCGCGATAATAGAGTTGCCGCGATAATAGGGAGTCCGACTATACTAGTACTAGTAGTAGTAGTAGGGTCTAAGCAAGTCTGCAGTGGTCAAGTGGTGATTGCAAAAATATGTCTGAAATCCTAACAAAAACATCCGATTCACCCTTAAAATGACCACAAAATACTAGAAAAGACATGTCATACAATATGTACGGGTGTCTCTGTAGATTGAACTGTAAATTTCACTTCATCTGGATGGTAAGTAAACCTAAGTAACTTACATGTACCTCTATCGAGTGCAATCTGGAGTTTTGTGCTAGTGTATTGTACTCCCTTTTGAGCTTGTTTCCATTTGAATGAAATCCATTCGTAACATAGGGATATGAATTCAGCGGTTCAACCTCAGGAGGGAATACAATAGATTTGTGCGAAATTCCAGATTGCGCTTGACACCTCCATCTAATCATAGAACTCCACTTGTTCCACAGGCGGCTTATCTAGTATTTTGGTGGTCGTTTTAAGGGCTAAATCGGATGTTTTTGTTGGAATTTCAGATATATTTTTTAAATCACCACTTGACCACTGCAGACTTACTTGGACCCTATCGCCAGATCATGTCCAAATGTAAAAAAAGGCAAAAATCAGAGGGTCCAAGTTACTCGAATTAGGTTATATGTAGGCCGAATGTAGTATGCGGCTATGTCATGGTATGTTATGATTTAAGAACTATGGCCTGAGAAGAAGTGTAAGTGATGGCAAGCCCGGCACTGGTGTGATTGGCGTATTTTGACATCGGGCTGATTTTTAGCCACATGTCCTACCCATATATTTGTGTGGTGAGAACTTCAAAAATTCTTGCAGTGGGGTAGCGCTGTCTGGACTGCGTTTTTAACGGTCTGGCTGTGTTCTCTGTTTTAACTATTGCAAACTGCTATTAGCAGCAGTCATGTTAGTCATTATTTTTTGAAATTTTGGCTATTAAACTTTGGCTCCATAGTCTTGCATGCAAATGTTTTCAACTGATGGTACCCATTTTGACATGACTACATCACCCGTTGAACATGATCTGGTAATAGTAGAGTCCAACGTCGATGTATGCGTTCGAATAAGCTAAAGTTAAGCATTAATCTAATTTGTCTGAAGACCCAACAAAAACAACCCATTTCACCCGTAAAACGACCACTAAAATATCAGATACGCCACTTGAGGTACAAGTGGAGTTTCATAATTAAGATGCAGATAATAAGGTTCACCTACCATCTGGATACAAAATTTACTGTTAAACTTTGACAAGCACCCGCAGCGATATATTGGTTTGTTTTTTTGCATACATTTTCAAATGGTACTTGACTACTCAACTGATCATTAATACATTACAGCGTGACGTTGGACTGCAGATCCTGCTCGTGCATAATGCATGTGTTGCACAGCTTCCCGATAAGACCGTTTCATGAAGGAAATGGAGTCATGCGTACAGTCTTGTATCGATATCAACACGTATGTACTGCGAACCTACGTTGCACTCTTCACGAAAAAGTCGCTGGGAAGCTGCGTGGTCCATGTAATGTATTAAAGATCAGTTGAGTAGTCAGGTCCCATTTGAAAATGTATGTAAGGGTGAAATTTGATGTGTTTGTTGGGTCTTCAGACAAATTAGATTAATTCTTAGTTGAAGATATACATCATCTTTGGACTCTACTATTGCCAAATCATATCCAAAGTTTAAAAAAGGTGATAAATTGTCAAAGTTACTCAGACTAGCCAAGGTGGAGGTGAGAGATATGGAATTCTTTCTTGAACAGGCATTAGCCCGCCTAATGATACTAGCCCCACAAATGTGGCTTGGATACTCACTACGCTACCTCATTAGCCGCACATCCAATTTTGGGTAACACGTGGCACCCCAATTAAATTCAGCTGCACGTAAAGAAGTTTTGGTTGTTTTTTCCTTTTGAATATGTTTTGTGCTACATGTACGTCCCCTTCGTTAATGGACATTCATTTGTGATGTTAATTGGATGTTATGTGCAATATTTATTTACAAAATAGGATTCCATACATGATTAATATCCAGGGTTTTTTATCGTTGGATTTTAGGTTACGGATACAGTGCAGCGAGTATCTATGTCACCTTTGTGGGTTTATGGGCTCCATGCACAAGTACCCCCTCAACAGAAAAGAAGGGAGAGTTGGGTAGTTGCTATTGCCACTATCTTGCTAGACTTTAATTTGGGTTGTGGAGTGTCTGATTCCCACCTCTATTATTCAAATCAAACCTGCGAAAAAAGAGAGTTCGCAAATAGAGTATGTAATGTACTTGGTATGTACTGTTTTTATATATCACATGAACGGGGAACAGCGTATGTGAAATCAGTGAAATTGTATGTGACCCGTTCATGGGACGTCGTTGCTAGGTGTAAAAACACCCTCTTTTTTTTGGTGCATGATTATGAAGCTCATAATGATACAAATTATGATTGCCATTAGCCTGGGATGTCAGGTGTACATTTGTAGCAATACAAGAGTGTCGTCTGCATACTGTGTGCATTGTACATGTACCTTTAAGTCAAGGTTAAGGATGCAGTGCATCAAGTTATCCTGCTACACCCAGCATGCTCATGGGGTTATATTTTTTTACATAAAATCTAGCTTCAAAATTATGGCCCTTCTTTGTTTAGCTTTTTATAGTTTAGGGGTACAAGGATATTTCTTTAAAAAAAACCAAGAATTATGTGTTCACCTGTTGTTTGAAATTGTTTTGATCTGTTGATACAAAATGACATGAGTACGTGTGCGATACATGTTTTGTCTGAGGGCACTAGGCACTTTAACAATTATATGTCTAGGGATTTAAAGCATATTAATTAAATATGTAAAATTTAATAACCAAATGATACAAATTAGTTAAATCTATGTAGATCATGAAAATTGAAATTTTCAGCTTTGATTTGACAGCAGTTTTGGTATGATAACATCTATTTGAAATTATGCAGGTTATGTCCTGTTTTGTTTGCAACTGTACTTACATACACGTTGGTCTAAAGCAACATTTTAACTCATTTGATTTGATTGGGTTGTATAGTGCGTAGTTATGCTCATAGGCAATTAAGGGAATCTATATGTGGAGATTATACATTCAAACAGGTTGTGGTATGTTTTTTATGGGATGGAATTTGTACATATTTAGTGCGACATGGTATTTCTGTACATGTACTAACATTATCAAGGGAATAAAATGATTTTTTAAATTTTTTAATGTTGTAATGCAAATGGATGTTTGATTCTTTGAGATTATATGTTGGTCTTGTGACTAGTAGTACAATGTAGTCTTTAAAATTGTGAGAATTCTTGATTTTGTTTTAGTATGAAGATACATAAACAAGTAGAGATGGAGAAAAAAATGTATACAAGGGATGGTGAATTTACAGTAACCTGGTTATACATGTAGGCACAATTTAGAAATCCAGTAAGGTTAAAATCATATCAAAAGATCTTTTGTGGTGATATTAATGCCTCTGAAATATTAAACAATATTATTGCCTTCTTAAACATCAAATAATGATTAAATGCACTTCGCTTACTGGACAATTTGTATTATATTTCCTGCTAATTGATATCAATATTGGTGCTTATTGTACTTATTGGTACTCAGTGTATAAAAAAGTAACTATTTGATTTGATTTAGAAACATTTTAAGTTTGTGTATATTATGGCTGCATTCCAAGGAAAATTAGGAAATACAAACAATAACAAAATGACTATGGAAGAAACAAATCCTAGCAGCTTTTATGTACAAATTTAATGTGCATCCTACCGTACTGAATCTTTTGTTTAGCCTATCACTGCTTTGCTTATGACTTGAAATCCACAAAATTGCTAATAGGGTCATAATGCAGCTTCAAAATGGGAAAAAAATCTGAATGTTGTATTTAATTAGACAGAGAAATACATATGCTTCAGATTTCAGATTTTAAAAATTACATTACTAGCGGGGGTGTTGCACTGAATTTGAGTTCCATGTGTGCTTGGAAAGTGCACTCCTCATAAAAGTGAAGTGGATGTCGATGGCATAGACTACTCTTACATCATTAGTTAAACCCAGTTTAATATATTTTCAGAAAACAGAAAAGACATTTGACAGTAAAAAGTACACAAGTATATTATTGCTTCTGCGAAAAAAATTAATGCTTGTGTAGGGGAGATGGGGAGTAGTTGGAACATGGAGTAAGTTGAAACATGGAGACTTTTTTTCCGTAGCTAGCTGTGGGAAACAAATCTTGATGTTTGTTTAAACTTACCCAGTGTTCCAACTAACCCCCAACTGCCCTATTAAAAGGTCTTAATGATATTGACAGATTTATAGTTTTATTTTTCTCTTCTTTTTTTCATCCAGAAAATGGTGAAGACTACAAAAACTGTGTACCAGGGCATCATGAGAAGTCTGCTTGATGAATGTTTGTCTGTCGTGCAGTCATCATCACATTCCCTTCCTGATTTCATGGCCTCATTTCATTCTTCCTTAATGTTTTGTGGCGTTTGTTCCTCTCCTTCACATAGCATTTCATCTTCTGTTCATTCAAATGCCCTGAGTTTGGTATTTCCTCAGGGAAGTCGTCTGCCTGTGACTGCCGGGCAGTGCGCAAACCAGTTGGCACATCCGAAATGTGTGTTCGTACTCCGAGAACACAGGAGGCAGCGTCTTCCTAGTTCTCATTTTGAGGGTACTGGGGCCAGCGTGCCGTTCAACTGGGAACTCTCAGAAAAAAGGTGCACTAACGATCAAATTGAGTGGAGAAAAGTTAACAGTCAAATTAACTGGAGAAATGTTAACGATCAGAGAGTGGTAAGCAGAACTGATTTCGAGAAAACGTCGAGTGAATACCATCAGCAGAGAAAATTGGTGAGTGACCTGAAGAAACAAAGAATCAAGAAATTAACAAAGAAGAGAGTACGTAACCAGAATGCATTGAGAAGGTTGAAGGTAAGCAAAGAGACATGCTGTAGCAGAAATCAGGTCCTTGAGTGTATTGTAGAATATCGTAAAGACGAAAGGAAGGTTTCAAAACCGAACAGGAAGAAAATGAGAAGAAATGAACGGAAACGGTCATATAACAGGATAAGGAATGGTAAAGTGATGCAATTTCACATGGGTAAAGAAGAAAGAAGGCGCCATGAAAAAGTCCAGAAGAACATACAGAATCATACTGCAAGAAGCCTGAGCATAGTCATCAAGAACATACATGATAAGATGGACAATTGCAAAGAGATAGAGAATAAAAGGGATGTCATAAAGTCGGTCAAAAGACAAGGGATAACATCAGCTGGGAAAAGTAAGCAATCAGTTACATTGGTAAACGGTGGTAGAGCCCAGAGATCACATAAAAGATGTACTGTTGAAGAGACAGCGAAGTTCAAGAATGTTGACCAATCCTTGAAGGATACATTTGCTACGCAATGTTGGCTTTGTGATCAAGTAATTGAGCCATTGAAGAGATCTGTGGCATGTGATGTGTGCAAAATTGTGTATCATGTAAACTGTATGGGATTTTCCAAAATGGAAGATATTTTAGCAAGTAAATCAGTATCCTGGATGTGTCGCAAATGTGGAGGATGTAATTATGCTGAATGTTTGTTATATGATCTTGGAATTCCTATAGATAAGAATGTGTTTGAGATGTCACTGAATGAGACCAGTTGTGGTGATGAAGCAGTCAAGGTGTATCCTGAGAATAAGTCTTACATAGAAGATGGCACCAGAGATTCTACAGCAAATGACGTAATTCAAGGTGAGACAAAGAAAAGCAATGACAACATGTATGGAACAGGGGGTAACATGACCTTGACAGATGCAGACAAACCACAGTTAGTGGTCAAGCAAACTGGAGGCTATTCCTTACGGAGCAAGACAAGTGCCAAAAGTGTAGAAAACGGTTGTAAAAGTGAAAAGGGAAAGCATGTAAATGACAAAGGAAAAGAAAGTCATCATATAAGTGGAGAACAAAAGAATGACAGCAGACCAATGAACTGTACAGAAAAGCAAGATCAAGAATGCAATGTCCGAACTAAGATTGGAGTGGAGAATAGTACACGATACAGTCTTCGAACTAAGCGAAAAACAGTGATGTCAGTAAATGAAAAGAGTAAAGAGGAAGTTACATTGAAAAGAAAGGCAAAGGAACGTTCTGCAAAGAGTTCAGAAGATACTTACCGTATAAAAAAGCCAAGATGTATGTCACAAAGAAGTAAATCATATAGGATGCACAATCTTGATATACAGGAAAATAATACATTGATATGTGATGATTCAAGTGCTCAAAATAAACAAGAGAATAAAGATGTAAAATTTGTTCAAGGTAGTTTTCATCAAGGTGATTATAGATTTGGGAATAATAGTGGCAAGCAGTGTGTTGCAAACAGTTTGTGTGCAATATTGTATAGCAAAATTAAGAAGTTGAACAAATGGTGTGCTAATGAAATGGATTTGGTGTTGAATACTGGAAATGAATTGTATAGTTTGTTATCTCGTAGTTCTACAATGATGAATGAGTATTTGTTAATCAATGAGTTGCCCAATGAAATAGATGTTTTCAGTCAACATTTTAATATGAACTTTCATGAATCTGTTTCTGGAACTTTTGGAAGAGAAACAAATCTCTCTGACTTCAATTTGATGCCATTGAATAGTGCACTGGAACAGACACTTCAAAAATATAATGCTTGTTTTATATGTTTCCATGAGAACACATTTTCAGCAATTGCCCAAGATGGAATGTATTATATTTTTGATTCACATTCTAGAAATCGCAATGGCTGGCAAGACGGTGAAGGAAGAAGTTTGATGAAATGCGTAACTTCATGGCAAGGTGTGTACAGGTATTGTACTGAACTTGGAAGATCTATGAATCTATCCGATACTGAGCAATTTGAAATTACAGGTGTTAATGTTTGGGTTAATGATGTCAGCATCAGTAATTCTGGAGACATTGGCTATGGTAGCAGTGCATGCACTAGCAGAAATATACAGAGTAACAAACCCAGGTGTTTGAATGAGAGAATGGAAACAACTGCAGTCAAAGAGATGCAAAAGACTTGTGGATCTAGAAAAAGTACATTTGATCAAGAAAAGATTTACAATAACAATAATGATGACGACATACAAATCATAGAAGCTACTCAAGCAGTTACTTTTAAATTCGTTCCACTAACTAATGAAAATAAGATTGTATTGTGTCAAAAATTTGGTGTGAGCAAAGTATGTCTGAATGCTCATGAGATTCCCAAGATGTGTGAGAATATGGGAGCACCTGATACTGTAAGGAAAATTCAAGGTGATGGTAACTGTTTCTTTAGAGCCATTTCTAGTGCTATATCAGGAACTGAAGATAATCACATGCAACTCAGAACTGCAACTGTTAATTACTTGTTGAAAAATGTAGCTAAATTTCAGTGTTTCTTACGAGAAGGTTACAGAACAGTGGAAGACTATATAATGAGGAGAAGAGTATCTGATTCTGGTACGTGGGCTACAGAGGTAGAAATCATGGTAATAGCATGCATGTTGAGTGTAAACATATACACATTTGATGATGATAATAAGTGGTATGTATTTTCTGGTAGGTGTGGTGAAAGTGATAGACCATTAAGTGCAGGTATTTATTTGTATCATAGAAGAAGAGTACATTATGATTTAGTTTTGAATGTTCATGAGTTATTTAGAACTATGCCAGACATCAGTGAGGAGCAACCTGATTGTAACAAGGAGTGTGGACTACAGAGTACTCAAGCATATAATAAGGATAAGGACCAGTATGATACAACAGAAACAAAAGCACAAATATCAAAACATTCAACTAGTAAGAGACGGAAACGTGTCAATGTGAGTTTGAAGCGGAAGATATGTAGAGATCAAGCTAGAGAAAGGTATAAGTTGATCCAAAAAAATAAAGATTCAGTAAATGACATGGTGGAAATTAAGAAAGCAAAGTGTAAGATTACAAGTAAGAAAAGATATGCAAATGACATGAATTATAGAGAAGCCAAAAAACGTGTAAAAAAAGACAAGTATCATAAATCTAAGGAATACAGGAAAGGTGAGATTGAATATGGCAAAAAGAAATACAAAGATGATGCTGCCCAAAAACAAGAATTAGCAAAGTTAAAATATCAAGAGAATGTTTTGTATAGGCAGAAAGTAACTAATGCTGCAAAAATCAAGTATCATCAAAATGACATTTATAGGGAAAACAAAATTACTCATGCAAAAACTATGTACAATGAAAATGCTGTATATAAGCAAAAGAAAATTAACAAGGCAAAAACTATGTACAATGAAAATGCTGTATATAAGCTAAAGAAAATTAACAAGGCAAAAACTATGTACAATGAAAATGCTGTATATAAGCTAAAGAAAATTAACAAGGCAAAAACAATGTACTGTGAGAATGCTGAATACAAGCAAAATAAACTGCATCAAGTAAAAACTATGTACAATGAAAATGCTGTTTACAAGCAAAGGAAAATTAACAAGACAAAAACAATGTACTGTGAGAATGCTGCACATAGGCAAAAGATAATTAACAGAGCAAGAACTATGTACAATGAAAATGCTGGTTACAAGCAAAGGAAAATTAACAAGGCAAAAACAATGTACTTTGAGAATGCTGCACATAGGCAAAAGATAATTAACAGAGCAAGAACTATGTATCATGGAAATAGTGTGTATAGGCAGAAAACAATTGATAATGCAAAAACAAAATATCATAAAAATGTCACTCACAGGAACAGGGTCATCACAGCGATTAAAAGAAAGTATAATGTTAATTATTCTTACAGAATGAATGTGATAAATACTCAGAAATGCAAGTACCAAAGCAATGAATATTATCGTGAAAAAATGAAAAGGAGAAATATACTGCGTTCAATGAAAAAAAAGCACAATGCACGTATTATGAGGAATGTCACCAGGGATTGGAAGAATGAAGTATCGAATGGACCAGAGTATGTCTGTGCAGTATGTCAGAAACTTTTATTCAGAAAACAAGTGATAAAATGTAATAAAAGCAAATATAGGAATGTTAGTTCTATATCTGAGAAATACTTACATGTCTGTGTATGCAATAAAGAGTGTGGTAACAAATGTCCTGTATCAGAATCAAGTAGATCATGTCTGTGGATATGCTATACATGCCACCGGAAATTACTAAGTAACAAAGTACCAGCAGAGGCTGATGTGAATAATTTAACCCTTGCAGAAATCCCAGATCAATTGAGTTGTTTGAACATTTTAGAAGAACATTTAATTGCAATCAATGTACCCTTCATGAAGATGATAGCATTACCTAGAGGAGGACAGAATGCAGTACATGGTCCAGTTGTATGTGTGCCATCGAATGTATCAGATACAGTAACAGCATTGCCAAGGTGTGGAGATGATAATCAGTTGATTCGAGTGAAGCTGAAGAGAAAATTTACTTATAAAGGATATTATCAGTATCAATTTGTGAACAAGGAACATGTTGAAAGTGCCTTAAGATACCTTAAACAGTATAACTCATGGTATAGGGATATAGAAATAAAGAATGAATGGGACAATCCTGTGTCTGAAGATGTTGGTGGGATGGAAAATAATGAAAATGATGTACCTGCTGAATCTGATAACAGTGACAACGACGAGGAAACGGATGATGATCGTTTGTGTGGTATTCCACTTGATACATGTTTGCAGCCGGCAGATATTGGGCAGGAGGTTCTTGATCAGTATTTTGATGATGTTCTCTGTGTGGCACCATGTGAAGGAAATAGCCCAGTTAGAGTGTTAATGGAAGAAGGTAATGAGGCTAAATGCTTTCCAGCATTATTTCCAACAGGCAAACATATATTCAGTGATGATCGTGATGTGAATATTACACTATGTAGATACTTCCATAATAGACTGATGAATGCTGACAATAGATTTGCAAAGAATACTCAATATATTTTTTATGCGCAATATTTGTCAGAAATTCAGAAAGTAATGTCAAGTGTTTCAATTGCCTTGCGTCAAAGTTCAGGTAAAGTACAAGGTTCTGAGAGTGTGCAAGCAAGCATGATTAGAGACAGAGAACAATTAAAAGATGTTTTGAAATCAGACAGTGGAAATAAATTTCTGAAACCAATCAGAGGCACACCCCCATACTGGCAATCAACTCAAAAGGATGTAATGGCAATGATTAGACAACTTGGAATACCAACATGGTTCTGCTCATTTTCAGCAGCTGACATGAGATGGCCTGAAGTCATACACACGATACTTAGACAACAAGGTGTTTCTAGAGATATTAAAGATTTAGATTGGAATGAGAAATGTAATGTATTGCGAAGCAACCCTGTGACTGTAGCCAGAATGTTTGATAAACGATTTCATACATTTTTGAAAGATGTAATAATGTCAAGAGCAGCACCTATTGGTAAAGTCAAGGATTATTTTTACAGAGTGGAATTTCAGCAAAGAGGATCTCCACATACACATTGTATATTCTGGATTGAGAATGCTCCACGATTGGGAATTGACAGTGGTAAAGATGTTATAAAATTCATTGACACATACATCAGTTGCAAATTGCCATCAAAGGAAGAAGACGAGGAACTGAATGAGATTGTCAGTCATGTGCAGCAACATAGCAAGAAGCATTCTAAGTCATGTAAAAAGAAAGGTACTGACTGCAGATTCAATTTTCCACGACCTCCATCTAATAGAACATTTATCACCCAGCTAGATCCAACAGATGATGGTGATGAAACTACTGATGATAGTGTTGCTTGTACTGAAGCAAATGATGCAAAGGAATTATTGAAATCAGTGTGGAATGGAATACAAAATGAGGATAATCGGCATATGACAAGTTCCGAGTTATTTAAAAGCATTGGAGTAACACAAGATGAGTTTGAAAAAGCTAACAATGTACTGAGCAGCAAAGCAAGTATTGTGCTAAAGAGAGAACCGCAAAATGTATGGGTTAATTTGTACAATCCTGATTTGATAAGATGCTGGAATGCAAATATGGACATTCAGTATATTAGTGATGCACATGCTTGTGTAGCTTATGTTGTGTCATACATGTCCAAGGGTGAACGTGAAATGGGACAGTTGTTATCACATGCTCAAAGAGAGGCACAAAAAGGAAACTTAGATGCCAGACAGAGTATGAAGGAACTTGGTTGTGTGTATCTACATAATCGTGAAATATCAGCTCAGGAAGCAGTGTTTCGTGCTTGCAGTCTCAGATTGAAAGAAGGATCCAGGAAAGTGGAGTTTATACCTGTTGGTGAAAACCCTGTCAGAATGAGCTTGCCATTGAGTGTTATTCAGAATAAATCTGAAGATGGGGATGATGATATTTTTATGATTAACAAAGTTGATCGTTACAAAGCAAGACCAGATATTGATGAATTTAAAGAAATGTGCCTTGCTACATTTAGTTCCGAATACAGAGTTATTTATAATGCAAATACATCTAAAGAATGTAATGAAAGGAGACAATCACCAGTGTATGCACTTAAACATGGCTTGGGTCATATACAGAAGCGTAGTCGAACTGATCCAGCAGTTATCAGATATCCCAGGTTTTCAGAGGCAAAGTGTTCTGAGAAGTACTATCATAGTATGTTGCAGCTGTTTCTTCCGTATCAAGTTGATGTTCAGTTGAAGCCACCACAGTTTGAAACCTATGAACAATTTTATACAGATGGTATTATTTGTTTTAATGATCAATTGAAACCTGTAAGATATATTGTTGAAAGTAATCGTTCGATGTATGAAACAAATATTGAATCCATTGAAGAAGCAGAGAAACATCTGGAAAAGTTTGGTCCTCAAGAAGATGCCTGGGCTTTGATTTGTCCTAAGAGTGAAGAAGATAGACTTGAATGTCAAGGAGAACGTATGCCAGTGATTGAAGATTCTGACAGTGAATGTGATATTCCTGATTTGAAAGCTGACAAAAAAGGAAATAAAATGTGTAATATTGAACCACATTCAGTTAAAGTATCCAAACAGGAAGCACTG
Source organism: Hippasteria phrygiana (assembly GCA_037893225.1). NCBI lineage: Eukaryota > Metazoa > Echinodermata > Asteroidea > Valvatida > Goniasteridae > Hippasteria > Hippasteria phrygiana. Next base: position 2,076,404 of record JAZGUH010000197.1, read on the forward strand.
AGTTTGCTGAGATCCTTGAATGTACAACAGAGACGGGTATTTAATAAGATCAGAGATTGGTGTTTGCAAAAGGTCAATGGTAAAAATCCTGAACCGTTTCATGTGTTTCTAACGGGTGGAGCTGGAACTGGAAAGAGCCATTTGATAAAGTCTGTTTACTATGAAGCAACAAGGCTTTTTGCAAGAATAGTGCAGAATCCAGACAATGTCTCAGTATTGCTTACTGCTCCTACAGGTGTTGCAGCATTTAATATCAATGGTGCTACAATTCACAGTGCATTGTCAATCACAACTGATGCCAGATTACCATATCAACCACTTGGTGAAGAAAAGTTGAGCACTCTGCGTAATGTATTGCAAGATCTTCAAATTTTGATTGTAGATGAAATATCAATGGTTGATCACAAGATACTCTGCTATATTCATGGACGACTACGTCAGATTAAGCAAACACGTAATCATACACCGTTTGCAAATGTCAGTATTTTAGCTGTTGGTGATTTTTATCAGTTGCCTCCAGTAAAGGGAAAGTCATTGTATCAGAGACAAGTCACAGCTGACCTATGGAATGATATCTTCCAGAAAGTAGAGTTAACAGAAATTATGAGACAAAAGGAAGATGTACAGTTTGCAGAAACATTGAACAGGGTACGTGTACAAGAAAAGCAAAAGAAATTATCAGATGGAGATGTCGCAATGTTACAGGCTCGTGAAACTGGAGAAGATTGGGATGATGCATTACATATCTTTCCCTGCAACAAACAGGTTGATGAATACAATGTTAAGACATTATTTGCAAAGTGTAGTGATTTTATATGTATTGAAGCAAAGGACTTTCAGAAGGATTCAAAAGGTAGTAAAATGAAACAAGTGAAAGCTGGAAGCAAATCAACATATACTAGCTTACCAAAAACATTGTGGCTTGGAGTTGGTGCAAGAGTGATGTTAACAAAGAACATTGATGTATCTGATGGACTAGTTAATGGAGTATTTGGCACTGTCTGTGAAATAGTTATGTCAGTTGATAAATCTGGGCCAAAGTGTATAGAAATTAAATTTGATAAGAATGTTGGATCTAAATTGAAAAGTCAGAGATCATCTTTGTCTGTTGATAGAGGGAATGTACCTATTCAAATGGAAGAGGAAAGTATTGGTAAAAAGTGTAAACGACACCAGTTTCCATTGAAATTAGCCTGGGCATGTACAGTTCATAAGGTACAAGGAATGACGACAGATAGAGCAGTTGTGTGTCTTCAGCGTATCTTTTCACCAGGACAAGCATATGTTGCTCTCAGTAGAGTTACTTCATTGAATGGTCTTGTGATAGAAGGGTTTGATGAAAAATACATTTATTGTAATAAAGCAGTACATGAATCATTAAGTAGTATGCCATTATTTATTGAAGATAATTGCAGGACAAATACATCTAATCAGACTACTATCATGATGCATAACATCCAAGGATTGAAGGAACATTATATGGATTTAAAATGTAATAATGAATTTATGACATCCGATTTTATTTGTCTAACTGAAACATGGATTGATGAATTGTGCACAGACACTGATTTAACTGAATTTAAGTGCTACAATCAGTTAAGAAGTTTTTCATATGATAATTCAAGTCAGTCTACTCAAATATTAAAGCAACAGAGTCATGGAGGTGTTGCTGTATATGGTAGAAGGAATAAGACATTCAGTAGGATAATCATGCCAGTACGAAACATAGAATATATTGCATTTCAAATAATTTCTAATATGTCATGTTTAGTTGTAATAATTTACAGACCAGTCTCTTATGCTATAAATGAGTTTATTACAAATTTACAAGTTTTCCTCAATGAACTTCACAAAATATCTAATAGATGCATTATAATGGGTGATTTCAATGAAGATATTTTGAAACAGTGTTCACAAGTTGAGAAATTGATGCAAGATCATGGTTACAAGCAATGTGTTACTAATGCAACTACAGAAAAAGAAACATTAATTGATCATGTCTATGCCAAAAATTTGGAGTCTGTGTGTGCTGTCATAAGTCCCACTTACTACAGTTACCATGAAGCAATAAGTATTAAATTCTGAAATTATTTTCACATCTGAAATTGTGTAAGTTTTCTCTAGTATGCTCCGTGTTTAAATATAATGTGTATTTACACTGAACAGGCAAGACGTTATACAAGATACAAGACAAAACAAAAAAGTAAGAAAGTAGAGAAAAAACAAACAGGCAAGAAAAGTACGCAAGATATGAAGAAAAATAAAATAGCAAAAATGTAAGCAAGATATGTGAAAAAACAAACGGGAAAGAAAGTAGGCAAGATATGAGAAAAAACAAACTGGCAAAAAAGTAGGCAAGATGTGAGAAAAAACAAACGGGCAAGAAGCAGGAAAGATATGTGGTAAAAGAAACTGCCAACAAAATATATCTGATTTAAGACATAAGATAGATACAAATACCCAAACTTCAAACTGTGTTATGTGGGGTATAGTGCATGTATAGTGTATGTGTTGGGGAGGTTTGCAATTATCACATAAGTAGAAAGTAGCATATGGGTGTTTACATAAATGTGGAGGCCAGTCAAATTTCAGAGGGTCTGATCATTCATTTAGTTCCCTTGGTAACGCCAAAAAAGGTTTCATATCGATTATGGTTTAAATGTGTAGTGCATATGGCAAGCTTTCAAATGATATCAAACTTTAATATAAATTTAAAGTGTGTAATTTAACTCAAAATATGCCAAAATGTGGTGTTTTTAGGCAAAATAGTGACATTTGTAATGGGTCAAACTAAATATAATTTGCAATATTTTTCGAAGGCCAAATGGGACTATTTGTAGGTCAAAATTATTGTAAACATAATATCACAGACCTTTATATAGAAAAGGTCCGTGCATATACATGTATATATATATAGACAAGTGTTGGCTTCAATGTTAATGTGAAATTTGTCTTGAGAGGCTATGGACAAAGTTCGCTATGGGGTTCAATATGTATGCACTATTAATGCACTACAAATCACTTTCAGAGTAGGTGCACAGAAGTACAAGTGTACAAATAAGTGTACTTTAAAAAAATAGTAAATTTATGCATTAAACTGAACTTATCAGATGTGTTAAATGAAGCATTTATGATTTTTTTTTACTGCAACTGTGATGTGTAAGAATATTTGTTTAAGCAAAGCCACCTTTTTTACACTGTTTAAAATCTTGGGGTTGAACCCGAATTGAACCTAAAGATTTGTTTCAAATTTCAATCCTGAGCCAAGTTCAGCCAATAGAGTTGCGACCAGGGTTGAAAATCTCAACCCGGATCAAACATGCATTTTTGGCATCATTTTTTTCAAAAATAATGGCTCCAAGTTGAGTTCACTGTCAGCCGATCTGTGTTGAATTGAATTGCAACTTGCTGAACCGGACACTGTACAAAGGAAAATAAGCAGTCTGGCTGGGGTTTAAATGTTCATGTGCAGTCTCATCAACTACAACAGTCAGACACTGTTGTCTGTTGTACGATTCTTTTGCTAGAACATGGATACAAAAAAAGGTTGATAAGATCAAAAAGCCATATTGGAAAAGTGAAAGCTTTGCTTGCAATGTGTTAGAAAACTAGCCAGGCTGAACTGGGTTGAGTTTTAAATATGCGTACAAATAGAGATGGTGGGGTGGGGGTGGGGGGGGGGGACTATTAGCATAGGTCATCTTGATACAGCTGGATTGTACTGATGGGAACTAGCAGAAAACCGAGTTCCACATATAAACACCCTAGCAAGAGGAACCAAGTTTGAGAGACTAGTAAAACATTCATCATGAAAATATCTGCAGAACAAAGGGTGGCAACAGACCTACGGTGTGAAAGTGATTGTCATAATGAGCCCAGCTCTTCGCTAATGTACTTCTGCACTCTATCTATTAAAGATAGATGACATGCAAAAGTTCCACCTCAGATGTGGAAACAGTACTTCATAAGGGGATGTGCTTTGAGGTGTACTATATAATCATATACTTCAGTCAACTAATCTATGGCCCAGTCTCCTTGATGAGCAGTGAGCCAGTTGTTGGCTCACTTTGCCCATGGCTTTTACCAGGCAAGCTCAATTATCAATGTAGATTCCTTGCACCAAACGTGTTAAGTTCTTCATAGGTGGTTTGGACCAGACCCGTTTAGTTCAGTGCTCTTCCTACAAGACTCGACCAGACCGGATTGGTGCACTCTCTGGATGGCTTGGACCAGACCGGTTTACTGCTCTTCTTAAATGGTTTGAAGCACACCATTTCAATGCTCTTCCTAGATGGCTTAGACTACACCATTTCAATGCTCTTCATAGATGGCTTGGACCAGGTTGGTTTAGTACTCTTCATAGCTGTCTTGGACTGGACTGGTTCATTGCTCTTCCTAGATGGTCTGGACGATACCGATCCAGAGCTCTTCTTCGATGGCTAGATATGAGTCTGCTTTAGAAAGGGTACAATATAAGTAAATTTCACTTGTAGATTTTCTACTTGTTGAATTTTATATAGAAAATATTACATTATAACAGACTCTTAGTGACAGACTGTTGGTTTAGATCTGCAACCTAAGTTAAAACAGTCTGAGAAAAAAATCATGCAATATGGAAGTGATTTGGTGTCTAGTGGTGCTCCAGGTACATGGTTTTAGATGTAAGATTGTATCCAAACAGCCATGTGAAGTCAATAGCTACAAACTATATAGAATATATTGCATTAATAATGACATTCTAAACCAAGAAAAAAATCTGGGTTTGATGTTTCTCTTTGCTGCAGTTTATACAATTTTACTAATTGCTGTCATCCAGCTATGGGGCTATTATTTACAAAAACTTCCTCTTGTCTACTTTCTACAAAGGATGTCATCTTTCCTACAGTTATCACGTGCATGGACAAGTCTACTGCTTCTTAGTGTGCTATCTTTTCAAATAATCAGTACCCTGGCATTTTTGAGGTGAGTGTTCCTTATTGAAATATTGTCATAACAATTCTGATCCTTTGTATTTATTGACAGCAACATGCTTAATGTCACTAACCCTTCAAGACTACAGATGTCTGGATGTGCCATCTGACTTGTTGAGATCATGAATTACTTTATTATCTTAAGATCACATCTTGGAATATTTTGTTGACATCATGACATATTCTCACTCTGGATGATCACATCTTGACATTATTTAAGTTGGGGATGATAAACATTGTAAAAGTGTGATGTCATTATATCATCGATAATGTATTATGGGATAATATTTTCAGTGTAGGATATTGTTATCCTGATATAATATTGTCATTTTGATGAATTTCGTAAAACGCTTAAGAATTATTTTTATCGGATGTTGTCATTCCTTAATTGAGTCTGTGGTAAATGGTGTATGGAAGATGATCTACATTTACGTTGCTGTCATTCCAAGTTATATTATGAGTGGAAGACTACATCTTATTCTAGACATCATCAGCATGAACTGAAAAATCTGAAAGTAGTATATAATTTTGTATGTGATGGGAACATTGCCATATGATTCTATTCGCAAATGTACACATTTTAATTAATTTGTTTCTTTTATTCTCCATCTTCTATAGCGAATCTTCATCTCAGCAGCGATACAAACAGGATCTACTTTTGATCTTCTCATTGCAGAACTTTGATATCATAGCACCTGACATAACTGCAGCAATTTATCATTTCAACATCCAGTCAAAGGGGATCTACTTCATCTTCTTGGTGCAGAACTTCGATTTAATAGCACATGCCATTATGACTACGAGTCTTTATTTCAACCTCTAGTCAAATGAGATCTTCTAAGTGCAGAACTTTGATATGCTAGCACCTGCCATTATGACTACAGTTAGTTTTCATTTTATTGTCTAGTCAAAGGGAATCTACTTCATCTTCATAGTGCAGAATGTTGATATGCTATATTGATATGTTCTTTTTCATCCAAGATTTGCAATGATTTATTTGGTCCTTCTCCGAATACATTTTGCAAATTGTTTACCTCTCTATTTACAAATGTGTTCTTGGAGAGCAATATGCATTCCTAAAGTATTTCAAGCATTTTCACTTAAATTTGCAGCCACTGTCAAATTGGTAAAGTCTAAGACATTTTTCTTGCTCGGGTGTGACATTCTTTAACACAGTGTGTATCCCCATACACACTGTGTTAAAGAATGTCTTAAAATGTGTCCCCTTCATATATACTGAGACCTCAAATAGTCATTTGAGATGGTACATGTAAACTTCAAACAAAACGCTTTTGTCAAACTTTTTTCAAGTAGTTGATGTCCAGCTGAACAAGCAGTTATTTGCCTAATTAAAACCAAGTTTTACTGAAGATTTTGACATTTGAAATGACATGATTAACTCACTGAATAACGTGAACTACTGAGATGACATCTTCGTTTTTATTTCACAAAAATATTACTTTTCATCGAGATCCTATTTCGGATACCCAAGTCGTGGCAATATGTTCTCAGTTTATAAAGGATAGGCCATAATGATTATTTTTAATGACTGCATTTGGTTGCATTACACACGGAACATTTCCTTTGTTATCTAAGAGTTTATTTTCTACCTATAATTTTTCAGATTTGTAATAGTAAACATTTGTGTATTTTCAAACAACTATTTGAATTTTATATTTCCATCTCAAGAAATTCACAACACAAAAGGCACAATATAAATGGGGTATGTATCAAGTGATTTTCTACAGTAAGAAGGGAAATGCAAAGAGTTGTATGAAGAATTTAGTGATATACGTCCTCAACAAATTGCCTGATTTCAGATTTCAGTCTTTTACAAATTATAAATGTCTTTTACCTATTAGCAAATGTGTATATTACATCATTTGCTTCAAAATGTCTTTGAACTTTATTTAGTCTCCTTAAAAGGCTTTTCAGCTCTGCTGGAATAAATGTTACTGAGAATCATCTTAAAAACTTTCAATTTCCAATGTTTAAATGGTTCTGCCCATAGACAATTGTGTAGCCGTACACTGAGTACATTTATGTATCACTTCTCACCAAAGACCGATTTATATTTCTTTAAATCTTATTCCAGCCTTACCTACATGTGTATGTTTTCTTTTGACGTTTGAGCAGTGTTGTAGTCAAGACCCTGCCAGACCAGCACAAGACCAGCACAAGACCAGATTAAGCTATTCAAATGAATTCTAACAAAATCATTCATTTCTCATGGTTTATGCCTGTTACTTGTGCCTGTTACAAGCTGGTCTTGTGAATAGTCTTGTGCATGGTCTCGACTACAACACTGAATTTGAGAGGCGGGGGGGGGGGGGGGGGGGGGGTGTTACAGCACAATCTTATCTCCTTTGTTCTTTATTTTGACCAAATAAAATAAAACATTATATTTCAATGTCACGCTGTTGCTAGAGTTTTCCATTTTCTTGGTGTTAATGACCTTATCTTTTTTTTCAAAAGTAGTTGGATACGTTTATCAAAGAAATTGAACCTGCACATTTCCACAAATTGACATCTGAAAGAGTTTATTTCAATTTTTTTCATATACTAGGCTATCGAAGTTTATCTTATAGTAGCCTTTTTTCAGTGCGAGTGTGGGCGCAATAAAATAATTGGGGGTCGGAACGTTGCCAATAAAACATCCTTATAAAACCTCGATGAATAGTGTCCGTATGCACATAATCATAATCCACCGTAACCTGGAAACATAATAATGCAGTTTTCTACATATTTCTTAACTTTTTCTCCTTTTTATAAATAAAACCGCTACTAAGACATCGGTATGCTATATTTGTCAGAACCTGCATTTTATGTTTTATAAAATCCTCAGTGTTCATTTAACGAAAATTCACAAAAATCAACTACTAAACTGTTTTCCAACTAAATTGACCTGAAATTAAATAGAAGGGCAGATTCGATCCCATATCAGCAGAATCCTTCTCAAAGGCATTAAACGTTTTCGAAGTTTCTGTTTTGTGAGAAATAATGCATTTGATTAAGCTGCCGGATATCGGAGCTAACAAAGCTATTACAAACAGAATTTTGAATTTAGCATGTTCTGTTGAGATATGGCTTCAAGAAACTTTAGGATTCAAAAACTTAACCAACATACCAGGTTTTAAGGCAATCGGACCTACGGTTCTCTAGATATGGGCCCTTGAAAAATGCACCTTTATGATGACGTCACGTGACACGTGATGACGTCATCATGACGTCACTCTTCGGCATACATTTTCAGCTAAGGGTCTTTGTTTGTGTTAAGTCTCATTAAGATCTGAGGTTGGTTAGTGACCAAAGTGCCACTTACAAAATTCGTGTACAAAGTCTAAGGGATTTGGGATAGAACAACATTCATATAAAATCAGCCGATGACGTCATCATGACGTCACTTTGGATTTTACATGCTAGTAGTATTATCTACCCACCCACCAATTTTTATGACGATCGGAGGTACCCTTATATGTGTTTCAAAAAAGTACATTTTTGATGACGTCATGATGACGTCACAAATTGTTTCCATTTATGTGAAAGAATATAGGAGCTAACAAATCTATTCCAAAAAGAATTTGGAATTTAGCATGTTCTGTTGAAGAGATATGACTTTAAGAAACTTTAAGGTTCAAAAACTTTAAAATTAATATAAAATCGTATGGTGACGTCATCATGACGTCACCCCAATTTCCATCGATAACACGTGGTGGCCCAGCAACATACCAGGTTTAAAGGCAATCCGAACTACGGTTCTCTAGATATGGGCCCTTGAAAAATCACCTTTAAGATGACGTCACGTGACATGTGATGACGTCATCATAACGTCATGTCAATTTTCATCTATAAAACCCGGTGGCATACCTAGATATTACGTTTCAACTTAATCGAACTTGTACTTTTGTAGATATATGGCTCAAAAACTTCCCCCTTAAGATGACGTCACGTGACATGTGATGACGTCATCTTGACGTAAAAGTTTGGCACACATAATTGTGAGCAGTTGGGGTAAGTGTTTGCCAAGTTTAAAAGTAGCCAAAGGGGACGGTAAGAACGAAAACGTTTACAAATGTTATGGGCAATAGTCTAGCGACTTGAACAAAGACTAGAAATCAACCCTTTTTATACACAGCATGCACATTAAGCCATGGTTATCCGCCCTTCCCAGAATTCCTTTGTGTTATATTGAATTTGGTCTAAATTTTGAAATGGCTGGTATTTCTTACTTGAGTGAGCCACGATCATGAAATTTTGGAATTAGGTACAGATAAATTCAATGTATACATTTTTGTAATCGGATTGACCCTTACAAGCGTTTAAAAAAAAAATGTGTTTGATTACGTCATCATGACGTCACACAATTTTCGCTTTTTAGGGCATATCTTTGAGACATACCAAAGCTATAACAAACAAAAATTTTGAAAATATCTTGTTTTGTTCGCTAGATATATTTAAAAGAATGTTACGATTTTAACAATTCAAGAATTCAGCGACTTGAAAAAAGACTAGAAATCAACCCCTTTTATAAACAGCATGCTCTTTTAAGCCATGGTTATCTGCCCTTCCCAGAATTCCTTTGTGTTATATTGAATTTGGTCTAAATTTTGAAATTGCTGTTTTTTCTTACTTGAGTGAGCCACGATCCTGAAATTTTGGAATTAGGTACAGATAAATTAAATGTATACATTTTTGTAATCGGATTGACCCTTACAAGCGTAAAAAAAAAAAATGTGTTTGATGACGTCATCATGACGTCACACAATTTTCGATTTTTAGAGCATATCTTTGAGACATACCAAAGCTATAACAAAAAGAATTTTGAAATTATCTTGTTTTGTTCGCTAGATATATTGAAAAGAATGTTACGATTTTAAGAATTCAAAAATTCATAAAAAATCACGTGATGACGTCATCATGACGTCACTCTTCGGCATACAATTTCAGGTTAGGGTCTATGTTTGTATTAAGTTTGATTAAGATCTGAGATTGTTTAGTGACCAAAGTGCCACCTATAAAATTCGTGTACAAAGTCTATGGGATTTGGGATGGAACTAAAGTAAGAAGAAGAAGAAGAACAAGAAATCATGCCTTTAATGACGTCATTATGACTTCAGTAATTTTTCGCATTTATATAAAAGAATGTACGAGCTAACAAAGCTATTACAAAAGGAATTTTGAATTGAACATGTTCTGTTGATGAGATGTGGTTTTAAGAATCTTTAACGTTAAAATTTTGAAATTACCATAAAAATCAGATGATGACGTCATTATGACGTCACCTCAATTTTGATTTATAACATGTACTTGTTTAGCCAACATACCAGGTTTGAATGCAATTGGACTTACGGTTCTCTTGATATGGGCCCTTGAAAAATGAGCCTTTAAGATGACATCACGTAACACATAATGACGTCATCGTGACATCACTCTTCGGCACACAATTTCAGATTAGGGTCTATGTTTGGGTTAAGTTTGCTTAAGATCTGATGTTGTTTAGTGACCAAAGTGCCGCAGACAAAATTCGTGTTTAAGAAGAAACCAAAATAGTGGGTATTGTGTAGTTTAGGATTTCTGTATTAATTGTGTTCATGTTAGCTTCTGGAGTATTTGATTATTCCAAAAGCCTTTTTTTGTTACTAAAGTAGACTTCTCTGAATCCCAATGACACGTGCTTTTGTGATTTGGAAAGGTTTTTTAAGGCGGAAAATACGATTTTCTTACGTTGTGTCACGTTTTGGCTCGGTCAACTACTCTCCCACCAGCTATATATCCGTGTAAAGCTGGGTATTGCGCAATCACGTATTTTGTTACCTCTTAGCTAACGATTTCACTCCAAAAAAACCCTGCAGATGTTCTTCGACGTGGCCCTTTGTTCTGAATGTGGCAAAACGAACAATTTTCAAGTAGATTGTGTTCATGCCTGGGCGAAAGTGTACTAAACTACACAATCGCGCGAACAGAACAAAAACAAAGGCTTTCCTGCTGTAGCGGAAACGCCAAAAAATGTGCGTCTGTTGTAAACATACGCATGGCTTTTCCTTTTTTTCTTTTTTATTTAACATAAAGTATCAGAAGGTCTATGTCTTTGCTAAGTTTAAGATCTGAGATTATTTCATGATTAACATTTCGTACTCCAAACTTGACCTTTAAGTTCATGTTACATGCCACACGAAGACGTCATTATGACGTCACTCTTCGCGGCACGACTTTGCATCAGGGTCTATACCTATGCTAACTCTGACTAAGATTCGATGTTGTTTGATGACAAAAGTGCCGATCAGAAAATCTATGCACAAAGTCTATGGGATTTGGGATAGAACTAAAATAAGAAGCAGAAAAAAAATAGATATAGGGCCTTCAAAAATGCAAATTTAAGATGACGTCACGTGACATGTGATGACGTCATCATGACGTCATGATTCGGCACCCATCTCGAGTAGATAGTCAATGCATATGCCAAGTTTGAAGTTCATGGCATTTGAAGAAGTGCAAAATTTTAAGAGTACAATGAAATTTGAAACATTTACAAATTCATACAAAATCAGCCGATGACGTCATCATGACGTCACTTCGGATTTTGCATGCTAGTGGCACTATCTACCTACCCACCAATTTTTATGACGATCGGACGTACCCTTATGCGTGTTTCAGAAATGCACATTTTTGATGACGTCATGATGACGTCACACATTTTTCAAATGTATGTGAAAGAATATAGGAGCTAACAAAGCTATTACAAAAAGAATTTTGAATTTAGCATGTTCTGTTGGTGAGATATGGCTTTAAGAAACTTTGAAGTTCAAAAACTTTAATATTACTGTAAAATCGTATGATGACGTGATCATGACGTCACCTTAATTTTCATCTATAACACGAGCTACCATACCAACATACCAGGTTTGAAGGCAATCGGACCTACCGTTCTCTAGATATAGGCCCTTGAAAAATGCACATTTAAGATGACGTCACATGACACGTGATGACGTCATCATGACGTCACGTTTCGGCTTACATTTTCAGCTGAGGGTCTATGTTTGTGTTAAGTCTGATTAGGATCCGAGGTTGTTTAGTGACCAAAGTGCCACTTACAAAATTCGTGTACAAAGTCTATGGGATTTGGGATAGAACTAAAAAATTCACAGAAAATCAGCCGATGACGTCATCATGACGTCACCTCGGATTTTACATGCTAGTAGCACTATCTACCTACCCACTAATTTTTATGACGATCGGACGTACCCTTATGTGTGTTTCAGAAATGCACATTTTTGATGACGTCATGATGACGTCACACATTTTTCAAATGTATGTGAAAGAATATAGGAGCTAACAAAGCTATTACAAAAAGAATTTTGAATTTAGCATGTTCTGTTGGTGAGATATGGCTTTAAGAAACTTTGAAGTTGAAAAACTTTAATATTACTGTAAAATCGTATGATGACGTCATCATGACGTCACCTTAATTTTCATCTATAACACGAGCTACCATACCAACATACCAGGTTTGAAGGCAATCGGACCTACCGTTCTCTAGATATAGGCCCTAGAAAAATGCACATTTAAGATGACGTCACATGACACGTGATGACGTCATCATGACGTCACGTTTCGGCTTACATTTTCAGCTGAGGGTCTATGTTTGTGTTAAGTCTGATTAAGATCCGAGGTTGTTTAGTGACCAAAGTGCCACTTACAAAATTCGTGTACAAACTCTATGGGATTTGGGATAGAACTAAAAAATTCACAGAAAATCAGCCGATGACGTCATCATGACGTCACCTCGGATTTTACATGCTAGTAGCACTATCTACCTACCCACCAATTTTTATGACGATCGGACGTACCCTTATGTGTGTTTCAGAAATGCACATTTTTGATGACGTCACGATGACGTCACACATTTTTCAAATGTATGTGAAAGAATATAGGAGCTAACAAAGCTATTACAAAAAGAATTTTGAATTTAGCATGTTCTGTTGGTGAGATATGGCTTTAAGAAACTTTGAAGTTGAAAAACTTTAATATTACTGTAAAATCGTATGATGACGTCATCATGACGTCACCTTAATTTTCATCTATAACACGAGCTCCCATAACATACCAGGTTTGAAGGCAATCGGACCTACCGTTCTCTAGATATAGGCCCTTGAAAAATGCACATTTAAGATGAGGTCACATGACACGTGATGACGTCATCATGACGTCACGTTTCGGCTTACATTTTCAGCTGAGGGTCTATGTTTGTGTTAAGTCTGATTAAGATCCGAGGTTGTTTAGTGACCAAAGTGCCACTTACAAAATTCGTGTACAAAGTCTATGGGATTTGGGATAGAACTAAAAAATTCACAGAAAATCAGCCGATGACGTCATCATGACGTCACCTCGGATTTTACATGCTAGTAGCACTATCTACCTACCCACTAATTTTTATGACGATCGGACGTACCCTTATGTGTGTTTCAGAAATGCACATTTTTGATGACGTCATGATGACGTCACACATTTTTCAAATGTATGTGAAAGAATATAGGAGCTAACAAAGCTATTACAAAAAGAATTTTGAATTTAGCATGTTCTGTTGATGAGATATGGCTTTAAGAAACTTTGAATTTCAAAAACTTAAAAATTACTATAAAATCGTATCATGACGTCATCTTGACGTCACCTCAAATTTCATCTATAACACGAGCTAGCCTACCAACATATCAGGTTTGAAGGAAATCGGACCTACCGTTCTCTAGATATGGGCCCTTGAAAAACGCACCTTTAAGATGACGTCACGTGACACGTGATGACGTCATCATGACGTCACTCTTCGACATACTATTTCAGCTTAGGGTCTATGTTTGAGGTAAGTTTGGTTAAGATCTGAAGTTTTTTAAGACCTAAAGTGCCGCGCAGAAAATTCGTGTACAAAGTCTATGGGATTTTGGTCAGAACTAAAAGAAGAAGAAGAAGAAGAAGAAGAAGAAGAAGAAGAAAAAACTAGAGGTCTATGTTTTTAAGAACATAGGGCTTTTCCATATGTTTTTATGATGTCACTTCGAATTTTGTAAACTAGTGACAAATCTACCTAACCACCAAGTTTCGTGACGATTAGACATGGTCTATCCATATGTCTTTCAAGAAATCATGCCTTTAATGACGTCATTATGACTTCAGTAATTTTTCGCATTTATATAAAAGAATGTACGAGCTAACAAAGCTATTACAAAAGGAATTTTGAATTGAACATGTTCTGTTGATGAGATGTGGTTTTAAGAATCTTTAACGTTAAAATTTTGAAATTACCATAAAAATCAGATGATGACGTCATTATGACGTCACCTCAATTTTGATTTATAACATGTACTTGTTTAGCCAACATACCAGGTTTGAATGCAATTGGACTTACGGTTCTCTTGATATGGGCCCTTGAAAAATGAGCCTTTAAGATGACATCACGTAACACATAATGACGTCATCGTGACATCACTCTTCGGCACACAATTTCAGATTAGGGTCTATGTTTGGGTTAAGTTTGCTTAAGATCTGATGTTGTTTAGTGACCAAAGTGCCGCAGACAAAATTCGTGTTTAAGAAGAAACCAAAATAGTGGGTATTGTGTAGTTTAGGATTTCTGTATTAATTGTGTTCATGTTAGCTTCTGGAGTATTTGATTATTCCAAAAGCCTTTTTTTGTTACTAAAGTAGACTTCTCTGAATCCCAATGACACGTGCTTTTGTGATTTGGAAAGGTTTTTTAAGGCGGAAAATACGATTTTCTTACGTTGTGTCACGTTTTGGCTCGGTCAACTACTCTCCCACCAGCTATATATCCGTGTAAAGCTGGGTATTGCGCAATCACGTATTTTGTTACCTCTTAGCTAACGATTTCACTCCAAAAAACCCCTGCAGATGTTCTTCGACGTGGCCCTTTGTTCTGAATGTGGCAAAACGAACAATTTTCAAGTAGATTGTGTTCATGCCTGGGCGAAAGTGTACTAAACTACACAATCGCGCGAACAGAACAAAAACAAAGGCTTTCCTGCTGTAGCGGAAACGCCAAAAAATGTGCGTCTGTTGTAAACATACGCATGGCTTTTCCTTTTTTTCTTTTTTATTTAACATAAAGTATCAGAAGGTCTATGTCTTTGCTAAGTTTAAGATCTGAGATTATTTTATGATTAACATTTCGTACTCCAAACTTGACCTTTAAGTTCATGTTACATGCCACACGAAGACGTCATTATGACGTCACTCTTCGCGGCACGACTTTGCATCAGGGTCTATACCTATGCTAACTCTGACTAAGATTCGATGTTGTTTGATGACAAAAGTGCCGATCAGAAAATCTATGCACAAAGTCTATGGGATTTGGGATAGAACTAAAATAAGAAGCAGAAAAAAAATAGATATAGGGCCTTCAAAAATGCAAATTTAAGATGACGTCACGTGACATGTGATGACGTCATCATGACGTCATGATTCGGCACCCATCTCGAGTAGATAGTCAATGCATATGCCAAGTTTGAAGTTCATGGCATTTGAAGAAGTGCACAATTTTAAGAGTACAATGAAATTTGAAACATTTACAAATTCATAAAAAATCAGCCGATGACGTCATCATGACGTCACTTCGGATTTTGCATGCTAGTGGCACTATCTACCTACCCACCAATTTTTATGACGATCGGACGTACCCTTATGTGTGTTTCAGAAATGCACATTTTTGATGACGTCATGATGACGTCACACATTTTTCAAATGTATGTGAAAGAATATAGGAGCTAACAAAGCTATTACAAAAAGAATTTTGAATTTAGCATGTTCTGTTGGTGAGATATGGCTTTAAGAAACTTTGAAGTTCAAAAACTTTAATATTACTGTAAAATCGTATGATGACGTCATCATGACGTCACCTTAATTTTCATCTATAACACGAGCTACCATACCAACATACCAGGTTTGAAGGCAATCGGACCTACCGTTCTCTAGATATAGGCCCTAGAAAAATGCACATTTAAGATGACGTCACATGACACGTGATGACGTCATCATGACGTCACGTTTCGGCTTACATTTTCAGCTGAGGGTCTATGTTTGTGTTAAGTCTGATTAAGATCCGAGGTTGTTTAGTGACCAAAGTGCCACTTACAAAATTCGTGTACAAAGTCTATGGGATTTGGGATAGAACTAAAAAATTCACAGAAAATCAGCCGATGACGTCATCATGACGTCACCTCGGATTTTACATGCTAGTAGCACTATCTACCTACCCACTAATTTTTATGACGATCGGACGTACCCTTATGTGTGTTTCAGAAATGCACATTTTTGATGACGTCATGATGACGTCACACATTTTTCAAATGTATGTGAAAGAATATAGGAGCTAACAAAGCTATTACAAAAAGAATTTTGAATTTAGCATGTTCTGTTGATGAGATATGGCTTTAAGAAACTTTGAATTTCAAAAACTTAAAAATTACTATAAAATCGTATGATGACGTCATCTTGACGTCACCTCAAATTTCATCTATAACACGAGCTAGCCTACCAACATATCAGGTTTGAAGGAAATCGGACCTACCGTTCTCTAGATATGGGCCCTTGAAAAACGCACCTTTAAGATGACGTCACGTGACACGTGATGACGTCATCATGACGTCACTCTTCGACATACTATTTCAGCTTAGGGTCTATGTTTGAGGTAAGTTTGGTTAAGATCTGAGGTTTTTTAAGACCTAAAGTGCCGCGGAGAAAATTCGTGTACAAAGTCTATGGGATTTTGGTCAGAACTAAAAGAAGAAAAAAAAAAACTAGAGGTCTATGTTTTTAAGAACATAGGGCTTTTCCATATGTTTTTATGATGTCACTTCGAATTTTGTAAACTAGTGACAAATCTACCTAACCACCAAGTTTCGTGACGATTAGACATGGTCTATCCATATGTCTTTCAAGAAATCATGCCTTTAATGACGTCATTATGAGTAATTTTTCGCATTTATATAAAAGAATGTACGAGCTAACAAAGCTATTACAAAAGGAATTTTGAATTGAACATGTTCTGTTGATGAGATGTGGTTTTAAGAATCTTTAACGTTAAAATTTTGAAATTACCATAAAAATCAGATGATGACGTCATTATGACGTCACCTCAATTTTGATTTATAACATGTACTTGTTTAGCCAACATACCAGGTTTGAATGCAATTGGACTTACGGTTCTCTTGATATGGGCCCTTGAAAAATGAGCCTTTAAGATGACATCACGTAACACATAATGACGTCATCGTGACATCACTCTTCGGCACACAATTTCAGATTAGGGTCTATGTTTGGGTTAAGTTTGCTTAAGATCTGATGTTGTTTAGTGACCAAAGTGCCGCAGACAAAATTCGTGTTTAAGAAGAAACCAAAATAGTGGGTATTGTGTATTTAGGATTTCTGTATTAATTGTGTTCATGTTAGCTTCTGGAGTATTTGATTATTCCAAAAGCCATTTTTTGTTACTAAAGTAGACTTCTCTGAATCCCAATGACACGTGCTTTTGTGATTTGGAAAGGTTTTTTAAGGCGGAAAATACGATTTTCTTACGTTGTGTCACGTTTTGGCTCGGTCAACTACTCTCCCACCAGCTATATATCCGTGTAAAGCTGGGTATTGCGCAATCACGTATTTTGTTACCTCTTAGCTAACGATTTCACTCCAAAAAACCCCTGCAGATGTTCTTCGACGTGGCCCTTTGTTCTGAATGTGGCAAAACGAACAATTTTCAAGTAGATTGTGTTCATGCCTGGGCGAAAGTGTACTAAACTACACAATCGCGCAAACAGAACAAAAACAAAGGGTTTCCTGCTGTAGCGGAAACGCCAAAAAATGTGCGTCTGTTGTAAACATACGCATGGCTTTTCCTTTTTTTCTTTTTTATTTAACATAAAGTATCAGAAGGTCTATGTCTTTGCTAAGTTTAAGATCTGAGATTATTTTATGATTAACATTTCGTACTCCAAACTTGACCTTTAAGTTCATGTTACATGCCACACGAAGACGTCATTATGACGTCACTCTTCGCGGCACGACTTTGCATCAGGGTCTATACCTATGCTAACTCTGACTAAGATTCGATGTTGTTTGATGACAAAAGTGCCGATCAGAAAATCTATGCACAAAGTCTATGGGATTTGGGATAGAACGAAAATAAGAAGCAGAAAAAAAATAGATATAGGGCCTTCAAAAATGCAAATTTAAGATGACGTCACGTGACATGTGATGACGTCATCATGACGTCATGATTCGGCACCCATCTCGAGTAGATAGTCAATGCATATGCCAAGTTTGAAGTTCATGGCATTTGAAGAAGTGCAAAATTTTAAGAGTACAATGAAATTTGAAACATTTACAAATTCATAAAAAATCAGCCGATGACGTCATCATGACGTCACTTCGGATTTTACATGCTAGTAGCACTATCTACCTACCCACTAATTTTTATGACGATCGGACGTACCCTTATGTGTGTTTCAGAAATGCACATTTTTGATGACGTCATGATGACGTCACACATTTTTCAAATGTATGTAAAAGAATATAGGAGCTAACAAAGCTATTACAAAAAGAATTTTGAATTTAGCATGTTCTGTTGATGAGATATGGCTTTAAGAAACTTTGAATTTCAAAAACTTAAAAATTACTATAAAATCGTATGATGACGTCATCATGACGTCACCTTAATTTTCATCTATAACACGAGCTACCATACCAACATACCAGGTTTGAAGGCAATCGGACCTACCGTTCTCTAGATATAGGCTCTTGAAAAATGCACATTTAAGATGACGTCACATGACACGTGATGACGTCATCATGACGTCACGTTTCGGCTTACATTTTCAGCTTAGGGTCTATGTTTGTGTTAAGTCTGATTAAGATCCGAGGTTGTTTAGTGACCAAAGTGCCACTTACAAAATTCGTGTACAAAGTCTATGGGATTTGGGATAGAACTAAAAAATTCACAGAAAATCAGCCGATGACGTCATCATGACGTCACCTCGGATTTTACATGCTATTAGCACTATCTACCTACCCACTAATTTTTATGACGATCGGACGTACCCTTATGTGTGTTTCAGAAATGCACATTTTTGATGACGTCATGATGACGTCACACATTTTTCAAATGTATGTGAAAGAATATAGGAGCTAACAAAGCTATTACAAAAAGAATTTTGAATTTAGCATGTTCTGTTGGTGAGATATGGCTTTAAGAAACTTTGAAGTTCAAAAACTTTAATATTACTGTAAAATCGTATGATGACGTGATCATGACGTCACCTTAATTTTCATCTATAACACGAGCTACCATACCAACATACCAGGTTTGAAGGCAATCGGACCTACCGTTCTCTAGATATAGGCCCTAGAAAAATGCACATTTAAGATGACGTCACATGACACGTGATGACGTCATCATGACGTCACGTTTCGGCTTACATTTTCAGCTGAGGGTCTATGTTTGTGTTAAGTCTGATTAAGATCCGAGGTTGTTTAGTGACCAAAGTGCCACTTACAAAATTCGTGTACAAAGTCTATGGGATTTGGGATAGAACTAAAACATTCACAGAAAATCAGCCGATGACGTCATCATGACGTCACTTCGGATTTTGCATGCTAGTGGCACTATCTACCTACCCACAAATTTTTATGACGATCGGACGTACCCTTATGTGTGTTTCAGAAATGCACATTTTTGATGACGTCATGATGACGTCACACATTTTTCAAATGTATGTGAAAGAATATAGGAGCTAACAAAGCTATTACAAAAAGAATTTTGAATTTAGCATGTTCTGTTGGTGAGATATGGCTTTAAGAAACTTTGAAGTTGAAAAACTTTAATATTACTGTAAAATCGTATGATGACGTCATCATGACGTCACCTTAATTTTCATCTATAACACGAGCTACCATACCAACATACCAGGTTTGAAGGCAGTCGGACCTACCGTTCTCTAGATATAGGCCCTAGAAAAATGCACATTTAAGATGACGTCACATGACACGTGATGACGTCATCATGACGTCACGTTTCGGCTTACATTTTCAGCTGAGGGTCTATGTTTGTGTTAAGTCCGATTAAGATCCGAGGTTGTTTAGTGACCAAAGTGCCACTTACAAAATTCGTGTACAAAGTCTATGGGATTTGGGATAGAACTAAAAAATTCACAGAAAATCAGCCGATGACGTCATCATGACGTCACCTCGGATTTTACATGCTAGTAGCACTATCTACCTACCCACTAATTTTTATGACGATCGGACGTACCCTTATGTGTGTTTCAGAAATGCACATTTTTGATGACGTCATGATGACGTCACACATTTTTCAAATGTATGTGAAAGAATATAGGAGCTAACAAAGCTATTACAAAAAGAATTTTGAATTTAGCATGTTCTGTTGATGAGATATGGCTTTAAGAAACTTTGAATTTCAAAAACTTAAACATTACTATAAAATCGTATCATGACGTCATCTTGACGTCACCTCAAATTTCATCTATAACACGAGCTAGCCTACCAACATATCAGGTTTGAAGGAAATCGGACCTACCGTTCTCTAGATATGGGCCCTTGAAAAACGCACCTTTAAGATGACGTCACGTGACACGTGATGACGTCATCATGACGTCACTCTTCGACATACTATTTCAGCTTAGGGTCTATGTTTGAGGTAAGTTTGGTTAAGATCTGAGGTTTTTTAAGACCTAAAGTGCCGCGCAGAAAATTCGTGTACAAAGTCTATGGGATTTTGGTCAGAACTAAAAGAAGAAGAAGAAGAAGAAGAAGAAGAAAAAAAAACTAGAGGTCTATGTTTTTAAGAACATAGGGCTTTTCCATATGTTTTTATGATGTCACTTCGAATTTTGTAAACTAGTGACAAATCTACCTAACCACCAAGTTTCGTGACGATTAGACATGGTCTATCCATATGTCTTTCAAGAAATCATGCCTTTAATGACGTCATTATGACTTCAGTAATTTTTCGCATTTATATAAAAGAATGTACGAGCTAACAAAGCTATTACAAAAGGAATTTTGAATTGAACATGTTCTGTTGATGAGATGTGGTTTTAAGAATCTTTAACGTTAAAATTTTGAAATTACCATAAAAATCAGATGATGACGTCATTATGACGTCACCTCAATTTTGATTTATAACATGTACTTGTTTAGCCAACATACCAGGTTTGAATGCAATTGGACTTACGGTTCTCTTGATATGGGCCCTTGAAAAATGAGCCTTTAAGATGACATCACGTAACACATAATGACGTCATCATGACATCACTCTTCGGCACACAATTTCAGATTAGGGTCTATGTTTGGGTTAAGTTTGCTTAAGATCTGATGTTGTTTAGTGACCAAAGTGCCGCAGACAAAATTCGTGTTTAAGAAGAAACCAAAATAGTGGGTATTGTGTAGTTTAGGATTTCTGTATTAATTGTGTTCATGTTAGCTTCTGGAGTATTTGATTATTCCAAAAGCCTTTTTTTGTTACTAAAGTAGACTTCTCTGAATCCCAATGACACGTGCTTTTGTGATTTGGAAAGGTTTTTTAAGGCGGAAAATACGATTTTCTTACGTTGTGTCACGTTTTGGCTCGGTCAACTACTCTCCCACCAGCTATATATCCGTGTAAAGCTGGGTATTGCGCAATCACGTATTTTGTTACCTCTTAGCTAACGATTTCACTCCAAAAAACCCCTGCAGATGTTCTTCGACGTGGCCCTTTGTTCTGAATGTGGCAAAACGAACAATTTTCAAGTAGATTGTGTTCATGCCTGGGCGAAAGTGTACTAAACTACACAATCGCGCGAACAGAACAAAAACAAAGGCTTTCCTGCTGTAGCGGAAACGCCAAAAAATGTGCGTCTGTTGTAAACATACGCATGGCTTTTCCTTTTTTTCTTTTTTATTTAACATAAAGTATCAGAAGGTCTATGTCTTTGCTAAGTTTAAGATCTGAGATTATTTTATGATTAACATTTCGTACTCCAAACTTGACCTTTAAGTTCATGTTACATGCCACACGAAGACGTCATTATGACGTCACTCTTCGCGGCACGACTTTGCATCAGGGTCTATACCTATGCTAACTCTGACTAAGATTCGATGTTGTTTGATGACAAAAGTGCCGATCAGAAAATCTATGCACAAAGTCTATGGGATTTGGGATAGAACTAAAATAAGAAGCAGAAAAAAAATAGATATAGGGCCTTCAAAAATGCAAATTTAAGATGACGTCACGTGACATGTGATGACGTCATCATGACGTCATGATTCGGCACCCATCTCGAGTAGATAGTCAATGCATATGCCAAGTTTGAAGTTCATGGCATTTGAAGAAGTGCACAATTTTAAGAGTACAATGAAATTTGAAACATTTACAAATTCATAAAAAATCAGCCGATGACGTCATCATGACGTTTAGTGACCAAAGTGCCACTTACAAAATTCGTGTACAAAGTCTATGGGATTTGGGATAGAACTAAAAAATTCACAGAAAATCAGCCGATGACGTCATCATGACGTCACCTCGGATTTTACATGCTATTAGCACTATCTACCTACCCACTAATTTTTATGACGATCGGACGTACCCTTATGTGTGTTTCAGAAATGCACATTTTTGATGACGTCATGATGACGTCACACATTTTTCAAATGTATGTGAAAGAATATAGGAGCTAACAAAGCTATTACAAAAAGAATTTTGAATTTAGCATGTTCTGTTGGTGAGATATGGCTTTAAGAAACTTTGAAGTTCAAAAACTTTAATATTACTGTAAAATCGTATGATGACGTGATCATGACGTCACCTTAATTTTCATCTATAACACGAGCTACCATACCAACATACCAGGTTTGAAGGCAATCGGACCTACCGTTCTCTAGATATAGGCCCTAGAAAAATGCACATTTAAGATGACGTCACATGACACGTGATGACGTCATCATGACGTCACGTTTCGGCTTACATTTTCAGCTGAGGGTCTATGTTTGTGTTAAGTCTGATTAAGATCCGAGGTTGTTTAGTGACCAAAGTGCCACTTACAAAATTCGTGTACAAAGTCTATGGGATTTGGGATAGAACTAAAAAATTCACAGAAAATCAGCCGATGACGTCATCATGACGTCACCTCGGATTTTACATGCTAGTAGCACTATCTACCTACCCACTAATTTTTATGACGATCGGACGTACCCTTATGTGTGTTTCAGAAATGCACATTTTTGATGACGTCATGATGACGTCACACATTTTTCAAATGTATGTGAAAGAATATAGGAGCTAACAAAGCTATTACAAAAAGAATTTTGAATTTAGCATGTTCTGTTGGTGAGATATGGCTTTAAGAAACTTTGAAGTTGAAAAACTTTAATATTACTGTAAAATCGTATGATGACGTCATCATGACGTCACCTTAATTTTCATCTATAACACGAGCTCCCATAACATACCAGGTTTGAAGGCAATCGGACCTACCGTTCTCTAGATATAGGCCCTTGAAAAATGCACATTTAAGATGACGTCACATGACACGTGATGACGTCATCATGACGTCACGTTTCGGCTTACATTTTCAGCTGAGGGTCTATGTTTGTGTTAAGTCTGAATAAGATCCGAGGTTGTTTAGTGACCAAAGTGCCACTTACAAAATTCGTGTACAAAGTCTATGGGATTTGGGATAGAACTAAAAAATTCACAGAAAATCAGCCGATGACGTCATCATGACGTCACCTCGGATTTTACATGCTAGTAGCACTATCTACTTACCCACTAATTTTTATGACGATCGGACGTACCCTTATGTGTGTTTCAGAAATGCACATTTTTGATGACGTCATGATGACGTCACACATTTTTCAAATGTATGTGAAAGAATATAGGAGCTAACAAAGCTATTACAAAAAGAATTTTGAATTTAGCATGTTCTGTTGATGAGATATGGCTTTAAGAAACTTTGAATTTCAAAAACTTAAAAATTACTATAAAATCGTATGATGACGTCATCATGACGTCACCTCAAATTTCATCTATAACACGAGCTAGCCTACCAACATATCAGGTTTGAAGGAAATCGGACCTACCGTTCTCTAGATATGGGCCCTTGAAAAACGCACCTTTAAGATGACGTCACGTGACACGTGATGACGTCATCATGACGTCACTCTTCGACATACTATTTCAGCTTAGGGTCTATGTTTGAGGTAAGTTTGGTTAAGATCTGAAGTTTTTTAAGACCTAAAGTGCCGCGCAGAAAATTCGTGTACAAAGTCTATGGGATTTTGGTCAGAACTAAAAGAAGAAGAAGAAGAAGAAGAAGAAGAAGAAGAAGAAAAAAAAAAAAAATCAGAACAAAAACAAAGCCTTTTCCGAAGGATTTCGGAAAAGCCAAAAAAATCAGAACAAAAACAAAGCCTTTTCCGAAGGATTTCGGAAAAGCCAAAAAAACTAGAGGTCTATGTTTTTAAGAACATAGGGCTTTTCCATATGTTTTTATGATGTCACTTCGAATTTTGTAAACTAGTGACAAATCTACCTAACCACCAAGTTTCGTGACGATTAGACATGGTCTATCCATATGTCTTTCAAGAAATCATGCCTTTAATGACGTCATTATGACTTCAGTAATTTTTCGCATTTATATAAAAGAATGTACGAGCTAACAAAGCTATTACAAAAGGAATTTTGAATTGAACATGTTCTGTTAATGAGATGTGGTTTTAAGAATCTTTAACGTTAAAATTTTGAAATTACCATAAAAATCAGATGATGACGTCATTATGACGTCACCTCAATTTTGATTTATAACATGTACTTGTTTAGCCAACATACCAGGTTTGAATGCAATTGGACTTACGGTTCTCTTGATATGGGCCCTTGAAAAATGAGCCTTTAAGATGACATCACGTAACACATAATGACGTCATCGTGACATCACTCTTCGGCACACAATTTCAGATTAGGGTCTATGTTTGGGTTAAGTTTGCTTAAGATCTGATGTTGTTTAGTGACCAAAGTGCCGCAGACAAAATTCGTGTTTAAGAAGAAACCAAAATAGTGGGTATTGTGTAGTTTAGGATTTCTGTATTAATTGTGTTCATGTTAGCTTCTGGAGTATTTGATTATTCCAAAAGCCTTTTTTTGTTACTAAAGTAGACTTCTCTGAATCCCAATGACACGTGCTTTTGTGATTTGGAAAGGTTTTTTAAGGCGGAAAATACGATTTTCTTACGTTGTGTCACGTTTTGGCTCGGTCAACTACTCTCCCACCAGCTATATATCCGTGTAAAGCTGGGTATTGCGCAATCACGTATTTTGTTACCTCTTAGCTAACGATTTCACTCCAAAAAAAACCCTGCAGATGTTCTTCGACGTGGCCCTTTGTTCTGAATGTGGCAAAACGAACAATTTTCAAGTAGATTGTGTTCATGCCTGGGCGAAAGTGTACTAAACTACACAATCGCGCGAACAGAACAAAAACAAAGGCTTTCCTGCTGTAGCGGAAACGCCGAAAAATGTGCGTCTGTTGTAAACATACGCATGGCTTTTCCTTTTTTTCTTTTTTATTTAACATAAAGTATCAGAAGGTCTATGTCTTTGCTAAGTTTAAGATCTGAGATTATTTTATGATTAACATTTCGTACTCCAAACTTGACCTTTAAGTTCATGTTACATGCCACACGAAGACGTCATTGTGACGTCACTCTTCGCGGCACGACTTTGCATCAGGGTCTATACCTATGCTAACTCTGACTAAGATTCGTCGTTGTTTGATGACAAAAGTGCCGATCAGAAAATCTATGCACAAAGTCTATGGGATTTGGGATGGAACTAAAATAAGAAGCAGAAAAAAAATAGATATAGGGCCTTCAAAAATGCAAATTTAAGATGACGTCACGTGACATGTGATGACGTCATCATGACGTCATGATTCGGCACCCATCTCGAGTAGATAGTCAATGCATATGCCAAGTTTGAAGTTCATGGCATTTGAAGAAGTGCAAAATTTTAAGAGTACAATGAAATTTGAAACATTTACAAATTCATAAAAAATCAGCCGATGACGTCATCATGACGTCACTTCGGATTTTGCATGCTAGTGGCACTATCTACCTACCCACCAATTTTTATGACGATCGGACGTACCCTTATGTGTGTTTCAGAAATGCACATTTTTGATGACGTCATGATGACGTCACACATTTTTCAAATGTATGTGAAAGAATATAGGAGCTAACAAAGCTATTACAAAAAGAATTTTGAATTTAGCATGTTCTGTTGGTGAGATATGGCTTTAAGAAACTTTGAAGTTGAAAAACTTTAATATTACTGTAAAATCGTATGATGACGTCATCATGACGTCACCTTAATTTTCATCTATAACACGAGCTACCATACCAACATACCAGGTTTGAAGGCAATCGGACCTACCGTTCTCTAGATATAGGCTCTTGAAAAATGCACATTTAAGATGATGTCACATGACACGTGATGACGTCATCATGACGTCACGTTTCGGCTTACATTTTCAGCTTAGGGTCTATGTTTGTGTTAAGTCTGATTAAGATCCGAGGTTGTTTAGTGACCAAAGTGCCACTTACAAAATTCGTGTACAAAGTCTATGGGATTTGGGATAGAACTAAAAAATTCACAGAAAATCAGCCGATGACGTCATCATGACGTCACCTCGGATTTTACATGCTATTAGCACTATCTACCTACCCACTAATTTTTATGACGATCGGACGTACCCTTATGTGTGTTTCAGAAATGCACATTTTTGATGACGTCATGATGACGTCACACATTTTGCAAATGTATGTGAAAGAATATAGGAGCTAACAAAGCTATTACAAAAAGAATTTTGAATTTAGCATGTTCTGTTGGTGAGATATGGCTTTAAGAAACTTTGAAGTTCAAAAACTTTAATATTACTGTAAAATCCTATGATGACGTGATCATGACGTCACCTTAATTTTCATCTATAACACGAGCTACCATACCAACATACCAGGTTTGAAGGCAATCGGACCTACCGTTCTCTAGATATAGGCCCTAGAAAAATGCACATTTAAGATGACGTCACATGACACGTGATGACGTCATCATGACGTCACGTTTCGGCTTACATTTTCAGCTGAGGGTCTATGTTTGTGTTAAGTCTGATTAAGATCCGAGGTTGTTTAGTGACCAAAGTGCCACTTACAAAATTCGTGTACAAAGTCTATGGGATTTGGGATAGAACTAAAAAATTCACAGAAAATCAGCCGATGACGTCATCATGACGTCACCTCGGATTTTACATGCTAGTAGCACTATCTACCTACCCACCAATTTTTATGACGATCGGACGTACCCTTATGTGTGTTTCAGAAATGCACATTTTTGATGACGTCATGATGACGTCACACATTTTTCAAATGTATGTGAAAGAATATAGGAGCTAACAAAGCTATTACAAAAAGAATTTTGAATTTAGCATGTTCTGTTGGTGAGATATGGCTTTAAGAAACTTTGAAGTTGAAAAACTTTAATATTACTGTAAAATCGTATGATGACGTCATCATGACGTCACCTTAATTTTCATCTATAACACGAGCTCCCATAACACCAGGTTTGAAGGCAATCGGACCTACCGTTCTCTAGATATAGGCCCTTGAAAAATGCACATTTAAGATGACGTCACATGACACGTGATGACGTCATCATGACGTCACGTTTCGGCTTACATTTTCAGCTGAGGGTCTATGTTTGTGTTAAGTCTGATTAAGATCCGAGGTTGTTTAGTGACCAAAGTGCCACTTACAAAATTCGTGTACAAAGTCTATGGGATTTGGGATAGAACTAAAAAATTCACAGAAAATCAGCCGATGACGTCATCATGACGTCACCTCGGATTTTACATGCTAGTAGCACTATCTACCTACCCACTAATTTTTATGACGATCGGACGTACCCTTATGTGTGTTTCAGAAATGCACATTTTTGATGACGTCATGATGACGTCACACATTTTTCAAATGTATGTGAAAGAATATAGGAGCTAACAAAGCTATTACAAAAAGAATTTTGAATTTAGCATGTTCTGTTGGTGAGATATGGCTTTAAGAAACTTTGAATTTCAAAAACTTAAAAATTACTATAAAATCGTATGATGACGTCATCTTGACGTCACCTCAAATTTCATCTATAACACGAGCTAGCCTACCAACATATCAGGTTTGAAGGAAATCGGACCTACCGTTCTCTAGATATGGGCCCTTGAAAAACGCACCTTTAAGATGACGTCATGTGACACGTGATGACGTCATCATGACGTCACTCTTCGACATACTATTTCAGCTTAGGGTCTATCTTTGAGGTAAGTTTGGTTAAGATCTGAAGTTTTTTAAGACCTAAAGTGCCGCGGAGAAAATTCGTGTACAAAGTCTATGGGATTTTGGTCAGAACTAAAAGAAGAAAAAACTAGAGGTCTATGTTTTTAAGAACATAGGGCTTTTCCATGTGTTTTTATGATGTCACTTCGAATTTTGTAAACTAGTGACAAATCTACCTAACCACCAAGTTTCGTGACGATTAGACATGGTCTATCCATATGTCTTTCAAGAAATCATGCCTTTAATGACGTCATTATGACTTCAGTAATTTTTCGCATTTATATAAAAGAATGTACGAGCTAACAAAGCTATTACAAAAGGAATTTTGAATTGAACATGTTCTGTTGATGAGATGTGGTTTTAAGAATCTTTAACGTTAAAATTTTGAAATTACCATAAAAATCAGATGATGACGTCATTATGACGTCACCTCAATTTTGATTTATAACATGTACTTGTTTAGCCAACATACCAGGTTTGAATGCAATTGGACTTACGGTTCTCTTGATATGGGCCCTTGAAAAATGAGCCTTTAAGATGACATCACGTAACACATAATGACGTCATCGTGACATCACTCTTCGGCACACAATTTCAGATTAGGGTCTATGTTTGGGTTAAGTTTGCTTAAGATCTGATGTTGTTTAGTGACCAAAGTGCCGCAGACAAAATTCGTGTTTAAGAAGAAACCAAAATAGTGGGTATTGTGTAGTTTAGGATTTCTGTATTAATTGTGTTCATGTTAGCTTCTGGAGTATTTGATTATTCCAAAAGCCTTTTTTTGTTACTAAAGTAGACTTCTCTGAATCCCAATGACACGTGCTTTTGTGATTTGGAAAGGTTTTTTAAGGCGGAAAATACGATTTTCTTACGTTGTGTCACGTTTTGGCTCGGTCAACTACTCTCCCACCAGCTATATATCCGTGTAAAGCTGGGTATTGCGCAATCACGTATTTTGTTACCTCTTAGCTAACGATTTCACTCCAAAAAAAACCTGCAGATGTTCTTCGACGTGGCCCTTTGTTCTGAATGTGGCAAAACGAACAATTTTCAAGTAGATTGTGTTCATGCCTGGGCGAAAGTGTACTAAACTACACAATCGCGCGAACAGAACAAAAACAAAGGCTTTGCTGCTGTAGCGGAAACGCCAAAAAATGTGCGTCTGTTGTAAACATACGCATGGCTTTTCCTTTTTTTCTTTTTTATTTAACATAAAGTATCAGAAGGTCTATGTCTTTGCTAAGTTTAAGATCTGAGATTATTTTATGATTAACATTTCGTACTCCAAACTTGACCTTTAAGTTCATGTTACATGACACACGAAGACGTCATTATGACGTCACTCTTCGCGGCACGACTTTGCATCAGGGTCTATACCTATGCTAACTCTGACTAAGATTCGATGTTGTTTGATGACAAAAGTGCCGATCAGAAAATCTATGCACAAAGTCTATGGGATTTGGGATAGAACTAAAATAAGAAGCAGAAAAAAAATAGATATAGGGCCTTCAAAAATGCAAATTTAAGATGACGTCACGTGACATGTGATGACGTCATCATGACGTCATGATTCGGCACCCATCTCGAGTAGATAGTCAATGCATATGCCAAGTTTGAAGTTCATGGCATTTGAAGAAGTGCAAAATTTTAAGAGTACAATGAAATTTGAAACATTTACAAATTCATAAAAAATCAGCCGATGACGTCATCATGACGTCACTTCGGATTTTGCATGCTAGTGGCACTATCTACCTACCCACCAATTTTTATGACGATCGGACGTACCCTTATGTGTGTTTCAGAAATGCACATTTTTGATGACGTCATGATGACGTCACACATTTTTCAAATGTATGTGAAAGAATATAGGAGCTAACAAAGCTATTACAAAAAGAATTTTGAATTTAGCATGTTCTGTTGGTGAGATATGGCTTTAAGAAACTTTGAAGTTCAAAAACTTTAATATTACTGTAAAATCGTATGATGACGTCATCATGACGTCACCTTAATTTTCATCTATAACACGAGCTACCATACCAACATACCAGGTTTGAAGGCAATCGGACCTACCGTTCTCTAGATATAGGCTCTTGAAAAATGCACATTTAAGATGATGTCACATGACACGTGATGACGTCATCATGACGTCACGTTTCGGCTTACATTTTCAGCTTAGGGTCTATGTTTGTGTTAAGTCTGATTAAGATCCGAGGTTGTTTAGTGACCAAAGTGCCACTTACAAAATT
The DNA here is from genome assembly GCA_037893225.1 of Hippasteria phrygiana. Classification (NCBI taxonomy): domain Eukaryota; kingdom Metazoa; phylum Echinodermata; class Asteroidea; order Valvatida; family Goniasteridae; genus Hippasteria; species Hippasteria phrygiana. The sequence goes on from JAZGUH010000197.1 coordinate 2,107,050, forward strand.
CGTGTACAAAGTCTATGGGATTTGGGATAGAACTAAAAAATTCACAGAAAATCAGCCGATGACGTCATCATGACGTCACCTCGGATTTTACATGCTATTAGCACTATCTACCTACCCACTAATTTTTATGACGATCGGACGTACCCTTATGTGTGTTTCAGAAATGCACATTTTTGATGACGTCATGATGACGTCACACATTTTGCAAATGTATGTGAAAGAATATAGGAGCTAACAAAGCTATTACAAAAAGAATTTTGAATTTAGCATGTTCTGTTGGTGAGATATGGCTTTAAGAAACTTTGAAGTTCAAAAACTTTAATATTACTGTAAAATCCTATGATGACGTGATCATGACGTCACCTTAATTTTCATCTATAACACGAGCTACCATACCAACATACCAGGTTTGAAGGCAATCGGACCTACCGTTCTCTAGATATAGGCCCTAGAAAAATGCACATTTAAGATGACGTCACATGACACGTGATGACGTCATCATGACGTCACGTTTCGGCTTACATTTTCAGCTGAGGGTCTATGTTTGTGTTAAGTCTGATTAAGATCCGAGGTTGTTTAGTGACCAAAGTGCCACTTACAAAATTCGTGTACAAAGTCTATGGGATTTGGGATAGAACTAAAAAATTCACAGAAAATCAGCCGATGACGTCATCATGACGTCACCTCGGATTTTACATGCTAGTAGCACTATCTACCTACCCACCAATTTTTATGACGATCGGACGTACCCTTATGTGTGTTTCAGAAATGCACATTTTTGATGACGTCATGATGACGTCACACATTTTTCAAATGTATGTGAAAGAATATAGGAGCTAACAAAGCTATTACAAAAAGAATTTTGAATTTAGCATGTTCTGTTGGTGAGATATGGCTTTAAGAAACTTTGAAGTTGAAAAACTTTAATATTACTGTAAAATCGTATGATGACGTCATCATGACGTCACCTTAATTTTCATCTATAACACGAGCTCCCATAACACCAGGTTTGAAGGCAATCGGACCTACCGTTCTCTAGATATAGGCCCTTGAAAAATGCACATTTAAGATGACGTCACATGACACGTGATGACGTCATCATGACGTCACGTTTCGGCTTACATTTTCAGCTGAGGGTCTATGTTTGTGTTAAGTCTGATTAAGATCCGAGGTTGTTTAGTGACCAAAGTGCCACTTACAAAATTCGTGTACAAAGTCTATGGGATTTGGGATAGAACTAAAAAATTCACAGAAAATCAGCCGATGACGTCATCATGACGTCACCTCGGATTTTACATGCTAGTAGCACTATCTACCTACCCACTAATTTTTATGACGATCGGACGTACCCTTATGTGTGTTTCAGAAATGCACATTTTTGATGACGTCATGATGACGTCACACATTTTTCAAATGTATGTGAAAGAATATAGGAGCTAACAAAGCTATTACAAAAAGAATTTTGAATTTAGCATGTTCTGTTGGTGAGATATGGCTTTAAGAAACTTTGAATTTCAAAAACTTAAAAATTACTATAAAATCGTATGATGACGTCATCTTGACGTCACCTCAAATTTCATCTATAACACGAGCTAGCCTACCAACATATCAGGTTTGAAGGAAATCGGACCTACCGTTCTCTAGATATGGGCCCTTGAAAAACGCACCTTTAAGATGACGTCATGTGACACGTGATGACGTCATCATGACGTCACTCTTCGACATACTATTTCAGCTTAGGGTCTATCTTTGAGGTAAGTTTGGTTAAGATCTGAAGTTTTTTAAGACCTAAAGTGCCGCGGAGAAAATTCGTGTACAAAGTCTATGGGATTTTGGTCAGAACTAAAAGAAGAAAAAACTAGAGGTCTATGTTTTTAAGAACATAGGGCTTTTCCATGTGTTTTTATGATGTCACTTCGAATTTTGTAAACTAGTGACAAATCTACCTAACCACCAAGTTTCGTGACGATTAGACATGGTCTATCCATATGTCTTTCAAGAAATCATGCCTTTAATGACGTCATTATGACTTCAGTAATTTTTCGCATTTATATAAAAGAATGTACGAGCTAACAAAGCTATTACAAAAGGAATTTTGAATTGAACATGTTCTGTTGATGAGATGTGGTTTTAAGAATCTTTAACGTTAAAATTTTGAAATTACCATAAAAATCAGATGATGACGTCATTATGACGTCACCTCAATTTTGATTTATAACATGTACTTGTTTAGCCAACATACCAGGTTTGAATGCAATTGGACTTACGGTTCTCTTGATATGGGCCCTTGAAAAATGAGCCTTTAAGATGACATCACGTAACACATAATGACGTCATCGTGACATCACTCTTCGGCACACAATTTCAGATTAGGGTCTATGTTTGGGTTAAGTTTGCTTAAGATCTGATGTTGTTTAGTGACCAAAGTGCCGCAGACAAAATTCGTGTTTAAGAAGAAACCAAAATAGTGGGTATTGTGTAGTTTAGGATTTCTGTATTAATTGTGTTCATGTTAGCTTCTGGAGTATTTGATTATTCCAAAAGCCTTTTTTTGTTACTAAAGTAGACTTCTCTGAATCCCAATGACACGTGCTTTTGTGATTTGGAAAGGTTTTTTAAGGCGGAAAATACGATTTTCTTACGTTGTGTCACGTTTTGGCTCGGTCAACTACTCTCCCACCAGCTATATATCCGTGTAAAGCTGGGTATTGCGCAATCACGTATTTTGTTACCTCTTAGCTAACGATTTCACTCCAAAAAAAACCTGCAGATGTTCTTCGACGTGGCCCTTTGTTCTGAATGTGGCAAAACGAACAATTTTCAAGTAGATTGTGTTCATGCCTGGGCGAAAGTGTACTAAACTACACAATCGCGCGAACAGAACAAAAACAAAGGCTTTGCTGCTGTAGCGGAAACGCCAAAAAATGTGCGTCTGTTGTAAACATACGCATGGCTTTTCCTTTTTTTCTTTTTTATTTAACATAAAGTATCAGAAGGTCTATGTCTTTGCTAAGTTTAAGATCTGAGATTATTTTATGATTAACATTTCGTACTCCAAACTTGACCTTTAAGTTCATGTTACATGACACACGAAGACGTCATTATGACGTCACTCTTCGCGGCACGACTTTGCATCAGGGTCTATACCTATGCTAACTCTGACTAAGATTCGATGTTGTTTGATGACAAAAGTGCCGATCAGAAAATCTATGCACAAAGTCTATGGGATTTGGGATAGAACTAAAATAAGAAGCAGAAAAAAAATAGATATAGGGCCTTCAAAAATGCAAATTTAAGATGACGTCACGTGACATGTGATGACGTCATCATGACGTCATGATTCGGCACCCATCTCGAGTAGATAGTCAATGCATATGCCAAGTTTGAAGTTCATGGCATTTGAAGAAGTGCAAAATTTTAAGAGTACAATGAAATTTGAAACATTTACAAATTCATAAAAAATCAGCCGATGACGTCATCATGACGTCACTTCGGATTTTGCATGCTAGTGGCACTATCTACCTACCCACCAATTTTTATGACGATCGGACGTACCCTTATGTGTGTTTCAGAAATGCACATTTTTGATGACGTCATGATGACGTCACACATTTTTCAAATGTATGTGAAAGAATATAGGAGCTAACAAAGCTATTACAAAAAGAATTTTGAATTTAGCATGTTCTGTTGGTGAGATATGGCTTTAAGAAACTTTGAAGTTCAAAAACTTTAATATTACTGTAAAATCGTATGATGACGTCATCATGACGTCACCTTAATTTTCATCTATAACACGAGCTACCATACCAACATACCAGGTTTGAAGGCAATCGGACCTACCGTTCTCTAGATATAGGCTCTTGAAAAATGCACATTTAAGATGACGTCACATGACACGTGATGACGTCATCATGACGTCACGTTTCGGCTTACATTTTCAGCTTAGGGTCTATGTTTGTGTTAAGTCTGATTAAGATCCGAGGTTGTTTAGTGACCAAAGTGCCACTTACAAAATTCGTGTACAAAGTCTATGGGATTTGGGATAGAACTAAACAATTCACAGAAAATCAGCCGATGACGTCATCATGACGTCACCTCGGATTTTACATGCTATTAGCACTATCTACCTACCCACTAATTTTTATGACGATCGGACCTACCCTTATGTGTGTTTCAGAAATGCACATTTTTGATGACGTCATGATGACGTCACACATTTTTCAAATGTATGTGAAAGAATATAGGGGCTAACAAAGCTATTACAAAAAGAATTTTGAATTTAGCATGTTCTGTTGGTGAGATATGGCTTTAAGAAACTTTGAAGTTCAAAAACTTTAATATTACTGTAAAATCGTATGATGACGTCATCATGACGTCACCTTAATTTTCATCTATAACACGAGCTACCATACCAACATACCAGGTTTGAAGGCAATCGGACCTACCGTTCTCTAGATATAGGCCCTAGAAAAATGCACATTTAAGATGACGTCACATGACACGTGATGACGTCATCATGACGTCACGTTTCGGCTTACATTTTCAGCTGAGGGTCTATGTTTGTGTTAAGTCTGATTAAGATCCGAGGTTGTTTAGTGACCAAAGTGCCACTTACAAAATTCGTGTACAAAGTCTATGGGATTTGGGATATAACTAAAAAATTCACAGAAAATCAGCCGATGACGTCATCATGACGTCACCTCGGATTTTACATGCTAGTAGCACTATCTACCTACCCACTAATTTTTATGACGATCGGACGTACCCTTATGTGTGTTTCAGAAATGCACATTTTTGATGACGTCATGATGACGTCACACATTTTTCAAATGTATGTGAAAGAATATAGGAGCTAACAAAGCTATTACAAAAAGAATTTTGAATTTAGCATGTTCTGTTGATGAGATATGGCTTTAAGAAACTTTGAATTTCAAAAACTTAAAAATTACTATAAAATCGTATGATGTCGTCATCTTGACGTCACCTCAAATTTCATCTATAACACGAGCTAGCCTACCAACATATCAGGTTTGAAGGAAATCGGACCTACCGTTCTCTAGATATGGGCCCTTGAAAAACGCACCTTTAAGATGACGTCACGTGACACGTGATGACGTCATCATGACGTCACTCTTCGACATACTATTTCAGCTTAGGGTCTATGTTTGAGGTAAGTTTGGTTAAGATCTGAGGTTTTTTAAGACCTAAAGTGCCGCGCAGAAAATTCGTGTACAAAGTCTATGGGATTTTGGTCAGAACTAAAAGAAGAAGAAGAAGAAGAAGAAGAAAAAAAAAAAAAATCAGAACAAAAACAAAGCCTTTTCCGAAGGATTTCGGAAAAGCCAAAAAAAAAATCAGAACAAAAACAAAGCCTTTTCCGAAGGATTTCGGAAAAGCCAAAAATCAGAACAAAAACAAAGCCTTTTCCGAAGGATTTCGGAAAAGCCAAAAAGAAATAAAACTAGAGGTTTGTGTCTGTTTGAAACAGAACACAAGGCTTTTCCTCTTTTTTTGTTTTCCACCCTAAAACTTCAAGTTACGTTCTATGTTTGTGTTAAGTTTGATTAAGATCTGATGTTTATAGTGAGTAAAGTGGCTTGTGCAAAATTCGTGTACAAAGTCTATGGGATTTTGGATAGAACTAAAACATTCATAGACAATTAGCCGATGACGTCATCATGACTTCACTTCGGATGTTACATTCTACTGGCACTATCTACCTTCCCACAATTGTTTATGATACTCAGACCTATTCTTATATATGTTATTAAAAAAAAAAATTTGATGACGTCATGATGACGTCACACATTTTCACATTTACGTGAAAGAATATAGGAGCTAACAAAGCTATTCCAAAAAGAATTTGGAATTTAGCATGTTCTGTTGATGAGATATGGCTTTAAGAAACTTTTACGGTTCAAAAACTTTAAAATTACTATAAAATCGTATGGTGACGTCATCATGACGTCACCTCAATTTTCATCTATAACACGTGGTGGCCCACCAACATACCAGGTTTAAAGGCAATCGGACATACGGTTCTCTAGATATGGGCCCTTGAAAAATGCACATTTAGGATGACGTCACGTGACACGTGATGACGTCATCATGACGTCACGTTTCGGCATACATTTTCAACTTAGGGTCTTTGTTTGTGTTAAGCCTGATTAAGATCTGAGGTTGTTTAGTGACCAAAGTGCCACTTACAAAATTCGTCTACAAAGTCTATGGGATTTGGGATAGAACAAAAAATTTCATAGAAAATCAGCCGATGACGTCATCATGACGTCACTTTGGATTTTACATGCTAGTAGCATTATCTACCTACCCAGCAATTTTTATGACGATCGAACGTACCCTTATATGTGTTTCAAAAAAGAACATTTTTGATGACGTCATGATGACGTCACACATTTTCCCATTGATGTGAAAGAATATAGGAGCTAACAAAGCTATTCCAAAAAGAATTTTGGATTTAGCATGTTCTGTTCATGAGATATGGCTTTAAGAAACTTTTACGGTTCAAAAACTTTAAAACTACTATAAAATCGTATGGTGACGTCATCATGACGTAACCTCAATTTTCATCTATAACACGTGGTGGCCCACCAACATACCAGGTTTAAAGGCAATCGGACATACGGTTCTCTAGATATGGGCCCTTGAAAAATGCACGTTTAGGATGACGTCACTTGACACGTGATGACGTCATCATGACGTCACGTTTCGGCATACATTTTCAGCCTTTGTTTGTGTTAAGCCTGATTAAGATCTGAGGTTGTTTAGTGACCAAAGTGCCACTTACAAAATTCGTCTACAAAGTCTATGGGATTTGGGATAGAACTAAAAATTTCATAGAAAATCAGCCGAAGACGTCATCATGACGTCACTTTGGATTTTACATGCTAGTAGCATTATCTACCTACCCAGCAATTTTTATGACGATCGAACGTACCCTTATATGTGTTTCAAAAAAGAACATTTTTGATGACGTCATGATGACGTCACACATTTTCCCATTTACGTGAAAGAATATAGGAGCTAACAAAGCTATTCCAAAAAGAATTTTGGATTTAGCATGTTCTGTTCATGAGATCTGGCTTTAAAAACGTTAACGTTCAAAAACTTTAAAATTACTATAAAATCGTATTGTGACGTCATCATGACGTCACGTAAATTGTTATCTATAACACGTGGTGGTCCACCAACATACCAGGTTTAACGGCAATCGGACCTACGGCTCTCTAGATATGGGCCCTTGAAAAAATCATCTTTAAGATGACGTCACGTGACATGTGATGACGTCATCATGACGTAAAAGGTCGGCACACATTGTGAGCAGTTGGGGTAAGTGTCTGCCAAGTTTAAAAGTAGCCAAAGTGGCCGGTAAGAAAGAAAACGTTTACAATGCTATGGGCACTATTCTAGCGATTTATTTTATTACGTCATCATGACGTCACACAATTTTCGCTTTTTAGGGCATATCTTTGAAACATACCAAAGCTATAACAAAAAGAATTTTGAAAATATCTTGTTTTGTTCGCTAGATATATTGAAAAGAATGTTACGATTTTAAAACTTCAAAAATTGAGCGACTTGAAAAAAGACTAGAAATCAACCCCTTTTATAAACAGCAAGCACATAATAGCCATGGTTATCTGCCCTTCCCAGAATTCCTTTGTGTTATATTGAATTTGGTCTAAATTTTGAAATGGCTGTTATTTCTTACTTGAGTGAGCCACGATCATGAAATTTTGGAATTGGGTACAGAAAAATTCAATGTATACATTTTTGTAATCGAATTGACCCTTACATGCGTTTAAAAAAAAACTAATTTTTGATGACGTCATCATGACGTCACACAATTTTCGCTTTTTAGGGCATATCTTTGAGACATACCAAAGCTATAACAAAAAGAATTTTGAAAATATCTTGTTTTGTTCGCTACATATATTGAAAAGAATGTTACGATTTTCAAAATTCAAAAAATCATAAAAATCACGTGATGACGTCATCATGACGTCACTCTTCGGCATACAATTTCAGGTTCGGGTCTATGTTTGTGTTAAGTTTAATTAAGATCTGAGATTGTTTCGTGACCAAAGTGGCTGTCATAAAATTCGTGTACAAAGTCTATGGGATTTGGGATAGAACTAAAATAAGAAGAAGAAATAGAAGACAAAAAATCAGAACAAAAACAAGGCCTTTTCCGACGGATTGTCGGAAAAGCCAAAAAAAAAATCAGAACAAAAACAATGCCTTTTCCGACTGGTTGTCGGAAAAGCCAAAAAATAAAAAATAAAAAATCTTAACGAAAACAAGGGCTGTTTCGTAAAACTTACGAAACAGCCAATTAAATTTGCATATACTTACTTCTGCTGCTTGGCTCGTTCTTTGTCCGTTTGGACGTCAGATGTATCTTCAGCCATCCGCGACTTCTGTCTTCCAGCTTCATAGGTCGCTATGTGTGGATACAAGTTTTAGTGACTCCAATTTAATACTACTGTATTTACTATCTTTCACCAAAAAAGGTTTTAACGTATGGAGTGATTCACTAAACACCGTGACATCAGCAGGAAATCGGGACAATATGGTCTGTCAACCATGTCACTGAAATGTATACTTTAAAATTCACAATGTCGGAGGCATGTTAGAGAACTAATTTCATCTCCATAAATTGCTACTTCGGGCAGGTCAAAACAGAGTACCATTTAGAGGCCAGAAAGTACTAAAATTTTCGATTAATAGTTTTCGAAACATGCTACTATACAGGTAAAATTATACTTACAACAATTGCAAAGCAAACGTGTCTTGTAGAGTGTCCATGTTTGCAGGTCTGGATTCAGCCTGTCCTTAACTACCTTTGTAACAGCAGAAGTGGCTTTGAATGGTGGCCAGAGAACATTCTGGTTAGAGTTCATTAACCAGTTCGATGGGACGAGCTCTACTTCATCAGTTTCTGTGAAAACTACCACAGCATACATCTCAACTATAGACATATCCAATGCATGATTGTAAAATTTGAACAGTGCATTTTATTTTCCTGGGCATTTAAGCTCACTTTATATTTTTCAGCATACATACAGTTTTACAACCTACATGTATGCATTTGCAGTTCACATTTAGACAATCAACTAGAGGTTTGATGTTTATCACAAACACTAGGTGATCGGGTGAGACATTGTTCAGTTGTTTAAGTTATGAATATAAATATATGACTGTGATAAAGAACAGATGTTCAAATTTGGCATTTGATTTGAACCTTGGATATGCAAGAGGGCACTAAAATAACTCGTGCAAATCTAAATTGCGTGAACTTAAAGGGGCTGTGTCGTCACGATCATAGCAGGCTTGCGGCTGTACACTGAATCCCAAACTGATGAACGCAGATGAACCCAGTAACTGCAAATAATACCCAACGACCGCGCGGTGACCCACAGGTCGCGCGCGCCAGATCAGATTACAATTGCAACGACTGCTGGATGCATGATCCTGTAGTTATGATGATACATACTGCATGTACAATTATTTTGTATGTGTTTGTGCCACCAAAAATTATGGTGTTCTAAAGACGACAGATGACCTCGACCTCGACCTCGACCTCATTAATATTTATAGGCTGGGGGTTAACCACGGAAACGTGCATTAGGGTCTGCTGAACTTATATCTATATCTTCGCAAGCCTTTGTCCAGTTGTATCAAACGAGCTGTCTAAAGTTTCTTATAATGGCGGGTGCTACATGTAATTTGAATAAATGCAGAACATACGATATTATCATTGTAGAAATTACTTTATGAATTCGTTCACCCCTGAACATGGTCTAGACACCTCGAATGGATAGGTTTGGACGAGATCAGACATGCATATAGGATTGAAAACATGTATTTTACCCAATTGCAGCAGCTAATTTGCATTTTAATTAATTTAAAAAAATGCCAAGGGTGCCAAGGGGCATGGCACCCGCCGGAATATTGATCTGCAAAGTCCAATTGACAAGAAAATGCAAAACAATTTGTGCGGACCCTAATGCACGTTTCCGTAGTCAACCCCCAGACTATAAATATTAACGAGGTCGAGGTCGAGGTCGAGGGCGAGGGCGAGGGCGAGGCGATCTGTCGTCTTTAGGACACCATAAAAAATATACGATAGGCCTACAGTCGAACATAGTCCGTGACACCCCACCCAGCAAACGCCAAAATGTACCATGACAGAACCAAACGAAAATAAGTAAATCTGTATTTATAATTGTAAAATGTATAATGCACCAGCCCCTTCCTATACAAAAATTAAGTTGTAGGCCTATGTATCGAAATAAATTTCGACTAAAATCGGCTGTGCCTGCAATGATGAGCAAATCAAAGTAAAACAGCTATACTGATGGCGATATTGAGTCCACGACCTTGTGTTACGGCAGGACTTTATGGAAAGTTACATCATAAGAGTTATTTCAACACTATCAAATAATAAACACAATAATAACAGTTATTACCAATAACTAATATACGTCAATGAAATGAGATTTCACCAGTGGCGAGTAAATCCGTGTCGAAAAGTGGGGATGAATATTAAATTTGTCAACGAAGTACTGCATCTTGAACTTTTTTCAACGGGGGATACCCCCGCCCCAAACACCGCTTGAAATTTGAAACATCACTTTGTGTACAATTTCCCCTTTTTAAATTTATGAAACAAACAAGAAATACAAATCGGCGGGCCCCTGAACTCCTTCCCCGTGCTTACGCCACTGGCGCACAGATCCCCACATCACTATGATAAAGATGACTACCGAAGAAACAAAGGAATAGACACCCTGACAAATATTCAAACAACCCTAATTTTCACCTGTTTTGCACGAATTATTCGCTTGTTACTTTTTATGACATGAACAATTCACATACCGAGTACATGGATCGGATGTACTATACATCTGTACTTGTTGACTATACATTACATGTAGACTTGATGTGCGGAAATATTGTTTCACACAGCGAGTTGTTGACAAGTGCCATTGGAATAGCGACCAAGTGAAGTTGTTTCAGCTCCATCTATCAACTGTTAAAAAAAATGTACTTCTATGTTCTTGATTTTAATTTTATTTTTCTTCGCTGCTAAAGAACTGTCTGCAGCCACTACCCCTCTTTTAGTAGCATGATAATTTTGTTATTGAAGTGACGGGTCAAAATAAGCCTGAAGCTTTTTATCGACCTAAGTTTACAAGCAAGATACGAGCAAGATACATCCAAATGAATAACACATAATACATAGACCCTTTTACGGATACCCCGCCTGTGGGATTTTGTGTACAAAATTTAGCGCGAACTGTCCCACAGCGACAAGACACGTTGCAGTTTTGCTGTGCACCCCGTGTGCCGAGTCGTCCTCTCTGGAAAGAGTTTCGGCATGTACATGTCATAGGTTCTCCAGCGTAAGGTTCTATACTTCTATATCGCCAACCTCTAATTCTGTGCAACTTTCAGACAAATATTCCATGGCACTTGTGTACATGTGAATGAAATTTTATGAAATAAGCAGATGAAATTTGAACGTTTTTTCTAATAATCTTACTCTTAGAGAACTGAGTGCCACGATGTGTGCTACTTGTTTATAAGTATACGTGTACACGTATGTGTATTTCAGTACGCAGACGCTGGACATGCGTGCGTGTTCCAGGGGGTGTAGTTTCCAAAAGCCAATTCTCAGAACAGCCATAACAAACGGATGGAGGTTAACAATAGCACATAACCGAAATGAAGCGCAAGGGGGCGCACTTCAATATTTGATTCGTTAACGCGAGATGGCGCGACGACACAGCCCCTTTAAATGTTATGTATTATGATATGATTTAAACATACATTGTTCGTACATAGGTTTCATGTTTATCCCATGAACCATTTCAAAGAAATTTTGTTAGTTTTGCTTTGACCTCATTTTCGCTTTTCAAATTTACCCAACTTTGACCTTCCGGTAACAGCATAAGTGAAGGTCAGACGACTTTGCCCTCAGAGATAAAAACAAAAATGTTGGCATATCCTACATGTAGATCTATCAGATCCCAAATCACGAACATTACAGCTGTATTAGCTGTGAAAGAATGCGGTAATTTTGGAACTAAAATTGCTTGTAATTTGATACATGACGTCATCATGATGTCATCATGATGTCACACTTGTATGCACGTCCAGAGATCAGGGTTGATGTTCATTTTAATTTTCAAGTTAATACGTTGTACAATTTGGAAAAAATGCTTTGAAGAATTGTCTAGAAAAAGAAACAAAAAAAATGCGTAGAACCCGGAAAAAAACAATAAGGTGATCAGGAATCAGCCAGATCACCTAGTAAAACTTTAACTGGTTGAGTTATTTTATAGCCCAGTGTCATTAGTTGAGCAGTTTCGATATTTACTTCAAGTCTGTGAAAGTATGCATGCTATGAAGAACAGGTATTGCTACATGTTTGTCATAATACGGAAGCACCATATATTTGTTTCTCCCTGACCGAATGTTGGCAATTAGCGTCTCGTTTCCCAGTTTAGATACCTTGTGCACATCCAACTTCTCTGAATCCATTGGATACGTAAAAAATGTTTCCAGTGATTGAAATTGTTTGTACATTATGTACACCCCGGACCTACTTTGAAAGATATTGCTTATAATGCCCACGTGGCTTCCAACTCTGACACAATTGTCACCAGTTTTTGAGCTAATGACACAGTCACAAAAGACGGCATCACGAAACTGTGTACATGGAATGTACTGTTTCCGAAAGGAAGTGGACCTTTTGCATGTTCCATTCTCAAAGTGAACTTTGTGGACTGGGAAAAACATAGACATTCTTTGGGTGGCAAGGAGGATCTCTCCACCAACCTTGCTACAACTTGCTGAAGAACTAAGTTTGGCTTTCTGACTAGCCTCTTCAAACCTTTTAGGCAGTTTTCAAATGGAAAAGCTGAAAACTTGTCCAGGGGCCATACAGTTTGACATCTTCCGGGAGATAATTCAGGTTATGTACATTGTACACGACTTGGTCAGTCCAGTACAAACTAGAAAAATGCTGCACAAAATTGACAAGCAACTCTTTTGCATAATCACAAAAGGACTTGCACAAGGCTGGATTTGCCAGTAAGTTCACTGCAACAGACAGAAGCATGAATTAAGTTGTCATACATTGGTTCAGGAATTTTTCCTTTCGATACTATAGGGCCAGTATACAGAAGAAACAACCGAAACTCTGTTGCTTTCCATCTGTCTAACTCATCAAGCGATCGTGGTTTTCTAGCAAATTCTTGAGGTATGCTGGAACGGAGAGATAGCAGACATTCTGATATTTGCACCCTTGTCCGAGGTCCCAGACGGCACTTCAAAGGCCCTTTCACCCAAAAGACAAGAAGCCGTCTTGTGACTCCTAAGCATACCAAATGCATATAGTCTAGTGGAAACTGAGAAACCATGCCAATATTTAATTGTAGCAATGGGCTCAGTCCAATGTGGTGGCCCTCATCCAACCTATCCTTAAATGAATCATCTGTGCGAAGGGGTGAATCCAATCTGGAAAATATCACTTTGCTAGCATACTCCCCTCTGACTGTGCACTTCTCACAACCATGATAACCCGAATGACCCTTGACCTGTTTAATATACGCACGTGCTGGAGCATCACAAATAAATGCCTCGACAGAAACGGCCAAAGTTCTTCCATTTGCCAGTAAATCTTTGACTTCATGTACAAAATCTTCGAGAAACTCTGAGATGTTTGGGTTTTTTATTTCTAGAATACAAACCTACAATGAATGGTTCGCACCTACACGATGGTTCAGATAAAGTACAAAGGATTGGACAGAACTGAACATTACTGCTTTTAAACAATGGAAGGCCACCAATGTTAAACTGCAAAGATATCTTGTCATGATGGAGCTGTTTCAAATGTGAAGATCTTGACAAAACACCTTGAGAAATACCAACATGGAAATAATTACCACCGCCATCTATGACTTTTATGTCTGCTTGTGTTAGATGACATGTTGATAGCAGTGTACTTGGGTTCTTAGGAAGAGAGGGATGGTGGTTTCCAAGTATTGTCAAAAGTTTCCCAACTGCAGAATGAGTAATATTGTTCTTGAGGGCCCAGCTAGCGATTTTTGACCCAAGATTCTCCTCTTCATCAATTTCAGAAAAATCCGAGGAATTTTCATGTGCAATATCTTCCTCGGAGTGGCATGAGATAGGACTTGTTCATGGTTCTGTCTGGTGTAATTTGCCTTAAAATTTCCAACATGAACTGTTTACCCTTCTCAGCCGTGAAGACCAATTCAATATGGGGGGCTTCATGTCTGCGCAGGCGCACACAGCTCATCGCACCAAAAAACCTGACGGTTGTTTTATGAAATTGGATGTCCATGCACCAGTTAATGGTATTTCATGAAACAACCGTCGGGTTTTTGGGTGCGATGAGCTGTGTGCGATGAGCTGTGTGCGCCTGCGCAGACATGATACCGCTATATTGAATTGGTCTTCACGGCTGAGAAGGGTAAACAGTTCATGTTGGATATTTTAAGGCAAATTACACCAGACAGAACCATGAACAAGTCCTAATTATGGTGAAATATTGAGATGCTTGGGTAAGTGAACCTATATGCCGAGTTTAAGGCCGAATGATTTCCATTTAAAAAACAAAAAAAATCCCTAACTTTTTGCACGCAGCGCAGTATGGCCCAGAGCGTGAGTCTACTCGTGCGGCGGGGCATAGTATAGGGCTACATCATCATGATCGTGACTAAGTTCAGCAATTTCTTGCAAAAGTTGGTTAACAACTTTTTCAACTTTACAACGCTTTGTCCAATAAGACATAATTGAAGTGCAAGCTTATTACAGATCGAGACAGATGTAAAATTAAGATTATTGTTAGTTAGCTGAACATTTACCGAAGTCACTCAAAGATTCAACGTTCAAACCCAAGGCTTCATATTTTTTAAGCAAATTTAGTCACACGTATGGGCTACAACTAGCATGACAACACAAGAGTTATTTCCAGGTAGGCCTACATTAAATTGTAAATGTCATCATGATAATGCACATGTGCAACAAGAACAAGAAATATAACACTTAACAGCCTACGGGGACTTCGCGGAGACCGTGTATAATGGCTGAACGTAAGACGTGCGGCATGTACTGCTGGCCATACATGTAGTATACATGTACCACGTACAAATTACAATAGATTGGACAAATGTTGGAGTCACGGCGAAAAAGGTGCTTCAGATTATGTGCTTCAGATTATGTGCTTAAATGCCATGCACAGAAAATAAAAGCTATTTCATTAACTCAACCAGGTCTGGTTCGAGCTTTAGCAACGGAAAGTGGCGATTACAAATAAAAAAATGGAATAAGTCTTCAGAAAATATCTTAGAATTGCATACGTGGCAGAATCACTAACTGTTGACTGACAAACAATGGCGGTCGACGTGGCCAGTGGACAGCATGAGTGTGCGCGGTGCGCGCGCAGGTTGCCGATACCCCCCGCGCGGTGTGCATAATCAAGCAAGCCAACATTGGCCCTAAATGGGCCGATATCGTGAGCTTACATGATGGCGCGATGGAGGTTTACGCATACCTGCCGAAAACGGCACATTGCTGGACGTATAACGGCAGCCGTTATACAGTACTGCCGGTACCAGCCGTTTCGAAGCCAGCATCGGGCCAATTACGATATGTTTGTTGGGTGATGGCCGAGACAAGCGAACCTTTTTTTTCTGCATTCTTGCATCAGTGCACATGCTATACAATGGACTAGCCGAGACCCCCACCACGCAACTTAGGTCCAAGAGTGCGGGTTTTGAGGGTGCGGGTTTTGAGGGTGCGGGTTTTGAGGGTGCGGGTTTTGAGGGTGCGGGTTTTGAGGGTGCGGGTTTTGAGGGTGCGGGTTTTGAGGGTGCGGGTTTTTGAGGGTGCGGGTTTTTGAGGGTGCGGGTTTTGAGGGTGCGGGTTTTGAGGGTGCGGGTTTTGAGGGTGCGGGTTTTGAGGGTGCGGGTTTTGAGGGTGCGGGTTTTGAGGGTGCGGGTTTTGAGGGTGCGGGTTTTGAGGGTGCGGGTTTTGAGGGTGCGGGTTTTGAGGGTGCGGGTTTTGAGGGTGCGGGTTTTGAGGGTGCGGGTTTTGAGGGTGCGGGTTTTGAGGGTGCGGGTTTTGAGGGTGCGGGTTTTGAGGGTGCGGGTTTTGAGGGTGCGGGTTTTGAGGGTGCGGGTTTTGAGGGTGCGGGTTTTGAGGATGCGGGTTACACAATGCAATTTTAACAAGCAATTTGTGGGCAAGTAACAGCGCTGCAGCCGAAAAGAAATTCTTCAAGTGCAATAAAGACATTTTTCTTCTTAAGACAATTTGGTGAAAATACAAAATTCCATATTTTTCTATGTGGAATTTGGTTGGACCCGATTGCCTGAAAATTTTCCTGTGTGACATGGCCCTCAGAGTGAGAGTGCTTGTGTTCGGGTTAGAATGTGAGAGTAAGAGATAGAGAGACAGAGATAGATAGAGAGAGTGTTAGACTTACTCGTCTACAAAACACCATAGGTCTGTTGTGCTGATCTAAGCCCGCATCCTACAACATGATTTCATATGCTCTCTATCTAACTAGGCCTTTCAGTTCTGTCCAGGATATAATCTTGAAAGGCCTCGAGGTCTTGAACAGCCAGGAGCCGGAAGTTGATCTCTCCTGGAGTTGATGGAAAAATAGAGTAAGCGAGTTAGGGGTGTTCAAATTAGTTGTTAGAGTTAAGGGTTTGAGTGCAAGTGTTAGGGTTAAGGTTCGAGTTAGGGTGCGGGTTTTAAGGGTGCAGGTTTTAAGGGTGCGGGTTTTAAGGGTGCGGGTTTTAAGGGTGCGGGTTTTAAGGGTGCGGGTTTTAATAAAGACATTATTTTCTTCTTAAGACAATTTGGTGAAAATACAAAATTTCCTGTTTTTCTATGTGGAATTTGGTTGGACCCGATTGCCTGAAAATTGTCCTGTGTGACATGGCCCTTAGAGTAAGAGTGCTTGTGTTCGGGTTAGAATGTGAGAGTAAGAGATGGGTGCGGGTTTTAAGGGTGCAGGTTTTAAGGGTGCGGGTTTTAAGGGTGCGGGTTTTAAGGGTGCGGGTTTTAAGGGTGCGGGTTTTAAGGGTGCGGGTTTTAAGGTTGAGGGTTTTAAGGGTGCAGGTTTTAAGGGTGCGGGTTTTATGGGTGCGGGTTTTAAGGGTGCGGGTTTTAAGAGTGCGGGTTTTAAGCGTGCTAGAGTTAGGGCCTTGTTACACAATGCAATTTTAACAAGCAATTTGTGGGCGAGTAACAGCGCTGCAGCCGAAAAGAAATTCTTCAAGTGCAATAAAGACATTTTTCTTCTTAAGACAATTTGGTGAAAATACGAAATTCCATGTTTTTCTATGTGGAATTTGGTTGGACCCGATTGCGGGTTTTAAGGGTGCGGGTTTTAAGGGTGCGGGTTTTAAGGGTGCGGGTTTTAAGGGTGCGGGTTTTAAGGGTGCGGGTTTTAAGGGTGCGGGTTTTAAGGGTGCGGGTTTTAAGGGTGCGGGTTTTAAGGGTGCGGGTTTTAAGAGTGCTAGAGTTAGGGCCTTGTTACACAATGCAATTTTAACAAGCAATTTGTGGGCAAGTAACAGCGCTGCAGCCGAAAAGAAATTCTTCAAGTGCAATAAAGACATTTTTCTTCTTAAGACAATTTGGTGAAAATACAAAATTCCATGTTTTTCTATGTGGAATTTGGTTGGACCCGATTGCCTGAAAATTGTCCTGTGTGACATGGCCCTTAGAGTGAGAGTGCTTGTGTTCGGGTTAGAATGTGAGAGTAAGAGATAGAGAGACAGAGATAGATAGAGAGAGTGTTAGACT
Organism: Hippasteria phrygiana; assembly: GCA_037893225.1. Classification (NCBI taxonomy): domain Eukaryota; kingdom Metazoa; phylum Echinodermata; class Asteroidea; order Valvatida; family Goniasteridae; genus Hippasteria; species Hippasteria phrygiana. Next base: position 2,124,924 of record JAZGUH010000197.1, read on the forward strand.
TACTCGTCTACAAAACACCATAGGTCTGTTGTGCTGATCTAAGCCCGCATCCTACAGCATGATTTCATATGCTCTCTATCTCACTAGGCCTTTCAGTTCTGTCCAGGATATAATCTTGTAAGGCCTCAAAGTCTTGAACAGCCAGGAGCCGGAGGTTGATCTCTCCTGAAGTTGATGGAAAAATAGAGTAAGCGAGTTAGGGGTGTTCAAATTAGTTGTTAGAGTTAAGGGTTTGAGTGCAAGTGTTAGGGTTAAGGTTCGAGTTAGGGTGCGGGTTTTAAGGGTGCGGGTTTTAAGGGTGCGGGTTTTAAGGGTGCGGGTTTTAAGGGTGCGGGTTTTAAGGGTGCGGGTTTTAAGGGTGCGGGTTTTAAGGGTGCGGGTTTTAAGGGTGCGGGTTTTAAGGGTGCGGGTTTTAAGGGTGCGGGTTTTAAGGGTGCTAGAGTTAGGGCCTTGTTACACAATGCAATTTTAACAAGCAATTTGTGGGCAAGTAACAGCGCTGCAGCCGAAAAGAAATTCTTAAAGTGCAGTAAAGACATTTTTCTTCTTAAGACAGTTTGGTGAAAATAAAAGAATTTCCTGTTTTTCTATGTGGAATTTGGTTGGACCCGATTGCCTGAAAATTGTCCTGTGTGACATGGCCATTAAAGAGTGAGAGTGCTTGTGTTCGGGTTAGAATGTGAGAGTAAGAGATAGAGAGACAGAGATAGATAGAGAGAGTGTTAGACTTACTCGTCTACAAAACACCAGAGGTCTGTTGTGCTGATCTAAGCCCGCATCCTACAGCATGATTTCATATGCTCTCTATCTAACTAGGCCTTTCAGTTCTGTCCAGGATATAATCTTGAAAGGCCTCGAGGTCTTGAACAGCCAGGAGCCGGAGGTTGATCTCTCCTGGAGTTGATGGATAAATAGAGTAATCGAGTTAGGGGTGTTCAAATTAGTTGTTAGAGTTAAGGGTTTGAGTGCAAGTGTTAGGGTTAAGGTTCGAGTTAGGGTGCGGGTTTTAAGGGTGCGGGTTTTAAGGGTGCGGGTTTTAAGGGTGCGGGTTTTAAGGGTGCGGGTTTTAAGGGTGCGGGTTTTAAGGGTGCGGGTTTTAAGGGTGCGGGTTTTAAGGGTGCGGGTTTTAAGGGTGCGGGTTTTAAGGGTGCGGGTTTTAAGGGTGCGGGTTTTAAGGGTGCGGGTTTTAAGGGTGCGGGTTTTAAGGGTGGGGGTTTTAAGGGTGCGGGTTTTAATAAAGACATTATTTTCTTCTTAAGACAATTTGGTGAAAATACAAAATTCCCTGTTTTTCTATGTGGAATTTGGTTGGACCCGATTGCCTGCAAATTGTCCTGTGTGACATGGCCCTTAGAGTAAGAGTGCTTGTGTTCGGGTTAGAATATGAGAGTAAGAGATGGGTGCGGGTTTTAAGGGTGCGGGTTTTAAGGGTGCGGGTTTTAAGGGTGCGGGTTTTAAGGGTGCGGGTTTTAAGGGTGCGGGTTTTAAGGGTGCGGGTTTTAAGGGTGCGGGTTTTAATAAAGACATTATTTTCTTCTTAAGACAATTTGGTGAAAATACAAAATTCCCTGTTTTTCTATGTGGAATTTGGTTGGACCCGATTGCCTGAAAATTGTCCTGTGTGACATGGCCCTTAGAGTAAGAGCGCTTGTGTTCGGGTTAGAATGTGAGAGTAAGAGATGGGTGCGGGTTTTAAGGGTGCAGGTTTTAAGGGTGCGGGTTTTAAGGGTGCGGGTTTTAAGGGTGCGGGTTTTAAGGGTGCGGGTTTTAAGGGTGCGGGTTTTAAGGTTGAGGGTTTTAAGGGTGCGGGTTTTAAGGGTGCGGGTTTTATGGGTGCGGGTTTTAAGGGTGCGGGTTTTAAGAGTGCGGGTTTTAAGCGTGCTAGAGTTAGGGCCTTGTTACACAATGCAATTTTAACAAGCAATTTGTGGGCGAGTAACAGCGCTGCAGCCGAAAATAAATTCTTCAAGTGCAATAAAGACATTTTTCTTCTTAAGACAATTTGGTGAAAATACAAAATTCCATGTTTTTCTATGTGGAATTTGGTTGGACCCGATTGCGGGTTTTAAGGGTGCGGGTTTTAAGGGTGCGGGTTTTAAGGGTGCGGGTTTTAAGGGTGCGGGTTTTAAGAGTGCTAGAGTTAGGGCCTTGTTACACAATGCAATTTTAACAAGCAATTTGTGGGCAAGTAACAGCGCTGCAGCCGAAAAGAAATTCTTCAAGTGCAATAAAGACATTTTTCTTCTTAAGACAATTTGGTGAAAATACAAAATTCCATGTTTTTCTATGTGGAATTTGGTTGGACCCGATTGCCTGAAAATTGTCCTGTGTGACATGGCCCTTAGAGTGAGAGTGCTTGTGTTCGGGTTAGAATGTGAGAGTAAGGATAGAGAGACAGAGATAGATAGAGAGAGTGTTAGACTTACTCGTCTACAAAACACCATAGGTCTGTTGTGCTGATCTAAGCCCGCATCCTACAGCATGATTTCATATGCTCTCTATCTCACTAGGCCTTTCAGTTCTGTCCAGGATATAATCCTGTAAGGCCTCAAAGTCTTGAACAGCCAGGAGCCGGAGGTTGATCTCTCCTGAAGTTGATGGAAAAATAGAGTAAGCGAGTTAGGGGTGTTCAAATTAGTTGTTAGAGTTAAGGGTTTGAGTGCAAGTGTTAGGGTTAAGGTTCGAGTTAGGGTGCGGGTTTTAAGGGTGCGGGTTTTAAGGGTGCGGGTTTTAAGGGTGCGGGTTTTAAGGGTGCGGGTTTTAAGGGTGCGGGTTTTAAGGGTGCGGGTTTTAAGGGTGCGGGTTTTAAGGGTGCGGGTTTTAAGGGTGCGGGTTTTAAGGGTGCGGGTTTTAAGGGTGCGGGTTTTAAGGGTGCGGGTTTTAAGGGTGCGGGTTTTAAGGGTGCGGGTTTTAAGGGTGCGGGTTTTAAGGGTGCTAGAGTTAGGGCCTTGTTACACAATGCAATTTTAACAAGCAATTTGTGGGCAAGTAACAGCGCTGCAGCCGAAAAGAAATTCTTAAAGTGCAGTAAAGACATTTTTCTTCTTAAGACAGTTTGGTGAAAATAAAAGAATTTCCTGTTTTTCTATGTGGAATTTGGTTGGACCCGATTGCCTGAAAATTGTCCTGTGTGACATGGCCATTAAAGAGTGAGAGTGCTTGTGTTCGGGTTAGAATGTGAGAGTAAGAGATAGAGAGACAGAGATAGATAGAGAGAGTGTTAGACTTACTCGTCTACAAAACACCAGAGGTCTGTTGTGCTGATCTAAGCCCGCATCCTACAGCATGATTTCATATGCTCTCTATCTAACTAGGCCTTTCAGTTCTGTCCAGGATATAATCTTGAAAGGCCTCGAGGTCTTGAACAGCCAGGAGCCGGAGGTTGATCTCTCCTGGAGTTGATGGATAAATAGAGTAATCGAGTTAGGGGTGTTCAAATTAGTTGTTAGAGTTAAGGGTTTGAGTGCAAGTGTTAGGGTTAAGGTTCGAGTTAGGGTGCGGGTTTTAAGGGTGCGGGTTTTAAGGGTGCGGGTTTTAAGGGTGCGGGTTTTAAGGGTGCGGGTTTTAAGGGTGCGGGTTTTAAGGGTGCGGGTTTTAAGGGTGCGGGTTTTAAGGGTGCGGGTTTTAAGGGTGCGGGTTTTAAGGGTCCGGGTTTTAAGGGTGCGGGTTTTAAGGGTGCGGGTTAGCGAGTTAGGGGTGTTCAAATTAGTTGTTAGAGTTAAGGGTTTGAGTGCAAGTGTTAGGGTTAAGGTTCGAGTTAGGGTGCGGGTTTTAAGGGTGCGGGTTTTAAGGGTGCGGGTTTTAAGGGTGCGGGTTTTAAGGGTGCGGGTTTTAAGGGTGCGGGTTTTAAGGGTGCGGGTTTTAAGGGTGCGGGTTTTTAAGGGTGCGGGTTTTTAAGGGTGCGGGTTTTTAAGGGTGCGGGTACTTTTGTTTATACATGTATGTGGCTTCAAAAACTGCCCCTTTAAGATGACGTCACGTGATATGTAATGACATCATGATAATGTCATGTCAATTTTCAGCTATAAACCTACTGGGCTACCTAGATATTACTTATCAACTTAATCGAACTTGTACTTTTGTTTATATGTGGCTTCAAAAACTGCCCCTTTAAGATGACGTCGGGTGACATGTGATGAAGTCATCATAACGTCATGTCAATTTTCATCTATAAACGTGCTGGCCTACCTAGATATTACATTTCAACTTAATCGAGCTTGTACTTTTGTAGATATATGGCTTCAAAAACTGCCCCTTTAAGATGACGTCACGTGACATGTGATGACGTCATCATGAGGTAAAAGTTCGGCACACATTGTGAGCAGTTAGTCTAAGTGTCTGCCAAGTTTAAAAGTTCCCAAAGTGCCGGTAAGAAAGAAAACGTTTACAAATGCTATGGGCAATAGTCTAGCGACTTGAAAAGACTACAAATCAGCCTTTTTATAAACAGCATGCACATTTAAGCCATGGTTATCTGCCCTTCCCATAACTCCTTTGTGTTATATTGAATTTAGTCTAAATTTTGAAATGGCTGTCATTTCTTACTTGAGTGAGCCACAATCATGAAATGGCTGTCATTTCTTACTTGAGTGAGCCACAATCATGAAATTTTGGAATTAGGTACAGACAAAATCCATGTATACAATTTTGTAATCGGATTGACCCTTACATGCGTAAAAAAAAACACCACATTTTTTATGACGTCATCATGACGTCACACAATTTTCGCCTTTCAGGGCATATCTTTAAAACACCAGAGCTATAACAAAAAGAATTTTTAAAATATCTTGTTTTGTTCGCTAGATATATTGAAAAGAATGTTACCATTTTAATAATTCCAAAAATTCATAAAAAATCATGTGATGACGTCATCATGATGTAAAAGTTCGGCACACATTCTGAGCATTTGGTTTAAGTGTCTGTTAAGTTTAAAGGCAATCGGTTGCTTTAAACATAGATGAAGGATATAGTAGCCAAAGTGCCGGTAAGAAAGAAAACGTGTACAAATGCTATGGGCAAAAGTCTGAAAAAAGAAAGAAAACAAACAAACAAACTTCCGAAACAGCCAATAATTGTATACCTCGCAAAAGTTAAGCTGTAAATCAGAAAGGTTTCAGGGCTAGGGGTGCAGGATATTTTATTTCAGACATCCTTTTTATTTCAGGGCGAATGAATACTGACATTGTAATAAGTACTGATTTTTTTTAAACATACATGTAGCATGTCGGAACAGGTGAGCATTATTATTCCAAGCAAAGGATACAATAATCCATCCTTACGTTTAATTCAGCCACAGGAGGGTAAACATTATTTTCTTTGCTCGACGTTAAATACGGCAATCGATGAATTTATTTAATCAGCTACATGTATGTTTCCCCTTGTGTTATATTTGTTCTGCTTGCTCTAATTTTTCTGGTGATTTTCACGCCAAGATTGCGTTAAGCCTGCCCACTAGACTATCGACGGGTACCAGCGAATTGTGTAGATACCAACAGTCAATCTGCGTGAACTAGCTGATTTATTTAGAGCTTGAGGCACGAACCACGTGCGAGCAGCCCCAAGTGCAGAAAAGCATTGAAGCATTTCTCAATGAATGGTTGAAATGGATACGCCCACTAATCGGCATAATTTGGTCTAATTGCGGTGAAAATTATCATTTTCTAGCTGCCTACCATGAATAGAAATTACACCAATTCGCTTGTTCAATGTCATTTGGTGATTTTCTTAAAACGTCCCCCGAAATACGAATCACCGAGCCACCAAGTCTGCCAAGTGGTCAATTATCTTATGCACCTATCAATTGCTTCCCCCACCCCTCTCCTGGGGCTGCCCCACCCAAGATGTGGGGATTGTCACTTTTGAAGTGACCAAATCCCCACCCCTGGAGCAAAATTTTAGTGACAATCCCTGACATACATGGGTGGGGCACCCCCACCTCATGGTTTTGAACTTCTTCTGATGTGGAAACAATGGCAAAATGAGTGAAAAAAATCCCCACCCTGGGGCTTGAAAAATGTTACCAAAACTCCACATAAGACCTGGGGCAGCCCGGGGGAGGGGTGGGGGAGCACATTTTTTACACGATAAATAAAAAGTTAGAAAGGATGATGTCACTTCGACTTGAACCTCGCTTACAAGGAAATTAATTTTAGCGAATTTGCTGGTGAAAAGAAAGTATCACCGAGAAGGGAAAATAGGGGTTCCGAAAAAAATAGCCGATTCTAAAAATGATATCGGCAATATCTCGATTTTTCGATTTTAAAAGAATGTAGCCGATTTCAATTTTTGGGAGGCGAATATCACATCATCGCGATGTTATCGTATCGCCCAGCACTAACGTCTGCCTTCATCAAACATGTGCGGCTTGATCACCCGATGAATTAGGCCTAAGATTTTTCTTTCTTGCATGCTTGTCAATGACATGTTTGTTTCAATTTCTAAAGAAGCCTGTTAAATGTCCAAACAATTGCACATCTCATCTGCTTGCCAATCACATAAGATTTTGTCAGAAACGATCTAAATTATAGGCCTGTATTTCTGTAACGTGATTGTATACTGTTGGGTAAACTGCTGCAATAAAATCACCGTGATGGCATGACATTTTCTTGAGACAAAGGGCCAGGGGCACCTCTGTAAATGTTTTTCCTGAGAAATAAAATACAATTTGAAGGAAATACTATTTTAAATTGTCACTTTTTTTTGTAGCTTTACATAGGTACACCAGTGTCTGAAAAGTGCTTAAGTGCACTGCATGCACTGTGAATGTTGTGAAATTCAAATTAGGTCGAAAAGTAAAAACTTTATTAAAGAATACAAAGTAAAAACCAACAACAATGCTAGAGTACACTCCAAGACCATTCCTGTCAAACTAAACACAGCTCTATGGTCATACCCCATACCCTAGCTGAACCCCCACAGTGTTTAGATTATCAACATACAAAGATGATTTACATGCCTTTACAAATGTATTTACAAGTCTGGTCTTGGTCTTGGTCTCGGACTGTCGGTCTCGGTCTTGGTCTTGGTCTCGGACTGTCGGTCTCGGTCTTGGTCTCGGACTGCCTGGTCTTGACTACAACACTGACACCATGTCATGACAGCGTTCTACTCACCAGGGTCATCTGGTATTAATCACCAATGTCATTTCCTTGGTCAAATTCGCCGCTGGCGAATTGTGAAAAAACATCACACAACTTCGTCGAACTATCTGCCACTGTTCTAGCGTACCACGGCTTAACAACCTTCTTCGCCATACGAATGCTAACGCACACAAATATAGCCACATTCGTGTGTTTCAGCAAATAAAAGCAACAAATTCGTCACACGAAAATCAGCTTTTCAGGAATGGTGGGGTTGGCGTGAAACAGCTGGGTGGTTCCAAAACTACTTCGGCTGACATGCCATAAAAACGAAGTACGGGTACCAAATTGCACAAAAAAGCTTCATGTAGGCGCAATTTCAGTCGTTTCGTATATATATATATGTATATAATGCTGCTACCGTAGCTGAAGCACACCAATTTTTGTTTAGCGACTGTGTATTATACTACGAAAAGCGCCGAGCTCATACTCAATTAGACTTTATGCAGGGTCATGCAATATCACTCAGTATACCACGAACATTTGTATTGCTAACGTGAAAAAAGAGTCTAGACGTCGGGCTCATATACATGTACTCAATTGATAGACTCTACGCATAGTCATGCGATGTCAGTATAGTATACCATGAACAGTTGTATTGCGAACGTGGAAAAGGAGTCTAGACCAATTCTTACGGCAAAATAAACCAAGAAACTTAGTTTTTGTTTCGAATATTTTCACGATTTTTTTCTTTTTAGGTGTTTTGGGCCTTTTTCTAGTGAGTGAACGCAACAAAAAAATAAAACAGTTCACCAATCTTAAGATCGGACATACATGTAGGCCTAAGTTTTTGAAGATCATCATTCGGTGTCATACACTTTACGTCTTGTCATTTCCAAAGCCTAAACAAAAACCTAAAATAAACTAAATTATACAAGTTAATTCGCCAAGTTCACAAGAATGGCCCCCCCCCCCAAAAAAAAAGGAAAGAAAAGTTTATATTAATGATAGTTGTTCAAAAATCTATCGGGTTATATCGCTGGGAAATCATAGGCCTACATGTACATGTACTTCCAATGTGGGAAGTAGGCCTACATGTACATGCAGATCAATTTTTTTAACGAGCCCAAACATGCGTCATGATTTCTCATAAACTTAATTTTAAAAAGTAGTTCGTATATATCCAACAAAACCTATCGCGCGGTACGAGTTGTCTTAACTCATACCCCGGACAACTCGCGCCCCGGACAACTCGCACAACTCGTACCTTCGCCAACTCGTACCTTCGCCAACTCGTACCTTCGCCAACTCGTACCTTCGCCAACTCGTACCTTCGCCAACTCGTACCTTCGCCAACTCGTACCTTCGCCAACTCGTACCTTCGCCAACTCGTACCGCGCGATAGGTTTTGTTGGATATATACAAATTCCTTTTTAAAATTAAGTTGATGAGAAATCATGACGCATGTTTGGGCTCGTTAAAAAAATTGATCCGCATGTACATGTACATGTACATGTAGGCCTACTTCCCACATTGGAAGTACATGTACATGTAGGCCTATGATTTCCCAGCGATATAACCCGATAGATTTTTGAACAACTATCATTAATATCAACTTTTCTTTCATTTTTTTGGGGGGTGGCCATTCTTGAGAACTTGGCGAATTAACTTGTATTTGATATAATTTTGTTTATTTTGGTTTTTTTTTTAGGCTTCGGAAATGACAAAGAGGACCTCTGGGCAAGACGTAAAGTGTATGACACCGAATGATGATCTTCAAAAACTTAGGCCTACATGTATGTCCGATCTTAAGAATGGGGACCTGTTTTAGTTGTTTTTTTGCGTTCACTCATTGGCAAAGTACATGTAGTTTGGGTCACTTGGTTAAATCATTGGATGTTGTATAGCAGACGGCCAAGATGTAAAGTGTATAAGATCTTAACAACTTATGTCTGATCTTAAGAATGGAGGCCCATTTTTTTGGGGCGTTAACTACCTTCTATTTATTATCTCTTATTATCTCTGATTTCTTTTTTTTTTTGGGGGGGGGGAGTGGGGATCTTGTTTTCTTTATTTAAAACAGCGGATGATTCAATGTAACTAGTTTAATTATTTGTTTATATCTTGATTACCAGTTATTTTTTAGCAAAACGTATAATTTATGGAGTTTTGAAGGATCCAAACTAACTCATTATTCAACCAATCATCTCTCATAATTGTTGTGGTGGCGTGGCATCCATTTGATTTGGAGTTGGAAGTACGGTGAGATCATAGTAAATTAAGTCCTATTCACGAATTTGACAAAGCAAGAATGTGCCACGCTAAATGCGTACATTACCAGTAACGTGCGGCAAGTTCAAAGGCGGATGTCTCAATACTTGGGGCCTATATTTTGTAGGCCTGTGCATTCAAATAATCACACACCATCAAATAAATTACTCCAAGCAAATACCTGTAATACTGAGAGCACTGACCATTTCCGCTGCCCCAGTATCTGAACAACATTCACTTTCTCAAGATCAATATTCCCGCCCGCTCTTTGATCATACCACGGGGTTCCGTCGGTGTACAAACCGCAGCTCACATTCCATTGAAAGAGTAAAGCCCGGTTCATACTTCATGCGAATGCAAAGCGAATTTATGACGTCAACGCCAATCATTCGCGCTGCGAATTCGCAAAAGTTGAACACATTTCAACTTGTGCGAAGCTTCGCTGCGAATGTTTCATGACGCCAAATTCGCTTCGCATTCGCATGAAGTATGAACCGGGCTTAACAAGATAGCCAAGATAAGATATAAACAGCATATTGGTCGGCCACATTATTGACAATTTCCATTAACTGCATTTTGGTTGACGCATTGTTTTCAAAACACCGCCAGACTGTTCGGATCTTTTGGGTCGAAACAGAGTTGGAAATGGATGAATTTGTCTTTATTTATTTACTTATTTTTGGTCTGAAATTTTACTTTGAATTTTTCACCTTAAGTTTGGGGTACCCGAACCGGAAAAATGGATCCGGGTATTGAAGCCGGCATTCGGGTACCCGGATACCCGGAACAGGCCAAATAGTTTGGCTATGACACCACAAGTCCACCCTGTACATGTACTTTAGTGTGGACTTTCCTTTGTTTTCATGTAGTTAAGAAAAATGGAGACAAAAGCTGAATGTTTTTTTACCGTGATCCCCTGAGGCTTAAATGTAGTGTACACGATTGGTAATCCTCCAATTTCTTTTTACTGAATTATTACGATATACCTTGGTAGACTTAAGTTAATAGTAGTCTCAATCATCCTGTGAAATTATGGCACCAGGTGTGCTGTCGTTGTCAAGCAAAGTGGAAATGAATATTCGTTTTCCAACGATTTCCAGCTGGAAATCGTTGGAAAACTGCCCTGTAGCCGTTACTCATGGCGCGCCCCGGACATGATGACGCCATTGCATATCCGGGGCGTGTCACAAGCCCAGATAGCCATGCGCGCCTTGAATAAAGGCTACCATCCGCCCGACGGTTGAAAACGAGCGTAGTTTTTCTCTCGTTTTTTTCGCTATCTAACAACGCAAAACTTTGAACAGGTCAGTGGAATGATATTTCCTATAAAAAACTAACCCCCAAATCCGCCCATTTCTGAAAACTGCAACAATGACCAATCATGTACACTGCCTTTAAGTGTTCCACTTCATTTTGCGACAGATAACACTAACCCAAAAATGCCTCTGAAGCCCTTTTTCATAGAGGGGAAAACCCGATGTGGACATGTGCAAGTCCACATAAAGTTTATCTCCTGCTTCGTGTGGACCTCTTTTTTTTTTGGCGATTGTGTAGTGTAGGGCCCCTCGTTAGTTTTGATGAAATTAGATGCAAGGGTATTTTTTCTCATTCCAAAATGACTTTTTCTACCTAAAGCAGACTTCTCTCAATTCTATTGACATCGTTTTTTGTAATTTTGAACAGTTTATTTCAGTAGAAAATGCAATTTTCATACGCGCTTTACGGCAGTTGCTATGCGAATGAATGCGGTTTTGCGTGTTTACTGTGCGTCGCGGTGATCGCCATCTTTATTTTCGCATTGCGTTTTGTCGTCCTCATCTCCGCTTTACCACAAAATTTCCCTCAAAACTAAAACCCTGCCCTTTATCTACGGCATATGTACCGGTTGGTTTGTAATGTCGCTAACTAGTTTGGTAATTCCAATAAATCATTGATTTAAATCATGATTTAAATCACTGGAAAAAAATCAAAAAAATCACTAATAAAAATCATGTTTTTTTTTTTTTGTAAAAACAATTTCTGTTATTCAAACCTGACTTTCATTAACTTTAAATCGCTTATACTCACTCTAAAGGGATGTATAAGACCAGTTTCCTGAAACAGTGTACTACATTTATCTTGGGTACAATGCATATGATTCTGAAGTACATGTACATTGTGTGTGTAATGTACTACCTGATACAGTATTCATCTCTTGGTATACATAGGTTTAAATAACTTGATGCATGTAATGCGCCTATCAATTGATAACCCCCGACCTGATCTGACCCGCCTGCCCCCACCCCACCCCACCCCAAACCCGACCCCCCCCACCCCACCCCAAACCCGACCCCCCCCCCCCCCACCCCACCCCACCCCCCCCCCCCCCCGGTCATTTAATAAGTGTGGCGCACGGTAGTGCTGGGCGATACGACGATCAAATCGCGATGATGCGATATTCGCCGCCCAAAAATCGAAATCAGCTACATGTTTTTTTAAACCAAAAAATTGAGATATCGCCAATTTTTTTCGGAATCCCTATATTCCCTTAAAAATCAGTGATACTTCTTGTTACCAGCAAATTCGCTAATATTAATTTCCTTGTAAGCGAGGTTCAAGTCGAAGTGACATCATCCTTTCAAACTTTTTATTTATAGTGTAAATAATGCGCCTATTAATTGCTTAATTGCAATTCGTTCGGTTTAAAGTCTAAATTTATAATAATGGACAACTTGAGCTGTCAGTAAATCTGCGATAAGATGCAAAATCTATTAAAACGTTCTAAATGTCTAAACAATCAGCGTACTCCGCACTTCATTGTAATATTTAGTTTCATTCACATGCAAATTAGCCAGCCCAGCTTTGGCCATTTGAAGCACGATATGTGGGAAAGAGACCCCCCCCCCCCCCCCCCCCCCTTGTGTCGTTCATTGTGTTCCCGGAATCTCAGGAATTCTTTTAAGAAATCTTGAGAGGTATGTTAGGTAACAATAGTCTGTGTGTATAGGGTAATGGCTCTGGCTGGTGGCGGTAACAAAGAAAAGGCTTTGATCCAGACATCCCCAGACTAAGCTAGGCCTTTTCACACTAGACAAAATCTCGGGGGCGGCCCCGGAAACGCTCATGCCTAACACCGGGGCGAGCTCGCCCTGGGGTTGGCTGAGGTAGGTTTGCGCGAAACGAGTGAGAAACGACGCGGGGTTGAACTCGGGGTGAAAACACGGGGGCGAGTTCGCCCCGGGGTTCGGCGCTCTAATGTGAAAAGGCCTTTAGACTACGCTGTTTCTCAATATTGATGGCTGGCCTAAGAACGGCCTCAAACAATGACTGGCGACAAACACGTCCGCCGATTATGTAGTTATGAAAAAACTTTTGCGACATTTCAATCATGCTGAAATTTGTTGACGATTTTATCGCCATATCGGCGATATCGCGAGGTAAAAAAATCGACTACGGAAAAAAATAAATATCGTCAGCCCTAGCGCACGGTCATCTTTTTAAAAAATACATGTCCGCAGTTCACTTTTAACAATGTAGGGCCTACCACACAAATGAATTTCCTGTGTTCCTTTTCCAGCAAAATCTAAAATAGCAAAAGTACAATTATTATTAAACTTGATAAATTGAATGAATTGGTTCATTCCTTTTCCAGCAACGTCTAAAATAAAGTCGTCAAAGAGTACAATTAATTAGGCCTAACCAGCTAACGTTAGGATCAAAGCACATCAATCAGTTTGACCCTGATTGACTATGACTATGACTATAGCCGTATAGGTACGACTTGACTTCTGTGTAAAGGTAGGAGTTGTCTTGAAGTTGAATGAAGGTACGAGTTGGCCAAGGTACGAGTTGGCCAAGGTACGAGTTGGCCAAGGTACGAGTTGGCCAAGGTACGAGTTGGCCAAGGTACGAGTTGGCCAAGGTACGAGTTGGCCAAGGTACGAGTTAGCCAAGGTACGAGTTGCCCTACCCCTAGAACTATGGGGTTCCGACAGGAACCCCATAGAAAGACGCCGATTTTTCCCATAGGCTAGTACAGCAAGAATAAGAAAGTCATTCCCATGCAATCACGTTTCTACATTGTACACGAGAATTACTACACGGTTTTCCCCAAAAATCATAATATGCCTCATTTACATCCTCACCTTGCTTGCGCCAAGTCAATTTTCGCCTGAAACGGGTCCAATTTGCGGGGGAAAAAATGACAAAAATCGTCAGTCGTTCCGAAGCGATCACACACACAAACCATCGAGGAAGCCGCACACACGAAGCTCCTATTTGGTATCCCGGCATGCATCCTGCCGGGTCATGTGCAGGGGGGCCGTGGGTCGGTTAAGTCATGATTATTCATCGAAAATTTGAAGCGCGGACGACAGGCAATGCATGCAGACGGTATATAACGGACACGCGGCAGTTGCCTGCAAGGTGAGGATGTAAATGTGGCCGAGTGGGATTTTGGGGGAAAACCGTTCAGCGGTTTTCGTGTGCACATGTCAAACGTGGGTGCATGGGAATGACTTTCTTATTCTTGCTGTAGGCCTACTACTACTAGCCTATGGGAAAAATCGGCGTCTTTCTAGGAGTTCCTGTGTCGGGGTACGAGTTGCCCAAGGTACGAGTTGGTACGATGATGTCGAGTTAAAGGTACGAGTTGGCCAAGGTACATGTAGGGGAAGGCACTGTTCCAGAACAACCAAAACGACATCATCATGTATTACTGAAAGTGCACAAGGCCTTATTGAATAGGCACAAGGCCTTATTGAACAGGCACAAGGCCTTATTGAATAGGCACAAGGGCTTATTGAATACTAGGCGCAAGGCGCGATGCACGTGACGATGTCATTTTGGTGGTTCTTTATAAGTGCTTACTAGTGCTGGGCGATACGACGATAAAATCGCAATGATGCGATATTCGCCGGCCAAAAATCTAAATCGGCTACATGTTCCTTTAAATCGAAAAATTGAGATATCGCCGATATCGTTTTTAAAATCGAAGATTTGTTTTACCCCCGTTTTCCCTTTAAAAATCGGTGATACTTTCTTTTTACCAGCAAATTCGCTAAAATTAATTTCCTTGTAAGCGAGGTTCAAGTCGAAGTGACATCATCCTTCCGAACTTTTTATCTATAGTGTAAATATGATAATCGACCACTCGGTGGCTCGGTGATTCGTACTGCGGGCAGGAGACGTTTTAAGAAAATCACCAAATGACATTGTGCGAGCGATCCGATAGTCTACAAAAATGGTGCAATTTCTATTCATGGTAGACAGCTAAAAAATGATCATTTTCACCGCAATTAGACCAAATTATGCCGATTGTATTGCAAAAAATTGTTTTTAAAACTTGAACCACTAATGTTACCCTTTGTTTTACCCCAAGTGCAATTTTCATAAAGTTAACCCTGAAAACTTCTCAAAATGTGGTTTTGTGTAGACTGAGCCATATTTAAATCTATGCAAATTAGTGGGCGTATCCATTTCAACCATTCACTGAGAAATGCTTCTCTAGCTCTCTGCACTTGAGGCTGCTCGCACGCGGTTCGTACCTCCTGCTGATAAGCTCTAAATAAATCAGCTGGTTCACGCAGATTGACTGTTGGTATATACACAATTCGCTGGTACCCGTCGATAGTCGAGTGGGCGGGCTGAACGCAACCTTGCCATGAAAATCACCAGAACAATTAGAGCAAGCAGAACAGATATAATACAAAGGGGACACATAGCTGCCGTATTTAACGTCGAGCAAGGAGAATAATGTTTACCCTCCTGTGGCTGAATTAAACGGAAGGATGGATTATTGTATCCTTTGCTTGGAATATTAATGCTCACCTGTTCCGACAAGCTACATGTACATGTATGCTTAAAAAATCAGTATACTCATTACAATGTCAGTATTCATTCGCCCTGAAAGACTACGCTGTTTCTCAATATTGATGGCTGGCCTGAGAACGGCCTCAAACAATGACTGGCGACAAACACGTCCGGCGATTATGTAGTTATGAACGAACTTTTTAATCATGCTGAAATTTGTTGACGATTTTATCGCCATATCGCTGATATCGCTGATATCGCGAGGGGAAAAAATCGACTACGAAAAAAGTCAATATCGTCAGCCCTAGTGCTTACCACATAGACCATATCGCAAATACTGCCTGGTCGAGACGTAACAATGGTCACAAGGGATTGTGGGAAGGAATTAGGAGCGATTTTGGTGTGCGTTTCTTTCGCACGTCCCTAGTAACCATTGTGACGTCTCATCCAGGCGGTATTTGCGATAAGGTCTATGTAGGGCAGGCCTACGACTACGACGAGTTGACCCGTTAATACTAGTTTACCGTACATTACTACAATGTATCGACGTTGTTTTCACGAAGTGACAAAAACTCTGTTTCCGGCGAAAATGACGTTTGGAGTAAATCGCATTTTTAATTTTACTCTTTTAGAAATCTTGATTTCGCAGACTTTCCAGGAGCCAGGCAGTATAAATATAAGATGTCCAGGAAGTGTGCGAGCTATACATTCATTGCTTTGTATCTTTAAATCAATATCTGCATTAATTAAATAGTAATTAATTAATTAAAGTTTTTGTCACTTCGTGAAAACATCAAAACCCAGACGCTGTACATAGCGCGTAGTTTTTGTCACTTCGTGAAAACATCAAAACCCAGACGCTCTACTTATTTTACCATTATAGCGCGTAGTTTTTGTCACTTCGTGAAAACATCAAAACCCAGACGATATACTTATTTTACCGTGCACGCCACAGACATAAATAACCCATATGTCTGTCGCGTGGTGGCGCACGCGGCGACTGTAAATTGCGCCCTCTGTTGATGAACGTTCTAAATGTGGGTATTACTCCTCGTGTTTGTGAAGTCAGCGTCGCGTGGATACGATTTTGCGCCGCAAATATCTCCTGTTCTTGACATTCTTGGAGGAATATTGCTATCCCAACAGGGAGATGGGCTGTTGAACTGTTTGAATAAAATGATGCCAAGAATATTTATGCAGGTAAAGTGTGATTTTTGATCTTCGGTTTCTAGCATAGGCCTGTTTTGCATACTTGGGCGCTAGGACGCTATATCATAGCGTCCTTCTAGGGCTAAGTACATTCAAGTCGTGAGCGGTATAGTGACGTATACTAAGGTCGTGCGGTCTAAGCAACTCTGTGGGCTATTCGGAAAATATAGAATCGATACTACAAACGTGGGGACATACAGGTATTTAGGTAGGGAAAAGGAAAATGCCCATGATCCTCCAAACACAAAGTGTCACAAGTGTCCTGCAAGGTCGGACCGTGTACCATGCAATTTAAGTGCCCGGGCCCCGCCGGCTGATTTGCAGGTCCGCAACACCCCCAGGTGATGATTGGTGATACTATGTCTAGCCAACCATTTACACTTTCCCATCCCAGAAGCTAGTGCAATATCAAGAATATCAGCGAGGTGTATCGGGGAATTATATATTAATGTAGGAATGGACCACTGGGGGTGTGTACGACTATTTATAGAAACCACACAGTGGAGTCGGAATTGGCTGTTTGTTGGAACGGAATGGTCAGGCCAACAACACGAGACGGGCAGACCGTGTTTTATTAATATTACAAACAACATACAGGAGAAAAAGAGATAATACAACAAAATAAGTGAGGAATCCAAATAAAATAACATTAATCCTACGACACTCACAATTTACACAAGCTAATTCACCCCAGAATGGACAGTGATGTCGCCACCCAGGCAAACCTAAAATCACCAGAACACTGGGGCAGGAACACTAGGTGGACTAGGGGAAGTCAACTCCCAGTTCCCCCGAGTCAGCATGATACATGTACACTTTCATGAATAATAAAAGTATCAACTCAGCCCCAGTAAAATATCTACCATGATACCACAATATCTAGCATGATAGACCTACATGCAATATAGAATACGACACATTCCAAAATCTGTGACAGCTGTAGGTTTGGGAAGATTGAGGGCGCTCTTTACGACACCACAAAATCTGGCAAAAATCCTATAATATTGATTGTGCTGCCACAGCATAAGTAATGAAAATGCCTAACACAACCCAGTGGACATAAAGATCCCAAAGGGGCACACTTTATGCAAGACACTCTTAGCCTACATGTACATTAACAATCAATACATGCTGCCGGCCCATATTAAAGCACAGCGATCTATGGGGGCCGCCATCTTTGCTAAAATTCAACGATATGAAACTGGTGATTAAAACATCCCCACTACATGTCTCATGTGGCTGACTTACTATGGAAAGTCTGTGCATCAACAATTCCCAACTGTATTTCTGTCAGCAGTGCCACATTTATATAAAAAGGTGAATTTCATACCTGTTTGTTGGAACGGAATGGTCAGGCCAACAACACGAGACGGGCAGACAGTGTTTGCCCGCCCGCCCGCCGTGTGGTGGCGCTGTAACCATTCCGTTCGGACCGCTTACTGTACTGCCCGACCAACTCTACATTAACATTACAGTTACGTACATATTTGATAATATGTTGGCTGTTTTGTTTGTGTACAAGAAGTTGTTGGAGTGTTATTTGGGTATTTAGGAGACCAAGTGATTTGATGAGGATTTGTCTTTGGACGTTATATTTACGACAGTTCAAGAGAAAATGCTTAACATCCTCAGTGCATGAGCATACTTCACATAATCCATTTGGATGTTTGCCGATTTTATATAGGAAATTATTTAAGCCTTTACATACACCAAGTCTAAGTCTATGCATGATAACTTCATGGGTACGTGACATTCCCCAGCTAGAGAAAATGAAAGATGGCTTATATTTTATATTATTTAGATTAGTGATGGGAATGGTTTTAGTCCATTTTTCCTTAAGTTCTTCTTTAAGAATGTGTTTGATTTCATTCTCTAGGAGGGGTATGTGGTGATCGATACTGGTTTTGTGTGTGGCTGATTTGGCGATTTCATCAGCTCTTTCATTTCCATTGATCCCACAGTGCCCAGGGATCCATTCAAAGTTAACTATATTGCCTTGGTAGTGGATGTTATTTAAGGTGTGGCGAATATCACAAACGATTTTATGTTGGGGGAAGGTTTTAGAGATAGACTGGATGGCACTAAGGCAGTCACTGAAAATGCATGTATGTAAAGGCTTAACATCTTCAACCCATTCTAATGCAAGGAGAATTGCGAAAAGTTCTGCTGTAAAGATAGAGACGCCATTATTGAGGCGGGAAGCTTTAATGTATTTAAGTTGGGGGATATATATACCACATCCGACAGTATCAAGAGTGGGATTGTGAGAGCCATCCGTGTATAAGTGTGTAGAGAATTTATCCATGTTGTATTGATGGTCTCTAAACTAAGATTTTTCTTGTCATAAATATTTGTAGCATCTGCCACTCGAGAGAGGATTTCAGTGGAGACAGAAGGCTTGTTATAATGCCAGAAAGGAGTGGGGTCGTTGAGGGGGAAAACTGCTTACGGGTATTGGGAGATCCTAGCTTCAAAAGGGGTGTTGTGGGTTGTAGACATCCATTTGTCAGCAAAATAATGCTTTTGCCAGTTATCAGAATGGATGTCATCATTAGGATGTGTTTTGTGTGTATTTACTTTGATTCCGTATAGGTTACATAAGAACTGTCTACGTAGAGCCAAAGGTGGGTCTCCACATTCGGTCTGTAGCCTAAAAAGTGGGGAACTGTGAATAGCTCCTGTACAAATTTTAAGAGCTTGGTATTGAATACTGTCAAGTTTTTGCTTGGCAGTCAGGGGTGCAGAGTCGAAAGCTTCACACCCGTATTCCAAGATGGGTTTTATTAGAGCACTATGTAGCTGATAAAGTGTTTTACAATCGGCCCCCCAGGAAATACCGCTAATGCATCTGAGGATGTTAAGTCTCTTTTTACATTTTGTAATTATACTGTCGATGTGTGGATTTCATGTTAATTTGCTGTCAAAAATCACTCCCAGGAATTTGGCCGAGGACAAAGTCTGTAATCTAAGGTTTTGGATGTGCAGGGAGATATTGATAAGTTTTTTATTGGTGAACAAGACAACAATTGTTTTGGGGATAGACAACTTAAAACCCAATTTGTCACACCAAGATTTGACATTATTAAGGTTTTGTTGGATTTTCTTTTCTAGGTAAGATGTGTTTCTGTTGGATTTCCAGATGGCGATATCATCTGCATATTGTGAGACATTTGCATCAACGACATGGTGGGAGAGATCATTGACAGCAACGTTAAAAAGGAGAGGACTGATAACACTGCCCTGTGGAACACCATTTTCCATGGTTCTTTCTTTAGAAAGACAATTATTAACTTTAACTTGAATTTGTCTATCATTAAGGAAATTATCAATCCATGTTATTATCCGACCATAAATACCCATGGAATGTAATTTAATAATAATACCTTTGCGCCAAAGCATATCATAAGCTTTTTCAATGTCAAGAAAAATAGCAAGGGTGCTTTCTTTATTACTCCTGACTTTATTGATAGATGATTCCAAATTGACAATGTGATCTTTGGTACTTCTTCCTTTCCGGAAACCACTCAGGGGATTGGATAATAAGTTATTGGTTTCTAGATACCATAGTAATCGAGAATTAACAATTCGTTCCATTATTTTACAGAAAGTAGCTGTGAGTGCAATGGGTCTATATATGATAGGGGGTTGGTGGATTCTTTTCCTGGATTGAGGAATGGAATAAGGATAGCATCCTTCCATTGTTTGGGGCATTGAGAGGTATACCATATCATGTTAAAGATGATGAGTACGTAATTACGAATTTTCATGGGGAGGTGTTTAATGACATCGTTTCTTATTCCATCTTTAACAGGAGAGGTGCACTTAGAGGAATCAATTGCATGGTTTAATTCTTCTAAGGTAAGAGGCTCATTAATCACACTGTCATTGTTACTATCAATACAAAAATCATTTCAGCTTTATTTTTGATGGGGGTAAATAAAGGGCTGTAATTGTTCGTGCTGCTGACTTTAGCATAGCTGTCGGCAAGGGCTTCAGCCTTGTCTTGGTATAATGATATCTGTGCCATTGTGGTTTAGAACTGGTATGCTACTTGTATTACGAGTTTTTTCTATTCGTTTAATTTTGTTCCAAATAACTTTAGTATTAGTTTTCGGATTTATTTCGTTGCAAAAGATTTCCCAATCTTTTCTTTTAGCATTTTTAATTGTCTTCCTGGCTATGGCACAAGCCCTTTTATACTCTATATATATACGCTATTTTCTTACTATCTATGGCCTGTTTGCAGGCTGACTCAAGCTCATTGATGAAGTTGTTGTATGTATCATCAATGTTTTCTGAAGTGTTGGGTTCAGATATATTCAGATTGCAAGCAACTTGAAATTTATTCCAATCAGCTTTTTTAATGGACCATTTAGGTGTGAAATTAGCTTTACTTTTATAAATAGAATGATTATAATCAGTGATGATGGGGCAGTGATCACTTCCCCAGGAATCATCCAGAACTGTCCAGTTACATTTAGCAGCTAGATTAGGTGAGACAAAAGTGACATCAATACAAGAAAGAGTACCATGAGAACTATTCGCTCTTGTACCTTGACCAGAATTAACACAGACCATATCAAAATCTGTTATTATATCGTCAATAATCTTGCCGTTATGGTCAAGCTTAGAGCTGCCCCACAGGGGGTTATGACCATTCAAATCTCCACAAATTATGCGAGGATTCACAGTTCTATTTAGTATCTCTCTTAGATAGCTGTCTTCTAAGGCGTTGCATGGGTTATATATGTTTATGATGTTGGTTTTATTTTTATAGGTATCATAAATTTCTCCAATTTGATACTCAATAGGAGTGTCAGAACCATATATGTATTTAAAGGCTAGACCACGTTTAACAAGGAATGCACAGCCTCCTCCCCTTTTTTTAGTTCCTGTGTTCTGTCTGTCGTGACGATAAATATCGTATCCAGGTAGGGTAAAACTTTTCCCTTCTTTAAGCCAGGTTTCCTGAATACATATGAGATCTGGTTTTTGTGTCCAGGAAAAATTGTTTATAGATGATTTAAATTCATTGCAATGAGCTGTAAGAGACTGTGCATTCCATTGTAAGATTAACACCATAATGAGAAAAATCATGACGAAGTTTTGTTCGATTTTCCTTTATGTATAGTGATCTGGCTGGTTTTATGGGCTTCTGACGGGTCTGCGGTTTTTTGGGTCGAAGATATCTTGGTCTTATCTTGGGTAGGTTTGGGGCCCGATTCGCCTCTCCTTGTATTGGTACGTGTGGATGTTCTTTGCCTTCCTTGTGTTTCTTTAGTCTGTGTTGGGGGGTTGTCAGAATGGATCATGTGATTGACAAGGGCCTTAATCGCTGTGTCTCTTTCCTCTTTGTTCTTCAGCGTGTCCCATATTTGTATCGTGCCTGAGAGAAGTTCCGTTAGGTATTGTTCGTTGCACATGCAATGTGTGTGCTCGGTTTATGTTCCTTCCGTTGCAATAGTTTGAGTGCTCGCGTCTTTGGAGGTTGGGGTTTTTGTGATTGGTGTGGTTGGCATCGTATTTGTGTTTTCCATGGTGTTTGTGTTTGACCGCAGAGAATTTTTGTTACCGTTGCTTGAGGATTGTGCCATGTTGGAACATGGTTGTGCTGGCGAGGGAGTCAACTGAGAGCTCGTGCGTATTTATATGTCAGTTTTGATTGCATTTGCAGCTTCGGCGTATGAAATATTATATGTGACTCTGATTCCTTGAATTCGCTTTTTCTGTTTGATGGTGCTGCATCCCCCATAAGCCGATGAATGGTTTCCTCCACATCTGCAACATCTAGTGTTGTCTTTTTGCTTACACTGTTCATAGTTGTGGGGCCCTCCACATCGCACACAGCGTGTAGAGTTTCTGTAGTTTTTTGCAGTATGGCCCAGTCTTTGACAGTTGAAGCATCGGATTATGGGAGGGATGTACGGTTTGACTATGAAATGTTCATATCCAATTTGTATCCGGGATGGTGGGTTTGGTGAATTAAAAGTCAAACAGATAGAGAGGCTCTTTTCAAGTTTGCCATCTCTTTTGCGCATGAGTCGTTTGACTTCTACGACTCCATGTTGCTTACATACAGATAGAATTTCGTCTTCTGATGTGTCAGGTTCTATGCCATAGATGACACCTTTACTTTGAGTTTCTGATTTTTCAAATTCTGCTTGTACACTCCATTGTTCTAGGCGACTGATGGTTTTGATTATTTTTTGCTTGAGCTGATGTGTGACATTTAACTGTGATGCCTCCTTGATTATTCTTGGAGACACTCTTGATGTAGTCTTTTAGGTTTCCCACATTGTTCAGATTCTGAATACGAGTCCCCAAATGAACAACCAACAAAACGTCGACGGGAAACACAGTAAAATACGATACTTATCAATCTCAACCCACATTAGTAACCATTACCTCTCCAGATGTCAAACTGTCAAAAATAAACACAATCAGAATTGCCAAAGCTTTGAACAATGTGGGAAACCTAAAAGACTACATCAAGAGTGTCTCCAAGAATAATCAAGGAGGCATCACAGTTAAATGTCACACATCAGCTCAAGCAAAAACAACTCAAAACCATCAGTCGCCTAGAACAATGGAGTGTACAAGCAGAATTTGAAAAATCAGAAACTCAAAGTAAAGGTGTCATCTATGGCATAGAACCTGACACATCAGAAGACGAAATTCTATCTGTATGTAAGCAGCATGGAGTCGTAGAAGTCAAACGACTCATGCGCAAAAGAGATGGCAAACTTGAACAGAGCCTCTCTATCTGTTTGACTTTTAATTCACCAAACCCACCATCCCGGATACAAATAGGATATGAACATTTCATAGTCAAACCGTACATCCCTCCCATAATCCGATGCTTCAACTGTCAAAGACTGGGCCATACTGCAAAAAACTGCAGAAGCTCTACACGCTGTGTGCGATGTGGAGGGCCCCACAACTATGAACAGTGTAAGCAAAAAGACAACACTAGATGTTGCAGATGTGGAGGAAACCATTCACCGGCTTATGGGGGATGCAGCACCATCAAACAGGAAAAGCGAATTCAAGGAATCAGAGTCACATATAATATTTCATATGCCGAAGCTGCAAATACAATGGACTAGCCGAGACCCCGACCACGCAACTTGGGCCCCAAATGAGGGCGTTTTTCGGTCTGACGTTGAACAAAATTGCGCACATTCTTGATACTGATTGAAAAAGGGACTCCTCAGCAACATCCCGACCAATTTCCAGCTCCACAGACCCCAGGTTAGCCGAATGATGGCCGAGACAAGCGAGTAGGTTTTTCGAACGAATTTTTCTGCATTCTCGCAAAAGTGCACATGCTATACAATGGACTAGCCGAGACCGCCACTACGCAACTTGCGCCCCAAATGAGGGCGTTTTTCGGTCTGACGTTGAACAAAATTTCGCACAATCTTGATACTGATTGAAAGAGGGACTCATCAGCAATATCCAGACCAATCTCCAGCTCCTCAGACCCAAGTTCAGCCAAATGATGGCCGAGATAAGCGAGTAGGTTTTTCAAACCAATTTGTCTCCATTCCCGCATAAGTGCACTTGCTATACAATGGTACTTTTTTCACCATCCTGGTCAGGACTTTCTATTGTCCTACAAACTAACCCATCCCCATAGACTAAGCACTAGTTTGCCTGTCCTCACTTTTCCGGAACAAAGAAATAAACGTGAGGACAGTATTGTTCCCTTTGTTGAACCCTCCTTTTTGTCCTCACCAGTACGTCAATAATAATAATACAATGGACTAGCCGAGACCCCCACCACGCAACTTGGGCCCCAAATGAGGGCGTTTTTCGGTCTGACATTGAACGAAATTGCGCACAACCTTGATACTGATGGAAAGAGGGACTCCTCAGCAACATCCATACCAATTTCCAGCTCCACAGACGCCAGTTCAGCCAAATGATGGCCGAGATAAGCGAGTAGTTTTTTTTCCGAACTGATTTTGTCTGCATTCCCGCATGAGTGTACATGCTATACAATGGACTAGCCGAGACCCCCACCACGCAACTTGCGCCCCAAATGAGGGCGTTTTTCGGTCTGACGTTTAACAAAATTGCGCACAATCTTGATACTGATTGAAAGAGGGACTCATCAGCAACATCCAGACCAATCTTCAGCTCCTCAGACCCAAGTTCAGCCAAATGATGGCCGAGACAAGCGAGTAGGTTTTTTAAACTAATTTTTGCCCATTCCCGCATAAGTGCACTTGCTATACAATGAACTAGCCGAGACCCCCACCACGCAACTTGGGCCCCAAATGAGGGCGTTTTTCGGTCTGACATTGAACGAAATTGCGCACAACCTTGATACTGATGGAAAGAGGGACTCCTCAGCAACATCCATACCAATTTCAAGCTCCACGGACGACAGTTCAGCCAAATGATGGCCGAGATAAGCGAGTATTTTTTTTCGAACTGATTTTTTCTGCATTCCCGCATGAGTGTACATGCTATACAATGGACTAGCCGAGACCCCAACCACGCAACTTGGGCCCCAAATTAGGGCGTTTTTCGGTCTGACGTTGAACAAAATTGCACACAATCTTGATACTGATTGAAAGAGGGACTCATCAGCAACATCTAGACCAATCTCCAGCTCCTCAGACCCAAGTTCAGCCAAATGATGGCCGAGATAAGCGAGTAGGTTTTTCAAACCAATTTGTGTCCATTCCCGCATAAGTGCACATGCTATACAATGGATTAGCCGAGACCCCCACCACGCAACTTGGGCCCCACATGAGGGCGTTTTTCGGTCTGACATTGAACGAAATTGCGCACAATCTTGATACTGTTGGAAAGAGGGACTCCTCAGCAACATGCCGACCAATTTCCAGCTCCACAGACGCCAATTTAGCCAAATGATGGCCGAGATCAGCGAGTATTTTTTTTCGAACTGATTTTTTTCTGCATTCCCGCAGAAGTGTACATGCTATACAATGGACTAGCCGAGAACCCCACCACCAAATGAGAGCGTTTTTCGGTCTGACGTTAAACGAAACTGCGCACAATCTTGATACTGATTGAAAGAGGGACTCATCAGCAACATCCAGACCAATCTTCAGCTCCTCAGACCCAAGTTCAGCAAAATGATGGCCGAGACAAGCGAGTAGGTTTTTTAAACTAATTTTTGCCCATTCCCGCATAAGTGCACTTGCTATACAATGAACTAGCCGAGACCCCCACCACGCAACTTGGGCCCCAAATGAGGGCGTTTTTCGGTCTGACATTGAACGAAATTGCGCACAACCTTGATACTGATGGAAAGAGGGACTCCTCAGCAACATCCATACCAATTTCAAGCTCCACGGACGACAGTTCAGCCAAATGATGGCCGAGATAAGCGAGTATTTTTTTTCGAACTGATTTTTTCTGCATTCCCGCATGAGTGTACATGCTATACAATGGACTAGCCGAGACCCCAACCACGCAACTTGGGCCCCAAATGAGGGCGTTTTTCGGTCTGACGTTGAACAAAATTGCGCACAATCTTGATACTGATTGAAAGAGGGACTCATCAGCAACATCTAGACCAATCTCCAGCTCCTCAGACCCAAGTTCAGCCAAATGATGGCCGAGATCAGCGAGTATTTTTTTTCGAACTGATTTTTTTCTGCATTCCCGCAGAAGTGTACATGCTATACAATGGACTAGCCGAGAACCCCACCACCAAATGAGAGCGTTTTTCGGTCTGACGTTAAACGAAACTGCGCACAATCTTGATACTGATGGAAAGAGGGACTCATCAGCAACATCCAGACCAATCCCCAGCTCCTCAGACCCAAGTTCAGCCAAATGATGGCCGAGATAAGCAAGTAGGTTTTTTAAACTAATTTTTCTCCATTCCCGCATGAGTGTACATGCTATACAATGGACTAGCCGAGACCCCCACCACGCAACTTGGGCCCCAAATGAGGGCGTTTTTCGGTCTGACGTTTAACAAAATTGCGCACAATCTTGATACTGATTGAAAGAGGGACTCATCAGCAACATCCAGACCAATCTTCAACTCCTCAGACCCAAGTTCAGCCAAATGATGGCCGAGACAAGCGAGTAGGTTTTTTAAACTAATTTTTGACTATTCCCGCATAAGTGCACTTGCTATACAATGAACTAGCCGAGACCCCCACCACGCAACTAGGGCCCCAAATGAGGGCGTTTTTCGGTCTGACATTGAACGAAATTGCGCACAACCTTGATACTGATGGAAAGAGGGACTCCTCAGCAACATCCATACCAATTTCCAGCTCCACGGACGACAGTTCAGCCGAATGATGGCCGAGATAAGCGAGTATTTTTTTTTCCGAACTGATTTTGTCTGCATTCCCGCATGAGTGTACATGCTATACAATGGACTAGCCGAGACCCCCACCACGCAACTTGGGCCCCAAATGAGGGCGCTTTTCGGTCTGACATTGAACGAAAATGCGCACAATCTTGATACTGTTGGAAAGAGGGACTCCTCAGCAACATCCCGACAAATTTCCAGCTCCTCAGACGCCAGTTCAGCAAAATGATGGCCGAGATAAGCGAGTATTTCTTTTCGAACTGATTTTTTCTGCATTCCCGCATGAGTGTACATGCTATACAATGGACTAGCCGAGACCCCCACCACGCAACTTGGGCCCCAAATGAGGGTATTTTTCGGTCTGACGTTGAACAAAATTGCGCACAATCTTGATACTGTTGGAAAGAGGGACTCCTCAGCAACATGCCGACCAATTTCCAGCTCCACAGACGCCAATTTAGCCAAATGATGGCCGAGATCAGCGAGTATTTTTTTTCGAACTGATTTTTTTCTGCATTCCCGCAGAAGTGTACATGCTATACAATGGACTAGCCGAGAACCCCACCACCAAATGAGAGCGTTTTTCGGTCTGACGTTAAACGAAACTGCGCACAATCTTGATACTGATTGAAAGAGGGACTCATCAGCAACATCCAGACCAATCTTCAGCTCCTCAGACCCAAGTTCAGCAAAATGATGGCCGAGACAAGCGAGTAGGTTTTTTAAACTAATTTTTGCCCATTCCCGCATAAGTGCACTTGCTATACAATGAACTAGCCGAGACCCCCACCACGCAACTTGGGCCCCAAATGAGGGCGTTTTTCGGTCTGACATTGAACGAAATTGCGCACAACCTTGATACTGATGGAAAGAGGGACTCCTCAGCAACATCCATACCAATTTCAAGCTCCACGGACGACAGTTCAGCCAAATGATGGCCGAGATAAGCGAGTATTTTTTTTCGAACTGATTTTTTCTGCATTCCCGCATGAGTGTACATGCTATACAATGGACTAGCCGAGACCCCAACCACGCAACTTGGGCCCCAAATGAGGGCGTTTTTCGGTCTGACGTTGAACAAAATTGCGCACAATCTTGATACTGATTGAAAGAGGGACTCATCAGCAACATCTAGACCAATCTCCAGCTCCTCAGACCCAAGTTCAGCCAAATGATGGCCGAGATCAGCGAGTATTTTTTTTCGAACTGATTTTTTTCTGCATTCCCGCAGAAGTGTACATGCTATACAATGGACTAGCCGAGAACCCCACCACCAAATGAGAGCGTTTTTCGGTCTGACGTTAAACGAAACTGCGCACAATCTTGATACTGATGGAAAGAGGGACTCATCAGCAACATCCAGACCAATCCCCAGCTCCTCAGACCCAAGTTCAGCCAAATGATGGCCGAGATAAGCAAGTAGGTTTTTTAAACTAATTTTTCTCCATTCCCGCATGAGTGTACATGCTATACAATGGACTAGCCGAGACCCCCACCACGCAACTTGGGCCCCAAATGAGGGCGTTTTTCGGTCTGACGTTTAACAAAATTGCGCACAATCTTGATACTGATTGAAAGAGGGACTCATCAGCAACATCCAGACCAATCTTCAACTCCTCAGACCCAAGTTCAGCCAAATGATGGCCGAGACAAGCGAGTAGGTTTTTTAAACTAATTTTTGACTATTCCCGCATAAGTGCACTTGCTATACAATGAACTAGCCGAGACCCCCACCACGCAACTAGGGCCCCAAATGAGGGCGTTTTTCGGTCTGACATTGAACGAAATTGCGCACAACCTTGATACTGATGGAAAGAGGGACTCCTCAGCAACATCCATACCAATTTCCAGCTCCACGGACGACAGTTCAGCCGAATGATGGCCGAGATAAGCGAGTATTTTTTTTTCCGAACTGATTTTGTCTGCATTCCCGCATGAGTGTACATGCTATACAATGGACTAGCCGAGACCCCCACCACGCAACTTGGGCCCCAAATGAGGGCGCTTTTCGGTCTGACATTGAACGAAAATGCGCACAATCTTGATACTGTTGGAAAGAGGGACTCCTCAGCAACATCCCGACAAATTTCCAGCTCCTCAGACGCCAGTTCAGCAAAATGATGGCCGAGATAAGCGAGTATTTCTTTTCGAACTGATTTTTTCTGCATTCCCGCATGAGTGTACATGCTATACAATGGACTAGCCGAGACCCCCACCACGCAACTTGGGCCCCAAATGAGGGTATTTTTCGGTCTGACGTTGAACAAAATTGCGCACAATCTTGATACTGTTGGAAAGAGGGACTCCTCAGCAACATGCCGACCAATTTCCAGCTCCACAGACGCCAATTTAGCCAAATGATGGCCGAGATCAGCGAGTATTTTTTTTCGAACTGATTTTTTTCTGCATTCCCGCAGAAGTGTACATGCTATACAATGGACTAGCCGAGAACCCCACCACCAAATGAGAGCGTTTTTCGGTCTGACGTTAAACGAAACTGCGCACAATCTTGATACTGATTGAAAGAGGGACTCATCAGCAACATCCAGACCAATCTTCAGCTCCTCAGACCCAAGTTCAGCAAAATGATGGCCGAGACAAGCGAGTAGGTTTTTTAAACTAATTTTTGCCCATTCCCGCATAAGTGCACTTGCTATACAATGAACTAGCCGAGACCCCCACCACGCAACTTGGGCCCCAAATGAGGGCGTTTTTCGGTCTGACATTGAACGAAATTGCGCACAACCTTGATACTGATGGAAAGAGGGACTCCTCAGCAACATCCATACCAATTTCAAGCTCCACGGACGACAGTTCAGCCAAATGATGGCCGAGATAAGCGAGTATTTTTTTTCGAACTGATTTTTTCTGCATTCCCGCATGAGTGTACATGCTATACAATGGACTAGCCGAGACCCCAACCACGCAACTTGGGCCCCAAATGAGGGCGTTTTTCGGTCTGACGTTGAACAAAATTGCGCACAATCTTGATACTGATTGAAAGAGGGACTCATCAGCAACATCTAGACCAATCTCCAGCTCCTCAGACCCAAGTTCAGCCAAATGATGGCCGAGATCAGCGAGTATTTTTTTTCGAACTGATTTTTTTCTGCATTCCCGCAGAAGTGTACATGCTATACAATGGACTAGCCGAGAACCCCACCACCAAATGAGAGCGTTTTTCGGTCTGACGTTAAACGAAACTGCGCACAATCTTGATACTGATGGAAAGAGGGACTCATCAGCAACATCCAGACCAATCCCCAGCTCCTCAGACCCAAGTTCAGCCAAATGATGGCCGAGATAAGCAAGTAGGTTTTTTAAACTAATTTTTCTCCATTCCCGCATGAGTGTACATGCTATACAATGGACTAGCCGAGACCCCCACCACGCAACTTGGGCCCCAAATGAGGGCGTTTTTCGGTCTGACGTTTAACAAAATTGCGCACAATCTTGATACTGATTGAAAGAGGGACTCATCAGCAACATCCAGACCAATCTTCAACTCCTCAGACCCAAGTTCAGCCAAATGATGGCCGAGACAAGCGAGTAGGTTTTTTAAACTAATTTTTGCCCATTCCCGCATAAGTGCACTTGCTATACAATGAACTAGCCGAGACCCCCACCACGCAACTTGGGCCCCAAATGAGGGCGTTTTTCGGTCTGACATTGAACGAAATTGCGCACAACCTTGATACTGATGGAAAGAGGGACTCCTCAACAACATCCATACCAATTTCCAGCTCCACGGACGACAGTTCAGCCGAATGATGGCCGAGATAAGCGAGTAGTTTTTTTCCGAACTGATTTTGTCTGCATTCCCGCATGAGTGTACATGCTATACAATGGACTAGCCGAGACCCCCACCACGCAACTTGGGCCCCAAATGAGGGCGTTTTTCGGTCTGACGTTGAACAAAATGGCGCACAATCTTGATACTGATTGAAAGAGGGACTCATCAGCAACATCTAGACCAATCTCCAGCTCCTCAGACCCAAGTTCAGCCAAATGATGGCCGAGATAAGCGAGTAGGTTTTTCAAACCAATTTGTCTTCATTCCCGCATAAGTGCACATGCTATACAATGGATTAGCCGAGACCCCCACCACGCAACTTGGGCCCCACATGAGGGCGTTTTTCGGTCTGACATTGAACGAAATTGCGCACAATCTTGATACTGTTGGAAAGAGGGACTCCTCAGCAACATGCCGACCAATTTCCAGCTCCACAGACGCCAATTTAGCCAAATGATGGGCGAGATCAGCGAGTACTTTTTTTCGAACTGATTTTTTTCTGCATTCCCGCAGAAGTGTACATGCTATACAATGGACTAGCCGAGAACCCCACCACCAAATGAGAGCGTTTTTCGGTCTGACGTTAAACGAAACTGCGCACAATCTAGATACTGATGGAAAGAGGGACTCATCAGCAACATCCAGACCAATCCCCAGCTCCTCAGACCCAAGTTCAGCCAAATGATGGCCGAGATAAGCAAGTAGGTTTTTTAAACTAATTTTTCTCCATTCCCGCATGAGTGCACTTGCTATACAATGGACTAGCCGAGACCCCCACCACGAAACTTGGGCCCCAAATGAGGGCGTTTTTCGGTCTGACATTGAACGAAATTGCGCACAACCTTGATACTGATGGAAAGAGGGACTCCTCAGCAGTGTTGTAGTCAAGGCCGCAACCTCCGAGGCCGAGGCCAAGACCGAGGCCACAACCTCCGAGGCCGAGACCGAGGCCGAGGCCACAACGTCCGAGGCCAAGGCCGAGGCCGAGGCCACAACGTCCGAGGCCGAGGCCGAGGCCGAGGCCGGTTACTAAACACGTAATAAACTAATAATCCACTCAATCAAGGTTAAAGGCAGTGTGTATGATTGGTCATTGTTGCAATTTTCAGAAATGGGCGGATTTGGGGGTTAGTATTTTATAGGAAATATCGTTCCACTGACCTGTTCAAAGTTTTGCGTTGTTGGATGGCGAGAAAAACGAGAGAAAAACGGCGCTCGTTTTTAACCGTCGGGCGGATGATAGCCTTTAGTCAACAAGACGCGCGTGGCTACCTGGACACGTGACGCGCCCCGAATGCCAGCATGTCCGGGGCGCGCCACTCGTCCGGGTAGCTACGCGCGCCTTGACTAAAGCCTACAGGGCAGTTTTCCAACGATTGAAAACAATATAAATTTCCACTTTTCTTGACAACGACAGCACACCTGGTGCTATCATTTCACACGATGATTGAGACTACTATTATTAACTTACAGGCTAGTAAGGTATTTCGTAATAATTCAGTAAAAACAAATTAGAGGATTACCAATCGTGTACACTACCTTCATTGTTGGATTTTTTTATTTTACTTTCAAGTCACGTCAATGGCAGGTTCCTTAAAGGATATGTTTATTGCATTTCAAGAATATAAGGGTCTCCAGCATCTATTGGGATAGCTTTGCACGGTGTGGCCTCATAATAATCCCTCCTCTGCTAAAAATGCGCTCCACTGGAGCACTGCTGGCTGGAACATAGTCTTGGGCCCAAGACCCTTGTGTTGTTATTTCGGAGCGCCCGCGCGCCAGATTCACTAACGTTGTGTCCTCGAAATCCCGGCTTCGTACGTGCGTTCTGGCCTCACGCATGCGTAGTTTACAAAATGCAGCCGAATCCGCAGCCGGTGTTTGTCAAACGTGCACGATTTTGGATCGCCACAAGGGTCTTGGATAAGTTGGCAGGCAATTCTTAACTTTTTCTTTACTTTTCGATGATTCTCCCTCGCTTTTCCGAGGGATCCAATCAGTGACCGAGTTTGAGCCTTACATAAATTATTCATTACATGCAAATACATAGGACATGACTAGGCATCATGACCATTGATCTGCAGCTGCGCGCGTCACATGCGCGTGCACGCATGTCGGACATAAACCACGAATGTGATTGGTCAGAACACCATCAGGCGACGCTCACTGGATCGGTCTATTGCATAACCGTCCATCATTATCACAGTCCAGTCTGGTCGCGCCCCCGAAATGCCAATTTATCCAAGACTTTACTA
This sequence comes from Hippasteria phrygiana, assembly GCA_037893225.1. Lineage (NCBI taxonomy): Eukaryota > Metazoa > Echinodermata > Asteroidea > Valvatida > Goniasteridae > Hippasteria > Hippasteria phrygiana. The sequence continues at coordinate 2,157,630 of JAZGUH010000197.1, forward strand.
CAGATCCAAAATCTTATCGCGCTGTCGGCATATTGCAACTACACTGTACCTGATCGCGCTGCCTGTGCATTGCAACTGCGAAAGTACAAAAGTACAATAGTAACGTCTTTGAACCAAGACTAGCTGGAACAGAGAGGACAGTCTTTGCAAGGGCATGCAGTTATGGGTACATAGACTAGTAGACATGTGACAGGCTTCGCGTTGCGCGAGCACGCGTGAATAACAGGTTGGTTCCCTCAACTTCACTGCCGGCCATTATGTTTATCGCTTTAACGTTCACTCGTTCAGGGCCGAGTGGTGGACCAGGAACCAGTCTATAGCGGGAGTAGACAGATTATCTAACAAAAATATTAGATGCTACCTGAGTACGTGTAACACAATAGTGGCAGTTCATGGGGCGAGTGAAGTGCTGGACCAGGAACTACACGTAGTCTATTACCGGGAGTAGACTGGTTCTACAAGAAGATAATACATATAATGTACGTACGTAGTACGTGCAATCGGGGAGCTATCTTAGCTCCATGGTGCAATAATGCAAATACCAGTTCATTAATTCGTGCGTATCTGCTTGAAACTATATTTCGTTTCACGGAACTCACTGTGGCAGCTTCTCGAAAGTTTCATGAGGTAAACAATTTAAATTAATTGAAACAGAAAACACATCTGAATTGGTGGGAAAATTGGTCAAAGTGGGCGGCCTCGAGCCGGCCTCGACCAGATCTTCGAGTCCGGAAGGCTCCGAGGCCGAGGCCGAGGCCGAGGCCTTGCACTCCGAGGCCAAGGCCGAGACCGAGGCCATAAAAATCGGCCTCGAGGCCGGCCTCGAGGCCGAGGCCGGTCTCGAGACCTCCAACACTGCTCCTCAGCAACATCCAGAACAATCTCCAGCTCCTCAGACCCAAGTTCAGCAGAATGATGGCCGAAATAGGCGAGTATGTTTTTCGAAAGAATTTGTCTCCATTCCCGCATAAGTGCACATGCTATACAATGCACTAGCCGAGACCCCAACCACGCAACTTGGGCCCCAAATGATGGCGTTTTTCGGTCTGACATTGAACGAAATTGCGCACAATCTTGATACTGTTGGAAAGAGCGACTCCTCAGCAACATTCCGACCAATTGCCAGCTCCACAGACGCCATTTCTATCGAATGATTGCCGAGATAAGCGAGTATTGTTTTTGGAACTGATTTTTTTTGCATTCCTGCATGAGTGTACATGCTATACAATGGACTAGCCGAGACCCCCACCACGCAACTTGGGCCCCAAATGAGGGTGTTTTTCGGTCTGACTTTGAACAAAATTGCGCACAATCTTGATACTGTTGGAAAGAGGGACTCCTCAGCAACATCCATACCAATTTCCAGCTCCGCAGGCCCAAGTTCCGCCAAATGATGGCCGAGATAAGCGAGTATTTTTTTTTCCGAACTGATTTTGTCTGCATTCCCGCATGAGTGTACATGCTATACAATGGACTAGCCGAGACCCCCACCACGCAACTTGGGCCCCAAATGAGGGCGCTTTTCGGTCTGACATTGAACGAAAATGCGCACAATCTTGATACTGTTGGAAAGAGGGACTCCTCAGCAACTTCCCGACAAATTTCCAGCTCCTCAGACGCCAGTTCAGCAAAATGATGGCCGAGATAAGCGAGTATTTCTTTTCGAACTGATTTTTTCTGCATTCCCGCATGAGTGTACATGCTATACAATGGACTAGCCGAGACCCCCACCACGCAACTTGGGCCCCAAATGAGGGTGTTTTTCGGTCTGACGTTGAACAAAATTGCGCACAATCTTGATACTGATTGAAAGAGGGACTTATCAGCAACATCAGACCAATTTCCAGCTCCACAGACCCCAGGTTAGCCGAATGATGGCCGAGACAAGCGAGTAAGTTTTTCGAACTAATTTTTCTGCATTCCCGCTTAAGTGCACATGCTATACAATGGACTAGCGGAAACCTCCCACCCCCCCCCCCCCCCCCCCCCCAACGCAACTTGGGCCCCAAATTAAGGCGTTTTTCGATCTGATGTTGAACGAAATTGCGCACAATCTTGATACTGTTGGAAAGAGGGACTCCTCAGCAACATCCCGACCAATTTCGAGCTCCACAGACGCTAGTTCAGCCGAGTGATGGCCGAGATAAGCGAGTATTTATTTTCGAACTGATTTTTTCGGCATTCCTGCATGAGTGTACATGCTATACAATGGACTAGCCGAGACCCCCACCACGCAACTTGGACCCCAAATGAGGGTGTTTTTCGGTCTGACGTTGAACAAAATTGCGCACAGTCTTGATACTGATTGAAAGAGGGACTTATCAGCAACATCCAGACCAATTTCCAGCTCCACAGACCCCAGGTTAGCCGAATGATGGCCGAGACAAGCGAGTAAGTTTTTCGAACGAATTTTTCTGCATTTCCGCAAAAGTGCACATGCCATACAATGGACTAGACGAGACCCCCACCACGCAACTTTGGCCCCCAAATGAGGACGTTTTTCGATCTGATATTGAACAAAATTGCGCACAATCTGGATACTGTTGGAAAGAGGGACTCATTAGCAACATCCAAACCAATCACCAGCTCCTCAGACCTCATTTCAGCCGAATGATGGCGGACATAAGCGAGTAGGTTTTTCGAACTGATTTTTTCGGCATTCCTGCATGAGTGTACATGCTATACAATGGACTAGCCGAGACCCCCACCACGCAACTTGGGCCCCAAATGAGGGCGTTTTTCGGTCTGACGTTGAACAAAATTGCGCACAATCTTGATACTGATTGAAAGAGGGACTCCTGAGCAACATCCCGACCAATTTCCAGCTCCTCAGACGCCAGTTCAGCCGAATGATGGCCGAGATAAGCGAGTATTCTTTTTCGAACTGATTTTTTCTGCATTCCCGCATGAGTGTACATGCTATACAATGGACTAGCCGAGACCCCCACCACGCAACTTGGGCCCCAAATGAGGGTGTTTTTCGGTCTGACGTTGAACAAAATTGCGCACAATCTTGATACTGATGGAAAGAGGGACTCCTAAGCAACATCCAGAACAATCTCCAGCTCCTCAGACCCAAGTTCAGCAGAATGATGGCCGAAATAGGCGAGTATGTTTTTCGAAAGAATTTGTCTCCATTCCCGCATAAGTGCACATGCTATACAATGCACTAGCCGAGACCCCAACCACGCAACTTGGGCCCCAAATGATGGCGTTTTTCGGTCTGACATTGAACGAAATTGCGCACAATCTTGATACTGTTGGAAAGAGCGACTCCTCAGCAACATTCCGACCAATTGCCAGCTCCACAGACGCCATTTCTATCGAATGATTGCCGAGATAAGCGAGTATTTTTTTTCGAACTGATTTTTTTTGCATTCCTGCATGAGTGTACATGCTATACAATGGACTAGCCGAGACCCCCACCACGCAACTTGGGCCCCAAATGAGGGTGTTTTTCGGTCTGACTTTGAACAAAATTGCGCACAATCTTGATACTGTTGGAAAGAGGGACTCCTCAGCAACATCCATACCAATTTCCAGCTCCGCAGGCCCAAGTTCAGCCAAATGATGGCCGAGATAAGCGAGTATTTTTTTTTCCGAACTGATTTTGTCTGCATTCCCGCATGAGTGTACATGCTATACAATGGACTAGCCGAGACCCCCACCACGCAACTTGGGCCCCAAATGAGGGCGCTTTTCGGTCTGACATTGAACGAAAATGCGCACAATCTTGATACTGTTGGAAAGAGGGACTCCTCAGCAACATCCCGACAAATTTCCAGCTCCTCAGACGCCAGTTCAGCAAAATGATGGCCGAGATAAGCGAGTATTTCTTTTCGAACTGATTTTTTCTGCATTCCCGCATGAGTGTACATGCTATACAATGGACTAGCCGAGACCCCCACCACGCAACTTGGGCCCCAAATGAGGGTGTTTTTCGGTCTGACGTTGAACAAAATTGCGCACAATCTTGATACTGATTGAAAGAGGGACTTATCAGCAACATCAGACCAATTTCCAGCTCCACAGACCCCAGGTTAGCCGAATGATGGCCGAGACAAGCGAGTAAGTTTTTCGAACTAATTTTTCTGCATTCCCGCTTAAGTGCACATGCTATACAATGGACTAGCGGAAACCTCCCACCCCCCCCCCCCCCCCCAACGCAACTTGGGCCCCAAATTAAGGCGTTTTTCGATCTGATGTTGAACGAAATTGCGCACAATCTTGATACTGTTGGAAAGAGGGACTCCTCAGCAACATCCCGACCAATTTCGAGCTCCACAGACGCTAGTTCAGCCGAGTGATGGCCGAGATAAGCGAGTATTTTTTTCGAACGAATTTTTCTGCATTTCCGCAAAAGTGCACATGCCATACAATGGACTAGACGAGACCCCCACCACGCAACTTTGGCCCCCAAATGAGGACGTTTTTCGATCTGATATTGAACAAAATTGCGCACAATCTGGATACTGTTGGAAAGAGGGACTCATTAGCAACATCCAAACCAATCACCAGCTCCTCAGACCTCATTTCAGCCGAATGATGGCGGACATAAGCGAGTAGGTTTTCGAACTGATTTTTTCTGCATTCCCGCATGAGTGTACATGCTATACAATGGACTAGCCGAGACCCCCACCACGCAACTTGGGCCCCAAATGAGGGCGTTTTTCGGTCTGACGTTGAACAAAATTGCGCACAATCTTGATACTGATTGAAAGAGGGACTTCTCAGCAACATCCCGACCAATTTCCAGCTCCTCAGACGCCAGTTCAGCCGAATGATGGCCGAGATAAGCGAGTATTCTTTTTCGAACTGATTTTTTCTGCATTCCCGCATGAGTGTACATGCTATACAATGGACTAGCCGAGACCCCCACCACGCAACTTGGGCCCCAAATGAGGGTGTTTTTCGGTCTGACGTTGAACAAAATTGCGCACAATCTTGATACTGTTGGAAAGAGGGACTCCTCAGCAACATCCATACCAATTTCCAGCTCCGCAGGCCCAAGTTCAGCCAAATGATGGCCGAGATAAGCGAGTATTTTGTTTTCCGAACTGATTTTGTCTGCATTCCCGCATGAGTGTACATGCTATACAATGGACTAGCCGAGACCCCCACCACGCAACTTGGGCCCCAAATGAGGGCGCTTTTCGGTCTGACATTGAACGAAAATGCGCACAATCTTGATACTGTTGGAAAGAGGGACTCCTCAGCAACATCCCGACAAATTTCCAGCTCCTCAGACGCCAGTTCAGCAAAATGATGGCCGAGATAAGCGAGTATTTCTTTTCGAACTGATTTTTTCTGCATTCCCGCATGAGTGTACATGCTATACAATGGACTAGCCGAGACCCCCACCACGCAACTTGGGCCCCAAATGAGGGTGTTTTTCGGTCTGACGTTGAACAAAATTGCGCACAATCTTGATACTGATTGAAAGAGGGACTTATCAGCAACATCCAGACCAATTTCCAGCTCCACAGACCCCAGGTTAGCCGAATGATGGCCGAGACAAGCGAGTAAGTTTTTCGAACGAATTTTTCTGCATTTCCGCAAAAGTGCACATGCCATACAATGGACTAGACGAGACCCCCACCACGCAACTTTGGCCCCCAAATGAGGACGTTTTTCGATCTGATATTGAACAAAATTGCGCACAATCTGGATACTGTTGGAAAGAGGGACTCATTAGCAACATCCAAACCAATCACCAGCTCCTCAGACCTCATTTCAGCCGAATGATGGCGGACATAAGCGAGTAGGTTTTCGAACTGATTTTTTCTGCATTCCCGCATGAGTGTACATGCTATACAATGGACTAGCCGAGACCCCCACCACGCAACTTGGGCCCCAAATGAGGGCGTTTTTCGGTCTGACGTTGAACAAAATTGCGCACAATCTTGATACTGTTGGAAAGAGGGACTCATTAGCAACATCCAAACCAATCACCAGCTCCTCAGACCTCATTTCAGCCGAATGATGGCGGACATAAGCGAGTAGGTTTTCGAACTGATTTTTTCTGCATTCCCGCATGAGTGTACATGCTATACAATGGACTAGCCGAGACCCCCACCACGCAACTTGGGCCCCAAATGAGGGCGTTTTTCGGTCTGACGTTGAACAAAATTGCGCACAATCTTGATACTGATTGAAAGAGGGACTTCTCAGCAACATCCCGACCAATTTCCAGCTCCTCAGACGCCAGTTCAGCCGAATGATGGCCGAGATAAGCGAGTATTCTTTTTCGAACTGATTTTTTCTGCATTCCCGCATGAGTGTACATGCTATACAATGGACTAGCCGAGACCCCCACCACGCAACTTGGGCCCCAAATGAGGGTGTTTTTCGGTCTGACGTTGAACAAAATTGCGCACAATCTTGATACTGTTGGAAAGAGGGACTCCTCAGCAACATCCATACCAATTTCCAGCTCCGCAGGCCCAAGTTCAGCCAAATGATGGCCGAGATAAGCGAGTATTTTGTTTTCCGAACTGATTTTGTCTGCATTCCCGCATGAGTGTACATGCTATACAATGGACTAGCCGAGACCCCCACCACGCAACTTGGGCCCCAAATGAGGGCGCTTTTCGGTCTGACATTGAACGAAAATGCGCACAATCTTGATACTGTTGGAAAGAGGGACTCCTCAGCAACATCCCGACAAATTTCCAGCTCCTCAGACGCCAGTTCAGCAAAATGATGGCCGAGATAAGCGAGTATTTCTTTTCGAACTGATTTTTTCTGCATTCCCGCATGAGTGTACATGCTATACAATGGACTAGCCGAGACCCCCACCACGCAACTTGGGCCCCAAATGAGGGTGTTTTTCGGTCTGACGTTGAACAAAATTGCGCACAATCTTGATACTGATTGAAAGAGGGACTTATCAGCAACATCCAGACCAATTTCCAGCTCCACAGACCCCAGGTTAGCCGAATGATGGCCGAGACAAGCGAGTAAGTTTTTCGAACGAATTTTTCTGCATTTCCGCAAAAGTGCACATGCCATACAATGGACTAGACGAGACCCCAACCACGCAACTTTGGCCCCCAAATGAGGACGTTTTTCGATCTGATATTGAACAAAATTGCGCACAATCTGGATACTGTTGGAAAGAGGGACTCATTAGCAACATCCAAACCAATCACCAGCTCCTCAGACCTCATTTCAGCCGAATGATGGCGGACATAAGCGAGTAGGTTTTCGAACTGATTTTTTCTGCATTCCCGCATGAGTGTACATGCTATACAATGGACTAGCCGAGACCCCCACCACGCAACTTGGGCCCCAAATGAGGGCGTTTTTCGGTCTGACGTTGAACAAAATTGCGCACAATCTTGATACTGATTGAAAGAGGGACTCCTCAGCAACATCCCGACCAATTTCCAGCTCCTCAGACGCCAGTTCAGCCGAATGATGGCCGAGATAAGCGAGTATTCTTTTTCGAACTGATTTTTTCTGCATTCCCGCATGAGTGTACATGCTATACAATGGACTAGCCGAGACCCCCACCACGCAACTTGGGCCCCAAATGAGGGTGTTTTTCGGTCTGACGTTGAACAAAATTGCGCACAATCTTGATATTGTTGGAAAGAGGGACTCCTCAGCAACATCCATACCAATTTCCAGCTCCGCAGGCCCAAGTTCAGCCAAATGATGGCCGAGATAAGCGAGTATTTTGTTTTCCGAACTGATTTTGTCTGCATTCCCGCATGAGTGTACATGCTATACAATGGACTAGCCGAGACCCCCACCACGCAACTTGGGCCCCAAATGAGGGCGCTTTTCGGTCTGACATTGAACGAAAATGCGCACAATCTTGATACTGTTGGAAAGAGGGACTCCTCAGCAACATCCCGACAAATTTCCAGCTCCTCAGACGCCAGTTCAGCAAAATGATGGCCGAGATAAGCGAGTATTTCTTTTCGAACTGATTTTTTCTGCATTCCCGCATGAGTGTACATGCTATACAATGGACTAGCCGAGACCCCCACCACGCAACTTGGGCACCAAATGAGGGTGTTTTTCGCTCTGACGTTGAACAAAATTGCGCACAATCTTGATACTGATTGAAAGAGGGACTTATCAGCAACATCAGACCAATTTCCAGCTCCACAGACCCGAGGTTAGCCGAATGATGGCCGAGACAAGCGAGTAAGTTTTTCGAACTAATTTTTCTGCATTCCCGCTTCAGTGCACATGCTATACAATGGACTAGCGGAAACCTCCCCACCCCCCCCCCCCCCCCCCCCCAACGCAACTTGGGCCCCAAATTAAGGCGTTTTTCGATCTGATGTTGAACGAAATTGCGCACAATGTTGATACTGTTGGAAAGAGGGACTCCTCAGCAACATCCCGACCAATTTCGAGCTCCACAGACGCTAGTTCAGCCGAGTGATGGCCGAGATAAGCGAGTATTTTTTTTCGAACTGATTTTTTCGGCATTCCTGCATGAGTGTACATGCTATACAATGGACTAGCCGAGACCCCCACCACGCAACTTGGACCCCAAATGAGGGTGTTTTTCGGTCTGACGTTGAACAAAATTGCGCACAGTCTTGATACTGATTGAAAGAGGGACTCATCAGCAACATCCAGACCAATTTCCAGCTCCACAGACCCCAGGTTAGCCGAATGATGGCCGAGACAAGCGAGTAAGTTTTTCGAACGAATTTTTCTGCATTTCCGCAAAAGTGCACATGCCATACAATGGACTAGACGAGACCCCCACCACGCAACTTTGGCCCCCAAATGAGGACGTTTTTCGATCTGATATTGAACAAAATTGCGCACAATCTGGATACTGTTGGAAAGAGGGACTCATTAGCAACATCCAAACCAATCACCAGCTCCTCAGACCTCATTTCAGCCGAATGATGGCGGACATAAGCGAGTATTCTTTTTCGAACTGATTTTTTCTGCATTCCCGCATGAGTGTACATGCTATACAATGGACTAGCCGAGACCCCCACCACGCAACTTGGGCCCCAAATGAGGGTGTTTTTCGGTCTGACGTTGAACAAAATTGCGCACAATCTTGATACTGATGGAAAGAGGGACTCCTCAGCAACATCCAGAACAATCTCCAGCTCCTCAGACCCAAGTTCAGCAGAATGATGGCCGAAATAGGCGAGTATGTTTTTCGAAAGAATTTGTCTCCATTCCCGCATAAGTGCACATGCTATACAATGCACTAGCCGAGACCCCAACCACGCAACTTGGGCCCCAAATGATGGCGTTTTTCGGTCTGACATTGAACGAAATTGCGCACAATCTTGATACTGTTGGAAAGAGCGACTCCTCAGCAACATTCCGACCAATTGCCAGCTCCACAGACGCCATTTCTATCGAATGATTGCCGAGATAAGCGAGTATTTTTTTTCGAACTGATTTTTTTTGCATTCCTGCATGAGTGTACATGCTATACAATGGACTAGCCGAGACCCCCACCACGCAACTTGGGCCCCAAATGAGGGTGTTTTTCGGCCTGACTTTGAACAAAATTGCGCACAATCTTGATACTGTTGGAAAGAGGGACTCCTCAGCAACATCCATACCAATTTCCAGCTCCGCAGGCCCAAGTTCAGCCAAATGATTTCCGAGATAAGCGAGTATTTTTTTTTCCGAACTGATTTTGTCTGCATTCCCGCATGAGTGTACATGCTATACAATGGACTAGCCGAGACCCCCACCACGCAACTTGGGCCCCAAATGAGGGCGCTTTTCGGTCTGACATTGAACGAAAATGCGCACAATCTTGATACTGTTGGAAAGAGGGACTCCTCAGCAACATCCCGACAAATTTCCAGCTCCTCAGACGCCAGTTCAGCAAAATGATGGCCGAGATAAGCGAGTATTTCTTTTCGAACTGATTTTTTCTGCATTCCCGCATGAGTGTACATGCTATACAATGGACTAGCCGAGACCCCCACCACGCAACTTGGGCCCCAAATGAGGGTGTTTTTCGGTCTGACGTTGAACAAAATTGCGCACAATCTTGATACTGATTGAAAGAGGGACTTATCAGCAACATCAGACCAATTTCCAGCTCCACAGACCCCAGGTTAGCCGAATGATGGCCGAGACAAGCGAGTAAGTTTTTCGAACTAATTTTTCTGCATTCCCGCTTAAGTGCACATGCTATACAATGGACTAGCGGAAACCTCCCACCCCCCCCCCCCCCCCCCCCCCAACGCAACTTGGGCCCCAAATTAAGGCGTTTTTCGATCTGATGTTGAACGAAATTGCGCACAATCTTGATACTGTTGGAAAGAGGGACTCCTCAGCAACATCCCGACCAATTTCGAGCTCCACAGACGCTAGTTCAGCCGAGTGATGGCCGAGATAAGCGAGTATTTTTTTTCGAACTGATTTTTTCGGCATTCCTGCATGAGTGTACATGCTATACAATGGACTAGCCGAGACCCCCACCACGCAACTTGGACCCCAAATGAGGGTGTTTTTCGGTCTGACGTTGAACAAAATTGCGCACAGTCTTGATACTGATTGAAAGAGGGACTCATCAGCAACATCCAGACCAATTTCCAGCTCCACAGACCCCAGGTTAGCCGAATGATGGCCGAGACAAGCGAGTAAGTTTTTCGAACGAATTTTTCTGCATTTCCGCAAAAGTGCACATGCCATACAATGGACTAGACGAGACCCCAACCACGCAACTTTGGCCCCCAAATGAGGACGTTTTTCGATCTGATATTGAACAAAATTGCGCACAATCTGGATACTGTTGGAAAGAGGGACTCATTAGCAACATCCAAACCAATCACCAGCTCCTCAGACCTCATTTCAGCCGAATGATGGCGGACATAAGCGAGTAGGTTTTCGAACTGATTTTTTCTGCATTCCCGCATGAGTGTACATGCTATACAATGGACTAGCCGAGACCCCCACAACGCAACTTGGGCCCCAAATGAGGGCGTTTTTCGGTCTGACGTTGAACAAAATTGCGCACAATCTTGATACTGATTGAAAGAGGGACTCCTCAGCAACATCCCGACCAATTTCCAGCTCCTCAGACGCCAGTTCAGCCGAATGATGGCCGAGATAAGCGAGTATTCTTTTTCGAACTGATTTTTTCTGCATTCCCGCATGAGTGTACATGCTATACAATGGACTAGCCGAGACCCCCACCACGCAACTTGAGCCCCAAATGAGGGTGTTTTTCGGTCTGACGTTGAACAAAATTGCGCACAATCTTGATACTGTTGGAAAGAGGGACTCCTCAGCAACATCCATACCAATTTCCAGCTCCGCAGGCCCAAGTTCAGCCAAATGATGGCCGAGATAAGCGAGTATTTTGTTTTCCGAACTGATTTTGTCTGCATTCCCGCATGAGTGTACATGCTATACAATGGACTAGCCGAGACCCCCACTACGTAACCTGGGCCCCAAATGAGGGTGTTTTTCGGTCTGACATTGAACGAAATTGGGCACAATCTTGATACTGTTGGAAAGAGGGACTCCTCAGCAACATCCATACCAATTTCCAGCACCGCAGGCCCAAGTTCAGCCAAATGATGGCCGAGATAAGCCAGAAGTTTTTTTTCGAACTGATTTTGTCTGCATTCCCGCATGAGTGTACATGCTATACAATGGACTAGCCGAGAACCCCACCACGCAACTTGGGCCCCAAATGAGGGCGTTTTTCGGTCTGACATTGAACGAAACTGCGCACAATCTTGATACTGATGGAAAGAGGGACTCATTAGCAACATCCAGACCAATCCCCTGCTCCTCAGACCCAAGTTCAGCCAAATGATGGCCGAAATAGGCTAGTATGTTTTTCGAAAGAATTTTTCTGCATTCTAGCTTAAGTGCACAAGCTATACAATGGACTAGCCGAACCCCCCCCCCCCCCCCCCACCCCCACGCAACTTGGGCCCCAAATTAGGGCGTTTTTCGATCTGACGTTGAACAAAATGGCGGACAATCTTGATACTGATTGAAAGAGGGACTCATCAGCAACATCCAGACCAATCTCCAGCTCCTCAGACCCAAGTTCAGCCAAATGATGGCCGAGATAAGCGAGTAGATTTTTCAAACCAATTTGACTCATTTCCCGCATAAGTGCACATGCTATACAATGGACTAGCCGAAACCCCCACCACGCAACCTGGGCCCCAAATGAGGGTGTTTTTCGGTCTGACATTGAACGAAATTGGGCACAATCTTGATACTGTTGGAAAGAGGGACTCCTCAGCAACATCCATACCAATTTCCAGCACCGCAGGCCCAAGTTCAGCCAAATGATGGCCGAGATAAGCGAGAAGTTTTTTTTCGAACTGATTTTGTCTGCATTCCCGCATGAGTGTACATGCTATACAATGGACTAGCCGAGAACCCCACCACGCAACTTGGGCCCCAAATGAGGGCGTTTTTCGGTCTGACATTGAACGAAATTGCGCACAATCTTGATACTGTTGGAACGAGGGACTCATTAGCAACATCTAAACAAATCTCCAGCTCCTCAGACCTGAGTTCAGCTGAATGATGGCGGACATAGGCGAGTAGGTTTTTTGAACAAATTTTTCTGCATTCTAGCTTAAGTGCACAAGCTATACAATGGACTAGCCGAACCCCCCCCCCCCCCCCCCCCCCCGCACCCCCACGCAACTTGGGCCCCAAATTAGGGCGTTTTTCGATCTGATGTTGAACGAAATTGCGCACAATCTTGACACTGTTGGAAAGAGGGACTCCTCAGCAACATCCAGAACAATCTCCAGCTCCTCAGACCCAAGTTCAGCCGAATGATGGCCGAAATAGGCGAGTATGTTTTTCGAAAGAATTTGTCTGCATTCCCGCATAAGTGCACATGCTATACAATGCACTAGCCGAGACCCCAACCACGCAACTTGGGCCCCAAATGATGGCGTTTTTCGGTCTGACATTGAACGAAATTGCGCACAATCTTGATACTGTTGGAAAGAGGGAATCCTCAGCAACATCCCGACCAATTTGCAGCTCCACAGACGCCAGTTCAGCCGAGTGATGTCCGAGATAAGCGAGTATTTTTTTTCGAACTGATTTTTTCTGCATTCCTGCATGAGTGTACATGCTATAAAATGGACTAGCCGAGACCCCCACCACGCAACTTGGGCCCCAAATGAGGGCGTTTTTCGGTCTGACATTGAACGAAAATGCGCACAATCTTGATACTGTTGGAAAGAGAGACTCCTCAGCAACATCCCGACCAATTTCCAGCTCCTCAGACGCCAGTTCAGCCGAATGATTGCCGAGATAAGCGAGTATTTTGTTTTGAACTGATTTTTTCTGAATTCCCGCATGAGTGTACATGCTATACAATGGACTAGCCGAGACCCCCACTACGCAACTTGGGCCCCAAAGGAGGGCGTTTTTCGGTCTGACATTGAACGAAATTGCGCACAATCTTGATACTGATGGAAAGAGGGACTCCTCAGCAACATCCAGACCAATTTCCAGCTCCACAGACCCCAGGTTAGCCGAATTATGGCCGAGACAAGCTAGTAAGTTTTTCGAACGAATTTTTCTGCATTCCCGCAAAAGTGCACATGCTATACAATGGACTAGACGAGACCCCCACCACGCAACTTGGGCCCCAAATAAGGACGTTTTTCGATCTGATGTTGAACAAAATTGCGCACAATCTGGATACTGTTGGAAAGATGGACTCATTAGCAACATCCAAACCAATCACCAGCTCCTCAGACCTCATTTCAGCCGAATGATGGCGGACATAAACGAGTAGGTTTTTCGAACTAACTTTTCTGCATTCCCGCATAAGTGCACATGGTATACAATGGACTAGCCGAGACCCCCACTACGCAACTTGGGCCCCAAAGGAGGGCGTTTTTCGGTCTGACATTGAACGAAATTGCGCACAATCTTGATACTGATGGAATGAGGGACTCATTAGCAACATCCAAACCAATCACCAGCTCCTCAGACCTCATTTCAGCCGAATGATGGCGGACATAAGCGAGTAGGTTTTATGAACTAACTTTTCTACATTCACATGCTATACAATGGACTAGCCGAAACTCCCCCAACCCCCCCCAACGCAACTTGGTCCCCAAATTAAGGCGTTTTTCGATCTGATGTTGAACGAAATTGCGCACAATCTTGATAATGTTGGAAAGAGGGACTCCTCAGCAACATCCCGACCAATGTCCAGCTCCACAGACGCCAGTTCAGCCGAATGATGGCCGAGATAAGCGAGTATTTTCTTTTGAACTGATTTTTTCTGCATTCCCGCATGAGTGTACATGCTATACAATGGACTAGCCGAGAACCCCACCACGCAACTTGGGCCCCAAATGAGGGCGTTTTTCGGTCTGACATTGATCAAAATTGCGCACAATCTTGATACTGATTGAAAGAGAGACTCCTCAGCAACATCCCGACCAATTTCCAGCTCCTCAGACGCCAGTTCAGCCGAATTATGGCCGAGACAAGCGAGTAAGTTTTTCGAACGAATTTTTCTGCATTCCCGCAAAAGTGCACATGCTATACAATGGACTAGACGAGACCCCCACCACGCAACTTGGGCCCCAAATAAGGACGTTTTTCGATCTGATGTTGAACAAAATTGCGCACAATCTGGATACTGTTGGAAAGATGGACTCATTAGCAACATCCAAACCAATCACCAGCTCCTCAGACCTCATTTCAGCCGAATGATGGCGGACATAAACGAGTAGGTTTTTCGAACTAACTTTTCTGCATTCCCGCATAAGTGCACATGGTATACAATGGACTAGCCGAGACCCCCACTACGCAACTTGGGCCCCAAATGATGGCGTTTTTCGGTCTGACATTGAACGAAATTGCGCACAATCTTGATACTGTTGGAACGACGGACTCATTAGCAACATCTAAACAAATCTCCAGCTCCTCAGACCTGAGTTCAGCTGAATGATGGCGGACATAGGCGAGTAGGTTTTTTGAACAAATTTTTCTGCATTCTAGCTTAAGTGCACAAGCTATACAATGGACTAGCCGAACCCCCCCCCCCCCCCACCCCCACGCAACTTGGGCCCCAAATTAGGGCGTTTTTCGATCTGATGTTGAACGAAATTGCGCACAATCTTGACACTGTTGGAAAGAGGGACTCCTCAGCAACATCCAGAACAATCTCCAGCTCCTCAGACCCAAGTTCAGCCGAATGATTGCCGAAATAGGCGAGTATGTTTTTCGAAAGAATTTGTCTGCATTCCCGCATAAATGTTGATTTATTCGGTTAAGTACCGGGGCGCATTAGAATGAATCTACTTTAGCATTGATATGTAAATGTGCACAGTTCAGTGGTCAGGGCGGGTAATTTGAATAGGGAGTGGTGTACGTGGTGTGTGGGTTGCTGGCTGGCGAGAGATCACTTCACGCTTGCGAGCAGCAACGAGCGCACACGATTTTTTGGTATCTAACACAACGGCACCATAATGTCAACCGCTGCGACTAAAGAAGATATCCAGGAGCTTTTTTGCTCAGTTTTCCTCTAATCAAGCTAAGTTAGTGGAAGATAAGATTGCAGAGTGTTCCGCTGGTTTTTATGAGCATCAGCTTTTTCGTGCCCAGCGCTATCCCACTACCCAGGACGTCTGTTTCGCCTGCGGCAGCCAAGGCCATTGGCGGAGAGCATGCCCGAATAACAGCAGCAGACAAGACAAGTTCAACAACCCACGAGGGTCTATAGTGCGTAAAGCCGACAGCAGAGACGCCGTTGAAAAAGTTGAGTTTCCCCCAGACGTTATTTCAGATGTTCATTTTACGGAAGATTTCTTTGAATACGAAGAGCATTCAGATTCCACTAAGATTAAAGTTTCTGGTTGATTACATTCCCAATTTGATTTCTGGCTATCCTTTTGCGATAACCAGTTTGTTTTACAGATAATTAAGAACGGATATGCACTTCCATTTTACGAAACGCCTCCCTGTTGTGCATATAGTTTCGACTCGGGGTCAAAAGGTACAAACAACGCCTCGGCCCTCCAACACCGAGCATTTGTTACTTCTGCTATATCAGATTTAGTCCAATCCGGTTGTATTGTGGCTTGTACCAGCCAACCGCTCATCATTAATCCTTTGTCTGTTTCGGTTCATAGAACAGGTAAACGACGTCTGATCCTTGGTTTGAGGCAAGTAAACAAATATCTGTGGAAACAATCGGTCAAATACGAGGACATGCGTACAGCTCTTTTGTTCCTCAAACCCCAGGGGTTCATGTTCCAATTTGATCTCAAATCAGGGTATCATCACGTGAGTATTCGGTCAGACCATCAGCAGTATTTAGGTTTTTCCTGGTTTTACAAAGATAAATTGTCATTCTTTAAGTTCAAAGTCCTACCATTTGGACTATCTACTGCTCCCTATGTTTTCACAAAAGTAATGAGGCCACTAGTACAAAAGTGGAGAAGTTCAGGAATACACATAGTGGTTTTTCTAGACGACGGTTTAGGTTTTGCCGAGTGCTTTCAAAAAGCCCACGAGCACAGTGCTCAAGTCAAAGCAGACCTACTAGAGGCGGGATTTGTTCCCAATGTCCAAAAAAGCGTCTGGAGCCCTGTCTCAAAGACGGAGTGGTTGGGTCTACTTGTCAATCTTACCGAAGGTTTACTAAGCTTACCCGAACGTCGAATCGCTAGTATCAAAGAGGGAACAGCTAATTTATTGTCCTCCTCAAATTCATATGTCAATATCAGGCAATTAGCCAGTCTAACCGGTAAGATTATATCGGCTTACTTGGCAGTGGGCTCAATGAGTAGCATTATGACAAGGGCCATGCATTGGACCATAGAGACGAGGTTCTCATGGGGCTCACACGTCAGGTTGTCGGACCAAGCACGTCAGGAACTGGAGTTTTGGTTATATAATATAGACTTACTCAAGTCAACCCCTATCAACTTTGTACCAAGTTGTTCCAAAGTAGTATATTCTGATGCTAGTTCGCATGGATATGCAGGTTATATAGTAGACACAGATAATTCCGTGAGTCACGGACATTGGTCACTTAGTGAGCAGAATACTAGCTCAACTTGGAGAGAGTTGAAGGCAGTAGACTTGGTCCTTAAATCCCAAATCCACCAGTTTCAACATAATAGAGTTAAATGGTTCACTGACAATCAAGCTGTGGTTAGAGTTGTATCTAACGGTAGTATGAAACAGGATTTACAGGCAATAGCCCTCAGTATTTGCCGCATGTGTGTAAGAAACTGTGTTTTCCTGGAAATGGAATGGGTTCCCAGAGCTTTAAACGAAAAAGCAGCTTTTCTAAGCAAGTTTTTAGATCCAGACGACTGGAAATGCTCAGATGCATTATTCGCAAAGCTTAACGGGCAGTGGGGTCCTTATACCATTGACAGATTTGCGAGTTATTACAATTCCAAACTTCCCAGATTCAACTCCAGATTTTGGAACCCGGGCACAGAGGCTATTGATGCCTTCACTGAAAACTGGAACGGGGAAAATAATTGGCTGGTACCCCCCATTCACCTCATATCTAGAGTCATTTTACATATGCTGAACCGCAAAGCTGAAGGTACACTGATTTGTCTAGCTTGGAGATCTGCCCCATATTGGGTGATTTTGTTCCCAGATGGAGTGTCTCATAGACCAGAGATTGCTGAAATCCTAGAATTTTCAAGTCCGTTCCCACTCCTTGAGCAAGGGCGGGGAGGTAACGCCAAGTTTATCCAGCACATGATACGAAGCAGTCTGTTAGCAGTGCAATTCGTATAACCTCAAATCAGATTTGCTCGAATGAGAGATGCTAGCACAGTGCTGGCGAGGCATGCGTTCTGAACGCAGCAAAGTCTGAGCAGACTTGCATCTACGCATGCCCGGTATCCTCAGCGGATTACGGCTATAGTGCACTTGATCCCCAGCGGATTATTCAAACAGGTCATGTACGACCAATTTTGAATTTTACCAGCAACAATCGAAGCACAATTTCGATATAGACAAGTAAACAAATAGTGTTTGGTGTGTTTATACATTGCAGCAATAATCCAAGAGATTTATGCCATCATACTCAGTGGATATACGATTTGAATTCCGTTTACTTAACATGTGTTTTTTTTTATCCTCCTTTATTAAGCTTATCTTCAGCAGCAATATTGGGGACAGCGGTTCGAACAATCAGCCAAAACTCCTGAGTTGGATGGTCTCGCCAGTCAACTGGCTTCTGTGCTACTCAACTCGAGAGCCCCATCGACAGTGTCCCAATACAGCTCATACTTTACAAAGTGGCAGCAATGGTCGGGATCACACACAATTTCATCATTACCTGCGGATCCATACATGGTATCCTTATACCTGATCCATCTCGGGACCTCGGCATCGTCCCCGGCTCCAATTACGAGCTCGTTGGCAGCGCTGTCATGGGGTCATCGCATGGCTGGTTTGGACGATCCAACTAAGGACTCTTTGGTGTCATACACTGCTGAAGGCCTGAAAAGAACACTGGCTAAGCCGACGAACAGGAAAGATCCTATAACACCAGAAATTCTTTCCGAGATGGTACAAAAATACGGTACCGATCAATCCGTTCAAAATTTATTGAATATCAGAACTTTGGCCATGGCCCTGACGTCTTTCGCCGGGTTCTTACGGTTTAATGAGCTTGCTGCTCTTCAGTTGAAGCATTTAACGTTTTATTCCAGCCACTTGATAATTTCGATCGAATTGAGCAAGACCGATATATATCGGCAGGGTAATTCAGTAATAATTGCAAGATCGTTTTTGGCAACATGCCCAGTTGCAATGCTAGAATTGTACCTTAGACTAGCTAAAGTATCTCCTTCAGATAAGGACCTTTATGTTTTTAGAAACTTAACAAGGGTTAAAGAAGGATATTCGTTTCGAAGCGGTAATAGTCCGATGACGTACTCGAGAGTTCGAGAGATTTTGTTAGCAGCCCTAGCGCCAATTGTTGGCGATGTTTCAAAGTTTTCACTGCACCCGTGCAGGCGGAGCCTCAGCGGCTGCCAAAGCAGGGATATCCGACAGGTTATTCAAGCGTCACGGACGCTGGAAGTCGGAGACAGCGAAGGATACTTACGTACAAGAGAGTTTTTCAAATTTGTTGTCAGTGTCTAAATCCTTAGGGATTTAATACAAACCCGTTCTTTATAATTCATATCCGGTTGCTGCCGCATGCAGTAATACCAAACCATGTCGGTTTATTGTTTATTGTGTAGAATGGAGTGGAAATGATAAATGTTGATTTATTCGGTTAAGTACCGGGGCGCATTAGAATGAATCTACTTTAGCATTGATATGTAAATGTGCACAGTTCAGTGGTCAGGGCGGGTAATTTGAATAGGGAGTGGTGTACGTGGTGTGTGGGTTGCTGGCTGGCGAGAGATCACTTCACGCTTGCGAGCAGCAACGAGCGCACACGATTTTTTGTTTTTGTTTTGTTTACACCATGCGTTGACAAAGTTAGCTTCTCCAAACTCTTATTGGTCGTTACAAGAACAGTAACAGTGGTCATAGCTATCCTAGCCTGAAGGTATTGACTTGCATAGATCAGGTGTACGTTTCCACTTTTCCCCACAGAGGGTTTTTGTGGTTTTTCGTACCTGGCAGTCAAGAGAGCAATGACAATAAAGTGATATTACATTGTGTGCGAATAAGGGTACATTGAGCATTATCTCATGCTTGTTGAATTCTATACAATTCATAATGAAATGACGAGACAATAAGTGAAGGTCCGTTACGCAATTAGTATTGTACAACTTGCTTATTTGAAGTGTTCAATGTTCACGTTAATGAACATTTGTAATTAAAACACACTGGGCCAGCACGCCCGGTTGCTGCCGCATGCAGTAATACCAAACCATGTCGGTTTATTGTTTATTGTGTAGAATGGAGTGGAAATGATAAGTGCACATGCTATACAATGCACTAGCCGAGACCCCAACCACGCAACTTGGGCCCCAAATGATGGCGTTTTTCGGTCTGACATTGAACGAAATTGCGCACAATCTTGATACTGTTGGAAAGAGGGAATCCTCAGCAACATCCCGACCAATTTCCAGCTCCACAGACGCCAGTTCAGCCGAGTGATGTCCGAGATAAGCGAGTATTTTTTTTCGAACTGATTTTTTCTGCATTCCTGCATGAGTGTACATGCTATAAAATGGACTAGCCGAGACCCCCACCACGCAACTTGGGCCCCAAATGAGGGCGTTTTTCGGTCTGACATTGAACGAAAATGCGCACAATCTTGATACTGTTGGAAAGAGAGACTCCTCAGCAACATCCCGACCAATTTCCAGCTCCTCAGACGCCAGTTCAGCCGAATGATGGCCGAGGTAAGCGAGTATTTTGTTTTGAACTGATTTTTTCTGAATTCCCGCATGAGTGTACATGCTATACAATGGACTAGCCGAGACCCCCACTACGCAACTTGGGCCCCAAAGGAGGGCGTTTTTCGGTCTGACATTGAACGAAATTGCACACAATCTTGATACTGATGGAAAGAGGGACTCCTCAGCAACATCCAGACCAATGTCCAGCTCCACAGACGCCAGTTCAGCCGAATGATGGCCGAGATAAGCGAGTATTTTCTTTTGAACTGATTTTTTCTGCATTCCCGCATGAGTGTACATGCTATACAATGGACTAGCCGAGACCCCCACCACGCAACTTGGGCCCCAAATGAGGACGTTTTTCGGTCTGACATTGAACAAAATTGCGCACAATCTTGATACTGATTGAAAGAGAGACTCCTCAGCAACATCCCGACCAATTTCCAGCTCCTCAGACGCCAGTTCAGCCGAATTATGGCCGAGACAAGCGAGTAAGTTTTTCGAACGAATTTTTCTGCATTCCCGCAAAAGTGCACATGCTATATAATGGACTAGACGAGACCCCCACCACGCAACTTGGGCCCCAAATAAGGACGTTTTTCGATCTGATGTTGAACAAAATTGCGCACAATCTGGATACTGTTGGAAAGATGGACTCATTAGCAACATCCAAACCAATCAACAGCTCCTCAGACCTCATTTCAGCCGAATGATGGCGGACATAAACGAGTAGGTTTTTCGAACTAACTTTTCTGCATTCCCGCATAAGTGCACATGGTATACAATGGACTAGCCGAGACCCCCACTACGCAACTTGGGCCCCAAAGGAGGGCGTTTTTCGGTCTGACATTGAACGAAATTGCGCACAATCTTGATACTGATGGAATGAGGGACTCATTAGCAACATCCAAACCAATCACCAGCTCCTCAGACCTCATTTCAGCCGAATGATGGCGGACATAAGCGAGTAGGTTTTATGAACTAACTTTTCTACATTCACATGCTATACAATGGACTAGCCGAAACTCCCCCCCCCCCCCCCCCCCCAACGCAACTTGGTCCCCAAATTAAGGCGTTTTTCGATCTGATGTTGAACGAAATTGCGCACAATCTTGATACTGTTGGAAAGAGGGACTCCTCAGCAACATCCCGACCAATGTCCAGCTCCACAGACGCCAGTTCAGCCGAATGATGGCCGAGATAAGCGAGTATTTTCTTTTGAACTGATTTTTTCTGCATTCCCGCATGAGTGTACATGCTATACAATGGACTAGCCGAGACCCCCACCACGCAACTTGGGCCCCAAATGAGGGCGTTTTTCGGTCTGACATTGAACGAAAATGCGCACAATCTTGATACTGTTGGAAAGAGAGACTCCTCAGCAACATCCCGACCAATTTCCAGCTCCTCAGACGCTAGTTCAGCCGAATGATTGCCGAGATAAGCGAGTATTTTTTTTTGAACTGATTTTTTCTGAATTCCCGCATGAGTGTACATGCTATACAATGGACTAGCCGAGACCCCCACTACGCAACTTGGGCCCCAAAGGAGGGCGTTTTTCGGTCTGACATTGAACGAAATTGCGCACAATCTTGATACTGATGGAAAGAGGGACTCCTCAGCAACATCCAGACCAATTTCCAGCTCCACAGACCCCAGGTTAGCCGAATTAAGGCCGAGACAAGTTAGTAAGTTTTTCGAACGAATTTTTCTGCATTCCCGCAAAAGTGCACATGCTATACAATGGACTAGACGAGACCCCCACCACGCAACTTGGGCCCCAAATGAGGACGTTTTTCGATCTGATGTTGAACAAAATTGCGCACAATCTGGATGCTGTTGGAAAGAGGGACTCATTAGCAACATCCAAACCAATCACCAGCTCCTCAGACCTCATTTCAGCCGAATGATGGCGGACATAAGCGAGTAGGTTTTTCGAACTAACTTTTCTGCATTCCCGCTTAAGTGCACATGCTATACAATGGACTAGCCGAGAACCCCACCACCAAAGAGGGCGTTTTTCGGTCTGACGTTGAACGAAACTGCGCACAATCTTGATACTGATGGAAAGAGGGACTCATCAGCAACATCCAGACCAATCCCCAGCTCCTCAGACCCAAGTTCAGCCGAATGATAGCCGAAATAGGCGAGTATGTTTTTCGAAAGAATTTGTCTGCATTCCCGCATAAGTGCACATGCTATACAATGCACTAGCCGAGACCGCAACCACGCACCTTGGGCCCCAAATGAGGGCGTTTTTCGGTCTGACATTGAACGAAATTGCGCACAATCTTGATACTGTTGGAACGAGGGACTCATTAGCAACATCTAAACAAATCTCCAGCTCCTCAGACCTGAGTTCATCTGAATGATGGCGGACATAGGCGAGTAGGTTTTTTGAACAAACTTTTCTGCATTCTAGCTTAAGTGCACAAGCTGTACAATGGACTAGCCGAACCCCCCCCCCCCCCCCCCCCACCCCCACGCAACTTGGGCCCCAAATTAGGGCGTTTTTCGATCTGATGTTGAACGAAATTGCGCACAATCTTGACACTGTTGGAAAGAGGGACTCCTCAGCAACATCCAGAACAATCTCCAGCTCCTCAGACCCAAGTTCAGCCGAATGATGGCCGAAATAGGCGAGTATGTTTTTCTAAAGAATTTGTCTGCATTCCCGCATAAGTGCACATGCTATACAATGCACTAGCCGAGACCCCAACCACGCAACTTGGGCCCCAAATGAGGGCGTTTTTCGGTCTGACATTGAACGAAAATGCGCACAATCTTGATACTGTTGGAAAGAGAGACTCCTCAGCAACATCCAGACCAATTTCCAGCTCCTCAGACGCCAGTTCAGCCGAATGATTGCCGAGATAAGCGAGTATTCTTTTTCGAACTGATTTTGTCTACATTCCCGCATGAGTGTACATGCTATACAATGGACTAGCCGAGAACCCCACCACCAAATGAGGGCGTTTTTCGGTCTGACGTTGAACGAAACTGCGCACAATCTTGATACTGATGGAAAGAGGGACTCATCAGCAACATCCAGACCAATCCCCAGCTCCTCAGACCCAAGTTCAGCTAAATGATGGCCGAGATAAGCGAGTAGGTTTTTTAAACAAATTTTTCTCCATTCCCGCATAAGTGCACTTGCTAAACAATGGACTAGCCGAGACCCCCACCACGCAACTTGTGCCCCAAATGAGGGCGTTTTTCGGTCTGACATTGAACGAAATTGCGCACAATCTTGATACTGTTGGAAAGAGGGACTCCTCAGCAACATCCAGACCAATTTCCAGCTCCGCAGGCCCAAGTTCAGCCAAATGATGGCCGAGATAAGCGAGTAGTTTTTTTCCGAACTGATTTTGTCTGCATTCCCGCATGAGTGTACATGCTATACAATGGACTAGCCGAGACCCCCACCATGCAACTTGGGCCCCAAATGAGGGCGTTTTTCGGTCTGACATTGAACAAAAATGCGCACAATCTTGATACTGTTGGAAAGAGGGACTCCTCAGCAACATCCCGACCAATTTCCAGCTCCTCAGACGCCAGTTCAGCCGAATGATGGCCGAGATAAGCGAGTATTTTTTTACGAACTGATTTTTTCTGCATTCCCGCATGAGTGTACATGCTATACAATGGACTAGCCGAGAACCCCACCACCAAATGAGGGCGTTTTTCGGTCTGATGTTGACCGAAACTGCGCACAATCTTGATACTGATGGAAAGAGGGACTCATCAGCAACATCCAGACCAATCCCCAGCTCCTCAGACCCAAGTTCAGCTAAATGATGGCCGAGATAAGCGAGTAGGTTTTTTAAACTAATTTTTCTCCATTCCCGCATAAGTGCACTTGCTAAACAATGGACTAGCCGAGACCCCCACCACGCAACTTGGGCCCCAAATGAGGGCGTTTTTCGGTCTGACATTGAACGAAATTGCGCACAATCTTGATACTGTTGGAAAGAGGGACTCCTCAGCAACATCCATACCGATTTCCAGCTCCGCAGGCCCAAGTTCAGCCAAATGATGGCCGAGATAAGCGAGTAGTTTTTTTCCGAACTGATTTTGTCTGCATTCCCGCATGAGTGTACATGCTATACAATGGACTAGCCGAGACCCCCACCATGCAACTTGGGCCCCAAATGAGGGCGTTTTTCGGTCTGGCATTGAACGAAAATGCGCACAATCTTGATACTGTTGGAAAGAGGGACTCCTCAGCAACATCCCGACCAATTTCCAGCTCCTCAGACGCCAGTTCAGCCGAATGATGGCCGAGATAAGCGAGTATCTATTTTCGAACTGATTTTTTCTGCATTCCCGCATGAGTGTACATGCTATACAATGGACTAGCCGAGAACCCCACCACCAAATGAGGGCGTTTTTCGGTCTGACGTTGACCGAAACTGCGCACAATCTTGATACTGATGGAAAGAGGGACTCCTCAGCAACATCCCGACCACTTTCCAGCTCCACAGACGCCAGTTCAGCCGAATGATGACCGAGATAAGCTAGTATTTTTTTCCAACTGATTTTTTCTGCATTCCCGCATGAGTGTACATGCTATACAATGGACTAGCCGAGAACCCCACCACCAAAGAGGGCGTTTTTCGGTCTGACGTTGAACGAAACTGCGCACAATCTTGATACTGATGGAAAGAGGGACTCATTAGCAACATCCAAACAAATCTCCCGCTCCTCAGACCTCAGTTCAGCTGAATGATGGCGGACATAAGCGAGTAGGTTTTTTGAACGAATTTTTCTGCATTCTAGCTTAAGTGCACAAGCTATACAATGGACTAGCCGAACCCCCCCCCCCCCCCACGCAACTTGGGCCCCAAATTAGGGCGTTTTTCGATCTGATGTTGAACGAAATTGCGCACAATCTTGATACTGTTGGAAAGAGGGACTCCTCAGCAACATCCCGACCAATTTCCAGCTCCACAGACGCTAGTTCAGCCGAGTGATGGCCGAGATAAGCGAGTATTTTTTTTCGAACTGATTTTTTCTGCATTCCTGCATGAGTGTACATGCTATACAATGGACTAGCCGAGACCCCCACCACGCAACTTGGGCACCAGATGAGGGTGTTTTTCGGTCTGACGTTGAACAAAATTGCGCACAATCTTGATACTGATGGAAAGAGGGACTCATCAGCAACATCCAGACCAATCCCCAGCTCCTCAGACCCAAGTTCAGCTAAATGATGGCCGAGATAAGCGAGTAGGTTTTTTAAACTAATTTTTCTCCATTCCCGCATAAGTGCACTTGCTAAACAATGGACTAGCCGAGACCCCCACCACGCAACTTGGGCCCCAAATGAGGGCGTTTTTCGGTCTGACATTGAACGAAATTGCGCACAATCTTGATACTGTTGGAAAGAGGGACTCCTCAGCAACATCCCGACCAATTTCCAGCTCCTCAGACGCCAGTTCAGCCGAATGATGGCCGAGATAAGCGAGTATTTTTTTTGGAACTGATTTTGTCTGCATTCCCGCATGAGTGTACATGCTATACAATGGACTAGCCGAGAACCCCACCACCAAATGAGGGCGTTTTTCGGTCTGACGTTGACCGAAACTGCGCACAATCTTGATACTGATGGAAAGAGGGACTCCTCAGCAACATCCCGACCACTTTCCAGCTCCACAGACGCCAGTTCAGCCGAATGATGACCGAGATAAGCTAGTATTTTTTTCCAACTGATTTTTTCTGCATTCCCGCATGAGTGTACATGCTATACAATGGACTAGCCGAGAACCCCACCACCAAAGAGGGCGTTTTTCGGTCTGACGTTGAACGAAACTGCGCACAATCTTGATACTGATGGAAAGAGGGACTCATTAGCAACATCCAAACAAATCTCCCGCTCCTCAGACCTCAGTTCAGCTGAATGATGGCGGACATAAGCGAGTAGGTTTTTTGAACGAATTTTTCTGCATTCTAGCTTAAGTGCACAAGCTATACAATGGACTAGCCGAACCCCCCCCCCCCCCCCCCCCCCCCACGCAACTTGGGCCCCAAATTAGGGCGTTTTTCGATCTGATGTTGAACGAAATTGCGCACAATCTTGATACTGTTGGAAAGAGGGACTCCTCAGCAACATCCCGACCAATTTCCAGCTCCACAGACGCTAGTTCAGCCGAGTGATGGCCGAGATAAGCGAGTATTTTTTTTCGAACTGATTTTTTCTGCATTCCTGCATGAGTGTACATGCTATACAATGGACTAGCCGAGACCCCCACCACGCAACTTGGGCACCAGATGAGGGTGTTTTTCGGTCTGACGTTGAACAAAATTGCGCACAATCTTGATACTGATGGAAAGAGGGACTCATCAGCAACATCCAGACCAATCCCCAGCTCCTCAGACCCAAGTTCAGCTAAATGATGGCCGAGATAAGCGAGTAGGTTTTTTAAACTAATTTTTCTCCATTCCCGCATAAGTGCACTTGCTAAACAATGGACTAGCCGAGACCCCCACCACGCAACTTGGGCCCCAAATGAGGGCGTTTTTCGGTCTGACATTGAACGAAATTGCGCACAATCTTGATACTGTTGGAAAGAGGGACTCCTCAGCAACATCCCGACCAATTTCCAGCTCCTCAGACGCCAGTTCAGCCGAATGATGGCCGAGATAAGCGAGTATTTTTTTTGGAACTGATTTTGTCTGCATTCCCGCATGAGTGTACATGTTATACAATGGACTAGCCGAGAACCCCACCACCAAATGAGGGCGTTTTTCGGTCTGACGTTGCCCGAAACTGCGCACAATCTTGATACTGATGGAAAGAGGGACTCATCAGCAACATCCAGACCAATCCCCAGCTCCTCAGACCCAAGTTCAGCCAAATGATGGCCGAGATAAGCGAGTAGGTTTTTTAAACTAATTTTTCTGCATTCCCGCATTAGTGCACTTGCTATACAATGGACTAGCCGAGACCCCACCACGCAACTTGGGCCTCAAATGAGGGCGTTTTTCGGTGTGACATTGAACGAAATTTCGAAAATCTTGATACTGATTGAAAGAGGGACTCATCAGCAACATCCAGACCAATTTCCAGCTCCACAGACCCCAGGTTAGCCGAATTATGGCCGAGACAAGCGAGTAAGTTTTTCGAACGAATTTTTCTGCATTCCCGCAAAAGTGCACATGCTATACAATGGACTAGACGAGACCCCCACCACGCAACTTGGGCCCCAAATAAGGACGTTTTTCGATCTGATGTTGAACAAAATTGCGCACAATCTGGATACTGTTGGAAAGATGGACTCATTAGCAACATCCAAACCAATCACCAGCTCCTCAGACCTCATTTCAGCCGAATGATGGCCGACATAAACGAGTAGGTTTTTCGAACTAACTTTTCTGCATTCCCGCTTAAGTGCACATGCTATACAATGGACTAGCCGAAACCTCCCCCCCCCCCCCCCCCCCAACGCAACTTGGGCCCCAAATTAAGGCGTTTTTCGATCTGATGTTGAACGAAATTGCGCACAATCTTGATACTGTTGGAAAGAGGGACTCCTCAGCAACATCCCGACCAATTTCCAGCTCCACAGACGCCAGTTCAGCCGAATGATGACCGAGATAAGCTAGTATTTTTTTCCAACTGATTTTTTCTGCATTCCCGCATGAGTGTACATGCTATACAATGGACTAGCCGAGAACCCCACCACCAAAGAGGGCGTTTTTCGGTCTGACGTTGAACGAAACTGCGCACAATCTTGATACTGATGGAAAGAGGGACTCATTAGCAACATCCAAACAAATCTCCCGCTCCTCAGACCTCAGTTCAGCTGAATGATGGCGGACATAAGCGAGTAGGTTTTTTGAACAAATTTGTCTGCATTCTAGCTGAAGTGCACAAGCTATACAATGGACTAGCCGAACCCCCCCCCCCCCCCCCACGCAACTTGGGCCCCAAATTAGGGCGTTTTTCGATCTGATGTTGAACGAAATTGCGCACAATCTTGATACTGTTGGAAAGAGGGACTCCTCAGCAACATCCCGACCAATTTCCAGCTCCACAGACGCTAGTTCAGCCGAGTGATGGCCGAGATAAGCGAGTATTTTTTTCGAACTGATTTTTTCTGCATTCCTGCATGAGTGTACATGCTATACAATGGACTAGCCGAGACCCCCACCACGCAACTTGGGCACCAGATGAGGGTGTTTTTCGGTCTGACGTTGAACAAAATTGCGCACAATCTTGATACTGATGGAAAGAGGGACTCATCAGCAACATCCAGACCAATCCCCAGCTCCTCAGACCCAAGTTCAGCTAAATGATGGCCGAGATAAGCGAGTAGG
Source organism: Hippasteria phrygiana (assembly GCA_037893225.1). Lineage (NCBI taxonomy): Eukaryota > Metazoa > Echinodermata > Asteroidea > Valvatida > Goniasteridae > Hippasteria > Hippasteria phrygiana. The sequence goes on from JAZGUH010000197.1 coordinate 2,186,258, forward strand.
TTTTTTAAACTAATTTTTCTCCATTCCCGCATAAGTGCACTTGCTAAACAATGGACTAGCCGAGACCCCCACCACGCAACTTGGGCCCCAAATGAGGGCGTTTTTCGGTCTGACATTGAACGAAATTGCGCACAATCTTGATACTGTTGGAAAGAGGGACTCCTCAGCAACATCCAGACCAATTTCCAGCTCCGCAGGCCCAAGTTCAGCCAAATGATGGCCGAGATAAGCGAGTAGTTTTTTTCCGAACTGATTTTGTCTGCATTCCCGCATGAGTGTACATGCTATACAATGGACTAGCCGAGACCCCCACCATGCAACTTGGGCCCCAAATGAGGGCGTTTTTCGGTCTGACATTGAACAAAAATGCGCACAATCTTGATACTGTTGGAAAGAGGGACTCCTCAGCAACATCCCGACCAATTTCCAGCTCCTCAGACGCCAGTTCAGCCGAATGATGGCCGAGATAAGCGAGTATTTTTTTTCGAACTGATTTTTTCTGCATTCCCGCATGAGTGTACATGCTATACAATGGACTAGCCGAGAACCCCACCACCAAATGAGGGCGTTTTTCGGTCTGATGTTGAACGAAACTGCGCACAATCTTGATACTGATGGAAAGAGGGACTCATCAGCAACATCCAGACCAATCCCCAGCTCCTCAGACCCAAGTTCAGCTAAATGATGGCCGAGATAAGCGAGTAGGTTTTTTAAACTAATTTTTCTCCATTCCCGCATAAGTGCACTTGCTAAACAATGGACTAGCCGAGACCCCCACCACGCAACTTGGGCCCCAAATGAGGGCGTTTTTCGGTCTGACATTGAACGAAATTGCGCACAATCTTGATACTGTTGGAAAGAGGGACTCCTCAGCAACATCCATACCGATTTCCAGCTCCGCAGGCCCAAGTTCAGCCAAATGATGGCCGAGATAAGCGAGTAGTTTTTTTCCGAACTGATTTTGTCTGCATTCCCGCATGAGTGTACATGCTATACAATGGACTAGCCGAGACCTCCACCATGCAACTTGGGCCCCAAATGAGGGCGTTTTTCGGTCTGGCATTGAACGAAAATGCGCACAATCTTGATACTGTTGGAAAGAGGGACTCCTCAGCAACATCCCGACCAATTTCCAGCTCCTCAGACGCCAGTTCAGCCGAATGATGGCCGAGATAAGCGAGTATCTATTTTCGAACTGATTTTTTCTGCATTCCCGCATGAGTGTACATGCTATACAATGGACTAGCCGAGAACCCCACCACCAAATGAGGGCGTTTTTCGGTCTGACGTTGACCGAAACTGCGCACAATCTTGATACTGATGGAAAGAGGGACTCCTCAGCAACATCCCGACCAATTTCCAGCTCCACAGACGCCAGTTCAGCCGAATGATGACCGAGATAAGCTAGTATTTTTTTCCAACTGATTTTTTCTGCATTCCCGCATGAGTGTACATGCTATACAATGGACTAGCCGAGAACCCCACCACCAAAGAGGGCGTTTTTCGGTCTGACGTTGAACGAAACTGCGCACAATCTTGATACTGATGGAAAGAGGGACTCATTAGCAACATCCAAACAAATCTCCCGCTCCTCAGACCTCAGTTCAGCTGAATGATGGCGGACATAAGCGAGTAGGTTTTTTGAACGAATTTTTCTGCATTCTAGCTTAAGTGCACAAGCTATACAATGGACTAGCCGAACCCCCCCCCCCCCCCCCCCCCACGCAACTTGGGCCCCAAATTAGGGCGTTTTTCGATCTGATGTTGAACGAAATTGCGCACAATCTTGATACTGTTGGAAAGAGGGACTCCTCAGCAACATCCCGACCAATTTCCAGCTCCACAGACGCTAGTTCAGCCGAGTGATGGCCGAGATAAGCGAGTATTTTTTTTCGAACTGATTTTTTCTGCATTCCTGCATGAGTGTACATGCTATACAATGGACTAGCCGAGACCCCCACCACGCAACTTGGGCACCAGATGATGGTGTTTTTCGGTCTGACGTTGAACAAAATTGCGCACAATCTTGATACTGATGGAAAGAGGGACTCATCAGCAACATCCAGACCAATCCCCAGCTCCTCAGACCCAAGTTCAGCTAAATGATGGCCGAGATAAGCGAGTAGGTTTTTTAAACTAATTTTTCTCCATTCCCGCATAAGTGCACTTGCTAAACAATGGACTAGCCGAGACCCCCACCACGCAACTTGGGCCCCAAATGAGGGCGTTTTTCGGTCTGACATTGAACGAAATTGCGCACAATCTTGATACTGTTGGAAAGAGGGACTCCTCAGCAACATCCATACCAATTTCCAGCTCCGCAGGCCCAAGTTCAGCCAAATGATGGCCGAGATAAGCGAGTAGTTTTTTTCCGAACTGATTTTGTCTGCATTCCCGCATGAGTGTACATGCTATACAATGGACTAGCCGAGACCCCCACCATGCAACTTGGGCCCCAAATGAGGGCGTTTTTCGGTCTGACATTGAACGAAAATGCGCACAATCTTGATACTGTTGGAAAGAGGGACTCCTCAGCAACATCCCGACCAATTTCCAGCTCCTCAGACGCCAGTTCAGCCGAATGATGGCCGAGATAAGCGAGTATTTTTTTTGGAACTGATTTTGTCTGCATTCCCGCATGAGTGTACATGTTATACAATGGACTAGCCGAGAACCCCACCACCAAATGAGGGCGTTTTTCGGTCTGACGTTGACCGAAACTGCGCACAATCTTGATACTGATGGAAAGAGGGACTCATCAGCAACATCCAGACCAATCCCCAGCTCCTCAGACCCAAGTTCAGCCAAATGATGGCCGAGATAAGCGAGTAGGTTTTTTAAACTAATTTTTCTGCATTCCCGCATTAGTGCACTTGCTATACAATGGACTAGCCGAGACCCCACCACGCAACTTGGGCCTCAAATGAGGGCGTTTTTCGGTGTGACATTGAACGAAATTTCGAAAATCTTGATACTGATTGAAAGAGGGACTCATCAGCAACATCCAGACCAATTTCCAGCTCCACAGACCCCAGGTTAGCCGAATTATGGCCGAGACAAGCGAGTAAGTTTTTCGAACGAATTTTTCTGCATTCCCGCAAAAGTGCACATGCTATACAATGGACTAGACGAGACCCCCACCACGCAACTTGGGCCCCAAATAAGGACGTTTTTCGATCTGATGTTGAACAAAATTGCGCACAATCTGGATACTGTTGGAAAGATGGACTCATTAGCAACATCCAAACCAATCACCAGCTCCTCAGACCTCATTTCAGCCGAATGATGGCCGACATAAACGAGTAGGTTTTTCGAACTAACTTTTCTGCATTCCCGCTTAAGTGCACATGCTATACAATGGACTAGCCGAAACCTCCCCCCCCCCCCCCCCCCAACGCAACTTGGGCCCCAAATTAAGGCGTTTTTCGATCTGATGTTGAACGAAATTGCGCACAATCTTGATACTGTTGGAAAGAGGGACTCCTCAGCAACATCCCGACCAATTTCCAGCTCCACAGACGCCAGTTCAGCCGAATGATGACCGAGATAAGCTAGTATTTTTTTCCAACTGATTTTTTCTGCATTCCCGCATGAGTGTACATGCTATACAATGGACTAGCCGAGAACCCCACCACCAAAGAGGGCGTTTTTCGGTCTGACGTTGAACGAAACTGCGCACAATCTTGATACTGATGGAAAGAGGGACTCATTAGCAACATCCAAACAAATCTCCCGCTCCTCAGACCTCAGTTCAGCTGAATGATGGCGGACATAAGCGAGTAGGTTTTTTAAACAAATTTGTCTGCATTCTAGCTGAAGTGCACAAGCTATACAATGGACTAGCCGAACCCCCCCCCCCCCCCCCCCCCCCCCCCACGCAACTTGGGCCCCAAATTAGGGCGTTTTTCGATCTGATGTTGAACGAAAATGCGCACAATCTTGATACTGTTGGAAAGAGGGACTCCTCAGCAACATCCCGACCAATTTCCAGCTCCTCAGACGCCAGTTCAGCCGAATGATGGCCGAGATAAGCGAGTATTTTTTTTGGAACTGATTTTGTCTGCATTCCCGCATGAGTGTACATGTTATACAATGGACTAGCCGAGAACCCCACCACCAAATGAGGGCGTTTTTCGGTCTGACGTTGACCGAAACTGCGCACAATCTTGATACTGATGGAAAGAGGGACTCATCAGCAACATCCAGACCAATCCCCAGCTCCTCAGACCCAAGTTCAGCCAAATGATGGCCGAGATAAGCGAGTAGGTTTTTTAAACTAATTTTTCTGCATTCCCGCATTAGTGCACTTGCTATACAATGGACTAGCCGAGACCCCACCACGCAACTTGGGCCTCAAATGAGGGCGTTTTTCGGTGTGACATTGAACGAAATTTCGAAAATCTTGATACTGATTGAAAGAGGGACTCATTAGCAACATCCAGACCAATTTCCAGCTCCACAGACCCCAGGTTAGCCGAATTATGGCCGAGACAAGCGAGTAAGTTTTTCGAACGAATTTTTCTGCATTCCCGCAAAAGTGCACATGCTATACAATGGACTAGACGAGACCCCCACCACGCAACTTGGGCCCCAAATAAGGACGTTTTTCGATCTGATGTTGAACAAAATTGCGCACAATCTGGATACTGTTGGAAAGATGGACTCATTAGCAACATCCAAACCAATCACCAGCTCCTCAGACCTCATTTCAGCCGAATGATGGCCGACATAAACGAGTAGGTTTTTCGAACTAACTTTTCTGCATTCCCGCTTAAGTGCACATGCTATACAATGGACTAGCCGAAACCTCCCCCCCCCCCCCCCAACGCAACTTGGGCCCCAAATTAAGGCGTTTTTCGATCTGATGTTGAACGAAATTGCGCACAATCTTGATACTGTTGGAAAGAGGGACTCCTCAGCAACATCCCGACCAATTTCCAGCTCCACAGACGCCAGTTCAGCCGAATGATGACCGAGATAAGCTAGTATTTTTTTCCAACTGATTTTTTCTGCATTCCCGCATGAGTGTACATGCTATACAATGGACTAGCCGAGAACCCCACCACCAAAGAGGGCGTTTTTCGGTCTGACGTTGAACGAAACTGCGCACAATCTTGATACTGATGGAAAGAGGGACTCATTAGCAACATCCAAACAAATCTCCCGCTCCTCAGACCTCAGTTCAGCTGAATGATGGCGGACATAAGCGAGTAGGTTTTTTGAACAAATTTGTCTGCATTCTAGCTGAAGTGCACAAGCTATACAATGGACTAGCCGAACCCCCCCCCCCCCCCCCACGCAACTTGGGCCCCAAATTAGGGCGTTTTTCGATCTGATGTTGAACGAAATTGCGCACAATCTTGATACTGTTGGAAAGAGGGACTCCTCAGCAACATCCCGACCAATTTCCAGCTCCACAGACGCTAGTTCAGCCGAGTGATGGCCGAGATAAGCGAGTATTTTTTTCGAACTGATTTTTTCTGCATTCCTGCATGAGTGTACATGCTATACAATGGACTAGCCGAGACCCCCACCACGCAACTTGGGCACCAGATGAGGGTGTTTTTCGGTCTGACGTTGAACAAAATTGCGCACAATCTTGATACTGATGGAAAGAGGGACTCATCAGCAACATCCAGACCAATCCCCAGCTCCTCAGACCCAAGTTCAGCTAAATGATGGCCGAGATAAGCGAGTAGGTTTTTTAAACTAATTTTTCTCCATTCCCGCATAAGTGCACTTGCTAAACAATGGACTAGCCGAGACCCCCACCACGCAACTTGGGCCCCAAATGAGGGCGTTTTTCGGTCTGACATTGAACGAAATTGCGCACAATCTTGATACTGTTGGAAAGAGGGACTCTTCAGCAACATCCAGACCAATTTCCAGCTCCGCAGGCCCAAGTTCAGCCAAATGATGGCCGAGATAAGCGAGTAGTTTTTTTCCGAACTGATTTTGTCTGCATTCCCGCATGAGTGTACATGCTATACAATGGACTAGCCGAGACCCCCACCATGCAACTTGGGCCCCAAATGAGGGCGTTTTTCGGTCTGACATTGAACAAAAATGCGCACAATCTTGATTCTGTTGGAAAGAGGGACTCCTCAGCAACATCCCGACCAATTTCCAGCTCCTCAGACGCCAGTTCAGCCGAATGATGGCCGAGATAAGCGAGTATTTTTTTTCGAACTGATTTTTTCTGCATTCCCGCATGAGTGTACATGCTATACAATGGACTAGCCGAGAACCCCACCACCAAATGAGGGCGTTTTTCGGTCTGATGTTGACCGAAACTGCGCACAATCTTGATACTGATGGAAAGAGGGACTCATCAGCAACATCCAGACCAATCCCCAGCTCCTCAGACCCAAGTTCAGCTAAATGATGGCCGAGATAAGCGAGTAGGTTTTTTAAACTAATTTTTCTCCATTCCCGCATAAGTGCACTTGCTAAACAATGGACTAGCCGAGACCCCCACCACGCAACTTGGGCCCCAAATGAGGGCGTTTTTCGGTCTGACATTGAACGAAATTGCGCACAATCTTGATACTGTTGGAAAGAGGGACTCCTCAGCAACATCCATACCGATTTCCAGCTCCGCAGGCCCAAGTTCAGCCAAATGATGGCCGAGATAAGCGAGTAGTTTTTTTCCGAACTGATTTTGTCTGCATTCCCGCATGAGTGTACATGCTATACAATGGACTAGCCGAGACCCCCACCACGCAACTTGGGCACCAGATGAGGGTGTTTTTCGGTCTGACGTTGAACAAAATTGCGCACAATCTTGATACTGATGGAAAGAGGGACTCATCAGCAACATCCAGACCAATCCCCAGCTCCTCAGACCCAAGTTCAGCTAAATGATGGCCGAGATAAGCGAGTAGGTTTTTTAAACTAATTTTTCTCCATTCCCGCATAAGTGCACTTGCTAAACAATGGACTAGCCGAGACCCCCACCACGCAACTTGGGCCCCAAATAAGGGCGTTTTTCGGTCTGACATTGAACGAAATTGCGCACAATCTTGATACTGTTGGAAAGAGGGACTCTTCAGCAACATCCAGACCAATTTCCAGCTCCGCAGGCCCAAGTTCAGCCAAATGATGGCCGAGATAAGCGAGTAGTTTTTTTCCGAACTGATTTTGTCTGCATTCCCGCATGAGTGTACATGCTATACAATGGACTAGCCGAGACCCCCACCATGCAACTTGGGCCCCAAATGAGGGCGTTTTTCGGTCTGACATTGAACAAAAATGCGCACAATCTTGATTCTGTTGGAAAGAGGGACTCCTCAGCAACATCCCGACCAATTTCCAGCTCCTCAGACGCCAGTTCAGCCGAATGATGGCCGAGATAAGCGAGTATTTTTTTTCGAACTGATTTTTTCTGCATTCCCGCATGAGTGTACATGCTATACAATGGACTAGCCGAGAACCCCACCACCAAATGAGGGCGTTTTTCGGTCTGATGTTGACCGAAACTGCGCACAATCTTGATACTGATGGAAAGAGGGACTCATCAGCAACATCCAGACCAATCCCCAGCTCCTCAGACCCAAGTTCAGCTAAATGATGGCCGAGATAAGCGAGTAGGTTTTTTAAACTAATTTTTCTCCATTCCCGCATAAGTGCACTTGCTAAACAATGGACTAGCCGAGACCCCCACCACGCAACTTGGGCCCCAAATGAGGGCGTTTTTCGGTCTGACATTGAACGAAATTGCGCACAATCTTGATACTGTTGGAAAGAGGGACTCCTCAGCAACATCCATACCGATTTCCAGCTCCGCAGGCCCAAGTTCAGCCAAATGATGGCCGAGATAAGCGAGTAGTTTTTTTCCGAACTGATTTTGTCTGCATTCCCGCATGAGTGTACATGCTATACAATGGACTAGCCGAGACCCCCACCATGCAACTTGGGCCCCAAATGAGGGCGTTTTTCGGTCTGGCATTGAACGAAAATGCGCACAATCTTGATACTGTTGGAAAGAGGGACTCCTCAGCAACATCCCGACCAATTTCCAGCTCCTCAGACGCCAGTTCAGCCGAATGATGGCCGAGATAAGCGAGTATCTATTTTCGAACTGATTTTTTCTGCATTCCCGCATGAGTGTACATGCTATACAATGGACTAGCCGAGAACCCCACCACCAAATGAGGGCGTTTTTCGGTCTGACGTTGACCGAAACTGCGCACAATCTTGATACTGATGGAAAGAGGGACTCCTCAGCAACATCCCGACCAATTTCCAGCTCCACAGACGCCAGTTCAGCCGAATGATGACCGAGATAAGCTAGTATTTTTTTCCAACTGATTTTTTCTGCATTCCCGCATGAGTGTACATGCTATACAATGGACTAGCCGAGAACCCCACCACCAAAGAGGGCGTTTTTCGGTCTGACGTTGAACGAAACTGCGCACAATCTTGATACTGATGGAAAGAGGGACTCATTAGCAACATCCAAACAAATCTCCCGCTCCTCAGACCTCAGTTCAGCTGAATGATGGCGGACATAAGCGAGTAGGTTTTTTGAACGAATTTTTCTGCATTCTAGCTTAAGTGCACAAGCTATACAATGGACTAGCCGAACCCCCCCCCCCCCCCCCCCCCCCCCCCCCACGCAACTTGGGCCCCAAATTAGGGCGTTTTTCGATCTGATGTTGAACGAAATTGCGCACAATCTTGATACTGTTGGAAAGAGGGACTCCTCAGCAACATCCCGACCAATTTCCAGCTCCACAGACGCTAGTTCAGCCGAGTGATGGCCGAGATAAGCGAGTATTTTTTTTCGAACTGATTTTTTCTGCATTCCTGCATGAGTGTACATGCTATACAATGGACTAGCCGAGACCCCCACCACGCAACTTGGGCACCAGATGATGGTGTTTTTCGGTCTGACGTTGAACAAAATTGCGCACAATCTTGATACTGATGGAAAGAGGGACTCATCAGCAACATCCAGACCAATCCCCAGCTCCTCAGACCCAAGTTCAGCTAAATGATGGCCGAGATAAGCGAGTAGGTTTTTTAAACTAATTTTTCTCCATTCCCGCATAAGTGCACTTGCTAAACAATGGACTAGCCGAGACCCCCACCACGCAACTTGGGCCCCAAATGAGGGCGTTTTTCGGTCTGACATTGAACGAAATTGCGCACAATCTTGATACTGTTGGAAAGAGGGACTCCTCAGCAACATCCATACCAATTTCCAGCTCCGCAGGCCCAAGTTCAGCCAAATGATGGCCGAGATAAGCGAGTAGTTTTTTTCCGAACTGATTTTGTCTGCATTCCCGCATGAGTGTACATGCTATACAATGGACTAGCCGAGACCCCCACCATGCAACTTGGGCCCCAAATGAGGGCGTTTTTCGGTCTGACATTGAACGAAAATGCGCACAATCTTGATACTGTTGGAAAGAGGGACTCCTCAGCAACATCCCGACCAATTTCCAGCTCCTCAGACGCCAGTTCAGCCGAATGATGGCCGAGATAAGCGAGTATTTTTTTTGGAACTGATTTTGTCTGCATTCCCGCATGAGTGTACATGTTATACAATGGACTAGCCGAGAACCCCACCACCAAATGAGGGCGTTTTTCGGTCTGACGTTGACCGAAACTGCGCACAATCTTGATACTGATGGAAAGAGGGACTCATCAGCAACATCCAGACCAATCCCCAGCTCCTCAGACCCAAGTTCAGCCAAATGATGGCCGAGATAAGCGAGTAGGTTTTTTAAACTAATTTTTCTGCATTCCCGCATTAGTGCACTTGCTATACAATGGACTAGCCGAGACCCCACCACGCAACTTGGGCCTCAAATGAGGGCGTTTTTCGGTGTGACATTGAACGAAATTTCGAAAATCTTGATACTGATTGAAAGAGGGACTCATCAGCAACATCCAGACCAATTTCCAGCTCCACAGACCCCAGGTTAGCCGAATTATGGCCGAGACAAGCGAGTAAGTTTTTCGAACGAATTTTTCTGCATTCCGGCAAAAGTGCACATGCTATACAATGGACTAGACGAGACCCCCACCACGCAACTTGGGCCCCAAATAAGGACGTTTTTCGATCTGATGTTGAACAAAATTGCGCACAATCTGGATACTGTTGGAAAGATGGACTCATTAGCAACATCCAAACCAATCACCAGCTCCTCAGACCTCATTTCAGCCGAATGATGGCCGACATAAACGAGTAGGTTTTTCGAACTAACTTTTCTGCATTCCCGCTTAAGTGCACATGCTATACAATGGACTAGCCGAAACCTCCCCCCCCCCCCCCAACGCAACTTGGGCCCCAAATTAAGGCGTTTTTCGATCTGATGTTGAACGAAATTGCGCACAATCTTGATACTGTTGGAAAGAGGGACTCCTCAGCAACATCCCGACCAATTTCCAGCTCCACAGACGCCAGTTCAGCCGAATGATGACCGAGATAAGCTAGTATTTTTTTCCAACTGATTTTTTCTGCATTCCCGCATGAGTGTACATGCTATACAATGGACTAGCCGAGAACCCCACCACCAAAGAGGGCGTTTTTCGGTCTGACGTTGAACGAAACTGCGCACAATCTTGATACTGATGGAAAGAGGGACTCATTAGCAACATCCAAACAAATCTCCCGCTCCTCAGACCTCAGTTCAGCTGAATGATGGCGGACATAAGCGAGTAGGTTTTTTGAACAAATTTGTCTGCATTCTAGCTGAAGTGCACAAGCTATACAATGGACTAGCCGAACCCCCCCCCCCCCCCCCCCACGCAACTTGGGCCCCAAATTAGGGCGTTTTTCGATCTGATGTTGAACGAAATTGCGCACAATCTTGATACTGTTGGAAAGAGGGACTCCTCAGCAACATCCCGACCAATTTCCAGCTCCACAGACGCTAGTTCAGCCGAGTGATGGCCGAGATAAGCGAGTATTTTTTTCGAACTGATTTTTTCTGCATTCCTGCATGAGTGTACATGCTATACAATGGACTAGCCGAGACCCCCACCACGCAACTTGGGCACCAGATGAGGGTGTTTTTCGGTCTGACGTTGAACAAAATTGCGCACAATCTTGATACTGATGGAAAGAGGGACTCATCAGCAACATCCAGACCAATCCCCAGCTCCTCAGACCCAAGTTCAGCTAAATGATGGCCGAGATAAGCGAGTAGGTTTTTTAAACTAATTTTTCTCCATTCCCGCATAAGTGCACTTGCTAAACAATGGACTAGCCGAGACCCCCACCACGCAACTTGGGCCCCAAATGAGGGCGTTTTTCGGTCTGACATTGAACGAAATTGCGCACAATCTTGATACTGTTGGAAAGAGGGACTCCTCAGCAACATCCATACCGATTTCCAGCTCCGCAGGCCCAAGTTCAGCCAAATGATGGCCGAGATAAGCGAGTAGTTTTTTTTCCGAACTGATTTTGTCTGCATTCCCGCATGAGTGTACATGCTATACAATGGACTAGCCGAGACCCCCACCATGCAACTTGGGCCCCAAATGAGGGCGTTTTTCGGTCTGACATTGAACGAAAATGCGCACAATCTTGATACTGTTGGAAAGAGGGACTCCTCAGCAACATCCCGACCAATTTCCAGCTCCTCAGACGCCAGTTCAGCCGAATGATGGCCGAGATAAGCGAGTATTTATTTTCGAACTGATTTTTTCTGCATTCCCGCATGAGTGTACATGCTATACAATGGACTAGCCGAGAACCCCACCACCAAATGAGGGCGTTTTTCGGTCTGACGTTGACCGAAACTGCGCACAATCTTGATACTGATGGAAAGAGGGACTCATCAGCAACATCCAGACCAATCCCCAGCTCCTCAGACCCAAGTTCAGCCAAATGATGGCCGAGATAAGCGAGTAGGTTTTTTAAACTAATTTTGCTGCATTCCCGCATTAGTGCACTTGCTAAACAATGGACTAGCCGAGACAACCACCACGCAACTTGGGCCCCAAATGAGGGCGTTTTTCGGTCTGACCTTGAACGAAATTGCCACAATCTTGATACTGTTGGAAAGAGGGACTCCTCAGCAACATCCATACCAATTTCCAGCTCCGCAGGCCCAAGTTCAGCCAAATGATGGCCGAGATAAGCGAGTAGTTTTTTTCCGAACTGATTTTGTCTGCATTCCCGCATGAGTGTACATGCTATACAATGGACTAGCCGAGACCCCCACCATGCAACTTGGGCCCCAAATGAGGGCGTTTTTCGGTCTGACATTGAACGAAAATGCGCACAATCTTGAAACTGTTGGAAAGAGGGACTCCTCAGCAACATCCCGACTAATTTCCAGCTCCTCAGACGCCAGTTCAGCCGATTGATGGCCGAGATAAGCTAGTATTTTTTTTCGAACTGATTTTTTCTGCATTCCCGCATGAGTGTACATGTTATACAATGGACTAGCCGAGAACCCCACCACCAAATGAGGGCGTTTTTCGGTCTGACGTTGACCGAAACTGCGCACAATCTTGATACTGATGGAAAGAGGGACTCATCAGCAACATCCAGACCAATCCCCAGCTCCTCAGACCCAAGTTCAGCCAAATGATGGCCGAGATAAGCGAGTAGGTTTTTTAAACTAATTTTTCTGCATTCCCGCATTAGTGCACTTGCTAAACAATGGACTAGCCGAGACCCCCACCACGCAACTTGGGCCCCAAATGAGGGCGTTTTTCGGTCTGACATTGAACGAAATTGCGCACAATCTTGATACTTTTGGAAAGAGGGACTCCTCAGCAACATCCATACCAATTTCCAGCTCCGCAGGCCCAAGTTCAGCCAAATGATGGCCGAGATAAGCGAGTAGTTTTTTTCCGAACTGATTTTGTCTGCATTCCCGCATGAGTGTACATGCTATACAATGGACTAGCCGAGACCCACACCATGCAACTTGGGCCCCAAATGAGGGCGTTTTTCGGTCTGACATTGAACGAAAATGCGCACAATCTTGATACTGTTGGAAAGAGGGACTCCTCAGCAACATCCCGACCAATTTCCAGCTCCTCAGACGCCAGTTCAGCCGAATGATGGCCGAGATAAGCTAGTATTTTTTTTCGAACTGATTTTTTCTGCATTCCCGCATGAGTGTACATGTTATACAATGGACTAGCCGAGAACCCCACCACCAAATGAGGGCGCTTTTCGGTCTGACGTTGACCGAAACTGCGCACAATCTTGATACTGATGGAAAGAGGGACTCATCAGCAACATCCAGACCAATCCCCAGCTCCTCAGACCCAAGTTCAGCTAAATGATGGCCGAGATAAGCGAGTAGGTTTTTAAAACTAATTTTTCTCCATTCCCGCATAAGTGCACTTGCTAAACAATGGACTAGCCGAGACCCCCACCACGCAACTTGTGCCCTAAATGAGGGCGTTTTTCGGTCTGACATTGAACGAAATTGCGCACAATCTTGATACTGTTGGAAAGAGGGACTCCTCAGCAACATCCAGACCAATTTCCAGCTCCGCAGGCCCAAGTTCAGCCAAATGATGGCCGAGATAAGCGAGTAGTTTTTTTCCGAACTTATTTTGTCTGCATTCCCGCATGAGTGTACATGCTATACAATGGACTAGCCGAGACCCCCACCATGCAACTTGGGCCCCAAATGAGGGCGTTTTTCGGTCTGACATTGAACGAAAATGCGCACAATCTTGATACTGTTGGAAAGAGGGACTCCTCAGCAACATCCCGACCAATTTGCAGCTCCTCAGACGCCAGTTCAGCCGAATGATGGCCGAGATAAGCGAGTATTTTTTTTCGAACTGATTTTTTCTGCATTCCCGCATGAGTGTACATGCTATACAATGGACTAGCCGAGAACCCCACCACCAAATGAGGGCGTTTTTCGGTCTGATGTTGACCGAAACTGCGCACAATCTTGATACTGATGGAAAGAGGGACTCATCAGCAACATCCAGACCAATCCCCAGCTCCTCAGACCCAAGTTCAGCTAAATGATGGCCGAGATAAGCGAGTAGGTTTTTTAAACTAATTTTTCTCCATTCCCGCATAAGTGCACTTGCTAAACAATGGACTAGCCGAGACCCCCACCACGCAACTTGGGCCCCAAATGAGGGCGTTTTTCGGTCTGACATTGAACGAAATTGCGCACAATCTTGATACTGTTGGAAAGAGGGACTCCTCAGCAACATCCATACCGATTTCTAGCTCCGCAGGCCCAAGTTCAGCCAAATGATGGCCGAGATAAGCGAGTAGTTTTTTTCCGAACTGATTTTGTCTGCATTCCCGCATGAGTGTACATGCTATACAATGGACTAGCCGAGAACCCCACCACCAAATGAGGGCGTTTTTCGGTCTGACGTTGACCGAAACTGCGCACAATCTTGATACTGATGGAAAGAGGGACTCCTCAGCAACATCCCGACCAATTTCCAGCTCCACAGACGCCAGTTCAGCCAAATGATGACCGAGATAAGCTAGTATTTTTTTCCAACTGATTTTTTCTGCATTCCCGCATGAGTGTACATGCTATACAATGGACTAGCCGAGAACCCCACCACCAAAGAGGGCGTTTTTCGGTCTGACGTTGAACGAAACTGCGCACAATCTTGATACTGATGGAAAGAGGGACTCATTAGCAACATCCAAACAAATCTCCCGCTCCTCAGACCTCAGTTCAGCTGAATGATGGCGGACATAAGCGAGTAGGTTTTTTGAACGAATTTTTCTGCATTCTAGCTTAAGTGCACAAGCTATACAATGGACTAGCCGAACCCCCCCCCCCCCCCCCCCACGCAACTTGGGCCCCAAATTAGGGCGTTTTTCGATCTGATTTTGAACGAAATTGCGCACAATCTTGATACTGTTGGAAAGAGGGACTCCTCAGCAACATCCCGACCAATTTCCAGCTCCACAGACGCTAGTTCAGCCGAGTGATGGCCGAGATAAGCGAGTATTTTTTTTCGAACTGATTTTTTCTGCATTCCTGCATGAGTGTCCATGCTATACAATGGACTAGCCGAGACCCCCACCACGCAACTTGGGCACCAGATGAGGGTGTTTTTCGGTCTGACGTTGAACAAAATTGCGCACAATCTTGATACTGATGGAATGAGGGACTCATCAGCAACATCCAGACCAATCCCCAGCTCCTCAGACCCAAGTTCAGCTAAATGATGGCCGAGATAAGCGAGTAGGTTTTTTAAACTAATTTTTCTCCATTCCCGCATAAGTGCACTTGCTAAACAATGGACTAGCCGAGACCCCCACCACGCAACTTGGGCCCAAAATGAGGGCGTTTTTCGGTCTGACATTGAACGAAATTGCGCACAATCTTGATACTGTTGGAAAGAGGGACTCCTCAGCAACATCCATACCGATTTCCAGCTCCGCAGGCCCAAGTTCAGCCAAATGATGGCCGAGATAAGCGAGTAGTTTTTTTTCCGAACTGATTTTGTCTGCATTCCCGCATGTGTGTACATGCTATACAATGGACTAGCCGAGACCCCCACCATGCAACTTGGGCCCCAAATGAGGGCGTTTTTCGGTCTGACATTGAACGAAAATGCGCACAATCTTGATACTGTTGGAAAGAGGGACTCCTCAGCAACATCCCGACCAATTTCCAGCTCCTCAGACGCCAGTTCAGCCGAATGATGGCCGAGATAAGCGAGTATTTATTTTCGAACTGATTTTTTCTGCATTCCCGCATGAGTGTACATGCTATACAATGGACTAGCCGAGAACCCCACCACCAAATGAGGGCGTTTTTCGGTCTGACGTTGACCGAAACTGCGCACAATCTTGATACTGATGGAAAGAGGGACTCATCAGCAACATCCAGACCAATCCCCAGCTCCTCAGACCCAAGTTCAGCCAAATGATGGCCGAGATAAGCGAGTAGGTTTTTTAAACAAATTTTGCTGCATTCCCGCATTAGTGCACTTGCTAAACAATGGACTAGCCGAGACCACCACCACGCAACTTGGGCCCCAAATGAGGGCGTTTTTCGGTCTGACATTGAACGAAATTGCGCACAACCTTGAAACTGTTGGAAAGAGGGACTCCTCAGCAACATCCATACCAATTTCCAGCTCCGCAGGCCCAAGTTCAGCCAAATGATGGCCGAGATAAGCGAGTAGTTTGTTTCCGAACTGATTTTGTCTGCATTCCCGCATGAGTGTACATGCTATACAATGGACTAGCCGAGACCCACACCATGCAACTTGGGCCCCAAATGAGGGCGTTTTTCGGTCTGACATTGAACGAAAATGCGCACAATCTTGATACTGTTGGAAAGAGGGACTCCTCAGCAACATCCCGACCAATTTCCAGCTCCTCAGACCCAAGTTCAGCTAAATGATGGCCGAGATAAGCGAGTAGGTTTTTTAAACTAATTTTTCTCCATTCCCGCATAAGTGCACTTGCTAAACAATGGACTAGCCGAGACCCCCACCACGCAACTTGGGCCCCAAATGAGGGCGTTTTTCGGTCTGACATTGAACGAAATTGCGCACAATCTTGATACTGTTGGAAAGAGGGACTCCTCAGCAACATCCATACCGATTTCTAGCTCCGCAGGCCCAAGTTCAGCCAAATGATGGCCGAGATAAGCGAGTAGTTTTTTTCCGAACTGATTTTGTCTGCATTCCCGCATGAGTGTACATGCTATACAATGGACTAGCCGAGAACCCCACCACCAAATGAGGGCGTTTTTCGGTCTGACGTTGACCGAAACTGCGCACAATCTTGATACTGATGGAAAGAGGGACTCCTCAGCAACATCCCGACCAATTTCCAGCTCCACAGACGCCAGTTCAGCCAAATGATGACCGAGATAAGCTAGTATTTTTTTCCAACTGATTTTTTCTGCATTCCCGCATGAGTGTACATGCTATACAATGGACTAGCCGAGAACCCCACCACCAAAGAGGGCGTTTTTCGGTCTGACGTTGAACGAAACTGCGCACAATCTTGATACTGATGGAAAGAGGGACTCATTAGCAACATCCAAACAAATCTCCCGCTCCTCAGACCTCAGTTCAGCTGAATGATGGCGGACATAAGCGAGTAGGTTTTTTGAACGAATTTTTCTGCATTCTAGCTTAAGTGCACAAGCTATACAATGGACTAGCCGAACCCCCCCCCCCCCCCCCACGCAACTTGGGCCCCAAATTAGGGCGTTTTTCGATCTGATTTTGAACGAAATTGCGCACAATCTTGATACTGTTGGAAAGAGGGACTCCTCAGCAACATCCCGACCAATTTCCAGCTCCACAGACGCTAGTTCAGCCGAGTGATGGCCGAGATAAGCGAGTATTTTTTTTCGAACTGATTTTTTCTGCATTCCTGCATGAGTGTACATGCTATACAATGGACTAGCCGAGACCCCCACCACGCAACTTGGGCACCAGATGAGGGTGTTTTTCGGTCTGACGTTGAACAAAATTGCGCACAATCTTGATACTGATGGAAAGAGGGACTCATCAGCAACATCGAGACCAATCCCCAGCTCCTCAGACCCAAGTTCAGCTAAATGATGGCCGAGATAAGCGAGTAGGTTTTTTAAACAAATTTTTCTCCATTCCCGCATAAGTGCACTTGCTAAACAATGGACTAGCCGAGACCCCCACCACGCAACTTGGGCCCCAAATGAGGGCGTTTTTCGGTCTGACATTGAACGAAATTGCGCACAATCTTGATACTGTTGGAAAGAGGGACTCCTCAGCAACATCCATACCAATTTCCAGCTCCGCAGGCCCAAGTTCAGCCAAATGATGGCCGAGATAAGCGAGTATTTTTTTCGAACTGATTTTTTCTGCATTCCTGCATGAGTGTACATGCTATACAATGGACTAGCCGAGACCCCCACCACGCAACTTGGGCACCAGATGAGGGTGTTTTTCGGTCTGACGTTGAACAAAATTGCGCACAATCTTGATACTGATGGAAAGAGGGACTCATCAGCAACATCCAGACCAATCCCCAGCTCCTCAGACCCAAGTTCAGCTAAATGATGGCCGAGATAAGCGAGTAGGTTTTTTAAACTAATTTTTCTCCATTCCCGCATAAGTGCACTTGCTAAACAATGGACTAGCCGAGACCCCCACCACGCAACTTGGGCCCAAAATGAGGGCGTTTTTCGGTCTGACATTGAACGAAATTGCGCACAATCTTGATACTGTTGGAAAGAGGGACTCCTCAGCAACATCCATACCGATTTCCAGCTCCGCAGGCCCAAGTTCAGCCAAATGATGGCCGAGATAAGCGAGTAGTTTTTTTTCCGAACTGATTTTGTCTGCATTCCCGCATGTGTGTACATGCTATACAATGGACTAGCCGAGACCCCCACCATGCAACTTGGGCCCCAAATGAGGGCGTTTTTCGGTCTGACATTGAACGAAAATGCGCACAATCTTGATACTGTTGGAAAGAGGGACTCCTCAGCAACATCCCGACCAATTTCCAGCTCCTCAGACGCCAGTTCAGCCGAATGATGGCCGAGATAAGCGAGTATTTATTTTCGAACTGATTTTTTCTGCATTCCCGCATGAGTGTACATGCTATACAATGGACTAGCCGAGAACCCCACCACCAAATGAGGGCGTTTTTCGGTCTGACGTTGACCGAAACTGCGCACAATCTTGATACTGATGGAAAGAGGGACTCATCAGCAACATCCAGACCAATCCCCAGCTCCTCAGACCCAAGTTCAGCCAAATGATGGCCGAGATAAGCGAGTAGGTTTTTTAAACTAATTTTGTCTGCATTCCCGCATGAGTGTACATGCTATACAATGGACTAGCCGAGAACCCCACCACCAAATGAGGGCGTTTTTCGGTCTGACGTTGACCGAAACTGCGCACAATCTTGATACTGATGGAAAGAGGGACTCCTCAGCAACATCCCGACCAATTTCCAGCTCCACAGACGCCAGTTCAGCCAAATGATGACCGAGATAAGCTAGTATTTTTTTCCAACTGATTTTTTCTGCATTCCCGCATGAGTGTACATGCTATACAATGGACTAGCCGAGAACCCCACCACCAAAGAGGGCGTTTTTCGGTCTGACGTTGAACGAAACTGCGCACAATCTTGATACTGATGGAAAGAGGGACTCATTAGCAACATCCAAACAAATCTCCCGCTCCTCAGACCTCAGTTCAGCTGAATGATGGCGGACATAAGCGAGTAGGTTTTTTGAACGAATTTTTCTGCATTCTAGCTTAAGTGCACAAGCTATACAATGGACTAGCCGAACCCCCCCCCCCCCCCCCCCCCCCCACGCAACTTGGGCCCCAAATTAGGGCGTTTTTCGATCTGATTTTGAACGAAATTGCGCACAATCTTGATACTGTTGGAAAGAGGGACTCCTCAGCAACATCCCGACCAATTTCCAGCTCCACAGACGCTAGTTCAGCCGAGTGATGGCCGAGATAAGCGAGTATTTTTTTTCGAACTGATTTTTTCTGCATTCCTGCATGAGTGTACATGCTATACAATGGACTAGCCGAGACCCCCACCACGCAACTTGGGCACCAGATGAGGGTGTTTTTCGGTCTGACGTTGAACAAAATTGCGCACAATCTTGATACTGATGGAAAGAGGGACTCATCAGCAACATCGAGACCAATCCCCAGCTCCTCAGACCCAAGTTCAGCTAAATGATGGCCGAGATAAGCGAGTAGGTTTTTTAAACAAATTTTTCTCCATTCCCGCATAAGTGCACTTGCTAAACAATGGACTAGCCGAGACCCCCACCACGCAACTTGGGCCCCAAATGAGGGCGTTTTTCGGTCTGACATTGAACGAAATTGCGCACAATCTTGATACTGTTGGAAAGAGGGACTCCTCAGCAACATCCATACCAATTTCCAGCTCCGCAGGCCCAAGTTCAGCCAAATGATGGCCGAGATAAGCGAGTATTTTTTTCGAACTGATTTTTTCTGCATTCCTGCATGAGTGTACATGCTATACAATGGACTAGCCGAGACCCCCACCACGCAACTTGGGCACCAGATGAGGGTGTTTTTCGGTCTGACGTTGAACAAAATTGCGCACAATCTTGATACTGATGGAAAGAGGGACTCATCAGCAACATCCAGACCAATCCCCAGCTCCTCAGACCCAAGTTCAGCTAAATGATGGCCGAGATAAGCGAGTAGGTTTTTTAAACTAATTTTTCTCCATTCCCGCATAAGTGCACTTGCTAAACAATGGACTAGCCGAGACCCCCACCACGCAACTTGGGCCCAAAATGAGGGCGTTTTTCGGTCTGACATTGAACGAAATTGCGCACAATCTTGATACTGTTGGAAAGAGGGACTCCTCAGCAACATCCATACCGATTTCCAGCTCCGCAGGCCCAAGTTCAGCCAAATGATGGCCGAGATAAGCGAGTAGTTTTTTTTCCGAACTGATTTTGTCTGCATTCCCGCATGTGTGTACATGCTATACAATGGACTAGCCGAGACCCCCACCATGCAACTTGGGCCCCAAATGAGGGCGTTTTTCGGTCTGACATTGAACGAAAATGCGCACAATCTTGATACTGTTGGAAAGAGGGACTCCTCAGCAACATCCCGACCAATTTCCAGCTCCTCAGACGCCAGTTCAGCCGAATGATGGCCGAGATAAGCGAGTATTTATTTTCGAACTGATTTTTTCTGCATTCCCGCATGAGTGTACATGCTATACAATGGACTAGCCGAGAACCCCACCACCAAATGAGGGCGTTTTTCGGTCTGACGTTGACCGAAACTGCGCACAATCTTGATACTGATGGAAAGAGGGACTCATCAGCAACATCCAGACCAATCCCCAGCTCCTCAGACCCAAGTTCAGCCAAATGATGGCCGAGATAAGCGAGTAGGTTTTTTAAACTAATTTTGCTGCATTCCCGCATTAGTGCACTTGCTAAACAATGGACTAGCCGAGACCACCACCACGCAACTTGGGCCCCAAATGAGGGCGTTTTTCGGTCTGACATTGAACGAAATTGCGCACAATCTTGAAACTGTTGGAAAGAGGGACTCCTCAGCAACATCCATACCAATTTCCAGCTCCGCAGTCCCAAGTTCAGCCAAATGATGGCCGAGATAAGCGAGTAGTTTGTTTCCGAACTGATTTTGTCTGCATTCCCGCATGAGTGTACATGCTATACAATGGACTAGCCGAGACCCACACCATGCAACTTGGGCCCCAAATGAGGGCGTTTTTCGGTCTGACATTGAACGAAAATGCGCACAATCTTGATACTGTTGGAAAGAGGGACTCCTCAGCAACATCCCGACCAATTTCCAGCTCCTCAGACGCCAGTTCAGCCGAATGATGGCCGAGATAAGCTAGTATTTTTTTTCGAACTGATTTTTTCTGCATTCCCGCATGAGTGTACATGTTATACAATGGACTAGCCGAGAACCCCACCACCAAATGAGGGCGCTTTTCGGTCTGACGTTGTCCGAAACTGCGCACAATCTTGATACTGATGGAAAGAGGGACTCATCAGCAACATCCAGACCAATCCCCAGCTCCTCAGACCCAAGTTCAGCCAAATGATGGCCGAGATAAGCGAGTAGGTTTTTTAAACTAATTTTTCTGCATTCCCGCATTAGTGCACTTGCTATACAATGGACTAGCCGAGACCCCCACCACGCAACTTGGGCCTCAAATGAGGGCGTTTTTCGGTGTGACATTGAACGAAATTGCGAAAATCTTGATACTGATTGAAAGAGGGACTCATCAGCAACATCCAGACCAATTTCCAGCTCCACAGACCCCAGGTTAGCCGAATTATGGCCGAGACAAGCGAGTAAGTTTTTCGAACGAATTTTTCTGCATTCCCGCAAAAGTGCACATGCTATACAATGGACTAGACGAGACCCCCACCACGCAACTTGGGCCCCAAATAAGGACGTTTTTCGATCTGATGTTGAACAAAATTGCGCACAATCTGGATACTGTTGGAAAGATGGACTCATTAGCAACATCCAAACCAATCACCAGCTCCTCAGACCTCATTTCAGCCGAATGATGGCGGACATAAACGAGTAGGTTTTTCGAACTAACTTTTCTGCATTCCCGCATAAGTGCACATGGTATACAATGGACTAGCCGAGACCCCCACTACGCAACTTGGGCCCCAAAGGAGGGCGTTTTTCGGTCTGACATTGAACGAAATTGCGCACAATCTTGATACTGATGGAATGAGGGACTCATTAGCAACATCCAAACCAATCACCAGCTCCTCAGACCTCATTTCAGCCGAATGATGGCGGACATAAGCGAGTAGGTTTTATGGACTAACTTTTCTACATTCACATGCTATACAGTGGACTAGCCGAAACTCCCCCCCCCCCCCCCCCACCACGCAACTTGGGCCCCAAATGAGGGCGTTTTTCGGTCTGACATTGAACGAAAATGCGCACAATCTTGATACTGTTGGAAAGAGAGACTCCTCAGCAACATCCAGACCAATTTCCAGCTCCTCAGACGCCAGTTCAGCCGAATGATTGCCGAGATAAGCGAGTATTCTTTTTCGAACTG
Organism: Hippasteria phrygiana; assembly: GCA_037893225.1. Lineage (NCBI taxonomy): Eukaryota > Metazoa > Echinodermata > Asteroidea > Valvatida > Goniasteridae > Hippasteria > Hippasteria phrygiana. The sequence continues at coordinate 2,208,768 of JAZGUH010000197.1, forward strand.
ATTTTGTCTACATTCCCGCATGAGTGTACATGCTATACAATGGACTAGCCGAGAACCCCACCACCAAATGAGGGCGTTTTTCGGTCTGACGTTGAACGAAACTGCGCACAATCTTGATACTGTTGGAAAGAGGGACTCCTCAGCAACATCCAGACCAATTTCCAGCTCCGCAGGCCCAAGTTCAGCTAAATGATGGCCGAGATAAGCGAGTAGGTTTTTTAAACTAATTTTTCTCCATTCCCGCATAAGTGCACTTGCTAAACAATGGACTAGCCGAGACCCCCACCACGCAACTTGGGCCCCAAATGAGGGCGTTTTTCGGTCTGACATTGAACGAAATTGCGCACAATCTTGATACTGTTGGAAAGAGGGACTCCTCAGCAACATCCCGACCAATTTCCAGCTCCTCAGACGCCAGTTCAGCCGAATGATGGCCGAGATAAGCGAGTATTTTTTTTCGAACTGATTTTTTCTGCATTCCCGCATGAGTGTACATGCTATACAATGGACTAGCCGAGAACCCCACCACCAAATGAGGGCGTTTTTCGGTCTGACGTTGACCGAAACTGCGCACAATCTTGATACTGATGGAAAGAGGGACTCATCAGCAACATCCAGACCAATCCCCAGCTCCCCAGACCCAAGTTCAGCTAAATGATGGCCGAGATAAGCGAGTAGGTTTTTTAAACTAATTTTTCTCCATTCCCGCATAAGTGCACTTGCTAAACAATGGACTAGCCGAGACCCCCACCACGCAACTTGGGCCCCAAATGAGGGCGTTTTTCGGTCTGACATTGAACGAAATTGCGCACAATCTTGATACTGTTGGAAAGAGGGACTCCTCAGCAACATCCATACCGATTTCCAGCTCCGCAGGCCCAAGTTCAGCCAAATGATGGCCGAGATAAGCTAGTAGTTTTTTTCCGAACTGATTTTGTCTGCATTCCCGCATGAGTGTACATGCTATACAATGGACTAGCCGAGACCCCCACCATGCAACTTGGGCCCCAAATGAGGGCGTTTTTCGGTCTGACATTGAACGAAAATGCGCACAATCTTGATACTGTTGGAAAGAGGGACTCCTCAGCAACATCCCGACCAATTTGCAGCTCCTCAGACGCCAGTTCAGCCGAATGATGGCCGAGATAAGCGAGTATTTTTTTTCGAACTGATTTTTTCTGCATTCCCGCATGAGTGTACATGCTATACAATGGACTAGCCGAGTACCCCACCACCAAATGAGGGCGTTTTTCGGTCTGATGTTGACCGAAACTGCGCACAATCTTGATACTGATGGAAAGAGGGACTCATCAGCAACATCCAGACCAATCCCCAGCTCCTCAGACCCAAATTCAGCTAAATGATGGCCGAGATAAGCGAGTAGGTTTTTTAAACTAATTTTTCTCCATTCCCGCATAAGTGCACTTGCTAAACAATGGACTAGCCGAGACCCCCACCATGCAACTTGGGCCCCAAATGAGGGCGTTTTTCGGTCTGGCATTGAACGAAAATGCGCACAATCTTGATACTGTTGGAAAGGGGGACTCCTCAGCAACATCCCGACCAATTTCCAGCTCCTCAGACGCCAGTTCAGCCGAATGATGGCCGAGATAAGCGAGTATCTATTTTCGAACTGATTTTTTCTGCATTCCCGCATGAGTGTACATGCTATACAATGGACTAGCCGAGAACCCCACCACCAAATGAGGGCGTTTTTCGGTCTGACGTTGACCGAAACTGCGCACAATCTTGATACTGATGGAAAGAGGGACTCCTCAGCAACATCCCGACCAATTTCCAGCTCCACAGACGCCAGTTCAGCCGAATGATGACCGAGATAAGCTAGTATTTTTTTCCAACTGATTTTTTCTGCATTCCCGCATGAGTGTACATGCTATACAATGGACTAGCCGAGAACCCCACCACCAAAGAGGGCGTTTTTCGGTCTGACGTTGAACGAAACTGCGCACAATCTTGATACTGATGGAAAGAGGGACTCATTAGCAACATCCAAACAAATCTCCCGCTCCTCAGACCTCAGTTCAGCTGAATGATGGCGGACATAAGCGAGTAGGTTTTTTGAACGAATTTTTCTGCATTCTAGCTTAAGTGCACAAGCTATACAATGGACTAGCCGAACCCCCCCCCCCCCCCCCCCCCCCCACGCAACTTGGGCCCCAAATTAGGGCGTTTTTCGATCTGATGTTGAACGAAATTGCGCACAATCTTGATACTGTTGGAAAGAGGGACTCCTCAGCAACATCCCGACCAATTTCCAGCTCCACAGACGCTAGTTCAGCCGAGTGATGGCCGAGATAAGCGAGTATTTTTTTTCGAACTGATTTTTTCTGCATTCCTGCATGAGTGTACATGCTATACAATGGACTAGCCGAGACCCCCACCACGCAACTTGGGCACCAGATGAGGGTGTTTTTCGGTCTGACGTTGAACAAAATTGCGCACAATCTTGATACTGATGGAAAGAGGGACTCATCAGCAACATCCAGACCAATCCCCAGCTCCTCAGACCCAAGTTCAGCTAAATGATGGCCGAGATAAGCGAGTAGGTTTTTTAAACTAATTTTTCTCCATTCCCGCATAAGTGCACTTGCTAAACAATGGACTAGCCGAGACCCCCACCACGCAACTTGGGCCCCAAATGAGGGCGTTTTTCGGTCTGACATTGAACGAAATTGCGCACAATCTTGATACTGTTGGAAAGAGGGACTCCTCAGCAACATCCATACCAATTTCCAGCTCCGCAGGCCCAAGTTCAGCCAAATGATGGCCGAGATAAGCGAGTAGTTTTTTTCCGAACTGATTTTGTCTGCATTCCCGCATGAGTGTACATGCTATACAATGGACTAGCCGAGACCCCCACCATGCAACTTGGGCCCCAAATGAGGGCGTTTTTCGGTCTGACATTGAACTTTAAATGCGCACAATCTTGATACTGTTGGAAAGAGGGACTCCTCAGCAACATCCCGACCAATTTCCAGCTCCTCAGACGCCAGTTCAGCCGAATGATGGCCGAGATAAGCGAGTATTTTTTTTCGAACTGATTTTGTCTGCATTCCCGCATGAGTGTACATATTATACAATGGACTAGCCGAGAACCCCACCACCAAATGAGGGCGTTTTTCGGTCTGACGTTGACCGAAACTGCGCACAATCTTGATACTGATGGAAAGAGGGACTCATCAGCAACATCCAGACCAATCCCCAGCTCCTCAGACCCAAGTTCAGCCAAATGATGGCCGAGATAAGCGAGTAGGTTTTTTAAACTAATTTTTCTGCATTCCCGCATTAGTGCACTTGCTATACAATGGACTAGCCGAGACCCCCACCACGCAACTTGGGCCTCAAATGAGGGCTTTTTTCGGTGTGACATTGAACGAAATTTCGAAAATCTTGATACTGATTGAAAGAGGGACTCATCAGCAACATCCAGACCAATTTCCAGCTCCACAGACCCCAGGTTAGCCGAATTATGGCCGAGACAAGCGAGTAAGTTTTTCGAACGAATTTTTCTGCATTCCCGCAAAAGTGCACATGCTATACAATGGACTAGACGAGACCCCCACCACGCAACTTGGGCCCCAAATAAGGACGTTTTTCGATCTGATGTTGAACAAAATTGCGCACAATCTGGATACTGTTGGAAAGATGGACTCATTAGCAACATCCAAACCAATCACCAGCTCCTCAGACCTCATTTCAGCCGAATGATGGCCGACATAAACGAGTAGGTTTTTCGAACTAACTTTTCTGCATTCCCGCTTAAGTGCACATGCTATACAATGGACTAGCCGAAACCTCCCCCCCCCCCCCCCCCCAACGCTACTTGGGCCCCAAATTAAGGCGTTTTTCGATCTGATGTTGAACGAAATTGCGCACAATCTTGATACTGTTGGAAAGAGGGACTCCTCAGCAACATCCCGACCAATTTCCAGCTCCACAGACGCCAGTTCAGCCGAATGATGACCGAGATAAGCTAGTATTTTTTTCCAACTGATTTTTTCTGCATTCCCGCATGAGTGTACATGCTATACAATGGACTAGCCGAGAACCCCACCACCAAAGAGGGCGTTTTTCGGTCTGACGTTGAACGAAACTGCGCACAATCTTGATACTGATGGAAAGAGGGACTCATTAGCAACATCCAAACAAATCTCCCGCTCCTCAGACCTCAGTTCAGCTGAATGATGGCGGACATAAGCGAGTAGGTTTTTTGAACAAATTTGTCTGCATTCTAGCTTAAGTGCACAAGCTATACAATGGACTAGCCGAACCCCCCCCCCCCCCCCCCCCACGCAACTTGGGCCCCAAATTAGGGCGTTTTTCGATCTGATGTTGAACGAAATTGCGCACAATCTTGATACTGTTGGAAAGAGGGACTCCTCAGCAACATCCCGACCAATTTCCAGCTCCACAGACGCTAGTTCAGCCGAGTGATGGCCGAGATAAGCGAGTATTTTTTTCGAACTGATTTTTTCTGCATTCCTGCATGAGTGTACATGCTATACAATGGACTAGCCGAGACCCCCACCACGCAACTTGGGCACCAGATGAGGGTGTTTTTCGGTCTGACGTTGAACAAAATTGCGCACAATCTTGATACTGATGGAAAGAGGGACTCATCAGCAACATCCAGACCAATCCCCAGCTCCTCAGACCCAAGTTCAGCTAAATGATGGCCGAGATAAGCGAGTAGGTTTTTTAAACTAATTTTTCTCCATTCCCGCATAAGTGCACTTGCTAAACAATGGACTAGCCGAGACCCCCACCACGCAACTTGGGCCCCAAATGAGGGCGTTTTTCGGTCTGACATTGTACGAAATTGCGCACAATCTTGATACTGTTGGAAAGAGGGACTCCTCAGCAACATCCATACCGATTTCCAGCTCCGCAGGCCCACGTTCAGCCAAATGATGGCCGAGATAAGCGAGTAGTTTTTTTTCCGAACTGATTTTGTCTGCATTCCCGCATGAGTGTACATGCTATACAATGGACTAGCCGAGACCCCCACCATGCAACTTGGGCCCCAAATGAGGGCGTTTTTCGGTCTGACATTGAACGAAAATGCGCACAATCTTGATACTGTTGGAAAGAGGGACTCCTCAGCAACATCCCGACCAATTTCCAGCTCCTCAGACGCCAGTTCAGCCGAATGATGGCCGAGATAAGCGAGTATTTATTTTCGAACTGATTTTTTCTGCATTCCCGCATGAGTGTACATGCTATACAATGGACTAGCCGAGAACCCCACCACCAAATGAGGGCGTTTTTCGGTCTGACGTTGACCGAAACTGCGCACAATCTTGATACTGATGGAAAGAGGGACTCATCAGCAACATCCAGACCAATCCCCAGCTCCTCAGACCCAAGTTCAGCCAAATGATGGCCGAGATAAGCGAGTAGGTTTTTTAAACTAATTTTGCTGCATTCCCGCATTAGTGCACTTGCTAAACAATGGACTAGCCGAGACCACCACCACGCAACTTGGGCCCCAAATGAGGGCGTTTTTCGGTCTGACATTGAACGAAATTGCGCACAATCTTGATACTGTTGGAAAGAGGGACTCCTCAGCAACATCCATACCAATTTCCAGCTCCGCAGGCCCAAGTTCAGCCAAATGATGGCCGAGATAAGCTAGTAGTTTTTTTCCGAACTGATTTTGTCTGCATTCCCGCATGAGTGTACATGCTATACAATGGACTAGCCGAGACCCCCACCATGCAACTTGGGCCCCAAATGAGGGCGTTTTTCGGTCTGACATTGAACGAAAATGCGCACAATCTTGATACTGTTGGAAAGAGGGACTCCTCAGCAACATCCCGACCAATTTCCAGCTCCTCAGACGCCAGTTCAGCCGAATGATGGCCGAGATAAGCTAGTATTTTTTTTCGAACTGATTTTTTCTGCATTCCCGCATGAGTGTACATGTTATACAATGGACTAGCCGAGAACCCCACCACCAAATAAGGGCGTTTTTCGGTCTGACATTGAACGAAATTGCGCACAATCTTGATACTGTTGGAAAGAGGGACTCCTCAGCAACATCCATACCAATTTCCAGCTCCGCAGGCCCAAGTTCAGCCAAATGATGGCCGAGATAAGCGAGTAGTTTTTTTCGGAACTGATTTTGTCTGCATTCCCGCATGAGTGTACATGCTATACAATGGACTAGCCGAGACCCACACCATGCAACTTGGGCCCCAAATGAGGGCGTTTTTTTCGGTCTGACATTGAACGAAAATGCGCACAATCTTGATACTGTTGGAAAGAGGGACTCCTCAGCAACATCCCGACCAATTTCCAGCTCCTCAGACGCCAGTTCAGCCGAATGATGGCCGAGATAAGCTAGTATTTTTTTTCGAACTGATTTTTTCTGCATTCCCGCATGAGTGTACATGTTATACAATGGACTAGCCGAGAACCCCACCACCAAATGAGGGCGCTTTTCGGTCTGACGTTGACCGAAACTGCGCACAATCTTGATACTGATGGAAAGAGGGACTCATCAGCAACATCCAGACCAATCCCCAGCTCCTCAGACCCAAGTTCAGCCAAATGATGGCCGAGATAAGCGAGTAGGTTTTTTAAACTAATTTTTCTGCATTCCCGCATTAGTGCACTTGCTATACAATGGACTAGCCGAGACCCCCACCACGCAACTTGGGCCTCAAATGAGGGCGTTTTTCGGAGTGACATTGAACGAAATTGCGAAAATCTTGATACTGATTGAAAGAGGGACTCATCAGCAACATCCAGACCAATTTCCAGCTCCACAGACCCCAGGTTAGCCGAATTATGGCCGAGACAAGCGAGTAAGTTTTTCGAACGAATTTTTCTGCATTCCCGCAAAAGTGCACATGCTATACAATGGACTAGACGAGACCCCCACCACGCAACTTGGGCCCCAAATAAGGACGTTTTTCGATCTGATGTTGAACAAAATTGCGCACTATCTGGATACTGTTGGAAAGATGGACTCATTAGCAACATCCAAACCAATCACCAGCTCCTCAGACCTCATTTCAGCCGAATGATGGCGGACATAAACGAGTAGGTTTTTCGAACTAACTTTTCTGCATTCCCGCTTAAGTGCACATGCTATACAATGGACTAGCCGAAACCTCCCCCCCCCCCCAACGCAACTTGGGCCCCAAATTAAGGCGTTTTTCGATCTGATGTTGAACGAAATTGCGCACAATCTTGATACTGTTGGAAAGAGGGACTCCTCAGCAACATCCCGACCAATTTCCAGCTCCACAGACGCCAGTTCAGCCGAATGATGACCGAGATAAGCTAGTATTTTTTTCCAACTGATTTTTTCTGCATTCCCGCATGAGTGTACATGCTATACAATGGACTAGCCGAGAACCCCACCACCAAAGAGGGCGTTTTTCGGTCTGACGTTGAACGAAACTGCGCACAATCTTGATACTGATGGAAAGAGGGACTCATTAGCAACATCCAAACAAATCTCCCGCTCCTCAGACCTCAGTTCAGCTGAATGATGGCGGACATAAGCCAGTAGGTTTTTTGAACAAATTTTTCTGCATTCTAGCTTAAGTGCACAAGCTATACAATGGACTAGCCGAACCCCCCCCCCCACCACGCAACTTGGGCCCCAAATTAGGGCGTTTTTCGATCTGATGTTGAACGAAATTGCGCACAATCTTGATACTGTTGGAAAGAGGGACTCCTCAGCAACATCCCCGACCAATTTCCAGCTCCTCAGACGCCAGTTCAGCCGAATGATGGCCGAGATAAGCGAGTATTTTTTTTCGAACTGATTTTTTCTGCATTCCCGCATGAGTGTACATGTTATACAATGGACTAGCCGAGAACCCCACCACCAAATGAGGGCGTTTTTCGGTCTGACGTTGACCGAAACTGCGCACAATCTTGATACTGATGGAAAGAGGGACTCATCAGCAACATCCAGACCAATCCCCAGCTCCTCAGACCCAAGTTCAGCCAAATGATGGCCGAGATAAGCGAGTAGGTTTTTTAAACTAATTTTTCTGCATTCCCGCATTAGTGCACTTGCTATACAATGGACTAGCCGAGACCCCCACCACGTAACTTGGGCCTCAAATGAGGGCGTTTTTCGGTGTGACATTGAACGAAATTGCGAAAATCTTGATACTGATTGAAAGAGGGACTCATCAGCAACATCCAGACCAATTTCCAGCTCCACAGACCCCAGGTTAGCCGAATTATGGCCGAGATAAGCGAGTAAGTTTTTCGAACGAATTGTTCTGCATTCCCGCAAAAGTGCACATGCTATACAATGGACTAGACGAGACCCCCACCACGCAACTTGGGCCCCAAATAAGGACGTTTTTCGAGCTGATGTTGAACAAAATTGCGCACAATCTGGATACTGTTGGAAAGATGGACTCATTAGCAACATCCAAACCAATCACCAGCTCCTCAGACCTCATTTCAGCCGAATGATGGCGGACATAAACGAGTAGGTTTTTCGAACTAACTTTTCTGCATTCCCGCTTAAGTGCACATGCTATACAATGGACTAGCCGAAACCCCCCCCCCCCCCCCCCCCCCCAACGCAACTTGGGCCCCAAATTAAGGCGTTTTTCGATCTGATGTTGAACGAAATTGCGCACAATCTTGATACTGTTTGAAAGAGGGACTCCTCAGCTACATCCCGACCAATTTCCAGCTCCACAGACGCCAGTTCAGCCGCATGATGACCGAGATTAGCTAGTATTTTTTTCCAACTGATTTTTTCTGCATTCCCGCATGAGTGTACATGCTAAACAATGGACTAGCCGAGAACCCCACCACCAAAGAGGGCGTTTTTCGGTCTGACGTTGAACGAAACTGCGCACAATCTTGATACTGATGGAAAGAGGGACTCATTAGCAACATCCAAACAAATCTCCCGCTCCTCAGACCTCAGTTCAGCTGAATGATGGCGGACATAAGCGAGTAGGTTTTTTGAACAAATTTTTCTGCATTCTAGCTTAAGTGCACAAGCTATACAATGGACTAGCCGAACCCCCCCCCCCCCCCCCCACGCAACTTGGGCCCCAAATTAGGGCGTTTTTCGATCTGATGTTGAACGAAATTGCGCACAATCTTGATACTGTTGGAAAGAGGGACTCCTCAGCAACATCCCGACCAATTTCCAGCTCCACAGACGCTAGTTCAGCCGAGTGATGGCCGAGATAAGCGAGTATTTTTTTTCGAACTGATTTTTTCTGCATTCCTGCATGAGTGTACATGCTATACAATGGACTAGCCGAGACCCCCACCACTCAACTTGGGCACCAGATGAGGGTGTTTTTCGGTCTGACGTTGAACAAAATTGCGCACAATCTGGATACTGTTGGAAAGAGGGACTCATTAGCAACATCCAAACCAATCACCAGCTCCTCAGACCTCATTTCAGCCGAATGATGGCGGACATAAGCGAGTAGGTTTTTCGAACTAATTTTTCTGCATTCCCGCTTAAGTACACATGCTGTACAATGGACTAGCGGAAACCTCCCCCCCGCCCCCCCCCCCCCCCCCCCCCCCCCCAACGCAACTTGGGCCACAAATTAAGGCCTTTTTCGATCTGATGTTGAACGAAATTGCGCACAATCTTGATACTGTTGGAAAGCGGGACTCCTCAGCAACATGCCGACCAATTTCCAGCTCCACAGACGCCAGTTCAGCCGAATGATGGCCGAGATAAGCGAGTATTTTCTTTTGAACTGATTTTTTCTGCATTCCCGCATGAGTGTACATGCTATACAATGGACTAGCCAAAACCCCCCACCACGCAACTTGGGCCCCAAATGAGGGCGTTTTTCGGTCTGACATTGAACGAAAATGCGCACAATATTGATACTGTTGGAAATAGGGACTCCTCAGCAACATCCCGACCAATTTCCAGCTCCTCAGACGCCAGTTCAGTCGAATGATGGCAGAGATAAGCGAGTATTTTTTTTCGAACTGATTTTTTCTGCATTCCCGCATGAGTGTACATGCTATACAATGGACTAGCCGAGACCCCCACCACGCAACTTGGGCCCCAAATGAGGGCGTTTTTCGGTCTGACGTTGAACAAAATTGCGCACAATCTTGATACTGATTGAAAGAGGGACTCATCAGCAACATCCCGACCAATCTCCAGCTCCTCAGACCCAAGTTCAGCCAAATGATGGCCGAGATAAGCGAGTAGATTTTTCAAACCAATTTGACTCATTTCCCGCATAAGTGCACATGCTATACAATGGACTAGCCAAAACCCCCACCACGCAACTTGGGCCTCAAATGAGGGCGTTTTTCGGTCTGACATTGAACGAAATTTCGCACAATCTTGATACTGTTGGAAAGAGGGACTCCTCAGCAACATCCATACCAATTTCCAGCTCCGCAGGCCCAAGTTCAGCCAAATGATGGCCGAGATAAGCGAGTAGTTCTTTTTCGAACTGATTTTGTCTGCATTCCCGCATGAGTGTACATGCTATACAATGGACTAGCCGAGAACCCCACCACCAAAGAGGGCGTTTTTCGGTCTGACGTTGAACGAAACTGCGCACAATCTTGATACTGATGGAAAGAGGGACTCATTAGCAACATCTAAACAAATCTCCCGCTCCTCAGACCTCAGTTCAGCTGAATGATGGCGGACATAAGCGAGTAGGTTTTTTGAACAAATTGTTCTGCATTCTAGCTGAAGTGCACATGCTATACAATGGACTAGCCGAGACCCCCACCACGCAACTTGGCCCCAAATGAGGACGTTTTTCGATCTGATGTTGAACAAAATTGCGCACAATCTGGATACTGTTGGAAAGAGGGACTCATTACCAACATCCAAACCAATCACCAGCTCCTCAGACCTCAGTTCAGCTGAATGATGGCGGACATAAGCGAGTAGGTTTTTCGAACAAATTTTTCTGCATTCCCGCTTAGGTGCACATGCTATACAATGGAAAGCCGAATCCTCCCCCCCCCCCCCCCCCCCCCCACGCAACTTGGGCCCCAAATTAAGGCGTTTTTCGAACTGATGTTGAACGAAATTGCGCACAATCTTGATACTGTTGGAAAGAGGGACTCCTCAGCAACATCCATACCAATTTCCAGCTCCACAGACGCCAGTTCAGCCGAATGATGGCCGAGATAAGCGAGTATTTTTTTTCGAACTGATTTTTTCGGCATTCCCGCAAGAGTGTACATGCTATACAATGGACTAGCCGAGACCCCCACCACGCAACTTGGCCCCAAATGAGGACGTTTTTCGATCTGATGTTGAACAAAATTGCGCACAATCTGGATACTGTTGTAAAGAGGGACTCATTACCAACATCCAAACCAATCACCAGCTCCTCAGACCTCAGTTCAGCCAAATGATGGCGGACATAAGCGAGTAGGTTTTTCGAATCATTTTTTCTGCATTCCCGCTTAAGTGCACATGCTATACAATGGCAAGCCGAATCCTGCCCCCCCCCCCCCCCCAAACGCAACTTGGGCCCCAAATTAAGGCGTTTTTCGAACTGATGTTGAACGAAATTGCGCACAATCTTGATACTGTTGGAAAGAGGGACTCCTCAGCAACATCCATACCAATTTCCAGATCCACAGACGCCAGTTCAGCCGAATGATGGCCGAGATAAGCGAGTATTTTTTTTCGAACGGATTTTTTCGGCATTCCCGCAAGAGTGTACATGCTATACAATGGACTAGCCGAGACCCCCACCACGCAACTTGGGCCCCAAATGAGGGCGTTTTTCGGTCTGACATTGAACGAAATTGCGCACAATCTTGATACTGATGAAAAGAGGGACTCCTCAGCAACATCCATACCAATTTCCAGCTCCGCAGGCCCAAGTTCAGCCAAATGATGGCCGAGATAAGCGAGTAGGTTTTTCAAACCAATTTGTCTCCATTCCCGCATAAGTGCACATGCTATACAATGGACTAGCCGAGACCCCCACCACGCAACTTGGGCCCCAAATCAGGGCGTTTTTCGGTCTGACGTTGAACGAAACTGCGCATAATCTTGATACTGATGGAAAGAGGGACCCCGCAGCAACATCCCGACCAATTTCCAGCTCCACAGACCCCAGGTTAGCCGAATGATGGCCGAGACAAGCGAGTAGGTTTTTCGAACGAATTTTTCTGCATTCCCGGAAAAGTGCACATGCTATACAATGGACTAGCCGAGACCCCCACCACGCAACTTGGCCCCAAATGAGGACGTTTTTCGATCTGATGTTGAACAAAATTGCGCACAATCTGGATACTGTTGGAAAGAGGGACTCATTACCAACATCCAAACCAATCACCAGCTCCTCAGACCTCAGTTCAGCCAAATGATGGCGGACATAAGCGAGTAGGTTTTTCGAACAATTTTTTCTGCATTCCCGCTTAAGTGCACATGCTATACAATGGCAAGCCGAATCCTCCCCCCCCCCCCCCCCAAACGCAACTTGGGCCCCAAATTAAGGCGTTTTTCGAACTGATGTTGAACGAAATTGCGCACAATCTTGATACTGTTGGAAAGAGGGACTCCTCAGCAACATCCATACCAATTTCCAGCTCCACAGACGCCAGTTCAGCCGAATGATGGCCGAGATAAGCGAGTATTTTTTTCGAACTGATTTTTTCGGCATTCCCGCAAGAGTGTACATGCTATACAATGGACTAGCCGAGACCCCCACCACGCAACTTGGGCCCCAAATGAGGGCGTTTTTCGGTCTGTTGTTAAACAAAATTGCGCACAATCTTGATACTGATTGAAAGAGGGACTCATCAGCAACATCCCGACCAATCTCCAGCTCCTAAGACCCAAGTTCAGCCAAATGATGGCCGAGATAAGCGAGTAGGTTTTTCAAACCAATTTGTCTCCATTCCCGCATAAGTGCACATGCTATACAATGGACTAGCCGAGACCCCCACCACGCAACTTGGGCCCCAAATGAGGGCGTTTTTCGGTCTGACATTGAACGAAATTGCGCACAATCTTGATACTGATGAAAAGAGGGACTCCTCAGCAACATCCATACCAATTTCCAGCTCCGCTGGCCCAAGTTCAGCCGAATGATGGCCGAGATAAGCGAGTAGTATTTTTCGAACTGATTTTTGTCTGCATTCCCGCATGAGTGTACATGCTATACAATGGACTAGCCGAGACCCCCACCACGCAACTTGGCCCCAAATGAGGACGTTTTTCAATCTGATGTTGAACAAAATTGCGCACAATCTGGATACTGTTGGAAAGAGGGACTCATTACCAACATCCAAACCAATCACCAGCTCCTCAGACCTCAGTTCAGCTGAATGATGGCGGACATAAGCGAGTAGGTTTTTCGAACAATTTTTTCTGCATTCCCGCTTAAGTGCACATGCTATACAATGGCAAGCCGAATCCTCCCCCCCCCCCCCCCCCAACGCAACTTGGGCGCCAAATTAAGGCGTTTTTCGAACTGATGTTGAACGAAATTGCGCACAATCTTGATATTGTTGGAAAGACGGACTCCTCAGCAACATCCATACCAATTTCCAGCTCCACAGACGTCAGTTCAGCCGAATGATGGCCGAGATAAGCGAGTATTATTTTTCGAACTGATTTTTTCGGCATTCCCGCAAGAGTGTACATGCTATACAATGGACTAGCCGAGACCCCCACCACGCAACTTGGCCCCAAATGAGGACTTTTTCGATCTGATGTTGAACAAAATTGCGCACAATCTTGATACTGTTGGAAAGAGGGACTCATTACCAACATCCAAACCAATCACCAGCTCCTCAGACCTCAGTTCAGCCAAATGATGGCGGACATAAGCGAGTAGGTTTTTCGAACAATTTTTTCTGCATTCCCGCTTAAGTGCACATGCTATACAATGGCAAGCCGAATCCCCCCCCCCCAAACGCAACTTGGGCCCCAAATTAAGGCGTTTTTCGAACTGATGTTGAACGAAATTGCGCACAATCTTGATACTGTTGGAAAGAGGGACTCCTCAGCAACATCCATACCAATTTCCAGCTCCACAGACGCCAGTTCAGCCGAATGATGGCCGAGATAAGCGAGTATTTTTTTTCGAACTGATTTTTTCGGCATTCCCGCAAGAGTGTACATGCTATACAATGGACTAGCCGAGACCCCCACCACGCAACTTGGCCCCAAATGAGGACGTTTTTCGATCTGATGTTGAACAAAATTGCGCACAATCTGGATACTGTTGGAAAGAGGGACTCATTACCAACATCCAAACCAATCACCAGCTCCTCAGACCTCAGTTCAGCCAAATGATGCCGGACATAAGCGAGTAGGTTTTTCGAACAATTTTTCCTGCATTCCCGCTTAAGTGCACATGCTATACAATGGCAAGCCGAATCCTCCCCCCTCCCCCCCAAACGCAACTTGGGCCCCAAATTAAGGCGTTTTTCGAACTGATGTTGAACGAAATTGCGCACAATCTTGATACTGTTGGAAAGAGGGACTCCTCATCAACATCCATACCAATTTCCAGCTCCACAGACGCCAGTTCAGCCAAATGATGGCCGAGATAAGCGAGTAGGTTTTTCAAACCAATTTGTCTCCATTCCCGCATAAGTGCACATGCTATACAATGGACTAGCCGAGACCCCCACCACGCAACTTGGGCCCCAAATGAGGGCGTTTTTCGGTCTGACGTTGAACGAAACTGTGCACAATCTTGATACTGATGGAAAGAGGGACCCCTCAGCAACATCCCGACCAATTTCCAGCTGCACAGACCCCAGGTTAGCCGAATGATGGCCGAGACAAGCGAGTAGGTTTTTCGAACCAATTTTTCTGCATTCCCGGAAAAGTGCACATGCTATACAATGGACAAGCCGAGACCCCCACCACGCAACTTGGCCCCAAATGAGGACGTTTTTCGATCTGATGTTGAACAAAATTGCGCACAATCTGGATACTGTTGGAAAGAGGGACTCATTACCAACATCCAAACCAATCACCAGCTCCTCAGACCTCAGTTCAGCTGAATGATGGCGGACATAAGCGAGTAGGTTTTTCGAACAAATTTTTCTGCATTCCCGCTTAAGTGCACATGCTATACAATGGCAAGCCGAATCCTCCCCCCCCCCCCCCCCAACGCAACTTGGGCCCCAAATTAAGGCGTTTTTCGATCTGATGTTGAACGAAACTGCGCACAATCTTGATACTGATGGAAAGAGGGACCCCTCAGCAACATCCCGACCAATTTCCAGCTCCACAGACCCCAGGTTAGCCGAATGATGGCCGAGACAAGCGAGTAGGTTTTTCGAACGAATTTTTCTGCATTCCCGCAAAAGTGCACATGCTATACAATGGACTAGCCGAGACCCCCACTACGCAACTTAGGCCCCAAATGAGGACGTTTTTCGATCTGATTTTGAACAAAATTGCGCACAATCTTGATACTGATTCAAAGAGGGACTCATCAGCAACATCCAGACCAATCTCCAGCTCCTCAGACCCAAGTTCAGCCGAATGATGGCCGAGACAAGCGAGTAGGTTTTTCGAACCAATTTTTCTGCATTCCCGGAAAAGTGCACATGCTATACAATGGACAAGCCGAGACCCCCACCACGCAACTTGGCCCCAAATGAGGACGTTTTTCGATCTGATGTTGAACAAAATTGCGCACAATCTGGATACTGTTGGAAAGAGGGACTCCTCAGCAACATCCATACCAATTTCCAGCTCCACAGACGCCAGTTCAGCCGAATGATGGCCGAGATCAGCGAGTATTTTTTTTCGAACAAATTTTTTCTGCATTCCCGCAAGAGTGTACATGCTATACAATGGACTAGCCGAGACCCCCACCACGCAACTTGGGCCCCAAATGAGGGCGTTTTTCGGTCTGACGTTGAACGAAACTGCGCACAATGTTGATACTGATGGAAAGAGGGACCCCTCAGCAACATCCCGACCAATTTCCAGCTCCACAGACCCCAGGTTAGCCGAATGATGGCCGAGACATGCGAGTAGGTTTTTTGAACGAATTTTTCTGCATTCCCGCAAAAGTGCACAGGCTATACAATGGACTAGCCGAGACCCCCACCACGCAACTTGGGCCCCAAATGAGGACGTTTTTCGATCTGATGTTGAACAAAATTGCGCACAATCTGGATACTGTTGGAAAGAGGGACTCCTCAGCAACATCCAGAACAATTTCCAGCTCCTCAGACCCAAGTTCAGCCAACTGATGGCCGAGATAAGCGAGTAGTATTTTTCGAACTGATTTTGTCTGCATTCCCGCATGAGTGTACATGCTATACAATGGACTGTTGGCCGGGAAGAAAATGAACATTGCGAGGTTTGAATTTTCTCCACAAGTTTTAACTCTAGGAAGCCGCCGATGATTGCAACATGTAGCGCTAGATCTAAGGTATCCATACATGTCAAAATTACTGCATTTGGTTGATATTCCATGCAATTATCAGTTAGTAAAGGAAGTCCATACCCCAGGGAATTAGACAGGCATGGAGCAATAAATAGCGGTAATATGCACACAGATGATGGCCGGGAAGAAAATAAACATTACGAGTTTAGAATTTTCTCCACAAGTTTTAACTCTAGGAAGCCGCCGATGATTGCAACATGTAGCGCTAGATCTAAGCTATCCATACATGTCAAAATTACTGCATTTGGTTGATATTTCATGCAATTATGAATGAGTAAAGCAAGTCCATACCCCAGGGAATTAGACAGGCATGAAACAATAAATAGACGGTAATATGCACACAGATGGTGGTTGGGAAGAAAATAAACATTGCGAGGTTTGAATTTTCTCCACAAGTTTTAACTCTAGGAAGCCGCCGATGATTGCAACATGTAGCGCTAGATCTAAGCTATCCATACATGTCAAAATTACTGCATTTGGTTGATATTCCATGCAATTATCAGTTAGTAAAGGAAGTCCATACCCCACGGAATTAGACAGACATGGAGCAATAAATAGACGGTAATATGCACACAGATGGTGGTTGGGAAGAAAATAGACATTACGAGTTTTGAATTTTCTCCACAAGTTTTAACTCTAGGAAGCCGCCGATGATTGCAACATGTAGCGCTGGATCTAAGCTATCCATACATGTCAAAATTACTGCATTTGGTTGATATTTCATGCAATTATGAATGAGTAAAGCAAGTCCATACCCCAGGGAATTAGACAGGCATGGAGTAATAAATAGACGGTAATATGCACACAGATGTTGGCCGGGAAGAAAATAGACATTGCAAGGTTTGAATTTTCTCCACAAGTTTTAACTCTAGGAAGCCGCCGATGATTGCAACATGTAGCGCTAGATCTAAGCTATCCATACATGTCAAAATTACTGCATTTGGTTGATATTTCATGCAATTATGAATGAGTAAAGCAAGTCCATACCCCAGGGAATTAGACAGGCATGAAACAATAAATAGACGGTAATATGCACACAGATGGTGGTTGGGAAGAAAATAAACATTGCGAGGTTTGAATTTTCTCCACAAGTTTTAACTCTAGGAAGCTGCCGATGATTGCAACATGTAGCGCTAGATCTAAGCTATCCATACATGTCAAAATTTGTGCATTTGGTTGATATTTCATGCAATTATGAATGAGTAAAGCAAGTCCATACCCCAGGGAATTAGACAGGCATGGAGCAATAAATAGACGGTAATATGCACACAGATGGTGGTTGGGAAGAAAATAAACATTACGAGTTTTGAATTTTCTCCACAAGTTTTAACTCTAGGATGCCGCCGATGATTGCAACATGTAGCGCTAGATCTAAGCTATCCATACATGTCAAAATTACTGCATTTTGTTGATATTTCATGCAATTATGAATGAGTAAAGCAAGTCCATACCCCAGGGAATTAGACAGGCATGGAGCAATAAATAGACGATAATATGCACACAGATGTTGGCCGGGAAGAAAATAGACATTGCAAGGTTTTAATTTTCTCCACAAGTTTTAACTCTAGGAAGCCGCCGATGATTGCAACATGTAGCGCTAGATCTAAGCTATCCATACATGTCAAAATTACTGCATTTGGTTGATATTCCATGCAATTATCAGTTAGTAAAGGAAGTCCATACCCCAGGGAATTAGACAGGCATGGAGCAACAAATATCGGTAATATGCACACAGATGATGGCCGGGAAGAAAATAAACATTACGATTTTTGAATTTTCTCTACAAGTTTTAACTCTAGGAAGCCGCCGATGATTGCAACATGTAGCGCTAGATCTAAGCTATCCATACATGTCAAAATTACTGCATTTGGTTGATATTTCATGCAATTATGAATGAGTAAAGCAAGTCCATACCCCAGGGAATTAGACAGGCATGGAGCAATAAATAGACGGTAATATGCACACAGATGGTTGCCGGAAAGAACATAAACATTACGAGTTTTGAATTTTCTCCACAAGTTTTAACTCTAGGAAGCCGCCGATGATTGCAACATGTAGCGCTAGATCTAAGCTATCCATACATGTCAAAATTACTGCATTTGGTTGATATTTCATGCAATTATGAATGAGTAAAGCAAGTCCATACCCCAGGGAATTAGACAGGCATGGAGCAATAAATAGACGGTAATATGCACACAGATGGTTGCCGGGAAGAAAATAAACATTACGAGTTTTGAATTTTCTCCACAAGTTTTAACTCTAGGAAGCAGCCGATGATTGCAACATGTAGCGCTAGATCTAAGCTATCCATACATGTCAAAATTTGTGCATTTGGTTGATATTTCATGCAATTATGAATGAGTAAAGCAAGTCCATACCCCAGGGAATTAGACAGGCATGGAGCAATAAATAGACGGTAATATGCACACAGATGATGGCCGGGAAGAAAATAGACATTGCAAGGTTTTAATTTTCTCCACAAGTTTTAACTCTAGGAAGCCGCCGATGATTGCAACATGTAGCGCTAGATCTAAGCTATCCATACATGTCAAAATTACTGCATTTGGTTGATATTTCATGCAATTATGAATGAGTAAAGCAAGTCCATACCCCAGGGAATTAGACAGGCATGAAACAATAAATAGACGGTAATATGCACACAGATGATGGTTGGGAAGAAAATAAACATTGCGAGGTTTGAATTTTCTCCACAAGTTTTAACTCTAGGAAGCTGCCGATGATTGCAACATGTAGCGCTAGATCTATGCTATCCATACATGTCAAAATTTGTGCATTTGGTTGATATTTCATGCAATTATGAATGAGTAAAGCAAGTCCATACCCAAGGGAATTAGACAGGCATGGAGCAATAAATAGACGGTAATATGCACACAGATGGTTGCCGGAAAGAACATAAACATTACGAGTTTTGAATTTTCTCCACAAGTTTTAACTCTAGGAAGCCGCCGATGATTGCAACATGTAGCGCTAGATCTATGCTATCCATACATGTCAAAATTTGTGCATTTGGTTGATATTTCATGCAATTATGAATGAGTAAAGCAAGTCCATACCCAAGGGAATTAGACAGGCATGGAGCAATAAATAGACGGTAATATGCACACAGATGGTTGCCGGAAAGAACATAAACATTACGAGTTTTGAATTTTCTCCACAAGTTTTAACTCTAGGAAGCCGCCGATGATTGCAACATGTAGCGCTAGATCTAAGCTATCCATACATGTCAAAATTACTGCATTTTGTTGATATTTCATGCAATTATGAATGAGTAAAGCAAGTCCATACCCCAGGGAATTAGACAGGCATGGAGCAATAAATAGACGATAATATGCACACAGATGTTGGCCGGGAAGAAAATAGACATTGCAAGGTTTTAATTTTCTCCACAAGTTTTAACTCTAGGAAGCCGCCGATGATTGCAACATGTAGCGCTAGATCTAAGCTATCCATACATGTCAAAATTACTGCATTTGGTTGATATTCCATGCAATTATCAGTTAGTAAAGGAAGTCCATACCCCAGGGAATTAGACAGGCATGGAGCAACAAATATCGGTAATATGCACACAGATGATGGCCGGGAAGAAAATAAACATTACGATTTTTGAATTTTCTCTACAAGTTTTAACTCTAGGAAGCCGCCGATGATTGCAACATGTAGCGCTAGATCTAAGCTATCCATACATGTCAAAATTACTGCATTTGGTTGATATTTCATGCAATTATGAATGAGTAAAGCAAGTCCATACCCCAGGGAATTAGACAGGCATGGAGCAATAAATAGACGGTAATATGCACACAGATGGTTGCCGGAAAGAACATAAACATTACGAGTTTTGAATTTTCTCCACAAGTTTTAACTCTAGGAAGCCGCCGATGATTGCAACATGTAGCGCTAGATCTAAGCTATCCATACATGTCAAAATTACTGCATTTGGTTGATATTTCATGCAATTATGAATGAGTAAAGCAAGTCCATACCCCAGGGAATTAGACAGGCATGGAGCAATAAATATACGGTAATATGCACACAGATGGTTGCCGGGAAGAAAATAAACATTACGAGTTTTGAATTTTCTCCACAAGTTTTAACTCTAGGAAGCAGCCGATGATTGCAACATGTAGCGCTAGATCTAAGCTATCCATACATGTCAAAATTTGTGCATTTGGTTGATATTTCATGCAATTATGAATGAGTAAAGCAAGTCCATACCCCAGGGAATTAGACAGGCATGGAGCAATAAATAGACGGTAATATGCACACAGATGATGGCCGGGAAGAAAATAGACATTGCAAGGTTTTAATTTTCTCCACAAGTTTTAACTCTAGGAAGCCGCCGATGATTGCAACATGTAGCGCTAGATCTAAGCTATCCATACATGTCAAAATTACTGCATTTGGTTGATATTTCATGCAATTATGAATGAGTAAAGCAAGTCCATACCCCAGGGAATTAGACAGGCATGAAACAATAAATAGACGGTAATATGCACACAGATGATGGTTGGGAAGAAAATAAACATTGCGAGGTTTGAATTTTCTCCACAAGTTTTAACTCTAGGAAGCTGCCGATGATTGCAACATGTAGCGCTAGATCTATGCTATCCATACATGTCAAAATTTGTGCATTTGGTTGATATTTCATGCAATTATGAATGAGTAAAGCAAGTCCATACCCAAGGGAATTAGACAGGCATGGAGCAATAAATAGACGGTAATATGCACACAGATGGTTGCCGGAAAGAACATAAACATTACGAGTTTTGAATTTTCTCCACAAGTTTTAACTCTAGGAAGCCGCCGATGATTGCAACATGTAGCGCTAGATCTAAGCTATCCATACATGTCAAAATTACTGCATTTGGTTGATATTTCATGCAATTATGAATGAGTAAAGCAAGTCCATACCCCAGGGAATTAGACAGGCATGGAGCAATAAATAGACGGTAATATGCACACAGATGGTTGCCGGGAAGAAAATATACATTACGAGTTTTGAATTTTCTCCACAAGTTTTAACTCTAGGAAGCCGCCGATGATTGCAACATGTAGCGCTAGATCTAAGCTATCCATACATGTCAAAATTTGTGCATTTGGTTGATATTTCATGCAATTATGAATGAGTAAAGCAAGTCCATACCCCAGGGAATTAGACAGGCATGGAGCAATAAATAGACGGTAATATGCACACAGATGTTGGCCGGGAAGAAAATAGACATTGCAAGGTTTTAATTTTCTCCACAAGTTTTAACTCTAGGAAGCCGCCGATGATTGCAACATGTAGCGCTAGATCTAAGCTATCCATACATGTCAAAATTACTGCATTTGGTTGATATTTCATGCAATTATGAATGAGTAAAGCAAGTCCATACCCCAGGGAATTAGACAGGCATGAAACAATAAATAGACTGTAATATGCACACAGATGGTGGTTGGGAAGAAAATAAACATTGCGAGGTTTGAATTTTCTGAACAATTTTTAACTCTAGGAAGCCGCCGATGATTGCAACATGTAGCGCTAGATCTAAGCTATCCATACATGTCAAAATTACTGCATTTGGTTGATATTCCATGCAATTATCAGTTAGTAAAGGAAGTCCATACCCCAGGGAATTAGACAGACATGGAGCAATAAATAGACGGTAATATGCACACAGATGGTGGTTGGGAAGAAAATAGACATTACGAGTTTTGAATTTTCTCCACAAGTTTTAACTCTAGGAAGCCGCCGATGATTGCAACATGTAGCGCTAGATCTAAGCTATCCATACATGTCAAAATTACTGCATTTGGTTGATATTTCATGCAATTATGAATGAGTAAAGCAAGTCCATACCCCAGGGAATTAGACAGGCATGGAGCAATAAATAGACGGTAATATGCACACAGATGGTTGCCGGAAAGAACATAAACATTACGAGTTTTGAATTTTCTCCACAAGTTTTAACTCTAGGAAGCCGCCGATGATTGCAACATGTAGCGCTAGATCTAAGCTATCCATACATGTCAAAATTACTGCATTTGGTTGATATTTCATGCAATTATGAATGAGTAAAGCAAGTCCATACCCCAGGGAATTAGACAGGCATGAAACAATAAATAGACGGTAATATGCACACAGATGATGGTTGGGAAGAAAATAAACATTGCGAGGTTTGAATTTTCTCCACAAGTTTTAACTCTAGGAAGCCGCCGATGATTGCAACATGTAGCGCTAGATCTAAGCTATCCATACATGTCAAAATTACTGCATTTGGTTGATATTTCATGCAATTATGAATGAGTAAAGCAAGTCCATACCCCAGGGAATTAGACAGGCATGGAGCAATAAATAGACGGTAATATGCACACAGATGGTTGCCGGGAAGAAAATATACATTACGAGTTTTGAATTTTCTCCACAAGTTTTAACTCTAGGAAGCCGCCGATGATTGCAACATGTAGCGCTAGATCTAAGCTATCCATACATGTCAAAATTTGTGCATTTGGTTGATATTTCATGCAATTATGAATGAGTAAAGCAAGTCCATACCCCAGGGAATTAGACAGGCATGGAGCAATAAATAGACGGTAATATGCACACAGATGTTGGCCGGGAAGAAAATAGACATTGCAAGGTTTGAATTTTCTCCACAAGTTTTAACTCTAGGAAGCCGCCGATGATTGCAACATGTAGCGCTAGATCTAAGCTATCCATACATGTCAAAATTACTGCATTTGGTTGATATTTCATGCAATTATGAATGAGTAAAGCAAGTCCATACCCCAGGGAATTAGACAGGCATGAAACAATAAATAGACTGTAATATGCACACAGATGGTGGTTGGGAAGAAAATAAACATTGCGAGGTTTGAATTTTCTGAACAATTTTTAACTCTAGGAAGCCGCCGATGATTGCAACATGTAGCGCTAGATCTAAGCTATCCATACATGTCAAAATTACTGCATTTGGTTGATATTCCATGCAATTATCAGTTAGTAAAGGAAGTCCATACCCCAGGGAATTAGACAGACATGGAGCAATAAATAGACGGTAATATGCACACAGATGGTGGTTGGGAAGAAAATAGACATTACGAGTTTTGAATTTTCTCCACAAGTTTTAACTCTAGGAAGCCGCCGATGATTGCAACATGTAGCGCTAGATCTAAGCTATCCATACATGTCAAAATTACTGCATTTGGTTGATATTTCATGCAATTATGAATGAGTAAAGCAAGTCCATACCCCAGAGAATTAGACAGGCATGGAGCAATAAATATACGGTAATATGCACACAGATGATGGCCGGGAAGAAAATAAACATTACGAGTTTATAATTTTCTCCACAAGTTTTAACTCTAGGAAGCCGCCGATGATTGCAACATGTAGCGCTAGATCTAAGCTATCCATACATGTCAAAATTACTGCATTTTGTTGATATTTCATGCAATTATGAATGAGTAAAGCAAGTCCATACCCCAGGGAATTAGACAGGCATGGAGTAATAAATAGACGGTAATATGCACACAGATGTTTGCCGGGAAGAAAATAGACATTGCAAGGTTTGAATTTTCTCCACAAGTTTTAACTCTAGGAAGCCGCCGATGATTGCAACATGTAGCGCTAGATCTAAGCTATCCATACATGTCAAAATTACTGCATTTGGTTGATATTTCATGCAATTATGAATGAGTAAAGCAAGTCCATACCCCAGGGAATTAGACAGGCATGAAACAATAAATAGACGGTAATATGCACACAGATGGTGGTTGGGAAGAAAATAGACATTACGAGTTTTGAATTTTCTCCACAAGTTTTAACTCTAGGAAGCCGCCGATGATTGCAACATGTAGCGCTAGATCTAAGCTATCCATACATGTCAAAATTACTGCATTTGGTTGATATTTCATGCAATTATGAATGAGTAAAGCAAGTCCATACCCCAGAGAATTAGACAGGCATGGAGCAATAAATATACGGTAATATGCACACAGATGGTTGCCGGGAAGAAAATAAACATTACGAGTTTTGAATTTTCTCCACAAGTTTTAACTCTAGGAAGCAGCCGATGATTGCAACATGTAGCGCTAGATCTAAGCTATCCATACATGTCAAAATTTGTGCATTTGGTTGATATTTCATGCAATTATGAATGAGTAAAGCAAGTCCATACCCCAGGGAATTAGACAGGCATGGAGCAATAAATAGACGGTAATATGCACACAGATGTTGGCCGGGAAGAAAATAAACATTACGATTTTTGAATTTTCTCTACAAGTTTTAACTCTAGGAAGCCGCCGATGATTGCAACATGTAGCGCTAGATCTAAGCTATCCATACATGTCAAAATTACTGCATTTGGTTGATATTTCATGCAATTATGAATGAGTAAAGCAAGTCCATACCCCAGGGAATTAGACAGGCATGGAGCAATAAATAGACGGTAATATGCACACAGATGGTTGCCGGAAAGAACATAAACATTACGAGTTTTGAATTTTCTCCACAAGTTTTAACTCTAGGAAGCCGCCGATGATTGCAACATGTAGCGCTAGATCTAAGCTATCCATACATGTCAAAATTACTGCATTTGGTTGATATTTCATGCAATTATGAATGAGTAAAGCAAGTCCATACCCCAGGGAATTAGACAGGCATGGAGCAATAAATAGACGGTAATATGCACACAGATGGTGGTTGGGAAGAAAATAAACATTACGAGTTTTGAATTTTCTCCACAAGTTTTAACTCTAGGAAGCAGCCGATGATTGCAACATGTAGCGCTAGATCTAAGCTATCCATACATGTCAAAATTTGTGCATTTGGTTGATATTTCATGCAATTATGAATGAGTAAAGCAAGTCCATACCCCAGGGAATTAGACAGGCATGGAGCAATAAATAGACGGTAATATGCACACAGATGTTGGCCGGGAAGAAAATAGACATTGCAAGGTTTTAATTTTCTCCACAAGTTTTAACTCTAGGAAGCCGCCGATGATTGCAACATGTAGCGCTAGATCTAAGCTATCCATACATGTCAAAATTACTGCATTTGGTTGATATTTCATGCAATTATGAATGAGTAAAGCAAGTCCATACCCCAGGGAATTAGACAGGCATGAAACAATAAATAGACGGTAATATGCACACAGATGGTGGTTGGGAAGAAAATAAACATTGCGAGGTTTGAATTTTCTCCACAAGTTTTAACTCTAGGAAGCTGCCGATGATTGCAACATGTAGCGCTAGATCTAAGCTATCCATACATGTCAAAATTTGTGCATTTGGTTGATATTTCATGCAATTATGAATGAGTAAAGCAAGTCCATACCCCAGGGAATTAGACAGGCATGGAGCAATAAATAGACGATAATATGCACACAGATGTTGGCCGGGAAGAAAATAGACATTGCAAGGTTTTAATTTTCTCCACAAGTTTTAACTCTAGGAAGCCGCCGATGATTGCAACATGTAGCGCTAGATCTAAGCTATCCATACATGTCAAAATTACTGCATTTGGTTGATATTCCATGCAATTATCAGTTAGTAAAGGAAGTCCATACCCCAGGGAATTAGACAGGCATGGAGCAACAAATATCGGTAATATGCACACAGATGGTGGTTGGGAAGAAAATAGACATTACGAGTTTTGAATTTTCTCCACAAGTTTTAACTCTAGGAAGCCGCCGATGATTGCAACATGTAGCGCTGGATCTAAGCTATCCATACATGTCAAAATTACTGCATTTGGTTGATATTTCATGCAATTATGAATGAGTAAAGCAAGTCCATACCCCAGGGAATTAGACAGGCATGGAGTAATAAATAGACGGTAATATGCACACAGATGTTGGCCGGGAAGAAAATAGACATTGCAAGGTTTGAATTTTCTCCACAAGTTTTAACTCTAGGAAGCCGCCGATGATTGCAACATGTAGCGCTAGATCTAAGCTATCCATACATGTCAAAATTACTGCATTTGGTTGATATTTCATGCAATTATGAATGAGTAAAGCAAGTCCATACCCCAGGGAATTAGACAGGCATGAAACAATAAATAGACGGTAATATGCACACAGATGGTGGTTGGGAAGAAAATAAACATTGCGAGGTTTGAATTTTCTCCACAAGTTTTAACTCTAGGAAGCTGCCGATGATTGCAACATGTAGCGCTAGATCTAAGCTATCCATACATGTCAAAATTTGTGCATTTGGTTGATATTTCATGCAATTATGAATGAGTAAAGCAAGTCCATACCCCAGGGAATTAGACAGGCATGGAGCAATAAATAGACGGTAATATGCACACAGATGGTGGTTGGGAAGAAAATAAACATTACGAGTTTTGAATTTTCTCCACAAGTTTTAACTCTAGGATGCCGCCGATGATTGCAACATGTAGCGCTAGATCTAAGCTATCCATACATGTCAAAATTACTGCATTTTGTTGATATTTCATGCAATTATGAATGAGTAAAGCAAGTCCATACCCCAGGGAATTAGACAGGCATGGAGCAATAAATAGACGATAATATGCACACAGATGTTGGCCGGGAAGAAAATAGACATTGCAAGGTTTTAATTTTCTCCACAAGTTTTAACTCTAGGAAGCCGCCGATGATTGCAACATGTAGCGCTAGATCTAAGCTATCCATACATGTCAAAATTACTGCATTTGGTTGATATTCCATGCAATTATCAGTTAGTAAAGGAAGTCCATACCCCAGGGAATTAGACAGGCATGGAGCAACAAATATCGGTAATATGCACACAGATGATGGCCGGGAAGAAAATAAACATTACGATTTTTGAATTTTCTCTACAAGTTTTAACTCTAGGAAGCCGCCGATGATTGCAACATGTAGCGCTAGATCTAAGCTATCCATACATGTCAAAATTACTGCATTTGGTTGATATTTCATGCAATTATGAATGAGTAAAGCAAGTCCATACCCCAGGGAATTAGACAGGCATGGAGCAATAAATAGACGGTAATATGCACACAGATGGTTGCCGGAAAGAACATAAACATTACGAGTTTTGAATTTTCTCCACAAGTTTTAACTCTAGGAAGCCGCCGATGATTGCAACATGTAGCGCTAGATCTAAGCTATCCATACATGTCAAAATTACTGCATTTGGTTGATATTTCATGCAATTATGAATGAGTAAAGCAAGTCCATACCCCAGGGAATTAGACAGGCATGGAGCAATAAATAGACGGTAATATGCACACAGATGGTTGCCGGGAAGAAAATAAACATTACGAGTTTTGAATTTTCTCCACAAGTTTTAACTCTAGGAAGCAGCCGATGATTGCAACATGTAGCGCTAGATCTAAGCTATCCATACATGTCAAAATTTGTGCATTTGGTTGATATTTCATGCAATTATGAATGAGTAAAGCAAGTCCATACCCCAGGGAATTAGACAGGCATGGAGCAATAAATAGACGGTAATATGCACACAGATGATGGCCGGGAAGAAAATAGACATTGCGAGGTTTTAATTTTCTCCACAAGTTTTAACTCTAGGAAGCCGCCGATGATTGCAACATGTAGCGCTAGATCTAAGCTATCCATACATGTCAAAATTACTGCATTTGGTTGATATTTCATGCAATTATGAATGAGTAAAGCAAGTCCATACCCCAGGGAATTAGACAGGCATGAAACAATAAATAGACGGTAATATGCACACAGATGATGGTTGGGAAGAAAATAAACATTGCGAGGTTTGAATTTTCTCCACAAGTTTTAACTCTAGGAAGCTGCCGATGATTGCAACACGTAGCGCTAGATCTATGCTATCCATACATGTCAAAATTTGTGCATTTGGTTGATATTTCATGCAATTATGAATGAGTAAAGCAAGTCCATACCCAAGGGAATTAGACAGGCATGGAGCAATAAATAGACGGTAATATGCACACAGATGGTTGCCGGAAAGAACATAAACATTACGAGTTTTGAATTTTCTCCACAAGTTTTAACTCTAGGAAGCCGCCGATGATTGCAACATGTAGCGCTAGATCTAAGCTATCCATACATGTCAAAATTACTGCATTTGGTTGATATTTCATGCAATTATGAATGAGTAAAGCAAGTCCATACCCCAGGGAATTAGACAGGCATGGAGCAATAAATAGACGGTAATATGCACACAGATGGTTGCCGGGAAGAAAATATACATTACGAGTTTTGAATTTTCTCCACAAGTTTTAACTCTAGGAAGCCGCCGATGATTGCAACATGTAGCGCTAGATCTAAGCTATCCATACATGTCAAAATTTGTGCATTTGGTTGATATTTCATGCAATTATGAATGAGTAAAGCAAGTCCATACCCCAGGGAATTAGACAGGCATGGAGCAATAAATAGACGGTAATATGCACACAGATGTTGGCCGGGAAGAAAATAGACATTGCAAGGTTTTAATTTTCTCCACAAGTTTTAACTCTAGGAAGCCGCCGATGATTGCAACATGTAGCGCTAGATCTAAGCTATCCATACATGTCAAAATTACTGCATTTGGTTGATATTTCATGCAATTATGAATGAGTAAAGCAAGTCCATACCCCAGGGAATTAGACAGGCATGAAACAATAAATAGACTGTAATATGCACACAGATGGTGGTTGGGAAGAAAATAAACATTGCGAGGTTTGAATTTTCTCCACAATTTTTAACTCTAGGAAGCCGCCGATGATTGCAACATGTAGCGCTAGATCTAAGCTATCCATACATGTCAAAATTACTGCATTTGGTTGATATTCCATGCAATTATCAGTTAGTAAAGGAAGTCCATACCCCAGGGAATTAGACAGACATGGAGCAATAAATAGACGGTAATATGCACACAGATGGTGGTTGGGAAGAAAATAGACATTACGAGTTTTGAATTTTCTCCACAAGTTTTAACTCTAGGAAGCCGCCGATGATTGCAACATGTAGCGCTAGATCTAAGCTATCCATACATGTCAAAATTACTGCATTTGGTTGATATTTCATGCAATTATGAATGAGTAAAGCAAGTCCATACCCCAGAGAATTAGACAGGCATGGAGCATTAAATATACGGTAATATGCACACAGATGGTGGCCGGGAAGAAAATAAACATTACGAGTTTAGAATTTTCTCCACAAGTTTTAACTCTAGGAAGCCGCCGATGATTGCAACATGTAGCGCTAGATCTAAGCTATCCATACATGTCAAAATTACTGCATTTTGTTGATATTTTATGCAATTATGAATGAGTAAAGCAAGTCCATACCCCAGGGAATTAGACAGGCATGGAGTAATAAATAGACGGTAATATGCACACAGATGTTGGCCGGGAAGAAAATAGACATTGCAAGGTTTGAATTTTCTCCACAAGTTTTAACTCTAGGAAGCCGCCGATGATTGCAACATGTAGCGCTAGATCTAAGCTATCCATACATGTCAAAATTACTGCATTTGGTTGATATTTCATGCAATTATGAATGAGTAAAGCAAGTCCATACCCCAGGGAATTAGACAGGCATGAAACAATAAATAGACGGTAATATGCACACAGATGGTGGTTGGGAAGAAAATAGACATTACGAGTTTTGAATTTTCTCCACAAGTTTTAACTCTAGGAAGCCGCCGATGATTGCAACATGTAGCGCTAGATCTAAGCTATCCATACATGTCAAAATTACTGCATTTGCTTGATATTTCATGCAATTATGAATGAGTAAAGCAAGTCCATACCACAGAGAATTAGACAGGCATGGAGCAATAAATATACGGTAATATGCACACAGATGGTTGCCGGGAAGAAAATAAACATTACGAGTTTTGAATTTTCTCCACAAGTTTTAACTCTAGGAAGCAGCCGATTATTGCAACATGTAGCGCTAGATCTAAGCTATCCATACATGTCAAAATTTGTGCATTTGGTTGATATTTCATGCAATTATGAATGAGTAAAGCAAGTCCATACCCCAGGGAATTAGACAGGCATGGAGCAATAAATAGACGGTAATATGCACACAGATGTTGGCCGGGAAGAAAATAAACATTACGATTTTTGAATTTTCTCTACAAGTTTTAACTCTAGGAAGCCGCCGATGATTGCAACATGTAGCGCTAGATCTAAGCTATCCATACATGTCAAAATTACTGCATTTGGTTGATATTTCATGCAATTATGAATGAGTAAAGCAAGTCCATACCCCAGGGAATTAGACAGGCATGGAGCAATAAATAGACGGTAATATGCACACAGATGGTTGCCGGAAAGAACATAAACATTACGAGTTTTGAATTTTCTCCACAAGTTTTAACTCTAGGAAGCCGCCGATGATTGCAACATGTAGCGCTAGATCTAAGCTATCCATACATGTCAAAATTACTGCATTTGGTTGATATTTCATGTAATTATGAATGAGTAAAGCAAGTCCATACCCCAGGGAATTAGACAGGCATGGAGCAATAAATAGACGGTAATATGCACACAGATGGTGGTTGGGAAGAAAATAAACATTACGAGTTTTGAATTTTCTCCACAAGTTTTAACTCTAGGAAGCAGCCGATGATTGCAACATGTAGCGCTAGATCTAAGCTATCCATACATGTCAAAATTTGTGCATTTGGTTGATATTTCATGCAATTATGAATGAGTAAAGCAAGTCCATACCCCAGGGAATTAGACAGGCATGGAGCAATAAATAGACGGTAATATGCACACAGATGTTGGCCGGGAAGAAAATAGACATTGCAAGGTTTTAATTTTCTCCACAAGTTTTAACTCTAGGAAGCCGCCGATGATTGCAACATGTAGCGCTAGATCTAAGCTATCCATACATGTCAAAATTACTGCATTTGGTTGATATTTCATGCAATTATGAATGAGTAAAGCAAGTCCATACCCCAGGGAATTAGACAGGCATGAAACAATAAATAGACGGTAATATGCACACAGATGGTGGTTGGGAAGAAAATAAACATTGCGAGGTTTGAATTTTCTCCACAAGTTTTAACTCTAGGAAGCTGCCGATGATTGCAACATGTAGCGCTAGATCTAAGCTATCCATACATGTCAAAATTTGTGCATTTGGTTGATATTTCATGCAATTATGAATGAGTAAAGCAAGTCCATACCCCAGGGAATTAGACAGGCATGGAGCAATAAATAGACGGTAATATGCACACAGATGGTGGTTGGGAAGAAAATAAACATTACGAGTTTTGAATTTTCTCCACAAGTTTTAACTCTAGGATGCCGCCGATGATTGCAACATGTAGCGCTAGATCTAAGCTATCCATACATGTCAAAATTACTGCATTTTGTTGATATTTCATGCAATTATGAATGAGTAAAGCAAGTCCATACCCCAGGGAATTAGACAGGCATGGAGCAATAAATAGACGATAATATGCACACAGATGTTGGCCGGGAAGAAAATAGACATTGCAAGGTTTTAATTTTCTCCACAAGTTTTAACTCTAGGAAGCCGCCGATGATTGCAACATGTAGCGCTAGATCTAAGCTATCCATACATGTCAAAATTACTGCATTTGGTTGATATTCCATGCAATTATCAGTTAGTAAAGGAAGTCCATACCCCAGGGAATTAGACAGGCATGGAGCAACAAATATCGGTAATATGCACACAGATGATGGCCGGGAAGAAAATAAACATTACGATTTTTGAATTTTCTCTACAAGTTTTAACTCTAGGAAGCCGCCGATGATTGCAACACGTAGCGCTAGATCTAAGCTATCCATACATGTCAAAATTACTGCATTTGGTTGATATTTCATGCAATTATGAATGAGTAAAGCAAGTCCATACCCCAGGGAATTAGACAGGCATGGAGCAATAAATAGACGGTAATATGCACACAGATGGTTGCCGGAAAGAACATAAACATTACGAGTTTTGAATTTTCTCCACAAGTTTTAACTCTAGGAAGCCGCCGATGATTGCAACATGTAGCGCTAGATCTAAGCTATCCATACATGTCAAAATTACTGCATTTGGTTGATATTTCATGCAATTATGAATGAGTAAAGCAAGTCCATACCCCAGGGAATTAGACAGGCATGGAGCAATAAATAGACGGTAATATGCACATAGATGGTTGCCGGGAAGAAAATAAACATTAGGAGTTTTGAATTTTCTCCACAAGTTTTAACTCTAGGAAGCAGCCGATGATTGCAACATGTAGCGCTAGATCTAAGCTATCCATACATGTCAAAATTTGTGCATTTGGTTGATATTTCATGCAATTATGAATGAGTAAAGCAAGTCCATACCCCAGGGAATTAGACAGGCATGGAGCAATAAATAGACGGTAATATGCACACAGATGATGGCCGGGAAGAAAATAGACATTGCAAGGTTTTAATTTTCTCCACAAGTTTTAACTCTAGGAAGCAGCCGATGATTGCAACATGTAGCGCTAGATCTAAGCTATCCATACATGTCAAAATTACTGCATTTGGTTGATATTTCATGCAATTATGAATGAGTAAAGCAAGTCCATACCCCAGGGAATTAGACAGGCATGAAACAATAAATAGACGGTAATATGCACACAGATGGTGGTTGGGAAGAAAATAAACATTGCGAGGTTTGAATTTTCTCCACAATTTTTAACTCTAGGAAGCCGCCGATGATTGCAACATGTAGCGCTAGATCTAAGCTATCCATACATGTCAAAATTACTGCATTTGGTTGATATTTCATGCAATTATGAATGAGTAAAGCAAGTCCATACCCCAGGGAATTAGACAGGCATGAAACAATAAATAGACGGTAATATGCACACAGATGATGGTTGGGAAGAAAATAAACATTGCGAGGTTTGAATTTTCTCCACAAGTTTTAACTCTAGGAAGCTGCCGATGATTGCAACATGTAGCGCTAGATCTATGCTATCTATACATGTCAAAATTTGTGCATTTGGTTGATATTTCATGCAATTATGAATGAGTAAAGCAAGTCCATACCCAAGGGAATTAGACAGGCATGGAGCAATAAATAGACGGTAATATGCACACAGATGGTTGCCGGAAAGAACATAAACATTACGAGTTTTGAATTTTCTCCACAAGTTTTAACTCTAGGAAGCCGCCGATGATTGCAACATGTAGCGCTAGATCTAAGCTATCCATACATGTCAAAATTACTGCATTTGGTTGATATTTCATGCAATTATGAATGAGTAAAGCAAGTCCATACCCCAGGGAATTAGACAGGCATGGAGCAATAAATAGACGGTAATATGCACACAGATGGTTGCCGGGAAGAAAATATACATTACGAGTTTTGAATTTTCTCCACAAGTTTTAACTCCAGGAAGCCGCCGATGATTGCAACATGTAGCGCTAGATCTAAGCTATCCATACATGTCAAAATTTGTGCATTTGGTTGATATTTCATGCAATTATGAATGAGTAAAGCAAGTCCATACCCCAGGGAATTAGACAGGCATGGAGCAATAAATAGACGGTAATATGCACACAGATGTTGGCCGGGAAGAAAATAGACATTGCAAGGTTTTAATTTTCTCCACAAGTTTTAACTCTAGGAAGCCGCCGATGATTGCAACATGTAGCGCTAGATCTAAGCTATCCATACATGTCAAAATTACTGTATTTGGTTGATATTTCATGCAATTATGAATGAGTAAAGCAAGTCCATACCCCAGGGAATTAGACAGGCATGAAACAATAAATAGACTGTAATATGCACACAGATGGTGGTTGGGAAGAAAATAAACATTGCGAGGTTTGAATTTTCTCCACAATTTTTAACTCTAGGAAGCCGCCGATGATTGCAACATGTAGCGCTAGATCTAAGCTATCCATACATGTCAAAATTACTGCATTTGGTTGATATTCCATGCAATTATCAGTTAGTAAAGGAAGTCCATACCCCAGGGAATTAGACAGACATGGAGCAATAAATAGACGGTAATATGCACACAGATGGTGGTTGGGAAGAAAATAGACATTACGAGTTTAGAATTTTCTCCACAAGTTTTAACTCTAGGAAGCCGCCGATGATTGCAACATGTAGCGCTAGATCTAAGCTATCCATACATGTCAAAATTACTGCATTTTGTTGATATTTCATGCAATTATGAATGAGTAAAGCAAGTCCATACCCCAGGGAATTAGACAGGCATGGAGTAATAAATAGACGGTAATATGCACACAGATGTTGGCCGGGAAGAAAATAGACATTGCAAGGTTTGAATTTTCTCCACAAGTTTTAACTCTAGGAAGCCGCCGATGATTGCAACATGTAGCGCTAGATCTAAGCTATCCATACATGTCAAAATTACTGCATTTGGTTGATATTTCATGCAATTATGAATGAGTAAAGCAAGTCCATACCCCAGGGAATTAGACAGGCATGAAACAATAAATAGACGGTAATATGCACACAGATGATGGTTGGGAAGAAAATAAACATTGCGAGGTTTGAATTTTCTCCACAAGTTTTAACTCTAGGAAGCTGCCGATGATTGCAACATGTAGCGCTAGATCTATGCTATCTATACATGTCAAAATTTGTGCATTTGGTTGATATTTCATGCAATTATGAATGAGTAAAGCAAGTCCATACCCAAGGGAATTAGACAGGCATGGAGCAATAAATAGACGGTAATATGCACACAGATGGTTGCCGGAAAGAACATAAACATTACGAGTTTTGAATTTTCTCCACAAGTTTTAACTCTAGGAAGCCGCCGATGATTGCAACATGTAGCGCTAGATCTAAGCTATCCATACATGTCAAAATTACTGCATTTGGTTGATATTTCATGCAATTATGAATGAGTAAAGCAAGTCCATACCCCAGGGAATTAGACAGGCATGGAGCAATAAATAGACGGTAATATGCACACAGATGGTTGCCGGGAAGAAAATATACATTACGAGTTTTGAATTTTCTCCACAAGTTTTAACTCTAGGAAGCCGCCGATGATTGCAACATGTAGCGCTAGATCTAAGCTATCCATACATGTCAAAATTTGTGCATTTGGTTGATATTTCATGCAATTATGAATGAGTAAAGCAAGTCCATACCCCAGGGAATTAGACAGGCATGGAGCAATAAATAGACGGTAATATGCACACAGATGTTGGCCGGGAAGAAAATAGACATTGCAAGGTTTTAATTTTCTCCACAAGTTTTAACTCTAGGAAGCCGCCGATGATTGCAACATGTAGCGCTAGATCTAAGCTATCCATACATGTCAAAATTACTGTATTTGGTTGATATTTCATGCAATTATGAATGAGTAAAGCAAGTCCATACCCCAGGGAATTAGACAGGCATGAAACAATAAATAGACTGTAATATGCACACAGATGGTGGTTGGGAAGAAAATAAACATTGCGAGGTTTGAATTTTCTCCACAATTTTTAACTCTAGGAAGCCGCCGATGATTGCAACATGTAGCGCTAGATCTAAGCTATCCATACATGTCAAAATTACTGCATTTGGTTGATATTCCATGCAATTATCAGTTAGTAAAGGAAGTCCATACCCCAGGGAATTAGACAGGCATGAAACAATAAATAGACGGTAATATGCACACAGATGGTGGTTGGGAAGAAAATAAACATTGCGAGGTTTGAATTTTCTCCACAATTTTTAACTCTAGGAAGCCGCCGATGATTGCAACATGTAGCGCTAGATCTAAGCTATCCATACATGTCAAAATTACTGCATTTGGTTGATATTTCATGCAATTATGAATGAGTAAAGCAAGTCCATACCCCAGGGAATTAGACAGGCATGAAACAATAAATAGACGGTAATATGCACACAGATGATGGTTGGGAAGAAAATAAACATTGCGAGGTTTGAATTTTCTCCACAAGTTTTAACTCTAGGAAGCTGCCGATGATTGCAACATGTAGCGCTAGATCTATGCTATCTATACATGTCAAAATGTGTGCATTTGGTTGATATTTCATGCAATTATGAATGAGTAAAGCAAGTCCATACCCAAGGGAATTAGACAGGCATGGAGCAATAAATAGACGGTAATATGCACACAGATGGTTGCCGGAAAGAACATAAACATTACGAGTTTTGAATTTTCTCCACAAGTTTTAACTCTAGGAAGCCGCCGATGATTGCAACATGTAGCGCTAGATCTAAGCTATCCATACATGTCAAAATTACTGCATTTGGTTGATATTTCATGCAATTATGAATGAGTAAAGCAAGTCCATACCCCAGGGAATTAGACAGGCATGGAGCAATAAATAGACGGTAATATGCACACAGATGGTTGCCGGGAAGAAAATATACATTACGAGTTTTGAATTTTCTCCACAAGTTTTAACTCTAGGAAGCCGCCGATGATTGCAACATGTAGCGCTAGATCTAAGCTATCCATACATGTCAAAATTTGTGCATTTGGTTGATATTTCATGCAATTATGAATGAGTAAAGCAAGTCCATACCCCAGGGAATTAGACAGGCATGGAGCAATAAATAGACGGTAATATGCACACAGATGTTGGCCGGGAAGAAAATAGACATTGCAAGGTTTTAATTTTCTCCACAAGTTTTAACTCTAGGAAGCCGCCGATGATTGCAACATGTAGCGCTAGATCTAAGCTATCCATACATGTCAAAATTACTGTATTTGGTTGATATTTCATGCAATTATGAATGAGTAAAGCAAGTCCATACCCCAGGGAATTAGACAGGCATGAAACAATAAATAGACTGTAATATGCACACAGATGGTGGTTGGGAAGAAAATAAACATTGCGAGGTTTGAATTTTCTCCACAATTTTTAACTCTAGGAAGCCGCCGATGATTGCAACATGTAGCGCTAGATCTAAGCTATCCATACATGTCAAAATTACTGCATTTGGTTGATATTCCATGCAATTATCAGTTAGTAAAGGAAGTCCATACCCCAGGGAATTAGACAGACATGGAGCAATAAATAGACGGTAATATGCACACAGATGGTGGTTGGGAAGAAAATAGACATTACGAGTTTTGAATTTTCTCCACAAGTTTTAACTCTAGGAAGCCGCCGATGATTGCAACATGTAGCGCTAGATCTAAGCTATCCATACATGTCAAAATTACTGCATTTGGTTGATATTTCATGCAATTATGAATGAGTAAAGCAAGTCCATACCCCAGAGAATTAGACAGGCATGGAGCAATAAATATACGGTAATATGCACACAGATGGTGGCCGGGAAGAAAATAAACATTACGAGTTTAGAATTTTCTCCACAAGTTTTAACTCTAGGAAGCCGCCGATGATTGAATGAGTAAAGCAAGTCCATACCCCAGGGAATTAGACAGGCATGAAACAATAAATAGACGGTAATATGCACACAGATGGTGGTTGGGAAGAAAATAAACATTGCGAGGTTTGAATTTTCTCCACAATTTGTAACTCTAGGAAGCCGCCGATGATTGCAACATGTAGCGCTACATCTAAGCTATCCATACATGTCAAAATTACTGCATTTGGTTGATATTTCATGCAATTATGAATGAGTAAAGCAAGTCCATACCCCAGGGAATTAGACAGGCATGAAACAATAAATAGACGGTAATATGCACACAGATGATGGTTGGGAAGAAAATAAACATTGCGAGGTTTGAATTTTCTCCACAAGTTTTAACTCTAGGAAGCTGCCGATGATTGCAACATGTAGCGCTAGATCTAAGCTATCCATACATGTCAAAATTTGTGCATTTGGTTGATATTTCATGCAATTATGAATGAGTAAAGCAAGTCCATACCCAAGGGAATTAGACAGGCATGGAGCAATAAATAGACGGTAATATGCACACAGATGGTTGCCGGAAAGAACATAAACATTACGAGTTTTGAATTTTCTCCACAAGTTTTAACTCTAGGAAGCCGCCGATGATTGCAACATGTAGCGCTAGATCTAAGCTATCCATACATGTCAAAATTACTGCATTTGGTTGATATTTCATGCAATTATGAATGAGTAAAGCAAGTCCATACCCCAGGGAATTAGACAGGCATGGAGCAATAAATAGACGGTAATATGCACACAGATGGTTGCCGGGAAGAAAATATACATTACGAGTTTTGAATTTTCTCCACAAGTTTTAACTCTAGGAAGCCGCCGATGATTGCAACATGTAGCGCTAGATCTAAGCTATCCATACATGTCAAAATTTGTGCATTTGGTTGAAATTTCATGCAATTATGAATGAGTAAAGCAAGTCCATACCCCAGGGAATTAGACAGGCATGGAGCAATAAATAGACGGTAATATGCACACAGATGTTGGCCGGGAAGAAAATAGACATTGCAAGGTTTTAATTTTCTCCACAAGTTTTAACTCTAGGAAGCCGCCGATGATTGCAACATGTAGCGCTAGATCTAAGCTATCCATACATGTCAACATTACTGCATTTGGTTGATATTCCATGCAATTATCAGTTAGTAAAGGAAGTCCATACCCCAGGGAATTAGACAGGCATGGAGCAATAAATAGACGGTAATATGCACACAGATGGTGGTTGGGAAGAAAATAAACATTACGAGTTTTGAATTTTCTCCACAAGTTTTAACTCTAGGAAGCCGCCGATGATTGCAACATGTAGCGCTAGATCTAAGCTATCCATACATGTCAAAATTACTGCATTTGGTTGATATTTCATGCAATTATGAATGAGTAAAGCAAGTCCATACCCCAGGGAATTAGACAGGCATGGAGCAATAAATAGACGGTAATATGCACACAGATGGTTGCCGGGAAGAAAATATACATTACGAGTTTTGAATTTTCTCCACAAGTTTTAACTCTAGGAAGCCGCCGATGATTGCAACATGTAGCGCTAGATCTAAGCTATCCATACATGTCAAAATTTGTGCATTTGGTTGATATTTCATGCAATTATGAATGAGTAAAGCAAGTCCATACCCCAGGGAATTAGACAGGCATGGAGCAATAAATAGACGGTAATATGCACACAGATGTTGGCCGGGAAGAAAATAGACATTGCAAGGTTTTAATTTTCTCCACAAGTTTTAACTCTAGGAAGCCGCCGATGATTGCAACATGTAGCGCTAGATCTAAGCTATCCATACATGTCAAAATTACTGTATTTGGTTGATATTTCATGCAATTATGAATGAGTAAAGCAAGTCCATACCCCAGGGAATTAGACAGGCATGAAACAATAAATAGACTGTAATATGCACACAGATGGTGGTTGGGAAGAAAATAAACATTGCGAGGTTTGAATTTTCTCCACAATTTTTAACTCTAGGAAGCCGCCGATGATTGCAACATGTAGCGCTAGATCTAAGCTATCCATACATGTCAAAATTACTGCATTTGGTTGATATTCCATGCAATTATCAGTTAGTAAAGGAAGTCTATACCCCAGGGAATTAGACAGGCATGAAACAATAAATAGACGGTAATATGCACACAGATGGTGGTTGGGAAGAAAATAAACATTGCGAGGTTTGAATTTTCTCCACAATTTTTAACTCTAGGAAGCCGCCGATGATTGCAACATGTAGCGCTAGATCTAAGCTATCCATACATGTCAAAATTACTGCATTTGGTTGATATTTCATGCAATTATGAATGAGTAAAGCAAGTCCATACCCCAGGGAATTAGACAGGCATGAAACAATAAATAGACGGTAATATGCACACAGATGATGGTTGGGAAGAAAATAAACATTGCGAGGTTTGAATTTTCTCCACAAGTTTTAACTCTAGGAAGCTGCCGATGATTGCAACATGTAGCGCTAGATCTATGCTATCTATACATGTCAAAATTTGTGCATTTGGTTGATATTTCATGCAATTATGAATGAGTAAAGCAAGTCCATACCCAAGGGAATTAGACAGGCATGGAGCAATAAATAGACGGTAATATGCACACAGATGGTTGCCGGAAAGAACATAAACATTACGAGTTTTGAATTTTCTCCACCAGTTTTAACTCTAGGAAGCCGCCGATGATTGCAACATGTAGCGCTAGATCTAAGCTATCCATACATGTCAAAATTTGTGCATTTGGTTGATATTTCATGCAATTATGAATGAGTAAAGCAAGTCCATACCCCAGGGAATTAGACAGGCATGGAGCAATAAATAGACGGTAATATGCACACAGATGTTGGCCGGGAAGAAAATAGACATTGCAAGGTTTTAATTTTCTCCACAAGTTTTAACTCTAGGAAGCCGCCGATGATTGCAACATGTAGCGCTAGATCTAAGCTATCCATACATGTCAAAATTACTGTATTTGGTTGATATTTCATGCAATTATGAATGAGTAAAGCAAGTCCATACCCCAGGGAATTAGACAGGCATGAAACAATAAATAGACTGTAATATGCACACAGATGGTGGTTGGGAAGAAAATAAACATTGCGAGGTTTGAATTTTCTCCACAATTTTTAACTCTAGGAAGCCGCCGATGATTGCAACATGTAGCGCTAGATCTAAGCTATCCATACATGTCAAAATTACTGCATTTGGTTGATATTCCATGCAATTATCAGTTAGTAAAGGAAGTCCATACCCCAGGGAATTAGACAGACATGGAGCAATAAATAGACGGTAATATGCACACAGATGGTGGTTGGGAAGAAAATAGACATTACGAGTTTTGAATTTTCTCCACAAGTTTTAACTCTAGGAAGCCGCCGATGATTGCAACATGTAGCGCTAGATCTAAGCTATCCATACATGTCAAAATTACTGTATTTGGTTGATATTTCATGCAATTATGAATGAGTAAAGCAAGTCCATACCCCAGGGAATTAGACAGGCATGAAACAAT
Source organism: Hippasteria phrygiana (assembly GCA_037893225.1). NCBI lineage: Eukaryota > Metazoa > Echinodermata > Asteroidea > Valvatida > Goniasteridae > Hippasteria > Hippasteria phrygiana. Next base: position 2,250,002 of record JAZGUH010000197.1, read on the forward strand.
AAATAGACTGTAATATGCACACAGATGGTGGTTGGGAAGAAAATAAACATTGCGAGGTTTGAATTTTCTCCACAATTTTTAACTCTAGGAAGCCGCCGATGATTGCAACATGTAGCGCTAGATCTAAGCTATCCATACATGTCAAAATTACTGCATTTGGTTGATATTCCATGCAATTATCAGTTAGTAAAGGAAGTCCATACCCCAGGGAATTAGACAGGCATGAAACAATAAATAGACGGTAATATGCACACAGATGGTGGTTGGGAAGAAAATAAACATTGCGAGGTTTGAATTTTCTCCACAATTTTTAACTCTAGGAAGCCGCCGATGATTGCAACATGTAGCGCTAGATCTAAGCTATCCATACATGTCAAAATTACTGCATTTGGTTGATATTTCATGCAATTATGAATGAGTAAAGCAAGTCCATACCCCAGGGAATTAGACAGGCATGAAACAATAAATAGACGGTAATATGCACACAGATGATGGTTGGGAAGAAAATAAACATTGCGAGGTTTGAATTTTCTCCACAAGTTTTAACTCTAGGAAGCTGCCGATGATTGCAACATGTAGCGCTAGATCTATGCTATCTATACATGTCAAAATTTGTGCATTTGGTTGATATTTCATGCAATTATGAATGAGTAAAGCAAGTCCATACCCAAGGGAATTAGACAGGCATGGAGCAATAAATAGACGGTAATATGCACACAGATGGTTGCCGGAAAGAACATAAACATTACGAGTTTTGAATTTTCTCCACCAGTTTTAACTCTAGGAAGCCGCCGATGATTGCAACATGTAGCGCTAGATCTAAGCTATCCATACATGTCAAAATTTGTGCATTTGGTTGATATTTCATGCAATTATGAATGAGTAAAGCAAGTCCATACCCCAGGGAATTAGACAGGCATGGAGCAATAAATAGACGGTAATATGCACACAGATGTTGGCCGGGAAGAAAATAGACATTGCAAGGTTTTAATTTTCTCCACAAGTTTTAACTCTAGGAAGCCGCCGATGATTGCAACATGTAGCGCTAGATCTAAGCTATCCATACATGTCAACATTACTGCATTTGGTTGATATTCCATGCAATTATCAGTTAGTAAAGCAAGTCCATACCCCAGGGAATTAGACAGGCATGGAGCAATAAATAGACGGTAATATGCACACAGATGGTGGTTGGGAAGAAAATAAACATTGCGAGGTTTGAATTTTCTCCACAATTTTTAACTCTAGGAAGCCGCCGATGATTGCAACATGTAGCGCTAGATCTAAGCTATCCATACATGTCAAAATTACTGCATTTGGTTGATATTTCATGCAATTATGAATGAGTAAAGCAAGTCCATACCCCAGGGAATTAGACAGGCATGAAACAATAAATAGACGGTAATATGCACACAGATGATGGTTGGGAAGAAAATAAACATTGCGAGGTTTGAATTTTCTCCACAAGTTTTAACTCTAGGAAGCTGCCGATGATTGCAACATGTAGCGCTAGATCTATGCTATCTATACATGTCAAAATTTGTGCATTTGGTTGATATTTCATGCAATTATGAATGAGTAAAGCAAGTCCATACCCAAGGGAATTAGACAGGCATGGAGCAATAAATAGACGGTAATATGCACACAGATGGTTGCCGGAAAGAACATAAACATTACGAGTTTTGAATTTTCTCCACCAGTTTTAACTCTAGGAAGCCGCCGATGATTGCAACATGTAGCGCTAGATCTAAGCTATCCATACATGTCAAAATTACTGCATTTGGTTGATATTCCATGCAATTATCAGTTAGTAAAGGAAGTCCATACCCCAGGGAATTAGACAGACATGGAGCAATAAATAGACGGTAATATGCACACAGATGGTGGTTGGGAAGAAAATAGACATTACGAGTTTTGAATTTTCTCCACAAGTTTTAACTCTAGGAAGCCGCCGATGATTGCAACATGTAGCGCTAGATCTAAGCTATCCATACATGTCAAAATTACTGCATTTGGTTGATATTTCATGCAATTATGAATGAGTAAAGCAAGTCCATACCCCAGAGAATTAGACAGGCATGGAGCAATAAATATACGGTAATATGCACACAGATGGTGGCCGGGAAGAAAATAAACATTACGAGTTTAGAATTTTCTCCACAAGTTTTAACTCTAGGAAGCCGCCGATGATTGAATGAGTAAAGCAAGTCCATACCCCAGGGAATTAGACAGGCATGAAACAATAAATAGACGGTAATATGCACACAGATGATGGTTGGGAAGAAAATAAACATTGCGAGGTTTGAATTTTCTCCACAAGTTTTAACTCTAGGAAGCTGCCGATGATTGCAACATGTAGCGCTAGATCTAAGCTATCCATACATGTCAAAATTTGTGCATTTGGTTGATATTTCATGCAATTATGAATGAGTAAAGCAAGTCCATACCCAAGGGAATTAGACAGGCATGGAGCAATAAATAGACGGTAATATGCACACAGATGGTTGCCGGAAAGAACATAAACATTACGAGTTTTGAATTTTCTCCACAAGTTTTAACTCTAGGAAGCCGCCGATGATTGCAACATGTAGCGCTAGATCTAAGCTATCCATACATGTCAAAATTACTGCATTTGGTTGATATTTCATGCAATTATGAATGAGTAAAGCAAGTCCATACCCCAGGGAATTAGACAGGCATGGAGCAATAAATAGACGGTAATATGCACACAGATGTTGGCCGGGAAGAAAATAGACATTGCAAGGTTTTAATTTTCTCCACAAGTTTTAACTCTAGGAAGCCGCCGATGATTGCAACATGTAGCGCTAGATCTAAGCTATCCATACATGTCAACATTACTGCATTTGGTTGATATTCCATGCAATTATCAGTTAGTAAAGGAAGTCCATACCCCAGGGAATTAGACAGGCATGGAGCAATAAATAGACGGTAATATGCACACAGATGGTGGTTGGGAAGAAAATAAACATTACGAGTTTTGAATTTTCTCCACAAGTTTTAACTCTAGGAAGCCGCCGATGATTGCAACATGTAGCGCTAGATCTAAGCTATCCATACATGTCAAAATTACTGCATTTTGTTGATATTTCATGCAATTATGAATGAGTAAAGCAAGTCCATACCCCAGGGAATTAGACAGGCATGGAGCAATAAATAGACGGTAATATGCACACAGATGTTGGCCGGGAAGAAAATAGACATTGCAAGGTTTAAATTTTCTCCACAAGTTTTAACTCTAGGAAGCCGCCGATGATTGCAACATGTAGCGCTAGATCTAAGCTATCCATACATGTCAAAATTACTGCATTTGGTTGATATTCCATGCAATTATCAGTTAGTAAAGGAAGTCCATACCCCAGGGAATTAGACAGGCATGGAGCAACAAATATCGGTAATATGCACACAGATGATGGCCGGGAAGAAAATAAACATTACGATTTTTGAATTTTCTCCACAAGTTTTAACTCTAGGAAGCCGCCGATGATTGCAACATGTAGCGCTAGATCTAAGCTATCCATACATGTCAAAATTACTGCATTTGGTTGATATTTCATGCAATTATGAATGAGTAAAGCAAGTCCATACCCCAGGGAATTAGACAGGCATGAAACAATAAATAGACGGTAATATGCACACAGATGGTGGTTGGGAAGAAAATAAACATTGCGAGGTTTGAATTTTCTCCACAATTTTTAACTCTAGGAAGCCGCCGATGATTGCAACATGTAGCGCTAGATCTAAGCTATCCATACATGTCAAAATTACTGCATTTGGTTGATATTTCATGCAATTATGAATGAGTAAAGCAAGTCCATACCCCAGGGAATTAGACAGGCATGAAACAATAAATAGACGGTAATATGCACACAGATGATGGTTGGGAAGAAAATAAACATTGCGAGGTTTGAATTTTCTCCACAAGTTTTAACTCTAGGAAGCTGCCGATGATTGCAACATGTAGCGCTAGATCTATGCTATCTATACATGTCAAAATGTGTGCATTTGGTTGATATTTCATGCAATTATGAATGAGTAAAGCAAGTCCATACCCAAGGGAATTAGACAGGCATGGAGCAATAAATAGACGGTAATATGCACACAGATGGTTGCCGGAAAGAACATAAACATTACGAGTTTTGAATTTTCTCCACAAGTTTTAACTCTAGGAAGCCGCCGATGATTGCAACATGTAGCGCTAGATCTAAGCTATCCATACATGTCAAAATTACTGCATTTGGTTGATATTTCATGCAATTATGAATGAGTAAAGCAAGTCCATACCCCAGGGAATTAGACAGGCATGGAGCAATAAATAGACGGTAATATGCACACAGATGGTTGCCGGGAAGAAAATATACATTACGAGTTTTGAATTTTCTCCACAAGTTTTAACTCTAGGAAGCCGCCGATGATTGCAACATGTAGCGCTAGATCTAAGCTATCCATACATGTCAAAATTTGTGCATTTGGTTGATATTTCATGCAATTATGAATGAGTAAAGCAAGTCCATACCCCAGGGAATTAGACAGGCATGGAGCAATAAATAGACGGTAATATGCACACAGATGTTGGCCGGGAAGAAAATAGACATTGCAAGGTTTTAATTTTCTCCACAAGTTTTAACTCTAGGAAGCCGCCGATGATTGCAACATGTAGCGCTAGATCTAAGCTATCCATACATGTCAAAATTACTGTATTTGGTTGATATTTCATGCAATTATGAATGAGTAAAGCAAGTCCATACCCCAGGGAATTAGACAGGCATGAAACAATAAATAGACTGTAATATGCACACAGATGGTGGTTGGGAAGAAAATAAACATTGCGAGGTTTGAATTTTCTCCACAATTTTTAACTCTAGGAAGCCGCCGATGATTGCAACATGTAGCGCTAGATCTAAGCTATCCATACATGTCAAAATTACTGCATTTGGTTGATATTCCATGCAATTATCAGTTAGTAAAGGAAGTCCATACCCCAGGGAATTAGACAGACATGGAGCAATAAATAGACGGTAATATGCACACAGATGGTGGTTGGGAAGAAAATAGACATTACGAGTTTTGAATTTTCTCCACAAGTTTTAACTCTAGGAAGCCGCCGATGATTGCAACATGTAGCGCTAGATCTAAGCTATCCATACATGTCAAAATTACTGCATTTGGTTGATATTTCATGCAATTATGAATGAGTAAAGCAAGTCCATACCCCAGAGAATTAGACAGGCATGGAGCAATAAATATACGGTAATATGCACACAGATGGTGGCCGGGAAGAAAATAAACATTACGAGTTTAGAATTTTCTCCACAAGTTTTAACTCTAGGAAGCCGCCGATGATTGCAACATGTAGCGCTAGATCTAAGCTATCCATACATGTCAAAATTTGTGCATTTGGTTGAAATTTCATGCAATTATGAATGAGTAAAGCAAGTCCATACCCCAGGGAATTAGACAGGCATGGAGCAATAAATAGACGGTAATATGCACACAGATGTTGGCCGGGAAGAAAATAGACATTGCAAGGTTTTAATTTTCTCCACAAGTTTTAACTCTAGGAAGCCGCCGATGATTGCAACATGTAGCGCTAGATCTAAGCTATCCATACATGTCAACATTACTGCATTTGGTTGATATTCCATGCAATTATCAGTTAGTAAAGGAAGTCCATACCCCAGGGAATTAGACAGGCATGGAGCAATAAATAGACGGTAATATGCACACAGATGGTGGTTGGGAAGAAAATAAACATTACGAGTTTTGAATTTTCTCCACAAGTTTTAACTCTAGGAAGCCGCCGATGATTGCAACATGTAGCGCTAGATCTAAGCTATCCATACATGTCAAAATTACTGCATTTGGTTGATATTTCATGCAATTATGAATGAGTAAAGCAAGTCCATACCCCAGGGAATTAGACAGGCATGGAGCAATAAATAGACGGTAATATGCACACAGATGGTTGCCGGGAAGAAAATATACATTACGAGTTTTGAATTTTCTCCACAAGTTTTAACTCTAGGAAGCCGCCGATGATTGCAACATGTAGCGCTAGATCTAAGCTATCCATACATGTCAAAATTTGTGCATTTGGTTGATATTTCATGCAATTATGAATGAGTAAAGCAAGTCCATACCCCAGGGAATTAGACAGGCATGGAGCAATAAATAGACGGTAATATGCACACAGATGTTGGCCGGGAAGAAAATAGACATTGCAAGGTTTTAATTTTCTCCACAAGTTTTAACTCTAGGAAGCCGCCGATGATTGCAACATGTAGCGCTAGATCTAAGCTATCCATACATGTCAAAATTACTGTATTTGGTTGATATTTCATGCAATTATGAATGAGTAAAGCAAGTCCATACCCCAGGGAATTAGACAGGCATGAAACAATAAATAGACGGTAATATGCACACAGATGGTGGTTGGGAAGAAAATAAACATTGCGAGGTTTGAATTTTCTCCACAATTTTTAACTCTAGGAAGCCGCCGATGATTGCAACATGTAGCGCTAGATCTAAGCTATCCATACATGTCAAAATTACTGCATTTGGTTGATATTTCATGCAATTATGAATGAGTAAAGCAAGTCCATACCCCAGGGAATTAGACAGGCATGAAACAATAAATAGACGGTAATATGCACACAGATGATGGTTGGGAAGAAAATAAACATTGCGAGGTTTGAATTTTCTCCACAAGTTTTAACTCTAGGAAGCTGCCGATGATTGCAACATGTAGCGCTAGATCTATGCTATCTATACATGTCAAAATTTGTGCATTTGGTTGATATTTCATGCAATTATGAATGAGTAAAGCAAGTCCATACCCAAGGGAATTAGACAGGCATGGAGCAATAAATAGACGGTAATATGCACACAGATGGTTGCCGGAAAGAACATAAACATTACGAGTTTTGAATTTTCTCCACCAGTTTTAACTCTAGGAAGCCGCCGATGATTGCAACATGTAGCGCTAGATCTAAGCTATCCATACATGTCAAAATTTGTGCATTTGGTTGATATTTCATGCAATTATGAATGAGTAAAGCAAGTCCATACCCCAGGGAATTAGACAGGCATGGAGCAATAAATAGACGGTAATATGCACACAGATGTTGGCCGGGAAGAAAATAGACATTGCAAGGTTTTAATTTTCTCCACAAGTTTTAACTCTAGGAAGCCGCCGATGATTGCAACATGTAGCGCTAGATCTAAGCTATCCATACATGTCAAAATTACTGTATTTGGTTGATATTTCATGCAATTATGAATGAGTAAAGCAAGTCCATACCCCAGGGAATTAGACAGGCATGAAACAATAAATAGACTGTAATATGCACACAGATGGTGGTTGGGAAGAAAATAAACATTGCGAGGTTTGAATTTTCTCCACAATTTTTAACTCTAGGAAGCCGCCGATGATTGCAACATGTAGCGCTAGATCTAAGCTATCCATACATGTCAAAATTACTGCATTTGGTTGATATTCCATGCAATTATCAGTTAGTAAAGGAAGTCCATACCCCAGGGAATTAGACAGACATGGAGCAATAAATAGACGGTAATATGCACACAGATGGTGGTTGGGAAGAAAATAGACATTACGAGTTTTGAATTTTCTCCACAAGTTTTAACTCTAGGAAGCCGCCGATGATTGCAACATGTAGCGCTAGATCTAAGCTATCCATACATGTCAAAATTACTGCATTTGGTTGATATTTCATGCAATTATGAATGAGTAAAGCAAGTCCATACCCCAGAGAATTAGACAGGCATGGAGCAATAAATATACGGTAATATGCACACAGATGGTGGCCGGGAAGAAAATAAACATTACGAGTTTAGAATTTTCTCCACAAGTTTTAACTCTAGGAAGCCGCCGATGATTGAATGAGTAAAGCAAGTCCATACCCCAGGGAATTAGACAGGCATGAAACAATAAATAGACGGTAATATGCACACAGATGGTGGTTGGGAAGAAAATAAACATTGCGAGGTTTGAATTTTCTCCACAATTTGTAACTCTAGGAAGCCGCCGATGATTGCAACATGTAGCGCTAGATCTAAGCTATCCATACATGTCAAAATTACTGCATTTGGTTGATATTTCATGCAATTATGAATGAGTAAAGCAAGTCCATACCCCAGGGAATTAGACAGGCATGAAACAATAAATAGACGGTAATATGCACACAGATGATGGTTGGGAAGAAAATAAACATTGCGAGGTTTGAATTTTCTCCACAAGTTTTAACTCTAGGAAGCTGCCGATGATTGCAACATGTAGCGCTAGATCTAAGCTATCCATACATGTCAAAATTTGTGCATTTGGTTGATATTTCATGCAATTATGAATGAGTAAAGCAAGTCCATACCCAAGGGAATTAGACAGGCATGGAGCAATAAATAGACGGTAATATGCACACAGATGGTTGCCGGAAAGAACATAAACATTACGAGTTTTGAATTTTCTCCACAAGTTTTAACTCTAGGAAGCCGCCGATGATTGCAACATGTAGCGCTAGATCTAAGCTATCCATACATGTCAAAATTACTGCATTTGGTTGATATTTCATGCAATTATGAATGAGTAAAGCAAGTCCATACCCCAGGGAATTAGACAGGCATGGAGCAATAAATAGACGGTAATATGCACACAGATGGTTGCCGGGAAGAAAATATACATTACGAGTTTTGAATTTTCTCCACAAGTTTTAACTCTAGGAAGCCGCCGATGATTGCAACATGTAGCGCTAGATCTAAGCTATCCATACATGTCAAAATTACTGCATTTTGTTGATATTTCATGCAATTATGAATGAGTAAAGCAAGTCCATACCCCAGGGAATTAGACAGGCATGGAGCAATAAATAGACGGTAATATGCACACAGATGTTGGCCGGGAAGAAAATAGACATTGCAAGGTTTTAATTTTCTCCACAAGTTTTAACTCTAGGAAGCCGCCGATGATTGCAACATGTAGCGCTAGATCTAAGCTATCCATACATGTCAACATTACTGCATTTGGTTGATATTCCATGCAATTATCAGTTAGTAAAGGAAGTCCATACCCCAGGGAATTAGACAGGCATGGAGCAATAAATAGACGGTAATATGCACACAGATGGTGGTTGGGAAGAAAATAAACATTACGAGTTTTGAATTTTCTCCACAAGTTTTAACTCTAGGAAGCCGCCGATGATTGCAACATGTAGCGCTAGATCTAAGCTATCCATACATGTCAAAATTACTGCATTTTGTTGATATTTCATGCAATTATGAATGAGTAAAGCAAGTCCATACCCCAGGGAATTAGACAGGCATGGAGCAATAAATAGACGGTAATATGCACACAGATGTTGGCCGGGAAGAAAATAGACATTGCAAGGTTTAAATTTTCTCCACAAGTTTTAACTCTAGGAAGCCGCCGATGATTGCAACATGTAGCGCTAGATCTAAGCTATCCATACATGTCAAAATTACTGCATTTGGTTGATATTCCATGCAATTATCAGTTAGTAAAGGAAGTCCATACCCCAGGGAATTAGACAGGCATGGAGCAACAAATATCGGTAATATGCACACAGATGATGGCCGGGAAGAAAATAAACATTACGATTTTTGAATTTTCTCCACAAGTTTTAACTCTAGGAAGCCGCCGATGATTGCAACATGTAGCGCTAGATCTAAGCTATCCATACATGTCAAAATTACTGCATTTGGTTGATATTTCATGCAATTATGAATGAGTAAAGCAAGTCCATACCCCAGGGAATTAGACAGGCATGAAACAATAAATAGACGGTAATATGCACACAGATGGTGGTTGGGAAGAAAATAAACATTGCGAGGTTTGAATTTTCTCCACAATTTTTAACTCTAGGAAGCCGCCGATGATTGCAACATGTAGCGCTAGATCTAAGCTATCCATACATGTCAAAATTACTGCATTTGGTTGATATTTCATGCAATTATGAATGAGTAAAGCAAGTCCATACCCCAGGGAATTAGACAGGCATGAAACAATAAATAGACGGTAATATGCACACAGATGATGGTTGGGAAGAAAATAAACATTGCGAGGTTTGAATTTTCTCCACAAGTTTTAACTCTAGGAAGCTGCCGATGATTGCAACATGTAGCGCTAGATCTAAGCTATCCATACATGTCAAAATTTGTGCATTTGGTTGATATTTCATGCAATTATGAATGAGTAAAGCAAGTCCATACCCAAGGGAATTAGACAGGCATGGAGCAATAAATAGACGGTAATATGCACACAGATGGTTGCCGGAAAGAACATAAACATTACGAGTTTTGAATTTTCTCCACAAGTTTTAACTCTAGGAAGCCGCCGATGATTGCAACATGTAGCGCTAGATCTAAGCTATCCATACATGTCAAAATTACTGCATTTGGTTGATATTTCATGCAATTATGAATGAGTAAAGCAAGTCCATACCCCAGGGAATTAGACAGGCATGGAGCAATAAATAGACGGTAATATGCACACAGATGGTTGCCGGGAAGAAAATATACATTACGAGTTTTGAATTTTCTCCACAAGTTTTAACTCTAGGAAGCCGCCGATGATTGCAACATGTAGCGCTAGATCTAAGCTATCCATACATGTCAAAATTTGTGCATTTGGTTGAAATTTCATGCAATTATGAATGAGTAAAGCAAGTCCATACCCCAGGGAATTAGACAGGCATGGAGCAATAAATAGACGGTAATATGCACACAGATGTTGGCCGGGAAGAAAATAGACATTGCAAGGTTTTAATTTTCTCCACAAGTTTTAACTCTAGGAAGCCGCCGATGATTGCAACATGTAGCGCTAGATCTAAGCTATCCATACATGTCAACATTACTGCATTTGGTTGATATTCCATGCAATTATCAGTTAGTAAAGGAAGTCCATACCCCAGGGAATTAGACAGGCATGGAGCAATAAATAGACGGTAATATGCACACAGATGGTGGTTGGGAAGAAAATAAACATTACGAGTTTTGAATTTTCTCCACAAGTTTTAACTCTAGGAAGCCGCCGATGATTGCAACATGTAGCGCTAGATCTAAGCTATCCATACATGTCAAAATTACTGCATTTTGTTGATATTTCATGCAATTATGAATGAGTAAAGCAAGTCCATACCCCAGGGAATTAGACAGGCATGGAGCAATAAATAGACGGTAATATGCACACAGATGTTGGCCGGGAAGAAAATAGACATTGCAAGGTTTAAATTTTCTCCACAAGTTTTAACTCTAGGAAGCCGCCGATGATTGCAACATGTAGCGCTAGATCTAAGCTATCCATACATGTCAAAATTACTGCATTTGGTTGATATTCCATGCAATTATCAGTTAGTAAAGGAAGTCCATACCCCAGGGAATTAGACAGGCATGGAGCAACAAATATCGGTAATATGCACACAGATGATGGCCGGGAAGAAAATAAACATTACGATTTTTGAATTTTCTCCACAAGTTTTAACTCTAGGAAGCCGCCGATGATTGCAACATGTAGCGCTAGATCTAAGCTATCCATACATGTCAAAATTACTGCATTTGGTTGATATTTCATGCAATTATGAATGAGTAAAGCAAGTCCATACCCCAGGGAATTAGACAGGCATGAAACAATAAATAGACGGTAATATGCACACAGATGGTGGTTGGGAAGAAAATAAACATTGCGAGGTTTGAATTTTCTCCACAATTTTTAACTCTAGGAAGCCGCCGATGATTGCAACATGTAGCGCTAGATCTAAGCTATCCATACATGTCAAAATTACTGCATTTGGTTGATATTTCATGCAATTATGAATGAGTAAAGCAAGTCCATACCCCAGGGAATTAGACAGGCATGAAACAATAAATAGACGGTAATATGCACACAGATGATGGTTGGGAAGAAAATAAACATTGCGAGGTTTGAATTTTCTCCACAAGTTTTAACTCTAGGAAGCTGCTGATGATTGCAACATGTAGCGCTAGATCTAAGCTATCCATACATGTCAAAATTTGTGCATTTGGTTGATATTTCATGCAATTATGAATGAGTAAAGCAAGTCCATACCCAAGGGAATTAGACAGGCATGGAGCAATAAATAGACGGTAATATGCACACAGATGGTTGCCGGAAAGAACATAAACATTACGAGTTTTGAATTTTCTCCACAAGTTTTAACTCTAGGAAGCCGCCGATGATTGCAACATGTAGCGCTAGATCTAAGCTATCCATACATGTCAAAATTACTGCATTTGGTTGATATTTCATGCAATTATGAATGAGTAAAGCAAGTCCATACCCCAGGGAATTAGACAGGCATGGAGCAATAAATAGACGGTAATATGCACACAGATGGTTGCCGGGAAGAAAATATACATTACGAGTTTTGAATTTTCTCCACAAGTTTTAACTCTAGGAAGCCGCCGATGATTGCAACATGTAGCGCTAGATCTAAGCTATCCATACATGTCAAAATTTGTGCATTTGGTTGATATTTCATGCAATTATGAATGAGTAAAGCAAGTCCATACCCCAGGGAATTAGACAGGCATGAAACAATAAATAGACGGTAATATGCACACAGATGGTGGTTGGGAAGAAAATAGACATTGCAAGGTTTGAATTTTCTCCACAAGTTTTAACTCTAGGAAGCCGCCGATGATTGCAACATGTAGCGCTAGATCTAAGCTATCCATACATGTCAAAATTACTTCATTTGGTTGATATTTCATGCAATTATGAATGAGTAAAGCAAGTCCATACCCCAGGGAATTAGACAGGCATGAAACAATAAATAGACGGTAATATGCACACAGATGATGGTTGGGAAGAAAATAAACATTGCGAGGTTTGAATTTTCTCCACAAGTTTTAACTCTAGGAAGCTGCCGATGATTGCAACATGTAGCGCTAGATCTAAGCTATCCATACATGTCAAAATTTGTGCATTTGGTTGATATTTCATGCAATTATGAATGAGTAAAGCAAGTCCATACCCAAGGGAATTAGACAGGCATGGAGCAATAAATAGACGGTAATATGCACACAGATGGTTGCCGGAAAGAACATAAACATTACGAGTTTTGAATTTTCTCCACAAGTTTTAACTCTAGGAAGCCGCCGATGATTGCAACATGTAGCGCTAGATCTAAGCTATCCATACATGTCAAAATTACTGCATTTGGTTGATATTTCATGCAATTATGAATGAGTAAAGCAAGTCCATACCCCAGGGAATTAGACAGGCATGGAGCAATAAATAGACGGTAATATGCACACAGATGGTTGCCGGGAAGAAAATATACATTACGAGTTTTGAATTTTCTCCACAAGTTTTAACTCTAGGAAGCCGCCGATGATTGCAACATGTAGCGCTAGATCTAAGCTATCCATACATGTCAAAATTTGTGCATTTGGTTGAAATTTCATGCAATTATGAATGAGTAAAGCAAGTCCATACCCCAGGGAATTAGACAGGCATGGAGCAATAAATAGACGGTAATATGCACACAGATGTTGGCCGGGAAGAAAATAGACATTGCAAGGTTTTAATTTTCTCCACAAGTTTTAACTCTAGGAAGCCGCCGATGATTGCAACATGTAGCGCTAGATCTAAGCTATCCATACATGTCAACATTACTGCATTTGGTTGATATTCCATGCAATTATCAGTTAGTAAAGGAAGTCCATACCCCAGGGAATTAGACAGGCATGGAGCAATAAATAGACGGTAATATGCACACAGATGGTGGTTGGGAAGAAAATAAACATTACGAGTTTTGAATTTTCTCCACAAGTTTTAACTCTAGGAAGCCGCCGATGATTGCAACATGTAGCGCTAGATCTAAGCTATCCATACATGTCAAAATTACTGCATTTTGTTGATATTTCATGCAATTATGAATGAGTAAAGCAAGTCCATACCCCAGGGAATTAGACAGGCATGGAGCAATAAATAGACGGTAATATGCACACAGATGTTGGCCGGGAAGAAAATAGACATTGCAAGGTTTAAATTTTCTCCACAAGTTTTAACTCTAGGAAGCCGCCGATGATTGCAACATGTAGCGCTAGATCTAAGCTATCCATACATGTCAAAATTACTGCATTTGGTTGATATTCCATGCAATTATCAGTTAGTAAAGGAAGTCCATACCCCAGGGAATTAGACAGGCATGGAGCAACAAATATCGGTAATATGCACACAGATGATGGCCGGGAAGAAAATAAACATTACGATTTTTGAATTTTCTCCACAAGTTTTAACTCTAGGAAGCCGCCGATGATTGCAACATGTAGCGCTAGATCTAAGCTATCCATACATGTCAAAATTACTGCATTTGGTTGATATTTCATGCAATTATGAATGAGTAAAGCAAGTCCATACCCCAGGGAATTAGACAGGCATGAAACAATAAATAGACGGTAATATGCACACAGATGGTGGTTGGGAAGAAAATAAACATTGCGAGGTTTGAATTTTCTCCACAAGTTTTAACTCTAGGAAGCCGCCGATGATTGCAACATGTAGCGCTAGATCTAAGCTATCCATACATGTCAAAATTACTGCATTTGGTTGATATTTCATGCAATTATGAATGAGTAAAGCAAGTCCATACCCCAGGGAATTAGACAGGCATGAAACAATAAATAGACGGTAATATGCACACAGATGATGGTTGGGAAGAAAATAAACATTGCGAGGTTTGAATTTTCTCCACAAGTTTTAACTCTAGGAAGCTGCTGATGATTGCAACATGTAGCGCTAGATCTAAGCTATCCATACATGTCAAAATTTGTGCATTTGGTTGATATTTCATGCAATTATGAATGAGTAAAGCAAGTCCATACCCAAGGGAATTAGACAGGCATGGAGCAATAAATAGACGGTAATATGCACACAGATGGTTGCCGGAAAGAACATAAACATTACGAGTTTTGAATTTTCTCCACAAGTTTTAACTCTAGGAAGCCGCCGATGATTGCAACATGTAGCGCTAGATCTAAGCTATCCATACATGTCAAAATTACTGCATTTGGTTGATATTTCATGCAATTATGAATGAGTAAAGCAAGTCCATACCCCAGGGAATTAGACAGGCATGGAGCAATAAATAGACGGTAATATGCACACAGATGGTTGCCGGGAAGAAAATATACATTACGAGTTTTGAATTTTCTCCACAAGTTTTAACTCTAGGAAGCCGCCGATGATTGCAACATGTAGCGCTAGATCTAAGCTATCCATACATGTCAAAATTTGTGCATTTGGTTGAAATTTCATGCAATTATGAATGAGTAAAGCAAGTCCATACCCCAGGGAATTAGACAGGCATGGAGCAATAAATAGACGGTAATATGCACACAGATGTTGGCCGGGAAGAAAATAGACATTGCAAGGTTTTAATTTTCTCCACAAGTTTTAACTCTAGGAAGCCGCCGATGATTGCAACATGTAGCGCTAGATCTAAGCTATCCATACATGTCAACATTACTGCATTTGGTTGATATTCCATGCAATTATCAGTTAGTAAAGGAAGTCCATACCCCAGGGAATTAGACAGGCATGGAGCAATAAATAGACGGTAATATGCACACAGATGGTGGTTGGGAAGAAAATAAACATTACGAGTTTTGAATTTTCTCCACAAGTTTTAACTCTAGGAAGCCGCCGATGATTGCAACATGTAGCGCTAGATCTAAGCTATCCATACATGTCAAAATTACTGCATTTTGTTGATATTTCATGCAATTATGAATGAGTAAAGCAAGTCCATACCCCAGGGAATTAGACAGGCATGGAGCAATAAATAGACGGTAATATGCACACAGATGTTGGCCGGGAAGAAAATAGACATTGCAAGGTTTAAATTTTCTCCACAAGTTTTAACTCTAGGAAGCCGCCGATGATTGCAACATGTAGCGCTAGATCTAAGCTATCCATACATGTCAAAATTACTGCATTTGGTTGATATTCCATGCAATTATCAGTTAGTAAAGGAAGTCCATACCCCAGGGAATTAGACAGGCATGGAGCAACAAATATCGGTAATATGCACACAGATGATGGCCGGGAAGAAAATAAACATTACGATTTTTGAATTTTCTCCACAAGTTTTAACTCTAGGAAGCCGCCGATGATTGCAACATGTAGCGCTAGATCTAAGCTATCCATACATGTCAAAATTACTGCATTTGGTTGATATTTCATGCAATTATGAATGAGTAAAGCAAGTCCATACCCCAGGGAATTAGACAGGCATGAAACAATAAATAGACGGTAATATGCACACAGATGGTGGTTGGGAAGAAAATAAACATTGCGAGGTTTGAATTTTCTCCACAAGTTTTAACTCTAGGAAGCCGCCGATGATTGCAACATGTAGCGCTAGATCTAAGCTATCCATACATGTCAAAATTACTGCATTTGGTTGATATTTCATGCAATTATGAATGAGTAAAGCAAGTCCATACCCCAGGGAATTAGACAGGCATGAAACAATAAATAGACGGTAATATGCACACAGATGATGGTTGGGAAGAAAATAAACATTGCGAGGTTTGAATTTTCTCCACAAGTTTTAACTCTAGGAAGCTGCTGATGATTGCAACATGTAGCGCTAGATCTAAGCTATCCATACATGTCAAAATTTGTGCATTTGGTTGATATTTCATGCAATTATGAATGAGTAAAGCAAGTCCATACCCAAGGGAATTAGACAGGCATGGAGCAATAAATAGACGGTAATATGCACACAGATGGTTGCCGGAAAGAACATAAACATTACGAGTTTTGAATTTTCTCCACAAGTTTTAACTCTAGGAAGCCGCCGATGATTGCAACATGTAGCGCTAGATCTAAGCTATCCATACATGTCAAAATTACTGCATTTGGTTGATATTTCATGCAATTATGAATGAGTAAAGCAAGTCCATACCCCAGGGAATTAGACAGGCATGGAGCAATAAATAGACGGTAATATGCACACAGATGGTTGCCGGGAAGAAAATATACATTACGAGTTTTGAATTTTCTCCACAAGTTTTAACTCTAGGAAGCCGCCGATGATTGCAACATGTAGCGCTAGATCTAAGCTATCCATACATGTCAAAATTTGTGCATTTGGTTGATATTTCATGCAATTATGAATGAGTAAAGCAAGTCCATACCCCAGGGAATTAGACAGGCATGAAACAATAAATAGACGGTAATATGCACACAGATGGTGGTTGGGAAGAAAATAGACATTGCAAGGTTTGAATTTTCTCCACAAGTTTTAACTCTAGGAAGCCGCCGATGATTGCAACATGTAGCGCTAGATCTAAGCTATCCATACATGTCAAAATTACTTCATTTGGTTGATATTTCATGCAATTATGAATGAGTAAAGCAAGTCCATACCCCAGGGAATTAGACAGGCATGAAACAATAAATAGACGGTAATATGCACACAGATGATGGTTGGGAAGAAAATAAACATTGCGAGGTTTGAATTTTCTCCACAAGTTTTAACTCTAGGAAGCTGCCGATGATTGCAACATGTAGCGCTAGATCTAAGCTATCCATACATGTCAAAATTTGTGCATTTGGTTGATATTTCATGCAATTATGAATGAGTAAAGCAAGTCCATACCCAAGGGAATTAGACAGGCATGGAGCAATAAATAGACGGTAATATGCACACAGATGGTTGCCGGAAAGAACATAAACATTACGAGTTTTGAATTTTCTCCACAAGTTTTAACTCTAGGAAGCCGCCGATGATTGCAACATGTAGCGCTAGATCTAAGCTATCCATACATGTCAAAATTACTGCATTTGGTTGATATTTCATGCAATTATGAATGAGTAAAGCAAGTCCATACCCCAGGGAATTAGACAGGCATGGAGCAATAAATAGACGGTAATATGCACACAGATGGTTGCCGGGAAGAAAATATACATTACGAGTTTTGAATTTTCTCCACAAGTTTTAACTCTAGGAAGCCGCCGATGATTGCAACATGTAGCGCTAGATCTAAGCTATCCATACATGTCAAAATTACTGCATTTGGTTGATATTTCATGCAATTATGAATGAGTAAAGCAAGTCCATACCCCAGGGAATTAGACAGGCATGGAGCAATAAATAGACGGTAATATGCACACAGATGTTGGCCGGGAAGAAAATAGACATTGCAAGGTTTTAATTTTCTCCACAAGTTTTAACTCTAGGAAGCCGCCGATGATTGCAACATGTAGCGCTAGATCTAAGCTATCCATACATGTCAAAATTACTGCATTTGGTTGATATTTCATGCAATTATGAATGAGTAAAGCAAGTCCATACCCCAGGGAATTAGACAGGCATGAAACAATAAATAGACGGTAATATGCACACAGATGGTGGTTGGGAAGAAAATAAACATTGCGAGGTTTGAATTTTCTCCACAATTTTTAACTCTAGGAAGCCGCCGATGATTGCAACATGTAGCGCTAGATCTAAGCTATCCATACATGTCAAAATTACTGCATTTGGTTGATATTCCATGCAATTATCAGTTAGTAAAGGAAGTCCATACCCCAGGGAATTAGACAGACATGGAGCAATAAATAGACGGTAATATGCACACAGATGGTGGTTGGGAAGAAAATAGACATTACGAGTTTTGAATTTTCTCCACAAGTTTTAACTCTAGGAAGCCGCCGATGATTGCAACATGTAGCGCTAGATCTAAGCTATCCATACATGTCAAAATTACTGCATTTGGTTGATATTTCATGCAATTATGAATGAGTAAAGCAAGTCCATACCCAAGGGAATTAGACAGGCATGGAGCAATAAATAGACGGTAATATGCACACAGATGGTTGCCGGAAAGAACATAAACATTACGAGTTTTGAATTTTCTCCACAAGTTTTAACTCTAGGAAGCCGCCGATGATTGCAACATGTAGCGCTAGATCTAAGCTATCCATACATGTCAAAATTACTGCATTTGGTTGATATTTCATGCAATTATGAATGAGTAAAGCAAGTCCATACCCCAGGGAATTAGACAGGCATGAAACAATAAATAGACGGTAATATGCACACAGATGGTGGTTGGGAAGAAAATAGACATTGCAAGGTTTGAATTTTCTCCACAAGTTTTAACTCTAGGAAGCCGCCGATGATTGCAACATGTAGCGCTAGATCTAAGCTATCCATACATGTCAAAATTACTTCATTTGGTTGATATTTCATGCAATTATGAATGAGTAAAGCAAGTCCATACCCCAGGGAATTAGACAGGCATGAAACAATAAATAGACGGTAATATGCACACAGATGATGGTTGGGAAGAAAATAAACATTGCGAGGTTTGAATTTTCTCCACAAGTTTTAACTCTAGGAAGCTGCCGATGATTGCAACATGTAGCGCTAGATCTAAGCTATCCATACATGTCAAAATTTGTGCATTTGGTTGATATTTCATGCAATTATGAATGAGTAAAGCAAGTCCATACCCAAGGGAATTAGACAGGCATGGAGCAATAAATAGACGGTAATATGCACACAGATGGTTGCCGGAAAGAACATAAACATTACGAGTTTTGAATTTTCTCCACAAGTTTTAACTCTAGGAAGCCGCCGATGATTGCAACATGTAGCGCTAGATCTAAGCTATCCATACATGTCAAAATTACTGCATTTGGTTGATATTTCATGCAATTATGAATGAGTAAAGCAAGTCCATACCCCAGGGAATTAGACAGGCATGGAGCAATAAATAGACGGTAATATGCACACAGATGGTTGCCGGGAAGAAAATATACATTACGAGTTTTGAATTTTCTCCACAAGTTTTAACTCTAGGAAGCCGCCGATGATTGCAACATGTAGCGCTAGATCTAAGCTATCCATACATGTCAAAATTACTGCATTTGGTTGATATTTCATGCAATTATGAATGAGTAAAGCAAGTCCATACCCCAGGGAATTAGACAGGCATGGAGCAATAAATAGACGGTAATATGCACACAGATGTTGGCCGGGAAGAAAATAGACATTGCAAGGTTTTAATTTTCTCCACAAGTTTTAACTCTAGGAAGCCGCCGATGATTGCAACATGTAGCGCTAGATCTAAGCTATCCATACATGTCAAAATTACTGCATTTGGTTGATATTTCATGCAATTATGAATGAGTAAAGCAAGTCCATACCCCAGGGAATTAGACAGGCATGAAACAATAAATAGACGGTAATATGCACACAGATGGTGGTTGGGAAGAAAATAAACATTGCGAGGTTTGAATTTTCTCCACAATTTTTAACTCTAGGAAGCCGCCGATGATTGCAACATGTAGCGCTAGATCTAAGCTATCCATACATGTCAAAATTACTGCATTTGGTTGATATTCCATGCAATTATCAGTTAGTAAAGGAAGTCCATACCCCAGGGAATTAGACAGACATGGAGCAATAAATAGACGGTAATATGCACACAGATGGTGGTTGGGAAGAAAATAGACATTACGAGTTTTGAATTTTCTCCACAAGTTTTAACTCTAGGAAGCCGCCGATGATTGCAACATGTAGCGCTAGATCTAAGCTATCCATACATGTCAAAATTACTGCATTTGGTTGATATTTCATGCAATTATGAATGAGTAAAGCAAGTCCATACCCAAGGGAATTAGACAGGCATGGAGCAATAAATAGACGGTAATATGCACACAGATGGTTGCCGGAAAGAACATAAACATTACGAGTTTTGAATTTTCTCCACAAGTTTTAACTCTAGGAAGCCGCCGATGATTGCAACATGTAGCGCTAGATCTAAGCTATCCATACATGTCAAAATTACTGCATTTGGTTGATATTTCATGCAATTATGAATGAGTAAAGCAAGTCCATACCCCAGGGAATTAGACAGGCATGGAGCAATAAATAGACGGTAATATGCACACAGATGGTTGCCGGGAAGAAAATATACATTACGAGTTTTGAATTTTCTCCACAAGTTTTAACTCTAGGAAGCCGCCGATGATTGCAACATGTAGCGCTAGATCTAAGCTATCCATACATGTCAAAATTTGTGCATTTGGTTGATATTTCATGCAATTATGAATGAGTAAAGCAAGTCCATACCCCAGGGAATTAGACAGGCATGGAGCAATAAATAGACGGTAATATGCACACAGATGTTGGCCGGGAAGAAAATAGACATTGCAAGGTTTTAATTTTCTCCACAAGTTTTAACTCTAGGAAGCCGCCGATGATTGCAACATGTAGCGCTAGATCTAAGCTATCCATACATGTCAAAATTACTGCATTTGGTTGATATTTCATGCAATTATGAATGAGTAAAGCAAGTCCATACCCCAGGGAATTAGACAGGCATGAAACAATAAATAGACGGTAATATGCACACAGATGGTGGTTGGGAAGAAAATAAACATTGCGAGGTTTGAATTTTCTCCACAATTTTTAACTCTAGGAAGCCGCCGATGATTGCAACATGTAGCGCTAGATCTAAGCTATCCATACATGTCAAAATTACTGCATTTGGTTGATATTCCATGCAATTATCAGTTAGTAAAGGAAGTCCATACCCCAGGGAATTAGACAGACATGGAGCAATAAATAGACGGTAATATGCACACAGATGGTGGTTGGGAAGAAAATAGACATTACGAGTTTTGAATTTTCTCCACAAGTTTTAACTCTAGGAAGCCGCCGATGATTGCAACATGTAGCGCTAGATCTAAGCTATCCATACATGTCAAAATTACTGCATTTGGTTGATATTTCATGCAATTATGAATGAGTAAAGCAAGTCCATACCCCAGAGAATTAGACAGGCATGGAGCAATAAATATACGGTAATATGCACACAGATGGTGGCCGGGAAGAAAATAAACATTACGAGTTTAGAATTTTCTCCACCAGTTTTAACTCTAGGAAGCCGCCGATGATTGCAACATGTAGCGCTAGATCTAAGCTATCCATACATGTCAAAATTACTGCATTTTGTTGATATTTCATGCAATTATGAATGAGTAAAGCAAGTCCATACCCAAGGGAATTAGACAGGCATGGAGTAATAAATAGACGGTAATATGCACACAGATGTTGGCCGGGAAGAAAATAGACATTGCGAGTTTTGAATTTTCTCCACAAGTTTTAACTCTAGGAAGCCGCCGATGATTGCAACATGTAGCGCTAGATCTAAGCTATCCATACATGTCAAAATTACTGCATTTGGTTGATATTTCATGCAATTATGAATGAGTAAAGCAAGTCCATACCCAAGGGAATTAGACAGGCATGGAGCAATAAATAGACGGTAATATGCACACAGATGGTTGCCGGAAAGAACATAAACATTACGAGTTTTGAATTTTCTCCACAAGTTTTAACTCTAGGAAGCCGCCGATGATTGCAACATGTAGCGCTAGATCTAAGCTATCCATACATGTCAAAATTACTGCATTTGGTTGATATTTCATGCAATTATGAATGAGTAAAGCAAGTCCATACCCCAGGGAATTAGACAGGCATGGAGCAATAAATAGACGGTAATATGCACACAGATGGTTGCCGGGAAGAAAATATACATTACGAGTTTTGAATTTTCTCCACAAGTTTTAACTCTAGGAAGCCGCCGATGATTGCAACATGTAGCGCTAGATCTAAGCTATCCATACATGTCAAAATTTGTGCATTTGGTTGATATTTCATGCAATTATGAATGAGTAAAGCAAGTCCATACCCCAGGGAATTAGACAGGCATGGAGCAATAAATAGACGGTAATATGCACACAGATGTTGGCCGGGAAGAAAATAGACATTGCAAGGTTTTAATTTTCTCCACAAGTTTTAACTCTAGGAAGCCGCCGATGATTGCAACATGTAGCGCTAGATCTAAGCTATCCATACATGTCAAAATTACTGCATTTGGTTGATATTTCATGCAATTATGAATGAGTAAAGCAAGTCCATACCCCAGGGAATTAGACAGGCATGAAACAATAAATAGACGGTAATATGCACACAGATGGTGGTTGGGAAGAAAATAAACATTGCGAGGTTTGAATTTTCTCCACAAGTTTTAACTCTAGGAAGCCGCCGATGATTGCAACATGTAGCGCTAGATCTAAGCTATCCATACATGTCAAAATTACTGCATTTGGTTGATATTTCATGCAATTATGAATGAGTAAAGCAAGTCCATACCCAAGGGAATTAGACAGGCATGGAGCAATAAATAGACGGTAATATGCACACAGATGGTTGCCGGAAAGAACATAAACATTACGAGTTTTGAATTTTCTCCACAAGTTTTAACTCTAGGAAGCCGCCGATGATTGCAACATGTAGCGCTAGATCTAAGCTATCCATACATGTCAAAATTACTGCATTTGGTTGATATTTCATGCAATTATGAATGAGTAAAGCAAGTCCATACCCCAGGGAATTAGACAGGCATGGAGCAATAAATAGACGGTAATATGCACACAGATGGTTGCCGGGAAGAAAATATACATTACGAGTTTTGAATTTTCTCCACAAGTTTTAACTCTAGGAAGCCGCCGATGATTGCAACATGTAGCGCTAGATCTAAGCTATCCATACATGTCAAAATTTGTGCATTTGGTTGATATTTCATGCAATTATGAATGAGTAAAGCAAGTCCATACCCCAGGGAATTAGACAGGCATGGAGCAATAAATAGACGGTAATATGCACACAGATGTTGGCCGGGAAGAAAATAGACATTGCAAGGTTTTAATTTTCTCCACAAGTTTTAACTCTAGGAAGCCGCCGATGATTGCAACATGTAGCGCTAGATCTAAGCTATCCATACATGTCAAAATTACTGCATTTGGTTGATATTTCATGCAATTATGAATGAGTAAAGCAAGTCCATACCCCAGGGAATTAGACAGGCATGAAACAATAAATAGACGGTAATATGCACACAGATGGTGGTTGGGAAGAAAATAAACATTGCGAGGTTTGAATTTTCTCCACAATTTTTAACTCTAGGAAGCCGCCGATGATTGCAACATGTAGCGCTAGATCTAAGCTATCCATACATGTCAAAATTACTGCATTTGGTTGATATTCCATGCAATTATCAGTTAGTAAAGGAAGTCCATACCCCAGGGAATTAGACAG
Source organism: Hippasteria phrygiana (assembly GCA_037893225.1). Lineage (NCBI taxonomy): Eukaryota > Metazoa > Echinodermata > Asteroidea > Valvatida > Goniasteridae > Hippasteria > Hippasteria phrygiana. The sequence continues at coordinate 2,274,193 of JAZGUH010000197.1, forward strand.
ACATGGAGCAATAAATAGACGGTAATATGCACACAGATGGTGGTTGGGAAGAAAATAGACATTACGAGTTTTGAATTTTCTCCACAAGTTTTAACTCTAGGAAGCCGCCGATGATTGCAACATGTAGCGCTAGATCTAAGCTATCCATACATGTCAAAATTACTGCATTTGGTTGATATTTCATGCAATTATGAATGAGTAAAGCAAGTCCATACCCCAGAGAATTAGACAGGCATGGAGCAATAAATATACGGTAATATGCACACAGATGGTGGCCGGGAAGAAAATAAACATTACGAGTTTAGAATTTTCTCCACCAGTTTTAACTCTAGGAAGCCGCCGATGATTGCAACATGTAGCGCTAGATCTAAGCTATCCATACATGTCAAAATTACTGCATTTTGTTGATATTTCATGCAATTATGAATGAGTAAAGCAAGTCCATACCCAAGGGAATTAGACAGGCATGGAGTAATAAATAGACGGTAATATGCACACAGATGTTGGCCGGGAAGAAAATAGACATTGCGAGTTTTGAATTTTCTCCACAAGTTTTAACTCTAGGAAGCCGCCGATGATTGCAACATGTAGCGCTAGATCTAAGCTATCCATACATGTCAAAATTACTGCATTTGGTTGATATTTCATGCAATTATGAATGAGTAAAGCAAGTCCATACCCAAGGGAATTAGACAGGCATGGAGCAATAAATAGACGGTAATATGCACACAGATGGTTGCCGGAAAGAACATAAACATTACGAGTTTTGAATTTTCTCCACAAGTTTTAACTCTAGGAAGCCGCCGATGATTGCAACATGTAGCGCTAGATCTAAGCTATCCATACATGTCAAAATTACTGCATTTGGTTGATATTTCATGCAATTATGAATGAGTAAAGCAAGTCCATACCCCAGGGAATTAGACAGGCATGGAGCAATAAATAGACGGTAATATGCACACAGATGGTTGCCGGGAAGAAAATATACATTACGAGTTTTGAATTTTCTCCACAAGTTTTAACTCTAGGAAGCCGCCGATGATTGCAACATGTAGCGCTAGATCTAAGCTATCCATACATGTCAAAATTTGTGCATTTGGTTGATATTTCATGCAATTATGAATGAGTAAAGCAAGTCCATACCCCAGGGAATTAGACAGGCATGGAGCAATAAATAGACGGTAATATGCACACAGATGTTGGCCGGGAAGAAAATAGACATTGCAAGGTTTTAATTTTCTCCACAAGTTTTAACTCTAGGAAGCCGCCGATGATTGCAACATGTAGCGCTAGATCTAAGCTATCCATACATGTCAAAATTACTGCATTTGGTTGATATTTCATGCAATTATGAATGAGTAAAGCAAGTCCATACCCCAGGGAATTAGACAGGCATGAAACAATAAATAGACGGTAATATGCACACAGATGGTGGTTGGGAAGAAAATAAACATTGCGAGGTTTGAATTTTCTCCACAATTTTTAACTCTAGGAAGCCGCCGATGATTGCAACATGTAGCGCTAGATCTAAGCTATCCATACATGTCAAAATTACTGCATTTGGTTGATATTCCATGCAATTATCAGTTAGTAAAGGAAGTCCATACCCCAGGGAATTAGACAGACATGGAGCAATAAATAGACGGTAATATGCACACAGATGGTGGTTGGGAAGAAAATAAACATTACGAGTTTTGAATTTTCTCCACAAGTTTTAACTCTAGGAAGCCGCCGATGATTGCAACATGTAGCGCTAGATCTAAGCTATCCATACATGTCAAAATTACTGCATTTGGTTGATATTTCATGCAATTATGAATGAGTAAAGCAAGTCCATACCCCAGAGAATTAGACAGGCATGGAGCAATAAATATACGGTAATATGCACACAGATGGTGGCCGGGAAGAAAATAAACATTACGAGTTTAGAATTTTCTCCACCAGTTTTAACTCTAGGAAGCCGCCGATGATTGCAACATGTAGCGCTAGATCTAAGCTATCCATACATGTCAAAATTACTGCATTTTGTTGATATTTCATGCAATTATGAATGAGTAAAGCAAGTCCATACCCCAGGGAATTAGACAGGCATGGAGTAATAAATAGACGGTAATATGCACACAGATGTTGGCCGGGAAGAAAATAGACATTGCAAGGTTTGAATTTTCTCCACAAGTTTTAACTCTAGGAAGCCGCCGATGATTGCAACATGTAGCGCTAGATCTAAGCTATCCATACATGTCAAAATTACTGCATTTGGTTGATATTTCATGCAATTATGAATGAGTAAAGCAAGTCCATACCCCAGGGAATTAGACAGGCATGAAACAATAAATAGACGGTAATATGCACACAGATGGTGGTTGGGAAGAAAATAGACATTACGAGTTTTGAATTTTCTCCACAAGTTTTAACTCTAGGAAGCCGCCGATGATTGCAACATGTAGCGCTAGATCTAAGCTATCCATACATGTCAAAATTACTGCATTTGGTTGATATTTCATGCAATTATGAATGAGTAAAGCAAGTCCATACCCCAGAGAATTAGACAGGCATGGAGCAATAAATATACGGTAATATGCACACAGATGGTTGCCGGGAAGAAAATAAACATTACGAGTTTTGAATTTTCTCCACAAGTTTTAACTCTAGGAAGCAGCCGATGATTGCAACATGTAGCGCTAGATCTAAGCTATCCATAAATGTCAAAATTTGTGCATTTGGTTGATATTTCATGCAATTATGAATGAGTAAAGCAAGTCCATACCCCAGGGAATTAGGCAGGCATGGAGCAATAAATAGACGGTAATATGCACACAGATGTTGGCCGGGAAGAAAATAAACATTACGATTTTTGAATTTTCTCTACAAGTTTTAACTCTAGGAAGCCGCCGATGATTGCAACATGTAGCGCTAGATCTAAGCTATCCATACATGTCAAAATTACTGCATTTGGTTGATATTTCATGCAATTATGAATGAGTAAAGCAAGTCCATACCCCAGGGAATTAGACAGGCATGGAGCAATAAATAGACGGTAATATGCACACAGATGGTTGCCGGAAAGAACATAAACATTACGAGTTTTGAATTTTCTCCACAAGTTTTAACTCTAGGAAGCCGCCGATGATTGCAACATGTAGCGCTAGATCTAAGCTATACATACATGTCAAAATTACTGCATTTGGTTGATATTTCATGCAATTATGAATGAGTAAAGCAAGTCCATACCCCAGGGAATTAGACAGGCATGGAGCAATAAATAGACGGTAATATGCACACAGATGTTGGCCGGGAAGAAAATAGACATTGCAAGGTTTTAATTTTCTCCACAAGTTTTAACTCTAGGAAGCCGCCGATGATTGCAACATGTAGCGCTAGATCTAAGCTATCCATACATGTCAAAATTACTGCATTTGGTTGATATTCCATGCAATTATCAGTTAGTAAAGGAAGTCCATACCCCAGGGAATTAGACAGACATGGAGCAATAAATAGACGGTAATATGCACACAGATGGTGGTTGGGAAGAAAATAAACATTACGAGTTTTGAATTTTCTCCACAAGTTTTAACTCTAGGAAGCCGCCGATGATTGCAACATGTAGCGCTAGATCTAAGCTATCCATACATGTCAAAATTACTGCATTTGGTTGATATTTCATGCAATTATGAATGAGTAAAGCAAGTCCATACCCCAGAGAATTAGACAGGCATGGAGCAATAAATATACGGTAATATGCACACAGATGGTGGCCGGGAAGAAAATAAACATTACGAGTTTAGAATTTTTTCCACAAGTTTTAACTCTAGGAAGCCGCCGATGATTGCAACATGTAGCGCTAGATCTAAGCTATCCATACATGTCAAAATTACTGCATTTTGTTGATATTTCATGCAATTATGAATGAGTAAAGCAAGTCCATACCCCAGGGAATTAGACAGGCATGGAGTAATACATAGACGGTAATATGCACACAGATGTTGGCCGGGAAGAAAATAGACATTGCAAGGTTTGAATTTTCTCCACAAGTTTTAACTCTAGGAAGCCGCCGATGATTGCAACATGTAGCGCTAGATCTAAGCTATCCATACATGTCAAAATTACTGCATTTGGTTGATATTTCATGCAATTATGAATGAGTAAAGCAAGTCCATACCCCAGGGAATTAGACAGGCATGAAACAATAAATAGACGGTAATATGCACACAGATGTTGGCCGGGAAGAAAATGAACATTGCGAGGTTTGAATTTTCTCCACAAGTTTTAACTCTAGGAAGCCGCCGATGATTGCAACATGTAGCGCTAGATCTAAGCTATCCATACATGTCAACATTACTGCATTTGGTTGATATTCCATGCAATTATCAGTTAGTAAAGGAAGTCCATACCCCAGGGAATTAGACAGGCATGGAGCAATAAATAGACGGTAATATGCACACAGATGGTGGTTGGGAAGAAAATAGACATTACGAGTTTTGAATTTTCTCCACAAGTTTTAACTCTAGGAAGCCGCCGATGATTGCAACATGTAGCGCTAGATCTAAGCTATCCATACATGTCAAAATTACTGCATTTGGTTGATATTTCATGCAATTATGAATGAGTAAAGCAAGTCCATACCCCAGAGAATTAGACAGGCATGGAGCAATAAATATACGGTAATATGCACACAGATGGTGGCCGGGAAGAAAATAAACATTACGAGTTTAGAATTTTCTCCACCAGTTTTAACTCTAGGAAGCCGCCGATGATTGCAACATGTAGCGCTAGATCTAAGCTATCCATACATGTCAAAATTACTGCATTTTGTTGATATTTCATGCAATTATGAATGAGTAAAGCAAGTCCATACCCCAGGGAATTAGACAGGCATGGAGTAATAAATAGACGGTAATATGCACACAGATGTTGGCCGGGAAGAAAATAGACATTGCAAGGTTTGAATTTTCTCCACAAGTTTTAACTCTAGGAAGCCGCCGATGATTGCAACATGTAGCGCTAGATCTAAGCTATCCATACATGTCAAAATTACTGCATTTGGTTGATATTTCATGCAATTATGAATGAGTAAAGCAAGTCCATACCCCAGGGAATTAGACAGGCATGAAACAATAAATAGACGGTAATATGCACACAGATGGTGGTTGGGAAGAAAATAGACATTACGAGTTTTGAATTTTCTCCACAAGTTTTAACTCTAGGAAGCCGCCGATGATTGCAACATGTAGCGCTAGATCTAAGCTATCCATACATGTCAAAATTACTGCATTTGGTTGATATTTCATGCAATTATGAATGAGTAAAGCAAGTCCATACCCCAGAGAATTAGACAGGCATGGAGCAATAAATATACGGTAATATGCACACAGATGGTTGCCGGGAAGAAAATAAACATTACGAGTTTTGAATTTTCTCCACAAGTTTTAACTCTAGGAAGCAGCCGATGATTGCAACATGTAGCGCTAGATCTAAGCTATCCATACATGTCAAAATTTGTGCATTTGGTTGATATTTCATGCAATTATGAATGAGTAAAGCAAGTCCATACCCCAGGGAATTAGGCAGGCATGGAGCAATAAATAGACGGTAATATGCACACAGATGTTGGCCGGGAAGAAAATAAACATTACGATTTTTGAATTTTCTCTACAAGTTTTAACTCTAGGAAGCCGCCGATGATTGCAACATGTAGCGCTAGATCTAAGCTATCCATACATGTCAAAATTACTGCATTTGGTTGATATTTCATGCAATTATGAATGAGTAAAGCAAGTCCATACCCCAGGGAATTAGACAGGCATGGAGCAATAAATAGACGGTAATATGCACACAGATGGTTGCCGGAAAGAACATAAACATTACGAGTTTTGAATTTTCTCCACAAGTTTTAACTCTAGGAAGCCGCCGATGATTGCAACATGTAGCGCTAGATCTAAGCTATACATACATGTCAAAATTACTGCATTTGGTTGATATTTCATGCAATTATGAATGAGTAAAGCAAGTCCATACCCCAGGGAATTAGACAGGCATGGAGCAATAAATAGACGGTAATATGCACACAGATGTTGGCCGGGAAGAAAATAGACATTGCAAGGTTTTAATTTTCTCCACAAGTTTTAACTCTAGGAAGCCGCCGATGATTGCAACATGTAGCGCTAGATCTAAGCTATCCATACATGTCAAAATTACTGCATTTGGTTGATATTCCATGCAATTATCAGTTAGTAAAGGAAGTCCATACCCCAGGGAATTAGACAGACATGGAGCAATAAATAGACGGTAATATGCACACAGATGGTGGTTGGGAAGAAAATAAACATTACGAGTTTTGAATTTTCTCCACAAGTTTTAACTCTAGGAAGCCGCCGATGATTGCAACATGTAGCGCTAGATCTAAGCTATCCATACATGTCAAAATTACTGCATTTGGTTGATATTTCATGCAATTATGAATGAGTAAAGCAAGTCCATACCCCAGAGAATTAGACAGGCATGGAGCAATAAATATACGGTAATATGCACACAGATGGTGGCCGGGAAGAAAATAAACATTACGAGTTTAGAATTTTCTCCACAAGTTTTAACTCTAGGAAGCCGCCGATGATTGCAACATGTAGCGCTAGATCTAAGCTATCCATACATGTCAAAATTACTGCATTTTGTTGATATTTCATGCAATTATGAATGAGTAAAGCAAGTCCATACCCCAGGGAATTAGACAGGCATGGAGTAATACATAGACGGTAATATGCACACAGATGTTGGCCGGGAAGAAAATAGACATTGCAAGGTTTGAATTTTCTCCACAAGTTTTAACTCTAGGAAGCCGCCGATGATTGCAACATGTAGCGCTAGATCTAAGCTATCCATACATGTCAAAATTACTGCATTTGGTTGATATTTCATGCAATTATGAATGAGTAAAGCAAGTCCATACCCCAGGGAATTAGACAGGCATGAAACAATAAATAGACGGTAATATGCACACAGATGTTGGCCGGGAAGAAAATGAACATTGCGAGGTTTGAATTTTCTCCACAAGTTTTAACTCTAGGAAGCCGCCGATGATTGCAACATGTAGCGCTAGATCTAAGCTATCCATACATGTCAACATTACTGCATTTGGTTGATATTCCATGCAATTATCAGTTAGTAAAGGAAGTCCATACCCCAGGGAATTAGACAGGCATGGAGCAATAAATAGACGGTAATATGCACACAGATGGTGGTTGGGAAGAAAATAAACATTACGAGTTTTGAATTTTCTCCACAAGTTTTAACTCTAGGAAGCCGCCGATGATTGCAACATGTAGCGCTAGATCTAAGCTATCCATACATGTCAAAATTACTGCATTTTGTTGATATTTCATGCAATTATGAATGAGTAAAGCAAGTCCATACCCCAGGGAATTAGACAGGCATGGAGCAATAAATAGACGGTAATATGCACACAGATGTTGGCCGGGAAGAAAATAGACATTGCAAGGTTTAAATTTTCTCCACAAGTTTTAACTCTAGGAAGCCGCCGATGATTGCAACATGTAGCGCTAGATCTAAGCTATCCATACATGTCAAAATTACTGCATTTGGTTGATATTCCATGCAATTATCAGTTAGTAAAGGAAGTCCATACCCCAGGGAATTAGACAGGCATGGAGCAACAAATATCGGTAATATGCACACAGATGATGGCCGGGAAGAAAATAAACATTACGATTTTTGAATTTTCTCCACAAGTTTTAACTCTAGGAAGCCGCCGATGATTGCAACATGTAGCGCTAGATCTAAGCTATCCATACATGTCAAAATTACTGCATTTGTTTCATATTTCATGCAATTATGAATGAGTAAAGCAAGTCCATACCCCAGGGAATTAGACAGGCATGGAGCAATAAATAGACGGTAATATGCACACAGATGGTTGCCGGAAAGAACATAAACATTACGAGTTTTGAATTTTCTCCACAAGTTTTAACTCTAGGAAGCCGCCGATGATTGCAACATGTAGCGCTAGATCTAAGCTATCCATACATGTCAAAATTACTGCATTTGGTTGATATTTCATGCAATTATGAATGAGTAAAGCAAGTCCATACCCCAGGGAATTAGACAGGCATGGAGCAATAAATAGACGGTAATATGCACACAGATGTTGGCCGGGAAGAAAATAGACATTGCAAGGTTTTAATTTTCTCCACAAGTTTTAACTCTAGGAAGCCGCCGATGATTGCAACATGTAGCGCTAGATCTAAGCTATCCATACATGTCAAAATTACTGCATTTGGTTGATATTCCATGCAATTATCAGTTAGTAAAGGAAGTCCATACCCCAGGGAATTAGACAGGCATGGAGCAACAAATATCGGTAATATGCACACAGATGATGGCCGGGAAGAAAATAAACGTTACGATTTTTGAATTTTCTCCACAAGTTTTAACTCTAGGAAGCCGCCGATGATTGCAACATGTAGCGCTAGATCTAAGCTATCCATACATGTCAAAATTACTGCATTTGGTTGATATTTCATGCAATTATGAATGAGTAAAGCAAGTCCATACCCCAGGGAATTAGACAGGCATGGAGCAATAAATAGACGGTAATATGCACACAGATGGTGGTTGGGAAGAAAATAAACATTACGAGTTTTGAATTTTCTCCACAAGTTTTAACTCTAGGAAGCAGCCGATGATTGCAACATGTAGCGCTAGATCTAAGCTATCCATACATGTCAAAATTACTGCATTTGGTTGATATTTCATGCAATTATGAATGAGTAAAGCAAGTCCATACCCCAGGGAATTAGACAGGCATGGAGCAATAAATAGACGGTAATATGCACACAGATGGTTGCCGGAAAGAACATAAACATTACGAGTTTTGAATTTTCTCCACAAGTTTTAACTCTAGGAAGCCGCCGATGATTGCAACATGTAGCGCTAGATCTAAGCTATACATACATGTCAAAATTACTGCATTTGGTTGATATTTCATGCAATTATGAATGAGTAAAGCAAGTCCATACCCCAGGGAATTAGACAGGCATGGAGCAATAAATAGACGGTAATATGCACACAGATGTTGGCCGGGAAGAAAATAGACATTGCAAGGTTTTAATTTTCTCCACAAGTTTTAACTCTAGGAAGCCGCCGATGATTGCAACATGTAGCGCTAGATCTAAGCTATCCATACATGTCAAAATTACTGCATTTGGTTGATATTCCATGCAATTATCAGTTAGTAAAGGAAGTCCATACCCCAGGGAATTAGACAGACATGGAGCAATAAATAGACGGTAATATGCACACAGATGGTGGTTGGGAAGAAAATAAACATTACGAGTTTTGAATTTTCTCCACAAGTTTTAACTCTAGGAAGCCGCCGATGATTGCAACATGTAGCGCTAGATCTAAGCTATCCATACATGTCAAAATTACTGCATTTGGTTGATATTTCATGCAATTATGAATGAGTAAAGCAAGTCCATACCCCAGAGAATTAGACAGGCATGGAGCAATAAATATACGGTAATATGCACACAGATGGTGGCCGGGAAGAAAATAAACATTACGAGTTTAGAATTTTCTCCACAAGTTTTAACTCTAGGAAGCCGCCGATGATTGCAACATGTAGCGCTAGATCTAAGCTATCCATACATGTCAAAATTACTGCATTTTGTTGATATTTCATGCAATTATGAATGAGTAAAGCAAGTCCATACCCCAGGGAATTAGACAGGCATGGAGTAATACATAGACGGTAATATGCACACAGATGTTGGCCGGGAAGAAAATAGACATTGCAAGGTTTGAATTTTCTCCACAAGTTTTAACTCTAGGAAGCCGCCGATGATTGCAACATGTAGCGCTAGATCTAAGCTATCCATACATGTCAAAATTACTGCATTTGGTTGATATTTCATGCAATTATGAATGAGTAAAGCAAGTCCATACCCCAGGGAATTAGACAGGCATGAAACAATAAATAGACGGTAATATGCACACAGATGTTGGCCGGGAAGAAAATGAACATTGCGAGGTTTGAATTTTCTCCACAAGTTTTAACTCTAGGAAGCCGCCGATGATTGCAACATGTAGCGCTAGATCTAAGCTATCCATACATGTCAACATTACTGCATTTGGTTGATATTCCATGCAATTATCAGTTAGTAAAGGAAGTCCATACCCCAGGGAATTAGACAGGCATGGAGCAATAAATAGACGGTAATATGCACACAGATGGTGGTTGGGAAGAAAATAAACATTACGAGTTTTGAATTTTCTCCACAAGTTTTAACTCTAGGAAGCCGCCGATGATTGCAACATGTAGCGCTAGATCTAAGCTATCCATACATGTCAAAATTACTGCATTTTGTTGATATTTCATGCAATTATGAATGAGTAAAGCAAGTCCATACCCCAGGGAATTAGACAGGCATGGAGCAATAAATAGACGGTAATATGCACACAGATGTTGGCCGGGAAGAAAATAGACATTGCAAGGTTTAAATTTTCTCCACAAGTTTTAACTCTAGGAAGCCGCCGATGATTGCAACATGTAGCGCTAGATCTAAGCTATCCATACATGTCAAAATTACTGCATTTGGTTGATATTCCATGCAATTATCAGTTAGTAAAGGAAGTCCATACCCCAGGGAATTAGACAGGCATGGAGCAACAAATATCGGTAATATGCACACAGATGATGGCCGGGAAGAAAATAAACATTACGATTTTTGAATTTTCTCCACAAGTTTTAACTCTAGGAAGCCGCCGATGATTGCAACATGTAGCGCTAGATCTAAGCTATCCATACATGTCAAAATTACTGCATTTGGTTCATATTTCATGCAATTATGAATGAGTAAAGCAAGTCCATACCCCAGGGAATTAGACAGGCATGGAGCAATAAATAGACGGTAATATGCACACAGATGGTTGCCGGAAAGAACATAAACATTACGAGTTTTGAATTTTCTCCACAAGTTTTAACTCTAGGAAGCCGCCGATGATTGCAACATGTAGCGCTAGATCTAAGCTATCCATACATGTCAAAATTACTGCATTTGGTTGATATTTCATGCAATTATGAATGAGTAAAGCAAGTCCATACCCCAGGGAATTAGACAGGCATGGAGCAATAAATAGACGGTAATATGCACACAGATGTTGGCCGGGAAGAAAATAGACATTGCAAGGTTTTAATTTTCTCCACAAGTTTTAACTCTAGGAAGCCGCCGATGATTGCAACATGTAGCGCTAGATCTAAGCTATCCATACATGTCAAAATTACTGCATTTGGTTGATATTCCATGCAATTATCAGTTAGTAAAGGAAGTCCATACCCCAGGGAATTAGACAGGCATGGAGCAACAAATATCGGTAATATGCACACAGATGATGGCCGGGAAGAAAATAAACGTTACGATTTTTGAATTTTCTCCACAAGTTTTAACTCTAGGAAGCCGCCGATGATTGCAACATGTAGCGCTAGATCTAAGCTATCCATACATGTCAAAATTACTGCATTTGGTTGATATTTCATGCAATTATGAATGAGTAAAGCAAGTCCATACCCCAGGGAATTAGACAGGCATGGAGCAATAAATAGACGGTAATATGCACACAGATGGTGGTTGGGAAGAAAATAAACATTACGAGTTTTGAATTTTCTCCACAAGTTTTAACTCTAGGAAGCAGCCGATGATTGCAACATGTAGCGCTAGATCTAAGCTATCCATACATGTCAAAATTTGTGCATTTGGTTGATATTTCATGCAATTATGAATGAGTAAAGCAAGTCCATACCCCAGGGAATTAGACAGGCATGGAGCAATAAATAGACGGTAATATGCACACAGATGTTGGCCGGGAAGAAAATAGACATTGCAAGGTTTTAATTTTCTCCACAAGTTTTAACTCTAGGAAGCCGCCGATGATTGCAACATGTAGCGCTAGATCTAAGCTATCCATACATGTCAAAATTACTGCATTTGGTTGATATTTCATGCAATTATGAATGAGTAAAGCAAGTCCATACCCCAGGGAATTAGACAGGCATGAAACAATAAATAGACGGTAATATGCACACAGATGGTGGTTGGGAAGAAAATAAACATTGCGAGGTTTGAATTTTCTCCACAATTTTTAACTCTAGGAAGCCGCCGATGATTGCAACATGTAGCGCTAGATCTAAGCTATCCATACGTGTCAAAATTACTGCATTTGGTTGATATTCCATGCAATTATCAGTTAGTAAAGGAAGTCCATACCCCAGGGAATTAGACAGACATGGAGCAATAAATAGACGGTAATATGCACACAGATGGTGGTTGGGAAGAAAATAGACATTACGAGTTTTGAATTTTCTCCACAAGTTTTAACTCTAGGAAGCCGCCGATGATTGCAACATGTAGCGCTAGATCTAAGCTATCCATACATGTCAAAATTACTGCATTTGGTTGATATTTCATGCAATTATGAATGAGTAAAGCAAGTCCATACCCCAGAGAATTAGACAGGCATGGAGCAATAAATATACGGTAATATGCACACAGATGGTGGCCGGGAAGAAAATAAACATTACGAGTTTAGAATTTTCTCCACAAGTTTTAACTCTAGGAAGCCGCCGATGATTGCAACATGTAGCGCTAGATCTAAGCTATCCATACATGTCAAAATTACTGCATTTTGTTGATATTTCATGCAATTATGAATGAGTAAAGCAAGTCCATACCCCAGGGAATTAGACAGGCATGGAGTAATAAATAGACGGTAATATGCACACAGATGTTGGCCGGGAAGAAAATAGACATTGCAAGGTTTGAATTTTCTCCACAAGTTTTAACTCTAGGAAGCCGCCGATGATTGCAACATGTAGCGCTAGATCTAAGCTATCCATACATGTCAAAATTACTGCATTTGGTTGATATTTCATGCAATTATGAATGAGTAAAGCAAGTCCATACCCCAGGGAATTAGACAGGCATGAAACAATAAATAGACGGTAATATGCACACAGATGGTGGTTGGGAAGAAAATAGACATTACGAGTTTTGAATTTTCTCCACAAGTTTTAACTCTAGGAAGCCGCCGATGATTGCAACATGTAGCGCTAGATCTAAGCTATCCATACATGTCAAAATTACTGCATTTGGTTGATATTTCATGCAATTATGAATGAGTAAAGCAAGTCCATACCCCAGAGAATTAGACAGGCATGGAGCAATAAATATACGGTAATATGCACACAGATGGTTGCCGGGAAGAAAATAAACATTACGAGTTTTGAATTTTCTCCACAAGTTTTAACTCTAGGAAGCAGCCGATGATTGCAACATGTAGCGCTAGATCTAAGCTATCCATACATGTCAAAATTTGTGCATTTGGTTGATATTTCATGCAATTATGAATGAGTAAAGCAAGTCCATACCCCAGGGAATTAGACAGGCATGGAGCAATAAATAGACGGTAATATGCACACAGATGTTGGCCGGGAAGAAAATAAACATTACGATTTTTGAATTTTCTCTACAAGTTTTAACTCTAGGAAGCCGCCGATGATTGCAACATGTAGCGCTAGATCTAAGCTATCCATACATGTCAAAATTACTGCATTTGGTTGATATTTCATGCAATTATGAATGAGTAAAGCAAGTCCATACCCCAGGGAATTAGACAGGCATGGAGCAATAAATAGACGGTAATATGCACACAGATGGTTGCCGGAAAGAACATAAACATTACGAGTTTTGAATTTTCTCCACAAGTTTTAACTCTAGGAAGCCGCCGATGATTGCAACATGTAGCGCTAGATCTAAGCTATCCATACATGTCAAAATTACTGCATTTGGTTGATATTTCATGCAATTATGAATGAGTAAAGCAAGTCCATACCCCAGGGAATTAGACAGGCATGGAGCAATAAATAGACGGTAATATGCACACAGATGGTGGTTGGGAAGAAAATAAACATTACGAGTTTTGAATTTTCTCCACAAGTTTTAACTCTAGGAAGCAGCCGATGATTGCAACATGTAGCGCTAGATCTAAGCTATCCATACATGTCAAAATTTGTGCATTTGGTTGATATTTCATGCAATTATGAATGAGTAAAGCAAGTCCATACCCCAGGGAATTAGACAGGCATGGAGCAATAAATAGACGGTAATATGCACACAGATGTTGGCCGGGAAGAAAATAGACATTGCAAGGTTTTAATTTTCTCCACAAGTTTTAACTCTAGGAAGCCGCCGATGATTGCAACATGTAGCGCTAGATCTAAGCTATCCATACATGTCAAAATTACTGCATTTGGTTGATATTTCATGCAATTATGAATGAGTAAAGCAAGTCCATACCCCAGGGAATTAGACAGGCATGAAACAATAAATAGACGGTAATATGCACACAGATGGTGGTTGGGAAGAAAATAAACATTGCGAGGTTTGAATTTTCTCCACAATTTTTAACTCTAGGAAGCCGCCGATGATTGCAACATGTAGCGCTAGATCTAAGCTATCCATACATGTCAAAATTACTGCATTTGGTTGATATTCCATGCAATTATCAGTTAGTAAAGGAAGTCCATACCCCAGGGAATTAGACAGACATGGAGCAATAAATAGACGGTAATATGCACACAGATGGTGGTTGGGAAGAAAATAAACATTACGAGTTTTGAATTTTCTCCACAAGTTTTAACTCTAGGAAGCCGCCGATGATTGCAACATGTAGCGCTAGATCTAAGCTATCCATACATGTCAAAATTACTGCATTTGGTTGATATTTCATGCAATTATGAATGAGTAAAGCAAGTCCATACCCCAGAGAATTAGACAGGCATGGAGCAATAAATATACGGTAATATGCACACAGATGGTGGCCGGGAAGAAAATAAACATTACGAGTTTAGAATTTTCTCCACAAGTTTTAACTCTAGGAAGCCGCCGATGATTGCAACATGTAGCGCTAGATCTAAGCTATCCATACATGTCAAAATTACTGCATTTTGTTGATATTTCATGCAATTATGAATGAGTAAAGCAAGTCCATACCCCAGGGAATTAGACAGGCATGGAGTAATAAATAGACGGTAATATGCACACAGATGTTGGCCGGGAAGAAAATAGACATTGCAAGGTTTGAATTTTCTCCACAAGTTTTAACTCTAGGAAGCCGCCGATGATTGCAACATGTAGCGCTAGATCTAAGCTATCCATACATGTCAAAATTACTGCATTTGGTTGATATTTCATGCAATTATGAATGAGTAAAGCAAGTCCATACCCCAGGGAATTAGACAGGCATGAAACAATAAATAGACGGTAATATGCACACAGATGTTGGCCGGGAAGAAAATGAACATTACGATTTTTGAATTTTCTCTACAAGTTTTAACTCTAGGAAGCCGCCGATGATTGCAACATGTAGCGCTAGATCTAAGCTATCCATACATGTCAAAATTACTGCATTTGGTTGATATTTCATGCAATTATGAATGAGTAAAGCAAGTCCATACCCCAGGGAATTAGACAGGCATGGAGCAATAAATAGACGGTAATATGCACACAGATGGTTGCCGGAAAGAACATAAACATTACGAGTTTTGAATTTTCTCCACAAGTTTTAACTCTAGGAAGCCGCCGATGATTGCAACATGTAGCGCTAGATCTAAGCTATCCATACATGTCAAAATTACTGCATTTGGTTGATATTTCATGCAATTATGAATGAGTAAAGCAAGTCCATACCCCAGGGAATTAGACAGGCATGGAGCAATAAATAGACGGTAATATGCACACAGATGGTGGTTGGGAAGAAAATAAACATTACGAGTTTTGAATTTTCTCCACAAGTTTTAACTCTAGGAAGCAGCCGATGATTGCAACATGTAGCGCTAGATCTAAGCTATCCATACATGTCAAAATTTGTGCATTTGGTTGATATTTCATGCAATTATGAATGAGTAAAGCAAGTCCATACCCCAGGGAATTAGACAGGCATGGAGCAATAAATAGACGGTAATATGCACACAGATGTTGGCCGGGAAGAAAATAGACATTGCAAGGTTTTAATTTTCTCCACAAGTTTTAACTCTAGGAAGCCGCCGATGATTGCAACATGTAGCGCTAGATCTAAGCTATCCATACATGTCAAAATTACTGCATTTGGTTGATATTTCATGCAATTATGAATGAGTAAAGCAAGTCCATACCCCAGGGAATTAGACAGGCATGAAACAATAAATAGACGGTAATATGCACACAGATGGTGGTTGGGAAGAAAATAAACATTGCGAGGTTTGAATTTTCTCCACAATTTTTAACTCTAGGAAGCCGCCGATGATTGCAACATGTAGCGCTAGATCTAAGCTATCCATACATGTCAAAATTACTGCATTTGGTTGATATTCCATGCAATTATCAGTTAGTAAAGGAAGTCCATACCCCAGGGAATTAGACAGACATGGAGCAATAAATAGACGGTAATATGCACACAGATGGTGGTTGGGAAGAAAATAAACATTACGAGTTTTGAATTTTCTCCACAAGTTTTAACTCTAGGAAGCCGCCGATGATTGCAACATGTAGCGCTAGATCTAAGCTATCCATACATGTCAAAATTACTGCATTTGGTTGATATTTCATGCAATTATGAATGAGTAAAGCAAGTCCATACCCCAGAGAATTAGACAGGCATGGAGCAATAAATATACGGTAATATGCACACAGATGGTGGCCGGGAAGAAAATAAACATTACGAGTTTAGAATTTTCTCCACAAGTTTTAACTCTAGGAAGCCGCCGATGATTGCAACATGTAGCGCTAGATCTAAGCTATCCATACATGTCAAAATTACTGCATTTTGTTGATATTTCATGCAATTATGAATGAGTAAAGCAAGTCCATACCCCAGGGAATTAGACAGGCATGGAGTAATAAATAGACGGTAATATGCACACAGATGTTGGCCGGGAAGAAAATAGACATTGCAAGGTTTGAATTTTCTCCACAAGTTTTAACTCTAGGAAGCCGCCGATGATTGCAACATGTAGCGCTAGATCTAAGCTATCCATACATGTCAAAATTACTGCATTTGGTTGATATTTCATGCAATTATGAATGAGTAAAGCAAGTCCATACCCCAGGGAATTAGACAGGCATGAAACAATAAATAGACGGTAATATGCACACAGATGTTGGCCGGGAAGAAAATGAACATTGCGAGGTTTGAATTTTCTCCACAAGTTTTAACTCTAGGAAGCCGCCGATGATTGCAACATGTAGCGCTAGATCTAAGCTATCCATACATGTCAACATTACTGCATTTGGTTGATATTCCATGCAATTATCAGTTAGTAAAGGAAGTCCATACCCCAGGGAATTAGACAGGCATGGAGCAATAAATAGACGGTAATATGCACACAGATGGTTGCCGGGAAGAAAATAAACATTACGAGTTTTGAATTTTCTCCACAAGTTTTAACTCTAGGAAGCAGCCGATGATTGCAACATGTAGCGCTAAATCTAAGCTATCCATACATGTCAAAATTTGTGCATTTGGTTGATATTTCATGCAATTATGAATGAGTAAAGCAAGTCCATACCCCAGGGAATTAGACAGGCATGGAGCAATAAATAGACGGTAATATGCACACAGATGTTGGCCGGGAAGAAAATAAACATTACGATTTTTGAATTTTCTCTACAAGTTTTAACTCTAGGAAGCCGCCGATGATTGCAACATGTAGCGCTAGATCTAAGCTATCCATACATGTCAAAATTACTGCATTTGGTTGATATTTCATGCAATTATGAATGAGTAAAGCAAGTCCATACCCCAGGGAATTAGACAGGCATGGAGCAATAAATAGACGGTAATATGCACACAGATGGTTGCCGGAAAGAACATAAACATTACGAGTTTTGAATTTTCTCCACAAGTTTTAACTCTAGGAAGCCGCCGATGATTGCAACATGTAGCGCTAGATCTAAGCTATCCATACATGTCAAAATTACTGCATTTGGTTGATATTTCATGCAATTATGAATGAGTAAAGCAAGTCCATACCCCAGGGAATTAGACAGGCATGGAGCAATAAATAGACGGTAATATGCACACAGATGGTGGTTGGGAAGAAAATAAACATTACGAGTTTTGAATTTTCTCCACAAGTTTTAACTCTAGGAAGCAGCCGATGATTGCAACATGTAGCGCTAGATCTAAGCTATCCATACATGTCAAAATTTGTGCATTTGGTTGATATTTCATGCAATTATGAATGAGTAAAGCAAGTCCATACCCCAGGGATTTAGACAGGCATGGAGCAATAAATAGACGGTAATATGCACACAGATGTTGGCCGGGAAGAAAATAGACATTGCAAGGTTTTAATTTTCTCCACAAGTTTTAACTCTAGGAAGCCGCCGATGATTGCAACATGTAGCGCTAGATCTAAGCTATCCATACATGTCAAAATTACTGCATTTGGTTGATATTTCATGCAATTATGAATGAGTAAAGCAAGTCCATACCCCAGGGAATTAGACAGGCATGAAACAATAAATAGACGGTAATATGCACACAGATGGTGGTTGGGAAGAAAATAAACATTGCGAGGTTTGAATTTTCTCCACAATTTTTAACTCTAGGAAGCCGCCGATGATTGCAACATGTAGCGCTAGATCTAAGCTATCCATACATGTCAAAATTACTGCATTTGGTTGATATTCCATGCAATTATCAGTTAGTAAAGGAAGTCCATACCCCAGGGAATTAGACAGACATGGAGCAATAAATAGACGGTAATATGCACACAGATGGTGGTTGGGAAGAAAATAAACATTACGAGTTTTGAATTTTCTCCACAAGTTTTAACTCTAGGAAGCCGCCGATGATTGCAACATGTAGCGCTAGATCTAAGCTATCCATACATGTCAAAATTACTGCATTTGGTTGATATTTCATGCAATTATGAATGAGTAAAGCAAGTCCATACCCCAGAGAATTAGACAGGCATGGAGCAATAAATATACGGTAATATGCACACAGATGGTGGCCGGGAAGAAAATAAACATTACGAGTTTAGAATTTTCTCCACAAGTTTTAACTCTAGGAAGCCGCCGATGATTGCAACATGTAGCGCTAGATCTAAGCTATCCATACATGTCAAAATTACTGCATTTTGTTGATATTTCATGCAATTATGAATGAGTAAAGCAAGTCCATACCCCAGGGAATTAGACAGGCATGAAACAATAAATAGACGGTAATATGCACACAGATGTTGGCCGGGAAGAAAATGAACATTGCGAGGTTTGAATTTTCTCCACAAGTTTTAACTCTAGGAAGCCGCCGATGATTGCAACATGTAGCGCTAGATCTAAGCTATCCATACATGTCAACATTACTGCATTTGGTTGATATTCCATGCAATTATCAGTTAGTAAAGGAAGTCCATACCCCAGGGAATTAGACAGACATGGAGCAATAAATAGACGGTAATATGCACACAGATGGTGGTTGGGAAGAAAATAGACATTACGAGTTTTGAATTTTCTCCACAAGTTTTAACTCTAGGAAGCCGCCGATGATTGCAACATGTAGCGCTAGATCTAAGCTATCCATACATGTCAAAATTTGTGCATTTGGTTGATATTTCATGCAATTATGAATGAGTAAAGCAAGTCCATACCCCAGGGAATTAGACAGGCATGGAGCAATAAATAGACGGTAATATGCACACAGATGTTGGCCGGGAAGAAAATAGACATTGCAAGGTTTTAATTTTCTCCACAAGTTTTAACTCTAGGAAGCCGCCGATGATTGCAACATGTAGCGCTAGATCTAAGCTATCCATACATGTCAAAATTACTGCATTTGGTTGATATTTCATGCAATTATGAATGAGTAAAGCAAGTCCATACCCCAGGGAATTAGACAGGCATGAAACAATAAATAGACGGTAATATGCACACAGATGGTGGTTGGGAAGAAAATAAACATTGCGAGGTTTGAATTTTCTCCACAATTTTTAACTCTAGGAAGCCGCCGATGATTGCAACATGTAGCGCTAGATCTAAGCTATCCATACATGTCAAAATTACTGCATTTGGTTGATATTCCATGCAATTATCAGTTAGTAAAGGAAGTCCATACCCCAGGGAATTAGACAGACATGGAGCAATAAATAGACGGTAATATGCACACAGATGGTGGTTGGGAAGAAAATAAACATTACGAGTTTTGAATTTTCTCCACAAGTTTTAACTCTAGGAAGCCGCCGATGATTGCAACATGTAGCGCTAGATCTAAGCTATCCATACATGTCAAAATTACTGCATTTGGTTGATATTTCATGCAATTATGAATGAGTAAAGCAAGTCCATACCCCAGAGAATTAGACAGGCATGGAGCAATAAATATACGGTAATATGCACACAGATGGTGGCCGGGAAGAAAATAAACATTACGAGTTTATAATTTTTTCCACAAGTTTTAACTCTAGGAAGCCGCCGATGATTGCAACATGTAGCGCTAGATCTAAGCTATCCATACATGTCAAAATTACTGCATTTTGTTGATATTTCATGCAATTATGAATGAGTAAAGCAAGTCCATACCCCAGGGAATTAGACAGGCATGGAGTAATAAATAGACGGTAATATGCACACAGATGTTGGCCGGGAAGAAAATAGACATTGCAAGGTTTGAATTTTCTCCACAAGTTTTAACTCTAGGAAGCCGCCGATGATTGCAACATGTAGCGCTAGATCTAAGCTATCCATACATGTCAAAATTACTGCATTTGGTTGATATTTCATGCAATTATGAATGAGTAAAGCAAGTCCATACCCCAGGGAATTAGACAGGCATGAAACAATAAATAGACGGTAATATGCACACAGATGTTGGCCGGGAAGAAAATGAACATTGCGAGGTTTGAATTTTCTCCACAAGTTTTAACTCTAGGAAGCCGCCGATGATTGCAACATGTAGCGCTAGATCTAAGCTATCCATACATGTCAACATTACTGCATTTGGTTGATATTCCATGCAATTATCAGTTAGTAAAGGAAGTCCATACCCCAGGGAATTAGACAGGCATGGAGCAATAAATAGACGGTAATATGCACACAGATGGTTGCCGGGAAGAAAATAAACATTACGAGTTTTGAATTTTCTCCACAAGTTTTAACTCTAGGAAGCAGCCGATGATTGCAACATGTAGCGCTAAATCTAAGCTATCCATACATGTCAAAATTTGTGCATTTGGTTGATATTTCATGCAATTATGAATGAGTAAAGCAAGTCCATACCCCAGGGAATTAGACAGGCATGGAGCAATAAATAGACGGTAATATGCACACAGATGTTGGCCGGGAAGAAAATAAACATTACGATTTTTGAATTTTCTCTACAAGTTTTAACTCTAGGAAGCCGCCGATGATTGCAACATGTAGCGCTAGATCTAAGCTATCCATACATGTCAAAATTACTGCATTTGGTTGATATTTCATGCAATTATGAATGAGTAAAGCAAGTCCATACCCCAGGGAATTAGACAGGCATGGAGCAATAAATAGACGGTAATATGCACACAGATGGTTGCCGGAAAGAACATAAACATTACGAGTTTTGAATTTTCTCCACAAGTTTTAACTCTAGGAAGCCGCCGATGATTGCAACATGTAGCGCTAGATCTAAGCTATCCATACATGTCAAAATTACTGCATTTGGTTGATATTTCATGCAATTATGAATGAGTAAAGCAAGTCCATACCCCAGGGAATTAGACAGGCATGGAGCAATAAATAGACGGTAATATGCACACAGATGGTGGTTGGGAAGAAAATAAACATTACGAGTTTTGAATTTTCTCCACAAGTTTTAACTCTAGGAAGCAGCCGATGATTGCAACATGTAGCGCTAGATCTAAGCTATCCATACATGTCAAAATTTGTGCATTTGGTTGATATTTCATGCAATTATGAATGAGTAAAGCAAGTCCATACCCCAGGGATTTAGACAGGCATGGAGCAATAAATAGACGGTAATATGCACACAGATGTTGGCCGGGAAGAAAATAGACATTGCAAGGTTTTAATTTTCTCCACAAGTTTTAACTCTAGGAAGCCGCCGATGATTGCAACATGTAGCGCTAGATCTAAGCTATCCATACATGTCAAAATTACTGCATTTGGTTGATATTTCATGCAATTATGAATGAGTAAAGCAAGTCCATACCCCAGGGAATTAGACAGGCATGAAACAATAAATAGACGGTAATATGCACACAGATGGTGGTTGGGAAGAAAATAAACATTGCGAGGTTTGAATTTTCTCCACAATTTTTAACTCTAGGAAGCCGCCGATGATTGCAACATGTAGCGCTAGATCTAAGCTATCCATACATGTCAAAATTACTGCATTTGGTTGATATTCCATGCAATTATCAGTTAGTAAAGGAAGTCCATACCCCAGGGAATTAGACAGACATGGAGCAATAAATAGACGGTAATATGCACACAGATGGTGGTTGGGAAGAAAATAAACATTACGAGTTTTGAATTTTCTCCACAAGTTTTAACTCTAGGAAGCCGCCGATGATTGCAACATGTAGCGCTAGATCTAAGCTATCCATACATGTCAAAATTACTGCATTTGGTTGATATTTCATGCAATTATGAATGAGTAAAGCAAGTCCATACCCCAGAGAATTAGACAGGCATGGAGCAATAAATATACGGTAATATGCACACAGATGGTGGCCGGGAAGAAAATAAACATTACGAGTTTAGAATTTTCTCCACAAGTTTTAACTCTAGGAAGCCGCCGATGATTGCAACATGTAGCGCTAGATCTAAGCTATCCATACATGTCAAAATTACTGCATTTTGTTGATATTTCATGCAATTATGAATGAGTAAAGCAAGTCCATACCCCAGGGAATTAGACAGGCATGGAGTAATAAATAGACGGTAATATGCACACAGATGTTGGCCGGGAAGAAAATAGACATTGCAAGGTTTGAATTTTCTCCACAAGTTTTAACTCTAGGAAGCCGCCGATGATTGCAACATGTAGCGCTAGATCTAAGCTATCCATACATGTCAAAATTACTGCATTTGGTTGATATTTCATGCAATTATGAATGAGTAAAGCAAGTCCATACCCCAGGGAATTAGACAGGCATGAAACAATAAATAGACGGTAATATGCACACAGATGTTGGCCGGGAAGAAAATGAACATTGCGAGGTTTGAATTTTCTCCACAAGTTTTAACTCTAGGAAGCCGCCGATGATTGCAACATGTAGCGCTAGATCTAAGCTATCCATACATGTCAACATTACTGCATTTGGTTGATATTCCATGCAATTATCAGTTAGTAAAGGAAGTCCATACCCCAGGGAATTAGACAGGCATGGAGCAATAAATAGACGGTAATATGCACACAGATGGTGGTTGGGAAGAAAATAAACATTACGAGTTTTGAATTTTCTCCACAAGTTTTAACTCTAGGAAGCCGCCGATGATTGCAACATGTAGCGCTAGATCTAAGCTATCCATACATGTCAAAATTACTGCATTTTGTTGATATTTCATGCAATTATGAATGAGTAAAGCAAGTCCATACCCCAGGGAATTAGACAGGCATGGAGCAATAAATAGACGGTAATATGCACACAGATGTTGGCCGGGAAGAAAATAGACATTGCAAGGTTTAAATTTTCTCCACAAGTTTTAACTCTAGGAAGCCGCCGATGATTGCAACATGTAGCGCTAGATCTAAGCTATCCATACATGTCAAAATTACTGCATTTGGTTGATATTCCATGCAATTATCAGTTAGTAAAGGAAGTCCATACCCCAGGGAATTAGACAGGCATGGAGCAACAAATATCGGTAATATGCACACAGATGATGGCCGGGAAGAAAATAAACATTACGATTTTTGAATTTTCTCCACAAGTTTTAACTCTAGGAAGCCGCCGATGATTGCAACATGTAGCGCTAGATCTAAGCTATCCATACATGTCAAAATTACTGCATTTGGTTGATATTTCATGCAATTATGAATGAGCAAAGCAAGTCCATACCCCAGGGAATTAGACAGGCATGGAGCAATAAATAGACGGTAATATGCACACAGATGGTTGCCGGAAAGAACATAAACATTACGAGTTTTGAATTTTCTCCACAAGTTTTAACTCTAGGAAGCCGCCGATGATTGCAACATGTAGCGCTAGATCTAAGCTATCCATACATGTCAAAATTACTGCATTTGGTTGATATTTCATGCAATTATGAATGAGTAAAGCAAGTCCATACCCCAGGGAATTAGACAGGCATGGAGCAATAAATAGACGGTAATATGCACACAGATGTTGTCCGGGAAGAAATAGACATTGCAAGGTTTTAATTTTCTCCACAAGTTTTAACTCTAGGAAGCCGCCGATGATTGCAACATGTAGCGCTAGATCTAAGCTATCCATACATGTCAAAATTACTGCATTTGGTTGATATTCCATGCAATTATCAGTTAGTAAAGGAAGTCCATACCCCAGGGAATTAGACAGGCATGGAGCAACAAATATCGGTAATATGCACACAGATGATGGCCGGGAAGAAAATAAACGTTACGATTTTTGAATTTTCTCCACAAGTTTTAACTCTAGGAAGCCGCCGATGATTGCAACATGTAGCGCTAGATCTAAGCTATCCATACATGTCAAAATTACTGCATTTGGTTGATATTTCATGCAATTATGAATGAGTAAAGCAAGTCCATACCCCAGGGAATTAGACAGGCATGGAGCAATAAATAGACGGTAGATGGTTGCCGGAAAGAACATAAACATTACGAGTTTTGAATTTTCTCCACAAGTTTTAACTCTAGGAAGCCGCCGATGATTGCAACATGTAGCGCTAGATCTAAGCTATCCATACATGTCAAAATTACTGCATTTGGTTGATATTTCATGCAATTATGAATGAGTAAAGCAAGTCCATACCCCAGGGAATTAGACAGGCATGGAGCAATAAATAGACGGTAATATGCACACAGATGGTTGCCGGGAAGAAAATATACATTACGAGTTTAGAATTTTCTCCACAAGTTTTAACTCTAGGAAGCCGCCGATGATTGCAACATGTAGCGCTAGATCTAAGCTATCCATACATGTCAAAATTACTGCATTTGGTTGATATTTCATGCAATTATGAATGAGTAAAGCAAGTCCATACCCCAGGGAATTAGACAGGCATGGAGCAATAAATAGACGGTAATATGCACACAGATGGTGGTTGGGAAGAAAATAAACATTACGAGTTTTGAATTTTCTCCACAAGTTTTAACTCTAGGAAGCAGCCGATGATTGCAACATGTAGCGCTAGATCTAAGCTATCCATACATGTCAAAATTTGTGCATTTGGTTGATATTTCATGCAATTATGAATGAGTAAAGCAAGTCCATACCCCAGGGAATTAGACAGGCATGGAGCAATAAATAGACGGTAATATGCACACAGATGTTGGCCGGGAAGAAAATAGACATTGCAAGGTTTTAATTTTCTCCACAAGTTTTAACTCTAGGAAGCCGCCGATGATTGCAACATGTAGCGCTAGATCTAAGCTATCCATACATGTCAAAATTACTGCATTTGGTTGATATTTCATGCAATTATGAATGAGTAAAGCAAGTCCATACCCCAGGGAATTAGACAGGCATGGAGCAATAAATAGACGGTAATATGCACACAGATGGTGGTTGGGAAGAAAATAAACATTACGAGTTTTGAATTGTCTCCACAAGTTTTAACTCTAGGAAGCAGCCGATGATTGCAACATGTAGCGCTAGATCTAAGCTATCCATACATGTCAAAATTTGTGCATTTGGTTGATATTTCATGCAATTATGAATGAGTAAAGCAAGTCCATACCCCAGGGAATTAGACAGGCATGGAGCAATAAATAGACGGTAATATGCACACAGATGTTGGCCGGGAAGAAAATGAACATTGCGAGGTTTGAATTTTCTCCACAAGTTTTAACTCTAGGAAGCCGCCGATGATTGCAACATGTAGCGCTAGATCTAAGATATCCATACACGTCAAAATTACTGCATTTGGTTGATATTTCATGCAATTATCAGTTAGTAAAGGAAGTCCATACCCCAGGGAATTAGACAGGCATGGAGCAATAAATAGACGGTAATATGCACACAGATGGTTGCCGGAAAGAAAATAAACATTACGAGTTTTGAATTTTCTCCACAAGTTTTAACTCTAGGAAGCCGCCGATGATTGCAACATGTAGCGCTAGATCTAAGCTATCCATACATGTCAAAATTGCTGCATTTGGTTGATATTTCATGCAATTATGAATGAGTAAAGCAAGTCCATACCCCAGGGAATTAGACAGGCATGGAGCAATAAATAGACGGTAATATGCACACAGATGGTGGTTGGGAAGAAAATAAACATTACGAGTTTTGAATTTTCTCCACAAGTTTTAACTCTAGGAAGCAGCCGATGATTGCAACATGTAGCGCTAGATCTAAGCTATCCATACATGTCAAAATTTGTGCATTTGGTTGATATTTCATGCAATTATGAATGAGTAAAGCAAGTCCATACCCCAGGGAATTAGACAGGCATGGAGCAATAAATAGACGGTAATATGCACACAGATGTTGGCCGATAAGAAAATGAACATTGCGAGGTTTGAATTTTCTCCACAAGTTTTAACTCTAGGAAGCCGCCGATGATTGCAACATGTAGCGCTAGATCTAAGATATCCATACACGTCAAAATTACTGCATTTGGTTGATATTTCATGCAATTATCAGTTAGTAAAGGAAGTCCATACCCCAGGGAATTAGACAGACATGGAGCAATAAATAGACGGTAATATGCACACAGATGGTTGCCGGAAAGAAAATAAACATTACGAGTTTTGAATTTTCTCCACAAGTTTTAACTCTAGGAAGCCGCCGATGATTGCAACATGTAGCGCTAGATCTAAGCTATCCATACATGTCAAAATTGCTGCATTTGGTTGATATTTCATGCAATTATGAATGAGTAAAGCAAGTCCATACCCCAGGGAATTAGACAGGCATGGAGCAATAAATAGACGGTAATATGCACACAGATGGTTGCCGGGAAGAAAATAAACATTACGAGTTTATAATTTTCTCCACAAGTTTTAACTCTAGGAAGCCGCCGATGATTGCAACATGTAGCGCTAGATCTAAGCTATCCATACATGTCAAAATTACTGCATTTGGTTGATATTTCATGCAATTATGAATGAGTAAAGCAAGTCCATACCCCAGGGAATTAGAAAGGCATGGAGCAATAAATAGACGGTAATATGCACACAGATGGTTGCCGGGAAGAAAATAAACATTACGAGTTTAGAATTTTCTCCACAAGTTTTAACTCTAGGAAGCCGCCGATGATTGCAACATGTAGCGCTAGATCTAAGCTATCCATACATGTCAAAATTACTGCATTTGGTTGATATTTCATGCAATTATGAATGAGTAAAGCAAGTCCATACCAAAGGGAATTAGACAGGCATGGAGCAATAAATAGACGGTAATATGCACACAGATGGTGGTTGGGAAGAAAATAAACATTACGAGTTTTGAATTTTCTCCACAAGTTTTAACTCTAG
Source organism: Hippasteria phrygiana (assembly GCA_037893225.1). NCBI lineage: Eukaryota > Metazoa > Echinodermata > Asteroidea > Valvatida > Goniasteridae > Hippasteria > Hippasteria phrygiana. The sequence continues at coordinate 2,301,883 of JAZGUH010000197.1, forward strand.
GAAGCAGCCGATGATTGCAACATGTAGCGCTAGATCTAAGCTATCCATACATGTCAAAATTACTGCATTTGGTTGATATTTCATGCAATTATGAATGAGTAAAGCAAGTCCATACCCCAGGGAATTAGACAGGCATGGAGCAATAAATAGACGGTAATATGCACACAGATGGTTGCCGGAAAGAACATAAACATTACGAGTTTTGAATTTTCTCCACAAGTTTTAACTCTAGGAAGCCGCCGATGATTGCAACATGTAGCGCTAGATCTAAGCTATCCATACATGTCAAAATTACTGCATTTGGTTGATATTTCATGCAATTATGAATGAGTAAAGCAAGTCCATACCCCAGGGAATTAGACAGGCATGGAGCAATAAATAGACGGTAATATGCACACAGATGGTTGCCGGAAAGAAAATATACATTACGAGTTTAGAATTTTCTCCACAAGTTTTAACTCTAGGAAGCCGCCGATGATTGCAACATGTAGCGCTAGATCTAAGCTATCCATACATGTCAAAATTACTGCATTTGGTTGATATTTCATGCAATTATGAATGAGTAAAGCAAGTCCATACCCCAGGGAATTAGACAGGCATGGAGCAATAAATAGACGGTAATATGCACACAGATGGTGGTTGGGAAGAAAATAAACATTACGAGTTTTGAATTTTCTCCACAAGTTTTAACTCTAGGAAGCAGCCGATGATTGCAACATGTAGCGCTAGATCTAAGCTATCCATACATGTCAAAATTTGTGCATTTGGTTGATATTTCATGCAATTATGAATGAGTAAAGCAAGTCCATACCCCAGGGAATTAGACAGGCATGGAGCAATAAATAGACGGTAATATGCACACAGATGTTGGCCGGGAAGAAAATAGACATTGCAAGGTTTTAATTTTCTCCACAAGTTTTAACTCTAGGAAGCCGCCGATGATTGCAACATGTAGCGCTAGATCTAAGCTATCCATACATGTCAAAATTACTGCATTTGGTTGATATTTCATGCAATTATGAATGAGTAAAGCAAGTCCATACCCCAGGGAATTAGACAGGCTTGAAACAATAAATAGACGGTAATATGCACACAGATGGTGGTTGGGAAGAAAATAAACATTGCGAGGTTTGAATTTTCTCCACAATTTTTAACTCTAGGAAGCCGCCGATGATTGCAACATGTAGCGCTAGATCTAAGCTATCCATACATGTCAAAATTACTGCATTTGGTTGATATTCCATGCAATTATCAGTTAGTAAAGGAAGTCCATACCCCAGGGAATTAGACAGACATGGAGCAATAAATAGACGGTAATATGCACACAGATGGTGGTTGGGAAGAAAATAGACATTACGAGTTTTGAATTTTCTCCACAAGTTTTAACTCTAGGAAGCCGCCGATGATTGCAACATGTAGCGCTAGATCTAAGCTATCCATACATGTCAAAATTACTGCATTTGGTTGATATTTCATGCAATTATGAATGAGTAAAGCAAGTCCATACCCCAGAGAATTAGACAGGCATGGAGCAACAAATATACGGTAATATGCACACAGATGGTGGCCGGGAAGAAAATAAACATTACGAGTTTAGAATTTTCTCCACAAGTTTTAACTCTAGGAAGCCGCCGATGATTGCAACATGTAGCGCTAGATCTAAGCTATCCATACATGTCAAAATTACTGCATTTTGTTGATATTTCATGCAATTATGAATGAGTAAAGCAAGTCCATACCCCAGGGAATTAGACAGGCATGGAGTAATAAATAGACGGTAATATGCACACATATGTTGGCCGGGAAGAAAATAGACATTGCAAGGTTTGAATTTTCTCCACAAGTTTTAACTCTAGGAAGCCGCCGATGATTGCAACATGTAGCGCTAGATCTAAGCTATCCATACATGTCAAAATTACTGCATTTGGTTGATATTTCATGCAATTATGAATGAGTAAAGCAAGTCCATACCCCAGGGAATTAGACAGGCATGAAACAATAAATAGACGGTAATATGCACACATATGTTGGCCGGGAAGAAAATAGACATTGCAAGGTTTGAATTTTCTCCACAAGTTTTAACTCTAGGAAGCCGCCGATGATTGCAACATGTAGCGCTAGATCTAAGCTATCCATACATTTCAAAATGTGTGCATTTGGTTGATATTTCATGCAATTATGAATGAGTAAAGCAAGTCCATACCCCAGGGAATTAGACAGGCATGGAGCAATAAATAGACGGTAATATGCACACAGATGTTGGCCGGGAAGAAAATGAACATTGCGAGGTTTGAATTTTCTCCACAAGTTTTAACTCTAGGAAGCCGCCGATGATTGCAACATGTAGCGCTAGATCTAAGATATCCATACATGTCAAAATTACTGCATTTGGTTGATATTTCATGCAATTATGAATGAGTAAAGCAAGTCCATACCCCAGGGAATTAGACAGGCATGGAGCAATAAATAGACGGTAATATGCACACAGATGGTTGCCGGAAAGAAAATAGACATTACGAGTTTAGAATTTTCTCCACAAGTTTTAACTCTAGGAAGCCGCCGATGATTGCAACATGTAGCGCTAGATCTAAGCTATCCATACATGTCAAAATTACTGCATTTGGTTGATATTTCATGCAATTATGAATGAGTAAAGCAAGTCCATACCCCAGGGAATTAGACAGGCATGGAGCAATAAATAGACGGTAATATGCACACAGATGGTGGTTGGGAAGAAAATAAACATTACGAGTTTTGAATTTTCTCCACAAGTTTTAACTCTAGGAAGCAGCCGATGATTGCAACATGTAGCGCTAGATCTAAGCTATCCATACATGTCAAAATTTGTGCATTTGGTTGATATTTCATGCAATTATGAATGAGTAAAGCAAGTCCATACCCCAGGGAATTAGACAGGCATGGAGCAATAAATAGACGGTAATATGCACACAGATGTTGGCCGGGAAGAAAATAGACATTGCAAGGTTTTAATTTTCTCCACAAGTTTTAACTCTAGGAAGCCGCCGATGATTGCAACATGTAGCGCTAGATCTAAGCTATCCATACATGTCAAAATTACTGCATTTGGTTGATATTTCATGCAATTATGAATGAGTAAAGCAAGTCCATACCCCAGGGAATTAGACAGGCATGAAACAATAAATATACGGTAATATGCACACAGATGGTGGTTGGGAAGAAAATAAACATTGCGAGGTTTGAATTTTCTCCACAATTTTTAACTCTAGGAAGCCGCCGATGATTGCAACATGTAGCGCTAGATCTAAGCTATCCATACATGTCAAAATTACTGCATTTGGTTGATATTCCATGCAATTATCAGTTAGTAAAGGAAGTCCATACCCCAGGGAATTAGACAGACATGGAGCAATAAATAGACGGTAATATGCACACAGATGGTGGTTGGGAAGAAAATAGACATTACGAGTTTTGAATTTTCTCTACAAGTTTTAACTCTAGGAAGCCGCCGATGATTGCAACATGTAGCGCTAGATCTAAGCTATCCATACATGTCAAAATTACTGCATTTGGTTGATATTTCATGCAATTATGAATGAGTAAAGCAAGTCCATACCCCAGAGAATTAGACAGGCATGGAGCAATAAATATACGGTAATATGCACACAGATGGTGGCCGGGAAGAAAATAAACATTACGAGTTTAGAATTTTCTCCACAAGTTTTAACTCTAGGAAGCCGCCGATGATTGCAACATGTAGCGCTAGATCTAAGCTATCCATACATGTCAAAATTACTGCATTTTGTTGATATTTCATGCAATTATGAATGAGTAAAGCAAGTCCATACCCCAGGGAATTAGACAGGCATGGAGTAATAAATAGACGGTAATATGCACACATATGTTGGCCGGGAAGAAAATAGACATTGCAAGGTTTGAATTTTCTCCACAAGTTTTAACTCTAGGAAGCCGCCGATGATTGCAACATGTAGCGCTAGATCTAAGCTATCCATACATGTCAAAATTACTGCATTTGGTTGATATTTCATGCAATTATGAATGAGTAAAGCAAGTCCATACCCCAGGGAATTAGACAGGCATGAAACAATAAATAGACGGTAATATGCACACAGATGGTGGTTGGGAAGAAAATAAACATTGCGAGGTTTGAATTTTCTCCACAAGTTTTAACTCTAGGAAGCTGCCGATGATTGCAACATGTAGCGCTAGATCTAAGCTATCCATACATGTCAAAATTACTGCATTTGGTTGATATTTCATGCAATTATGAATGAGTAAAGCAAGTCCATACCAAAGGGAATTAGACAGGCATGGAGCAATAAATAGACGGTAATATGCACACAGATGGTGGTTGGGAAGAAAATAAACATTACGAGTTTTGAATTTTCTCCACAAGTTTTAACTCTAGGAAGCAGCCGATGATTGCAACATGTAGCGCTAGATCTAAGCTATCCATACATGTCAAAATTACTGCATTTGGTTGATATTTCATGCAATTATGAATGAGTAAAGCAAGTCCATACCCCAGGGAATTAGACAGGCATGGAGCAATAAATAGACGGTAATATGCACACAGATGGTTGCCGGAAAGAACATAAACATTACGAGTTTTGAATTTTCTCCACAAGTTTTAACTCTAGGAAGCCGCCGATGATTGCAACATGTAGCGCTAGATCTAAGCTATCCATACATGTCAAAATTACTGCATTTGGTTGATATTTCATGCAATTATGAATGAGTAAAGCAAGTCCATACCCCAGGGAATTAGACAGGCATGGAGCAATAAATAGACGGTAATATGCACACAGATGGTTGCCGGAAAGAAAATATACATTACGAGTTTAGAATTTTCTCCACAAGTTTTAACTCTAGGAAGCCGCCGATGATTGCAACATGTGGCGCTAGATCTAAGCTATCCATACATGTCAAAATTACTGCATTTGGTTGATATTTCATGCAATTATGAATGAGTAAAGCAAGTCCATACCCCAGGGAATTAGACAGGCATGGAGCAATAAATAGACGGTAATATGCACACAGATGGTGGTTGGGAAGAAAATAAACATTACGAGTTTTGAATTTTCTCCACAAGTTTTAACTCTAGGAAGCAGCCGATGATTGCAACATGTAGCGCTAGATCTAAGCTATCCATACATGTCAAAATTTGTGCATTTGGTTGATATTTCATGCAATTATGAATGAGTAAAGCAAGTCCATACCCCAGGGAATTAGACAGGCATGGAGCAATAAATAGACGGTAATATGCACACAGATGTTGGCCGGGAAGAAAATAGACATTGCAAGGTTTTAATTTTCTCCACAAGTTTTAACTCTAGGAAGCCGCCGATGATTGCAACATGTAGCGCTAGATCTAAGCTATCCATACATGTCAAAATTACTGCATTTGGTTGATATTTCATGCAATTATGAATGAGTAAAGCAAGTCCATACACCAGAGAATTAGACAGGCTTGAAACAATAAATAGACGGTAATATGCACACAGATGGTGGTTGGGAAGAAAATAAACATTGCGAGGTTTGAATTTTCTCCACAATTTTTAACTCTAGGAAGCCGCCGATGATTGCAACATGTAGCGCTAGATCTAAGCTATCCATACATGTCAAAATTACTGCATTTGGTTGATATTCCATGCAATTATCAGTTAGTAAAGGAAGTCCATACCCCAGGGAATTAGACAGACATGGAGCAATAAATAGACGGTAATATGCACACAGATGGTGGTTGGGAAGAAAATAGACATTACGAGTTTTGAATTTTCTCCACAAGTTTTAACTCTAGGAAGCCGCCGATGATTGCAACATGTAGCGCTAGATCTAAGCTATCCATACATGTCAAAATTACTGCATTTGGTTGATATTTCATGCAATTATGAATGAGTAAAGCAAGTCCATACCCCAGGGAATTAGACAGGCATGGAGCAATAAATAGACGGTAATATGCACACAGATGGTTGCCGGAAAGAAAATATACATTACGAGTTTAGAATTTTCTCCACAAGTTTTAACTCTAGGAAGCCGCCGATGATTGCAACATGTAGCGCTAGATCTAAGCTATCCATACATGTCAAAATTACTGCATTTGGTTGATATTTCATGCAATTATGAATGAGTAAAGCAAGTCCATACCCCAGGGAATTAGACAGGCATGGAGCAATAAATAGACGGTAATATGCACACAGATGGTGGTTGGGAAGAAAATAAACATTACGAGTTTTGAATTTTCTCCACAAGTTTTAACTCTAGGAAGCAGCCGATGATTGCAACATGTAGCGCTAGATCTAAGCTATCCATACATGTCAAAATTTGTGCATTTGGTTGATATTTCATGCAATTATGAATGAGTAAAGCAAGTCCATACCCCAGGGAATTAGACAGGCATGGAGCAATAAATAGACGGTAATATGCACACAGATGTTGGCCGGGAAGAAAATAGACATTGCAAGGTTTTAATTTTCTCCACAAGTTTTAACTCTAGGAAGCCGCCGATGATTGCAACATGTAGCGCTAGATCTAAGCTATCCATACATGTCAAAATTACTGCATTTGGTTGATATTTCATGCAATTATGAATGAGTAAAGCAAGTCCATACACCAGGGAATTAGACAGGCTTGAAACAATAAATAGACGGTAATATGCACACAGATGGTGGTTGGGAAGAAAATAAACATTGCGAGGTTTGAATTTTCTCCACAATTTTTAACTCTAGGAAGCCGCCGATGATTGCAACATGTAGCGCTAGATCTAAGCTATCCATACATGTCAAAATTACTGCATTTGGTTGATATTCCATGCAATTATCAGTTAGTAAAGGAAGTCCATACCCCAGGGAATTAGACAGACATGGAGCAATAAATAGACGGTAATATGCACACAGATGGTGGTTGGGAAGAAAATAGACATTACGAGTTTTGAATTTTCTCCACAAGTTTTAACTCTAGGAAGCCGCCGATGATTGCAACATGTAGCGCTAGATCTAAGCTATCCATACATGTCAAAATTACTGCATTTGGTTGATATTTCATGCAATTATGAATGAGTAAAGCAAGTCCATACCCCAGAGAATTAGACAGGCATGGAGCAATAAATATACGGTAATATGCACACAGATGGTGGCCGGGAAGAAAATAAACATTACGAGTTTAGAATTTTCTCCACAAGTTTTAACTCTAGGAAGCCGCCGATGATTGCAACATGTAGCGCTAGATCTAAGCTATCCATACATGTCAAAATTACTGCATTTTGTTGATATTTCATGCAATTATGAATGAGTAAAGCAAGTCCATACCCCAGGGAATTAGATAGGCATGGAGTAATAAATAGACGGTAATATGCACACATATGTTGGCCGGGAAGAAAATAGACATTGCAAGGTTTGAATTTTCTCCACAAGTTTTAACTCTAGGAAGCCGCCGATGATTGCAACATGTAGCGCTAGATCTAAGCTATCCATACATGTCAAAATTACTGCATTTGGTTGATATTTCATGCAATTATGAATGAGTAAAGCAAGTCCATACCCCAGGGAATTAGACAGGCATGAAACAATAAATAGACGGTAATATGCACACAGATGGTGGTTGGGAAGAAAATAAACATTGCGAGGTTTGAATTTTCTCCACAAGTTTTAACTCTAGGAAGCTGCCGATGATTGCAACATGTAGCGCTAGATCTAAGCTATCCATACATTTCAAAATGTGTGCATTTGGTTGATATTTCATGCAATTATGAATGAGTAAAGCAAGTCCATACCCCAGGGAATTAGACAGGCATGGAGCAATAAATAGACGGTAATATGCACACAGATGTTGGCCGGGAAGAAAATGAACATTGCGAGGTTTGAATTTTCTCCACAAGTTTTAACTCTAGGAAGCCGCCGATGATTGCAACATGTAGCGCTAGATCTAAGATATCCATACATGTCAAAATTACTGCATTTGGTTGATATTTCATGCAATTATGAATGAGTAAAGCAAGTCCATACCCCAGGGAATTAGACAGGCATGGAGCAATAAATAGACGGTAATATGCACACAGATGGTTGCCGGAAAGAAAATATACATTACGAGTTTAGAATTTTCTCCACAAGTTTTAACTCTAGGAAGCCGCCGATGATTGCAACATGTAGCGCTAGATCTAAGCTATCCATACATGTCAAAATTACTGCATTTGGTTGATATTTCAGGCAATTATGAATGAGTAAAGCAAGTCCATACCCCAGGGAATTAGACAGGCATGGAGCAATAAATAGACGGTAATATGCACACAGATGGTGGTTGGGAAGAAAATAAACATTACGAGTTTTGAATTTTCTCCACAAGTTTTAACTCTAGGAAGCAGCCGATGATTGCAACATGTAGCGCTAGATCTAAGCTATCCATACATGTCAAAATTTGTGCATTTGGTTGATATTTCATGCAATTATGAATGAGTAAAGCAAGTCCATACCCCAGGGAATTAGACAGGCATGGAGCAATAAATAGACGGTAATATGCACACAGATGTTGGCCGGGAAGAAAATAGACATTGCAAGGTTTTAATTTTCTCCACAAGTTTTAACTCTAGGAAGCCGCCGATGATTGCAACATGTAGCGCTAGATCTAAGCTATCCATACATGTCAAAATTACTGCATTTGGTTGATATTTCATGCAATTATGAATGAGTAAAGCAAGTCCATACCCCAGGGAATTAGACAGGCATGAAACAATAAATAGACGGTAATATGCACACAGATGGTGGTTGGGAAGAAAATAAACATTGCGAGGTTTGAATTTTCTCCACAATTTTTAACTCTAGGAAGCCGCCGATGATTGCAACATGTAGCGCTAGATCTAAGCTATCCATACATGTCAAAATTACTGCATTTGGTTGATATTCCATGCAATTATCAGTTAGTAAAGGAAGTCCATACCCCAGGGAATTAGACAGACATGGAGCAATAAATAGACGGTAATATGCACACAGATGGTGGTTGGGAAGAAAATAGACATTACGAGTTTTGAATTTTCTCCACAAGTTTTAACTCTAGGAAGCCGCCGATGATTGCAACATGTAGCGCTAGATCTAAGCTATCCATACATGTCAAAATTACTGCATTTGGTTGATATTTCATGCAATTATGAATGAGTAAAGCAAGTCCATACCCCAGAGAATTAGACAGGCATGGAGCAATAAATATACGGTAATATGCACACAGATGGTGGCCGGGAAGAAAATAAACATTACGAGTTTAGAATTTTCTCCACAAGTTTTAACTCTAGGAAGCCGCCGATGATTGCAACATGTAGCGCTAGATCTAAGCTATCCATACATGTCAAAATTACTGCATTTGGTTGATATTTCATGCAATTATGAATGAGTAAAGCAAGTCCATACCCCAGGGAATTAGACAGGCATGAAACAATAAATAGACGGTAATATGCACACAGATGGTGGTTGGGAAGAAAATAAACATTGCGAGGTTTGAATTTTCTCCACAAGTTTTAACTCTAGGAAGCTGCCGATGATTGCAACATGTAGCGCTAGATCTAAGCTATCCATACATTTCAAAATGTGTGCATTTGGTTGATATTTCATGCAATTATGAATGAGTAAAGCAAGTCCATACCCCAGGGAATTAGACAGGCATGGAGCAATAAATAGACGGTAATATGCACACAGATGTTGGCCGGGAAGAGAATGAACATTGCGAGGTTTGAATTTTCTCCACAAGTTTTAACTCTAGGAAGCCGCCGATGATTGCAACATGTAGCGCTAGATCTAAGCTATCCATACATGTCAACATTACTGCATTTGGTTGATATTCCATGCAATTATCAGTTAGTAAAGGAAGTCCATACCCCAGGGAATTAGACAGGCATGGAGCAATAAATAGACGGTAATATGCACACAGATGGTGGTTGGGAAGAAAATAAACATTACGAGTTTTGAATTTTCTCCACAAGTTTTAACTCTAGGAAGCCGCCGATGATTGCAACATGTAGCGCTAGATCTAAGCTATCCATACATGTCAAAATTACTGCATTTTGTTGATATTTCATGCAATTATGAATGAGTAAAGCAAGTCCATACCCCAGGGAATTAGACAGGCATGGAGCAATAAATAGACGGTAATATGCACACAGATGTTGGCCGGGAAGAAAATAGACATTGCAAGGTTTAAATTTTCTCCACAAGTTTTAACTCTAGGAAGCCGCCGATGATTGCAACATGTAGCGCTAGATCTAAGCTATCCATACATGTCAAAATTACTGCATTTGGTTGATATTCCATGCAATTATCACTTAGTAAAGGAAGTCCATACCCCAGGGAATTAGACAGGCATGGAGCAACAAATATCGGTAATATGCACACAGATGATGGCCGGGAAGAAAATAAACATTACGATTTTTGAATTTTCTCCACAAGTTTTAACTCTAGGAAGCCGCCGATGATTGCAACATGTAGCGCTAGATCTAAGCTATCCATACATGTCAAAATTACTGCATTTGGTTGATATTTCATGCAATTATGAATGAGTAAAGCAAGTCCATACCCCAGGGAATTAGACAGGCATGGAGCAATAAATAGACGGTAATATGCACACAGATGGTTGCCGGAAAGAACATAAACATTACGAGTTTTGAATTTTCTCCACAAGTTTTAACTCTAGGAAGCTGCCGATGATTGCAACATGTAGCGCTAGATCTAAGCTATCCATACATGTCAAAATTACTGCATTTGGTTGATATTTCATGCAATTATGAATGAGTAAAGCAAGTCCATACCAAAGGGAATTAGACAGGCATGGAGCAATAAATAGACGGTAATATGCACACAGATGGTGGTTGGGAAGAAAATAAACATTACGAGTTTTGAATTTTCTCCACAAGTTTTAACTCTAGGAAGCAGCCGATGATTGCAACATGTAGCGCTAGATCTAAGCTATCCATACATGTCAAAATTACTGCATTTGGTTGATATTTCATGCAATTATGAATGAGTAAAGCAAGTCCATACCCCAGGGAATTAGACAGGCATGGAGCAATAAATAGACGGTAATATGCACACAGATGGTTGCCGGAAAGAACATAAACATTACGAGTTTTGAATTTTCTCCACAAGTTTTAACTCTAGGAAGCCGCCGATGATTGCAACATGTAGCGCTAGATCTAAGCTATCCATACATGTCAAAATTACTGCATTTGGTTGATATTTCATGCAATTATGAATGAGTAAAGCAAGTCCATACCCCAGGGAATTAGACAGGCATGGAGCAATAAATAGACGGTAATATGCACACAGATGGTTGCCGGAAAGAAAATATACATTACGAGTTTAGAATTTTCTCCACAAGTTTTAACTCTAGGAAGCCGCCGATGATTGCAACATGTAGCGCTAGATCTAAGCTATCCATACATGTCAAAATTACTGCATTTGGTTGATATTTCATGCAATTATGAATGAGTAAAGCAAGTCCATACCCCAGGGAATTAGACAGGCATGGAGCAATAAATAGACGGTAATATGCACACAGATGGTGGTTGGGAAGAAAATAAACATTACGAGTTTTGAATTTTCTCCACAAGTTTTAACTCTAGGAAGCAGCCGATGATTGCAACATGTAGCGCTAGATCTAAGCTATCCATACATGTCAAAATTTGTGCATTTGGTTGATATTTCATGCAATTATGAATGAGTAAAGCAAGTCCATACCCCAGGGAATTAGACAGGCATGGAGCAATAAATAGACGGTAATATGCACACAGATGTTGGCCGGGAAGAAAATAGACATTGCAAGGTTTTAATTTTCTCCACAAGTTTTAACTCTAGGAAGCCGCCGATGATTGCAACATGTAGCGCTAGATCTAAGCTATCCATACATGTCAAAATTACTGCATTTGGTTGATATTTCATGCAATTATGAATGAGTAAAGCAAGTCCATACACCAGGGAATTAGACAGGCTTGAAACAATAAATAGACGGTAATATGCACACAGATGGTGGTTGGGAAGAAAATAAACATTGCGAGGTTTGAATTTTCTCCACAATTTTTAACTCTAGGAAGCCGCCGATGATTGCAACATGTAGCGCTAGATCTAAGCTATCCATACATGTCAAAATTACTGCATTTGGTTGATATTTCATGCAATTATGAATGAGTAAAGCAAGTCCATACCCCAGGGAATTAGACAGGCATGGAGCAATAAATAGACGGTAATATGCACACAGATGGTTGCCGGAAAGAACATAAACATTACGAGTTTTGAATTTTCTCCACAAGTTTTAACTCTAGGAAGCCGCCGATGATTGCAACATGTAGCGCTAGATCTAAGCTATCCATACATGTCAAAATTACTGCATTTGGTTGATATTTCATGCAATTATGAATGAGTAAAGCAAGTCCATACCCCAGGGAATTAGACAGGCATGGAGCAATAAATAGACGGTAATATGCACACAGATGGTTGCCGGAAAGAAAATATACATTACGAGTTTAGAATTTTCTCCACAAGTTTTAACTCTAGGAAGCCGCCGATGATTGCAACATGTAGCGCTAGATCTAAGCTATCCATACATGTCAAAATTACTGCATTTGGTTGATATTTCATGCAATTATGAATGAGTAAAGCAAGTCCATACCCCAGGGAATTAGACAGGCATGGAGCAATAAATAGACGGTAATATGCACACAGATGGTGGTTGGGAAGAAAATAAACATTACGAGTTTTGAATTTTCTCCACAAGTTTTAACTCTAGGAAGCAGCCGATGATTGCAACATGTAGCGCTAGATCTAAGCTATCCATACATGTCAAAATTTGTGCATTTGGTTGATATTTCATGCAATTATGAATGAGTAAAGCAAGTCCATACCCCAGGGAATTAGACAGGCATGGAGCAATAAATAGACGGTAATATGCACACAGATGTTGGCCGGGAAGAAAATAGACATTGCAAGGTTTTAATTTTCTCCACAAGTTTTAACTCTAGGAAGCCGCCGATGATTGCAACATGTAGCGCTAGATCTAAGCTATCCATACATGTCAAAATTACTGCATTTGGTTGATATTTCATGCAATTATGAATGAGTAAAGCAAGTCCATACACCAGGGAATTAGACAGGCTTGAAACAATAAATAGACGGTAATATGCACACAGATGGTGGTTGGGAAGAAAATAAACATTGCGAGGTTTGAATTTTCTCCACAATTTTTAACTCTAGGAAGCCGCCGATGATTGCAACATGTAGCGCTAGATCTAAGCTATCCATACATGTCAAAATTACTGCATTTGGTTGATATTCCATGCAATTATCAGTTAGTAAAGGAAGTCCATACCCCAGGGAATTAGACAGACATGGAGCAATAAATAGACGGTAATATGCACACAGATGGTGGTTGGGAAGAAAATAGACATTACGAGTTTTGAATTTTCTCCACAAGTTTTAACTCTAGGAAGCCGCCGATGATTGCAACATGTAGCGCTAGATCTAAGCTATCCATACATGTCAAAATTACTGCATTTGGTTGATATTTCATGCAATTATGAATGAGTAAAGCAAGTCCATACCCCAGAGAATTAGACAGGCATGGAGCAATAAATATACGGTAATATGCACACAGATGGTGGCCGGGAAGAAAATAAACATTACGAGTTTAGAATTTTCTCCACAAGTTTTAACTCTAGGAAGCCGCCGATGATTGCAACATGTAGCGCTAGATCTAAGCTATCCATACATGTCAAAATTACTGCATTTTGTTGATATTTCATGCAATTATGAATGAGTAAAGCAAGTCCATACCCCAGGGAATTAGATAGGCATGGAGTAATAAATAGACGGTAATATGCACACATATGTTGGCCGGGAAGAAAATAGACATTGCAAGGTTTGAATTTTCTCCACAAGTTTTAACTCTAGGAAGCCGCCGATGATTGCAACATGTAGCGCTAGATCTAAGCTATCCATACATGTCAAAATTACTGCATTTGGTTGATATTTCATGCAATTATGAATGAGTAAAGCAAGTCCATACCCCAGGGAATTAGACAGGCATGAAACAATAAATAGACGGTAATATGCACACAGATGGTGGTTGGGAAGAAAATAAACATTGCGAGGTTTGAATTTTCTCCACAAGTTTTAACTCTAGGAAGCTGCCGATGATTGCAACATGTAGCGCTAGATCTAAGCTATCCATACATTTCAAAATGTGTGCATTTGGTTGATATTTCATGCAATTATGAATGAGTAAAGCAAGTCCATACCCCAGGGAATTAGACAGGCATGGAGCAATAAATAGACGGTAATATGCACACAGATGTTGGCCGGGAAGAAAATGAACATTGCGAGGTTTGAATTTTCTCCACAAGTTTTAACTCTAGGAAGCCGCCGATGATTGCAACATGTAGCGCTAGATCTAAGATATCCATACATGTCAAAATTACTGCATTTGGTTGATATTTCATGCAATTATGAATGAGTAAAGCAAGTCCATACCCCAGGGAATTAGACAGGCATGGAGCAATAAATAGACGGTAATATGCACACAGATGGTTGCCGGAAAGAAAATATACATTACGAGTTTAGAATTTTCTCCACAAGTTTTAACTCTAGGAAGCCGCCGATGATTGCAACATGTAGCGCTAGATCTAAGCTATCCATACATGTCAAAATTACTGCATTTGGTTGATATTTCATGCAATTATGAATGAGTAAAGCAAGTCCATACCCCAGGGAATTAGACAGGCATGGAGCAATAAATAGACGGTAATATGCACACAGATGGTGGTTGGGAAGAAAATAAACATTACGAGTTTTGAATTTTCTCCACAAGTTTTAACTCTAGGAAGCAGCCGATGATTGCAACATGTAGCGCTAGATCTAAGCTATCCATACATGTCAAAATTTGTGCATTTGGTTGATATTTCATGCAATTATGAATGAGTAAAGCAAGTCCATACCCCAGGGAATTAGACAGGCATGGAGCAATAAATAGACGGTAATATGCACACAGATGTTGGCCGGGAAGAAAATAGACATTGCAAGGTTTTAATTTTCTCCACAAGTTTTAACTCTAGGAAGCCGCCGATGATTGCAACATGTAGCGCTAGATCTAAGCTATCCATACATGTCAAAATTACTGCATTTGGTTGATATTTCATGCAATTATGAATGAGTAAAGCAAGTCCATACCCCAGGGAATTAGACAGGCATGAAACAATAAATAGACGGTAATATGCACACAGATGGTGGTTGGGAAGAAAATAAACATTGCGAGGTTTGAATTTTCTCCACAATTTTTAACTCTAGGAAGCCGCCGATGATTGCAACATGTAGCGCTAGATCTAAGCTATCCATACATGTCAAAATTACTGCATTTGGTTGATATTCCATGCAATTATCAGTTAGTAAAGGAAGTCCATACCCCAGGGAATTAGACAGACATGGAGCAATAAATAGACGGTAATATGCACACAGATGGTGGTTGGGAAGAAAATAGACATTACGAGTTTTGAATTTTCTCCACAAGTTTTAACTCTAGGAAGCCGCCGATGATTGCAACATGTAGCGCTAGATCTAAGCTATCCATACATGTCAAAATTACTGCATTTGGTTGATATTTCATGCAATTATGAATGAGTAAAGCAAGTCCATACCCCAGAGAATTAGACAGGCATGGAGCAATAAATATACGGTAATATGCACACAGATGGTGGCCGGGAAGAAAATAAACATTACGAGTTTAGAATTTTCTCCACAAGTTTTAACTCTAGGAAGCCGCCGATGATTGCAACATGTAGCGCTAGATCTAAGCTATCCATACATGTCAAAATTACTGCATTTGGTTGATATTTCATGCAATTATGAATGAGTAAAGCAAGTCCATACCCCAGGGAATTAGACAGGCATGAAACAATAAATAGACGGTAATATGCACACAGATGGTGGTTGGGAAGAAAATAAACATTGCGAGGTTTGAATTTTCTCCACAAGTTTTAACTCTAGGAAGCTGCCGATGATTGCAACATGTAGCGCTAGATCTAAGCTATCCATACATTTCAAAATGTGTGCATTTGGTTGATATTTCATGCAATTATGAATGAGTAAAGCAAGTCCATACCCCAGGGAATTAGACAGGCATGGAGCAATAAATAGACGGTAATATGCACACAGATGTTGGCCGGGAAGAGAATGAACATTGCGAGGTTTGAATTTTCTCCACAAGTTTTAACTCTAGGAAGCCGCCGATGATTGCAACATGTAGCGCTAGATCTAAGCTATCCATACATGTCAACATTACTGCATTTGGTTGATATTCCATGCAATTATCAGTTAGTAAAGGAAGTCCATACCCCAGGGAATTAGACAGGCATGGAGCAATAAATAGACGGTAATATGCACACAGATGGTGGTTGGGAAGAAAATAAACATTACGAGTTTTGAATTTTCTCCACAAGTTTTAACTCTAGGAAGCCGCCGATGATTGCAACATGTAGCGCTAGATCTAAGCTATCCATACATGTCAAAATTACTGCATTTTGTTGATATTTCATGCAATTATGAATGAGTAAAGCAAGTCCATACCCCAGGGAATTAGACAGGCATGGAGCAATAAATAGACGGTAATATGCACACAGATGTTGGCCGGGAAGAAAATAGACATTGCAAGGTTTAAATTTTCTCCACAAGTTTTAACTCTAGGAAGCCGCCGATGATTGCAACATGTAGCGCTAGATCTAAGCTATCCATACATGTCAAAATTACTGCATTTGGTTGATATTCCATGCAATTATCAGTTAGTAAAGGAAGTCCATACCCCAGGGAATTAGACAGGCATGGAGCAACAAATATCGGTAATATGCACACAGATGATGGCCGGGAAGAAAATAAACATTACGATTTTTGAATTTTCTCCACAAGTTTTAACTCTAGGAAGCCGCCGATGATTGCAACATGTAGCGCTAGATCTAAGCTATCCATACATGTCAAAATTACTGCATTTGGTTGATATTTCATGCAATTATGAATGAGTAAAGCAAGTCCATACCCCAGGGAATTAGACAGGCATGGAGCAATAAATAGACGGTAATATGCACACAGATGGTTGCCGGAAAGAACATAAACATTACGAGTTTTGAATTTTCTCCACAAGTTTTAACTCTAGGAAGCCGCCGATGATTGCAACATGTAGCGCTAGATCTAAGCTATCCATACATGTCAAAATTACTGCATTTGGTTGATATTTCATGCAATTATAAATGAGTAAAGCAAGTCCATACCCCAGGGAATTAGACAGGCATGGAGCAATAAATAGACAGTAATATGCACACAGATGTTGGCCGGGAAGAAAATAGACATTGCAAGGTTTAAATTTTCTCCACAAGTTTTAACTCTAGGAAGCCGCCGATGATTGCAACATGTAGCGCTAGATCTAAGCTATCCATACATGTCAAAATTACTGCATTTGGTTGATATTCCATGCAATTATCAGTTAGTAAAGGAAGTCCATACCCCAGGGAATTAGACAGGCATGGAGCAACAAATATCGGTAATATGCACACAGATGATGGCCGGGAAGAAAATAAACATTACGATTTTTGAATTTTCTCCACAAGTTTTAACTCTAGGAAGCCGCCGATGATTGCAACATGTAGCGCTAGATCTAAGCTATCCATACATGTCAAAATTACTGCATTTGGTTGATATTTCATGCAATTATGAATGAGTAAAGCAAGTCCATACCCCAGGGAATTAGACAGGCATGGAGCAATAAATAGACGGTAATATGCACACAGATGGTTGCCGGAAAGAACATAAACATTACGAGTTTAGAATTTTCTCCACAAGTTTTAACTCTAGGAAGCCGCCGATGATTGCAACATGTAGCGCTAGATCTAAGCTATCCATACATGTCAAAATTACTGCATTTGGTTGATATTTCATGCAATTATGAATGAGTAAAGCAAGTCCATACCCCAGGGAATTAGACAGGCATGGAGCAATAAATAGACGGTAATATGCACACAGATGGTGGTTGGGAAGAAAATAAACATTACGAGTTTTGAATTTTCTCCACAAGTTTTAACTCTAGGAAGCAGCCGATGATTGCAACATGTAGCGCTAGATCTAAGCTATCCATACATGTCAAAATGTGTGCATTTGGTTGATATTTCATGCAATTATGAATGAGTAAAGCAAGTCCATACCCCAGGGAATTAGACAGG
The DNA here is from genome assembly GCA_037893225.1 of Hippasteria phrygiana. Classification (NCBI taxonomy): domain Eukaryota; kingdom Metazoa; phylum Echinodermata; class Asteroidea; order Valvatida; family Goniasteridae; genus Hippasteria; species Hippasteria phrygiana. Next base: position 2,320,109 of record JAZGUH010000197.1, read on the forward strand.
CATGGAGCAATAAATAGACGGTAATATGCACACAGATGTTGGCCGGGAAGAAAATAGACATTGCAAGGTTTTAATTTTCTCCACAAGTTTTAACTGTAGGAAGCCGCCGATGATTGCAACATGTAGCGCTAGATCTAAGCTATCCATACATGTCAAAATTTCTGCATTTGGTTGATATTCCATGCAATTATCAGTTAGTAAAGGAAGTCCATACCCCAGGGAATTAGACAGGCATGGAGCAATAAATAGCGGTAATATGCACACAGAAGAAAATAAACATTACGATTTTTGAATTTTCTCCACAAGTTTTAACTCTAGGAAGCCGCCGATGATTGCAACATGTAGCGCTAGATCTAAGCTATCCATACATGTCAAAATGTGTGCATTTGGTTGATATTTCATGCAATTATGAATGAGTAAAGCAAGTCCATACCCCAGGGAATTAGACAGGCATGGAGCAATAAATAGACGGTAATATGCACACAGATGTTGGCCGGGAAGAAAATGAACATTGCGAGGTTTGCATTTTCTCCACAAGTTTTAACTCTAGGAAGCCGCCGATGATTGCAACATGTAGCGCTAGATCTAAGATATCCATACACGTCAAAATTACTGCATTTGGTTGATATTTCATGCAATTATCAGTTAGTAAAGGAAGTCCATACCCCAGGGAATTAGACAGGCATGGAGCAATAAATAGACGGTAATATGCACACAGATGGTTGCCGGAAAGAAAATAAACATTACGAGTTTTGAATTTTCTCCACAAGTTTTAACTCTAGGAAGCCGCCGATGATTGCAACATGTAGCGCTAGATCTAAGCTATCCATACATGTCAAAATTGCTGCATTTGGTTGATATTTCATGCAATTATGAATGAGTAAAGCAAGTCCATACCCCAGGGAATTAGACAGGCATGGAGCAATAAATAAACGGTAATATGCACACAGATGGTTGCCGGGAAGAAAATAAACATTACGAGTTTAGAATTTTCTCCACAAGTTTTAACTCTAGGAAGCCGCCGATGATTGCAACATGTAGCGCTAGATCTAAGCTATCCATACATGTCAAAATTACTGCATTTGGTTGATATTTCATGCAATTATGAATGAGTAAAGCAAGTCCATACCCCAGGGAATTAGACAGGCATGGAGCAATAAATAGACGGTAATTGGCACACAGATGTTGGCCGGGAAGAAAATGAACATTGCGAGGTTTGAATTTTCTCCACAAGTTTTAACTCTAGGAAGCCGCCGATGATTGCAACATGTAGCGCTAGATCTAAGATATCCATACATGTCAAAATTACTGCATTTGGTTGATATTCCATGCAATTATCAGTTAGTAAAGGAAGTCCATACCCCAGGGAATTAGACAGGCATGGAGTAATAAATAGCTGTAATATGCACACAGATGATGGCCGGGAAGAAAATAGACATTACGATTTTTGAATTTTCTCCACAAGTTTTAACTCTAGGAAGCCACCGATGATTGCAACATGTAGCGCTAGATCTAAGCTATCCATACATGTCAAAATTACTGCATTTGGTTGATATTTCATGCAATTATGAATGAGTAAAGCAAGTCCATACCCCAGGGAATTAGACAGGCATGGAGCAATAAATAGACGGTAATATGCACACAGATGGTGGTTGGGAAGAAAATAAACATGACGAGTTTTGAATTTTCTCAACAAGTTTTAACTCTAGGAAGCAGCCGATGATTGCAACATGTAGCGCTAGATCTAAGCTATCCATACATGTCAAAATGTGTGCATTTGGTTGATATTTCATGCAATTATGAATGAGTAAAGCAAGTCCATACCCCAGGGAATTAGACAGGCATGGAGCAATAAATAGACGGCAATATGCACACAGATGTTGGCCGGGAAGAAAATAGACATTGCAAGGTTTTACTTTTCTCCACAAGTTTTAACTGTAGGAAGCCGCCGATGATTGCAACATGTAGCGCTAGATCTAAGCTATCCATACATGTCAAAATTTCTGCATTTGGTTGATATTCCATGCAATTATCAGTTAGTAAAGGAAGTCCATACCCCAGGGAATTAGACAGGCATGGAGCAATAAATAGCGGTAATATGCACACAGATGATGGCCGGGAAGAAAATAAACATTACGATTTTTGAATTTTCTCCACAAGTTTTAACTCTAGGAAGCCGCCGATGATTGCAACATGTAGCGCTAGATCTAAGCTATCCATACATGTCAAAATGTGTGCATTTGGTTGATATTTCATGCAATTATGAATGAGTAAAGCAAGTCCATACCCCAGGGAATTAGACAGGCATGGAGCAATAAATAGACGGTAATATGCACACAGATGTTGGCCGGGAAGAAAATGAACATTGCGAGGTTTGAATTTTCTCCACAAGTTTTAACTCTAGGAAGCCGCCGATGATTGCAACATGTAGCGCTAGATCTAAGATATCCATACACGTCAAAATTACTGCATTTGGTTGATATTTCATGCAATTATCAGTTAGTAAAGGAAGTCCATACCCCAGGGAATTAGACAGGCATGGAGCAATAAATAGACGGTAATATGCACACAGATGGTTGCCGGGAAGAAAATAAACATTACGAGTTTATAATTTTCTCCACAAGTTTTAACTCTAGGAAGCCGCCGATGATTGCAACATGTAGCGCTAGATCTAAGCTATCCATACATGTCAAAATTGCTGCATTTGGTTGATATTTCATGCAATTATGAATGAGTAAAGCAAGTCCATACCCCAGGGAATTAGACAGGCATGGAGCAATAAATAGACGGTAATATGCACACAGATGGTTGCCGGGAAGAAAATAAACATTACGAGTTTATAATTTTCTCCACAAGTTTTAACTCTAGGAAGCCGCCGATGATTGCAACATGTAGCGCTAGATCTAAGCTATCCATACATGTCAAAATTACTGCATTTGGTTGATATTTCATGCAATTATGAATGAGTAAAGCAAGTCCATACCCCAGGGAATTAGACAGGCATGGAGCAATAAATAGACGGTAATTGGCACACAGATGTTGGCCGGGAAGAAAATGAACATTACGAGGTTTGAATTTTCTCCACAAGTTTTAACTCTAGGAAGCCGCCGATGATTGCAACATGTAGCGCTAGATCTAAGATATCCATACATGTCAAAATTACTGCATTTGGTTGATATTCCATGCAATTATCAGTTAGTAAAGGAAGTCCATACCCCAGGGAATTAGACAGGCATGGAGTAATAAATAGCTGTAATATGCACACAGATGATGGCCGGGAAGAAAATAGACATTACGATTTTTGAATTTTCTCCACAAGTTTTAACTCTAGGAAGCCGCCGATGATTGCAACATGTAGCGCTAGATCTAAGCTATCCATACATGTCAAAATTACTGCATTTGGTTGATATTTCATGCAATTATGAATGAGTAAAGCAAGTCCATACCCCAGGGAATTAGACAGGCATGGAGCAATAAATAGACGGTAATATGCACACAGATGGTTGCCGGAAAGAAAATAAACATTACGAGTTTTGAATTTTCTCCACAAGTTTTAACTCTAGGAAGCCGCCGATGATTGCAACATGTAGCGCTAGATCTAAGCTATCCATACATGTCAAAATTACTGCATTTGGTTGATATTTCATGCAATTATGAATGAGTAAAGCAAGTCCATACCCCAGGGAATTAGACAGGCATGGCGCAATAAATAGACTGTAATATGCACACAGATGGTTGCCGGGAAGAAAATAAACATTACGAGTTTATAATTTTCTCCACAAGTTTTAACTCTAGGAAGCCGCCGATGATTGCAACATGTAGCGCTAGATCTAAGCTATCCATACATGTCAAAATTACTGCATTTGGTTGATATTTCATGCAATTATGAATGAGTAAAGCAAGTCCATACCCCAGGGAATTAGACAGGCATGAAACAATAAATATACGGTAATATGCACACAGATGGTGGTTGGGAAGAAAATAAACATTGCGAGGTTTGAATTTTCTCCACAATTTTTAACTCTAGGAAGCCGCCGATGATTGCAACATGTAGCGCTAGATCTAAGCTATCCATACAGGTCAAAATTACTGCATTTGGTTGATATTCCATGCAATTATCAGTTAGTAAAGGAATTCCATACCCCAGGGAATTAGACAGGCATGGAGCAATAAATAGACGGTAATATGCACACAGATGTTGGCCGGGAAGAAAATGAACATTGCGAGGTTTGAATTTTCTCAACAAGTTTTAACTCTAGGAAGCCGCCGATGATTGCAACATGTAGCGCTAGATCTAAGCTATCCATACATGTCAAAATGTGTGCATTTGGTTGATATTTCATGCAATTATGAATGAGTAAAGCAAGTCCATACCCCAGGGAATTAGACAGGCATGGAGCAATAAATAGACGGCAATATGCACACAGATGTTGGCCGGGAAGAAAATAGACATTGCAAGGTTTTACTTTTCTCCACAAGTTTTAACTGTAGGAAGCCGCCGATGATTGCAACATGTAGCGCTAGATCTAAGCTATCCATACATGTCAAAATTTCTGCATTTGGTTGATATTCCATGCAATTATCAGTTAGTAAAGAAAGTCCATACCCCAGGGAATTAGACAGGCATGGAGCAATAAATAGCGGTAATATGCACACAGATGATGGCCGGGAAGAAAATAAACATTACGATTTTTGAATTTTCTCCACAAGTTTTAACTCTAGGAAGCCGCCGATGATTGCAACATGTAGCGCTAGATCTAAGCTATCCATACATGTCAAAGTGTGTGCATTTGGTTGATATTTCATGCAATTATGAATGAGTAAAGCAAGTCCATACCCCAGGGAATTAGACAGGCATGGAGCAATAAATAGACGGTAATATGCACACAGATGTTGGCCGGGAAGAAAATGAACATTGCGAGGTTTGAATTTTCTCCACAAGTTTTAACTCTAGGAAGCCGCCGATGATTGCAACATGTAGCGCTAGATCTAAGATATCCATACACGTCAAAATTACTGCATTTGGTTGATATTTCATGCAATTATCAGTTAGTAAAGGAAGTCCATACCCCAGGGAATTAGACAGGCATGGAGCAATAAATAGACGGTAATATGCACACAGATGGTTGCCGGGAAGAAAATAAACATTACGAGTTTATAATTTTCTCCACAAGTTTTAACTCTAGGAAGCCGCCGATGATTGCAACATGTAGCGCTAGATCTAAGCTATCCATACATGTCAAAATTGCTGCATTTGGTTGATATTTCATGCAATTATGAATGAGTAAAGCAAGTCCATACCCCAGGGAATTAGACAGGCATGGAGCAATAAATAGACGGTAATATGCACACAGATGGTTGCCGGGAAGAAAATAAACATTACGAGTTTATAATTTTCTCCACAAGTTTTAACTCTAGGAAGCCGCCGATGATTGCAACATGTAGCGCTAGATCTAAGCTATCCATACATGTCAAAATTACTGCATTTGGTTGATATTTCATGCAATTATGAATGAGTAAAGCAAGTCCATACCCCAGGGAATTAGACAGGCATGGAGCAATAAATAGACGGTAATATGCACACAGATGGTTGCCGGGAAGAAAATAAACATTACGAGTTTAGAATTTTCTCCACAAGTTTTAACTCTAGGAAGCCGCCGATGATTGCAACATGTAGCGCTAGATCTAAGCTATCCATACATGTCAAAATTACTGCATTTGGTTGATATTTCATGCAATTATGAATGAGTAAAGCAAGTCCATACCAAAGGGAATTAGACAGGCATGGAGCAATAAATAGACGGTAATATGCACACAGATGGTGGTTGGGAAGAAAATAAACATTACGAGTTTTGAATTTTCTCCACAAGTTTTAACTCTAGGAAGCAGCCGATGATTGCAACATGTAGCGCTAGATCTAAGCTATCCATACATGTCAAAATTACTGCATTTGGTTGATATTTCATGCAATTATGAATGAGTAAAGCAAGTCCATACCCCAGGGAATTAGACAGGCATGGAGCAATAAATAGACGGTAATTGGCACACAGATGTTGGCCGGGAAGAAAATGAACATTGCGAGGTTTGAATTTTCTCCACAAGTTTTAACTCTAGGAAGCCGCCGATGATTGCAACATGTAGCGCTAGATCTAAGCTATCCATACATGTCAAAATTACTGCATTTGGTTGATATTTCATGCAATTATGAATGAGTAAAGCAAGTCCATACCCCAGGGAATTAGACAGGCATGGAGCAATAAATAGACGGTAATATGCACACAGATGGTTGCCGGAAAGAAAATAAACATTACGAGTTTTGAATTTTCTCCACAAGTTTTAACTCTAGGAAGCCGCCGATGATTGCAACATGTAGCGCTAGATCTAAGCTATCCATACATGTCAAAATTACTGCATTTGGTTGATATTTCATGCAATTATGAATGAGTAAAGCAAGTCCATACCCCAGGGAATTAGACAGGCATGGCGCAATAAATAGACTGTAATATGCACACAGATGGTTGCCGGGAAGAAAATAAACATTACGAGTTTATAATTTTCTCCACAAGTTTTAACTCTAGGAAGCCGCCGATGATTGCAACATGTAGCGCTAGATCTAAGCTATCCATACATGTCAAAATTACTGCATTTGGTTGATATTTCATGCAATTATGAATGAGTAAAGCAAGTCCATACCCCAGGGAATTAGACAGGCATGAAACAATAAATATACGGTAATATGCACACAGATGTTGGCCGGGAAGAAAATAAACATTGCGAGGTTTGAATTTTCTCCACAATTTTTAACTCTAGGAAGCCGCCGATGATTGCAACATGTAGCGCTAGATCTAAGCTATCCATACAGGTCAAAATTACTGCATTTGGTTGATATTCCATGCAATTATCAGTTAGTAAAGGAATTCCATACCCCAGGGAATTAGACAGGCATGGAGCAATAAATAGACGGTAATATGCACACAGATGTTGGCCGGGAAGAAAATGAACATTGCGAGGTTTGAATTTTCTCCACAAGTTTTAACTCTAGGAAGCCGCCGATGATTGCAACATGTAGCGCTAGATCTAAGCTATCCATACATGTCAAAATTACTGCATTTGGTTGATATTCCATGCAATTATCAGTTAGTAAAGGAAGTCCATACCCCAGGGAATTAGACAGGCATGGAGCAATAAATAGCGGTAATATGCACACAGATGATGGCCGGGAAGAAAATAGACATTACGATTTGTGAATTTTCTCCACAAGTTTTAACTCTAGGAAGCCGCCGATGATTGCAACATGTAGCGCTAGATCTAAGCTATCCATACATGTCAACATTACTGCATTTGGTTGATATTTCATGCAATTATGAATGAGTAAAGCAAGTCCATACCCCAGGGAATTAGACAGGCATGGAGCAATAAATAGACGGTAATATGCACACAGATGGTTGCCGGAAAGAAAATAAACATTACGAGTTTTGAATTTTCTCCACAAGTTTTAACTCTAGGAAGCCGCCGATGATTGCAACATGTAGCGCTAGATCTAAGCTATCCATACATGTCAAAATTACTGCATTTGGTTGATATTTCATGCAATTATGAATGAGTAAAGCAAGTCCATACCCCAGGGAATTAGACAGGCATGGAGCAATAAATAGACGGTAATATGCACACAGATGGTGGTTGGGAAGAAAATAAACATTACGAGTTTTGAATTTTCTCCACAAGTTTTAACTCTAGGAAGCAGCCGATGATTGCAACATGTAGCGCTAGATCTAAGCTATCCATACATGTCAAAATGTGTGCATTTGGTTGATATTTCATGCAATTATGAATGAGTAAAGCAAGTCCATACCCCAGGGAATTAGACAGGCATGGAGCAATAAATAGACGGTAATATGCACACAGATGTTGGCCGGGAAGAAAATAGACATTGCAAGGTTTTAATTTTCTCCACAAGTTTTAACTGTAGGAAGCCGCCGATGATTGCAACATGTAGCGCTAGATCTAAGCTATCCATACATGTCAAAATTTCTGCATTTGGTTGATATTCCATGCAATTATCAGTTAGTAAAGGAAGTCCATACCCCAGGGAATTAGACAGGCATGGAGCAATAAATAGCGGTAATATGCACACAGATGATGGCCGGGAAGAAAATAAACATTACGATTTTTGAATTTTCTCCACAAGTTTTAACTCTAGGAAGCCGCCGATGATTGCAACATGTAGCGCTAGATCTAAGCTATCCATACATGTCAAAATGTGTGCATTTGGTTGATATTTCATGCAATTATGAATGAGTAAAGCAAGTCCATACCCCAGGGAATTAGACAGGCATGGAGCAATAAATAGACGGTAATATGCACACAGATGTTGGCCGGGAAGAAAATGAACATTGCGAGGTTTGCATTTTCTCCACAAGTTTTAACTCTAGGAAGCCGCCGATGATTGCAACATGTAGCGCTAGATCTAAGATATCCATACACGTCAAAATTACTGCATTTGGTTGATATTTCATGCAATTATCAGTTAGTAAAGGAAGTCCATACCCCAGGGAATTAGACAGGCATGGAGCAATAAATAGACGGTAATATGCACACAGATGGTTGCCGGAAAGAAAATAAACATTACGAGTTTTGAATTTTCTCCACAAGTTTTAACTCTAGGAAGCCGCCGATGATTGCAACATGTAGCGCTAGATCTAAGCTATCCATACATGTCAAAATTGCTGCATTTGGTTGATATTTCATGCAATTATGAATGAGTAAAGCAAGTCCATACCCCAGGGAATTAGACAGGCATGGAGCAATAAATAGACGGTAATATGCACACAGATGGTTGCCGGGAAGAAAATAAACATTACGAGTTTAGAATTTTCTCCACAAGTTTTAACTCTAGGAAGCCGCCGATGATTGCAACATGTAGCGCTAGATCTAAGCTATCCATACATGTCAAAATTACTGCATTTGGTTGATATTTCATGCAATTATGAATGAGTAAAGCAAGTCCATACCAAAGGGAATTAGACAGGCATGGAGCAATAAATAGACGGTAATATGCACACAGATGGTGGTTGTGAAGAAAATAAACATTACGAGTTTTGAATTTTCTCCACAAGTTTTAACTCTAGGAAGCAGCCGATGATTGCAACATGTAGCGCTAGATCTAAGCTATCCATACATGTCAAAATTACTGCATTTGGTTGATATTTCATGCAATTATGAATGAGTAAAGCAAGTCCATACCCCAGGGAATTAGACAGGCATGGAGCAATAAATAGACGGTAATTGGCACACAGATGTTGGCCGGGAAGAAAATGAACATTGCGAGGTTTGAATTTTCTCCACAAGTTTTAACTCTAGGAAGCCGCCGATGATTGCAACATGTAGCGCTAGATCTAAGATATCCATACATGTCAAAATTACCGCATTTGGTTGATATTCCATGCAATTATCAGTTAGTAAAGGAAGTCCATACCCCAGGGAATTAGACAGGCATGGAGTAATAAATAGCTGTAATATGCACACAGATGATGGCCGGGAAGAAAATAGACATTACGATTTTTGAATTTTCTCCACAAGTTTTAACTCTAGGAAGCCGCCGATGATTGCAACATGTAGCGCTAGATCTAAGCTATCCATACATGTCAAAATTACTGCATTTGGTTGATATTTCATGCAATTATGAATGAGTAAAGCAAGTCCATACCCCAGGGAATTAGACAGGCATGGAGCAATAAATAGACGGTAATATGCACACAGATGGTGGTTGGGAAGAAAATAAACATTACGAGTTTTGAATTTTCTCCACAAGTTTTAACTCTAGGAAGCAGCCGATGATTGCAACATGTAGCGCTAGATCTAAGCTATCCATACATGTCAAAATGTGTGCATTTGGTTGATATTTCATGCAATTATGAATGAGTAAAGCAAGTCCATACCCCAGGGAATTAGACAGGCATGGAGCAATAAATAGACGGTAATATGCACACAGATGTTGGCCGGGAAGAAAATAGACATTGCAAGGTTTTAATTTTCTCCACAAGTTTTAACTGTAGGAAGCCGCCGATGATTGCAACATGTAGCGCTAGATCTAAGCTATCCATACATGTCAAAATTTCTGCATTTGGTTGATATTCCATGCAATTATCAGTTAGTAAAGGAAGTCCATACCCCAGGGAATTAGACAGGCATGGAGCAATAAATAGCGGTAATATGCACACAGATGATGGCCGGGAAGAAAATAAACATTACGATTTTTGAATTTTCTCCACAAGTTTTAACTCTAGGAAGCCGCCGATGATTGCAACATGTAGCGCTAGATCTAAGCTATCCATACATGTCAAAATGTGTGCATTTGGTTGATATTTCATGCAATTATGAATGAGTAAAGCAAGTCCATACCCCAGGGAATTAGACAGGCATGGAGCAATAAATAGACGGTAATATGCACACAGATGTTGGCCGGGAAGAAAATGAACATTGCGAGGTTTGAATTTTCTCCACAAGTTTTAACTCTAGGAAGCCGCCGATGATTGCAACATGTAGCGCTAGATCTAAGATATCCATACACGTCAAAATTACTGCATTTGGTTGATATTTCATGCAATTATCAGTTAGTAAAGGAAGTCCATACCCCAGGGAATTAGACAGGCATGGAGCAATAAATAGACGGTAATATGCACACAGATGGTTGCCGGGAAGAAAATAAACATTACGAGTTTATAATTTTCTCCACAAGTTTTAACTCTAGGAAGCCGCCGATGATTGCAACATGTAGCGCTAGATCTAAGCTATCCATACATGTCAAAATTGCTGCATTTGGTTGATATTTCATGCAATTATGAATGAGTAAAGCAAGTCCATACCCCAGGGAATTAGACAGGCATGGAGCAATAAATAGACGGTAATATGCACACAGATGGTTGCCGGGAAGAAAATAAACATTACGAGTTTATAATTTTCTCCACAAGTTTTAACTCTAGGAAGCCGCCAATGATTGCAACATGTAGCGCTAGATCTAAGCTATCCATACATGTCAAAATTACTGCATTTGGTTGATATTTCATGCAATTATGAATGAGTAAAGCAAGTCCATACCCCAGGGAATTAGACAGGCATGGAGCAATAAATAGACGGTAATATGCACACAGATGGTTGCCGGGAAGAAAATAAACATTACGAGTTTAGAATGTTCTCCACAAGTTTTAACTCTAGGAAGCCGCCGATGATTGCAACATGTAGCGCTAGATCTAAGCTATCCATACATGTCAAAATTACTGCATTTGGTTGATATTTCATGCAATTATGAATGAGTAAAGCAAGTCCATACCAAAGGGAATTAGACAGGCATGGAGCAATAAATAGACGGTAATATGCACACAGATGGTGGTTGGGAAGAAAATAAACATTACGAGTTTTGAATTTTCTCCACAAGTTTTAACTCTAGGAAGCAGCCGATGATTGCAACATGTAGCGCTAGATCTAAGCTATCCATACATGTCAAAATTACTGCATTTGGTTGATATTTCATGCAATTATGAATGAGTAAAGCAAGTCCATACCCCAGGGAATTAGACAGGCATGGAGCAATAAATAGACGGTAATTGGCACACAGATGTTGGCCGGGAAGAAAATGAACATTGCGAGGTTTGAATTTTCTCCACAAGTTTTAACTCTAGGAAGCCGCCGATGATTGCAACATGTAGCGCTAGATCTAAGATATCAGTACATGTCAAAATTACTGCATTTGGTTGATATTCCATGCAATTATCAGTTAGTAAAGGAAGTCCATACCCCAGGGAATTAGACAGGCATGGAGCAATAAATAGACGGTAATATGCACACAGATGTTGGCCGGGAAGAAAATGAACATTGCGAGGTTTGAATTTTCTCCACAAGTTTTAACTCTAGGAAGCCGCCGATGATTGCAACATGTAGCGCTAGATCTAAGCTATCCATACATGTCAAAATTACTGCATTTGGTTGATATTTCATGCAATTATGAATGAGTAAAGCAAGTCCATACCCCAGGGAATTAGACAGGCATGGAGCAATAAATAGACGGTAATTGGCACACAGATGTTGGCCGGGAAGAAAATGAACATTGCGAGGTTTGAATTTTCTCCACAAGTTTTAACTCTAGGAAGCCGCCGATGATTGCAACATGTAGCGCTAGATCTAAGATATCCATACATGTCAAAATTACTGCATTTGGTTGATATTCCATGCAATTATCAGTTAGTAAAGGAAGTCCATACCCCAGGGAATTAGACAGGCATGGAGTAATAAATAGCTGTAATATGCACACAGATGATGGCCGGGAAGAAAATAGACATTACGATTTTTGAATTTTCTCCACAAGTTTTAACTCTAGGAAGCCGCCGATGATTGCAACATGTAGCGCTAGATCTAAGCTATCCATACATGTCAAAATTACTGCATTTGGTTGATATTTCATGCAATTATGAATGAGTAAAGCAAGTCCATACCCCAGGGAATTAGACAGGCATGGAGCAATAAATAGACGGTAATATGCACACAGATGGTTGCCGGAAAGAAAATAAACATTACGAGTTTTGAATTTTCTCCACAAGTTTTAACTCTAGGAAGCAGCCGATGATTGCAACATGTAGCGCTAGATCTAAGCTATCCATACATGTCAAAATTACTGCATTTGGTTGATATTTCATGCAATTATGAATGAGTAAAGCAAGTCCATACCCCAGGGAATTAGACAGGCATGGAGCAATAAATAGACGGTAATTGGCACACAGATGTTGGCCGGGAAGAAAATGAACATTGCGAGGTTTGAATTTTCTCCACAAGTTTTAACTCTAGGAAGCCGCCGATGATTGCAACATGTAGCGCTAGATCTAAGATATCAGTACATGTCAAAATTACTGCATTTGGTTGATATTCCATGCAATTATCAGTTAGTAAAGGAAGTCCATACCCCAGGGAATTAGACAGGCATGGAGCAATAAATAGACGGTAATATGCACACAGATGTTGGCCGGGAAGAAAATGAACATTGCGAGGTTTGAATTTTCTCCACAAGTTTTAACTCTAGGAAGCCGCCGATGATTGCAACATGTAGCGCTAGATCTAAGCTATCCATACATGTCAAAATTACTGCATTTGGTTGATATTTCATGCAATTATGAATGAGTAAAGCAAGTCCATACCCCAGGGAATTAGACAGGCATGGAGCAATAAATAGACGGTAATTGGCACACAGATGTTGGCCGGGAAGAAAATGAACATTGCGAGGTTTGAATTTTCTCCACAAGTTTTAACTCTAGGAAGCCGCCGATGATTGCAACATGTAGCGCTAGATCTAAGATATCCATACATGTCAAAATTACTGCATTTGGTTGATATTCCATGCAATTATCAGTTAGTAAAGGAAGTCCATACCCCAGGGAATTAGACAGGCATGGAGTAATAAATAGCTGTAATATGCACACAGATGATGGCCGGGAAGAAAATAGACATTACGATTTTTGAATTTTCTCCACAAGTTTTAACTCTAGGAAGCCGCCGATGATTGCAACATGTAGCGCTAGATCTAAGCTATCCATACATGTCAAAATTACTGCATTTGGTTGATATTTCATGCAATTATGAATGAGTAAAGCAAGTCCATACCCCAGGGAATTAGACAGGCATGGAGCAATAAATAGACGGTAATATGCACACAGATGGTTGCCGGAAAGAAAATAAACATTACGAGTTTTGAATTTTCTCCACAAGTTTTAACTCTAGGAAGCCGCCGATGATTGCAACATGTAGCGCTAGATCTAAGCTATCCATACATGTCAAAATTACTGCATTTGGTTGATATTTCATGCAATTATGAATGAGTAAAGCAAGTCCATACCCCAGGGAATTAGACAGGCATGGCGCAATAAATAGACTGTAATATGCACACAGATGGTTGCCGGGAAGAAAATAAACATTACGAGTTTAGAATTTTCTCCACAAGTTTTAACTCTAGGAAGCCGCCGATGATTGCAACATGTAGCGCTAGATCTAAGCTATCCATACATGTCAAAATTACTGCATTTGGTTGATATTTCATGCAATTATGAATGAGTAAAGCAAGTCCATACCCCAGGGAATTAGACAGGCATGAAACAATAAATATACGGTAATATGCACACAGATGGTGGTTGGGAAGAAAATAAACATTGCGAGGTTTGAATTTTCTCCACAATTTTTAACTCTAGGAAGCCGCCGATGATTGCAACATGTAGCGCTAGATCTAAGCTATCCATACAGGTCAAAATTACTGCATTTGGTTGATATTCCATGCAATTATCAGTTAGTAAAGGAATTCCATACCCCAGGGAATTAGACAGGCATGGAGCAATAAATAGACGGTAATATGCACACAGATGTTGGCCGGCAAGAAAATGAACATTGCGAGGTTTGAATTTTCTCCACAAGTTTTAACTCTAGGAAGCCGCCGATGATTGCAACATGTATCGCTAGATCTAAGCTATCCATACATGTCAAAATTACTGCATTTGGTTGATATTCCATGCAATTATCAGTTAGTAAAGGAAGTCCATACCCCAGGGAATTAGACAGGCATGGAGCAATAAATAGCGGTAATATGCACACAGATGATGGCCGGGAAGAAAATAGACATTACGATTTGTGAATTTTCTCCACAAGTTTTAACTCTAGGAAGCCGCCGATGATTGCAACATGTAGCGCTAGATCTAAGCTATCCATACATGTCAACATTACTGCATTTGGTTGATATTTCATGCAATTATGAATGAGTAAAGCAAGTCCATACCCCAGGGAATTAGACAGGCATGGAACAATAAATAGACGGTAATATGCACACAGATGGTTGCCGGAAAGAAAATAAACATTACGAGTTTTGAATTTTCTCCACAAGTTTTAACTCTAGGAAGCCGCCGATGATTGCAACATGTAGCGCTAGATCTAAGCTATCCATACATGTCAAAATTACTGCATTTGGTTGATATTTCATGCAATTATGAATGAGTAAAGCAAGTCCATACCCCAGGGAATTAGACAGGCATGGAGCAATAAATAGACGGTAATATGCACACAGATGGTGGTTGGGAAGAAAATAAACATTACGAGTTTTGAATTTTCTCCACAAGTTTTAACTCTAGGAATCAGCCGATGATTGCAACATGTAGCGCTAGATCTAAGCTATCCATACATGTCAAAATGTGTGCATTTGGTTGATATTTCATGCAATTATGAATGAGTAAAGCAAGTCCATACCCCAGGGAATTAGACAGGCATGGAGCAATAAATAGACGGTAATATGCACACAGATGTTGGCCGGGAAGAAAATAGACATTGCAAGGTTTTAATTTTCTCCACAAGTTTTAACTGTAGGAAGCCGCCGATGATTGCAACATGTAGCGCTAGATCTAAGCTATCCATACATGTCAAAATTTCTGCATTTGGTTGATATTCCATGCAATTATCAGTTAGTAAAGGAAGTCCATACCCCAGGGAATTAGACAGGCATGGAGCAATAAATAGCGGTAATATGCACACAGATGATGGCCGGGAAGAAAATAAACATTACGATTTTTGAATTTTCTCCACAAGTTTTAACTCTAGGAAGCCGCCGATGATTGCAACATGTAGCGCTAGATCTAAGCTATCCATACATGTCAAAATGTGTGCATTTGGTTGATATTTCATGCAATTATGAATGAGTAAAGCAAGTCCATACCCCAGGGAATTAGACAGGCATGGAGCAATAAATAGACGGTAATATGCACACAGATGTTGGCCGGGAAGAAAATGAACATTGCGAGGTTTGCATTTTCTCCACAAGTTTTAACTCTAGGAAGCCGCCGATGATTGCAACATGTAGCGCTAGATCTAAGATATCCATACACGTCAAAATTACTGCATTTGGTTGATATTTCATGCAATTATCAGTTAGTAAAGGAAGTCCATACCCCAGGGAATTAGACAGGCATGGAGCAATAAATAGACGGTAATATGCACACAGATGGTTGCCGGAAAGAAAATAAACATTACGAGTTTTGAATTTTCTCCACAAGTTTTAACTCTAGGAAGCCGCCGATGATTGCAACATGTAGCGCTAGATCTAAGCTATCCATACATGTCAAAATTGCTGCATTTGGTTGATATTTCATGCAATTATGAATGAGTAAAGCAAGTCCATACCCCAGGGAATTAGACAGGCATGGAGCAATAAATAGACGGTAGTATGCACACAGATGGTTGCCGGGAAGAAAATAAACATTACGAGTTTAGAATTTTCTCCACAAGTTTTAACTCTAGGAAGCCGCCGATGATTGCAACATGTAGCGCTAGATCTAAGCTATCCATACATGTCAAAATTACTGCATTTGGTTGATATTTCATGCAATTATGAATGAGTAAAGCAAGTCCATACCAAAGGGAATTAGACAGGCATGGAGCAATAAATAGACGGTAATATGCACACAGATGGTGGTTGTGAAGAAAATAAACATTACGAGTTTTGAATTTTCTCCACAAGTTTTAACTCTAGGAAGCAGCCGATGATTGCAACATGTAGCGCTAGATCTAAGCTATCCATACATGTCAAAATTACTGCATTTGGTTGATATTTCATGCAATTATGAATGAGTAAAGCAAGTCCATACCCCAGGGAATTAGACAGGCATGGAGCAATAAATAGACGGTAATTGGCACACAGATGTTGGCCGGGAAGAAAATGAACATTGCGAGGTTTGAATTTTCTCCACAAGTTTTAACTCTAGGAAGCCGCCGATGATTGCAACATGTAGCGCTAGATCTAAGATATCCATACATGTCAAAATTACTGCATTTGGTTGATATTCCATGCAATTATCAGTTAGTAAAGGAAGTCCATACCCCAGGGAATTAGACAGGCATGGAGTAATAAATAGCTGTAATATGCACACAGATGATGGCCGGGAAGAAAATAGACATTACGATTTTTGAATTTTCTCCACAAGTTTTAACTCTAGGAAGCCGCCGATGATTGCAACATGTAGCGCTAGATCTAAGCTATTCATACATGTCAAAATTACTGCATTTGGTTGATATTTCATGCAATTATCAGTTAGTAAAGGAAGTCCATACCCCAGGGAATTAGACAGGCATGGAGCAATAAATAGACGGTAATATGCACACAGATGGTTGCCGGAAAGAAAATAAACATTACGAGTTTTGAATTTTCTCCACAAGTTTTAACTCTAGGAAGCCGCCGATGATTGCAACATGTAGCGCTAGATCTAAGCTATCCATACATGTCAAAATTGCTGCATTTGGTTGATATTTCATGCAATTATGAATGAGTAAAGCAAGTCCATACCCCAGGGAATTAGACAGGCATGGAGCAATAAATAGACGGTAGTATGCACACAGATGGTTGCCGGGAAGAAAATAAACATTACGAGTTTAGAATTTTCTCCACAAGTTTTAACTCTAGGAAGCCGCCGATGATTGCAACATGTAGCGCTAGATCTAAGCTATCCATACATGTCAAAATTACTGCATTTGGTTGATATTTCATGCAATTATGAATGAGTAAAGCAAGTCCATACCAAAGGGAATTAGACAGGCATGGAGCAATAAATAGACGGTAATATGCACACAGATGGTGGTTGTGAAGAAAATAAACATTACGAGTTTTGAATTTTCTCCACAAGTTTTAACTCTAGGAAGCAGCCGATGATTGCAACATGTAGCGCTAGATCTAAGCTATCCATACATGTCAAAATTACTGCATTTGGTTGATATTTCATGCAATTATGAATGAGTAAAGCAAGTCCATACCCCAGGGAATTAGACAGGCATGGAGCAATAAATAGACGGTAATTGGCACACAGATGTTGGCCGGGAAGAAAATGAACATTGCGAGGTTTGAATTTTCTCCACAAGTTTTAACTCTAGGAAGCCGCCGATGATTGCAACATGTAGCGCTAGATCTAAGATATCCATACATGTCAAAATTACTGCATTTGGTTGATATTCCATGCAATTATCAGTTAGTAAAGGAAGTCCATACCCCAGGGAATTAGACAGGCATGGAGTAATAAATAGCTGTAATATGCACACAGATGATGGCCGGGAAGAAAATAGACATTACGATTTTTGAATTTTCTCCACAAGTTTTAACTCTAGGAAGCCGCCGATGATTGCAACATGTAGCGCTAGATCTAAGCTATCCATACATGTCAAAATTACTGCATTTGGTTGATATTTCATGCAATTATGAATGAGTAAAGCAAGTCCATACCCCAGGGAATTAGACAGGCATGGAGCAATAAATAGACGGTAATATGCACACAGATGGTGGTTGGGAAGAAAATAAACATTACGAGTTTTGAATTTTCTCCACAAGTTTTAACTCTAGGAATCAGCCGATGATTGCAACATGTAGCGCTAGATCTAAGCTATCCATACATGTCAAAATGTGTGCATTTGGTTGATATTTCATGCAATTATGAATGAGTAAAGCAAGTCCATACCCCAGGGAATTAGACAGGCATGGAGCAATAAATAGACGGTAATATGCACACAGATGTTGGCCGGGAAGAAAATAGACATTGCAAGGTTTTAATTTTCTCCACAAGTTTTAACTGTAGGAAGCCGCCGATGATTGCAACATGTAGCGCTAGATCTAAGCTATCCATACATGTCAAAATTTCTGCATTTGGTTGATATTCCATGCAATTATCAGTTAGTAAAGGAAGTCCATACCCCAGGGAATTAGACAGGCATGGAGCAATAAATAGCGGTAATATGCACACAGATGATGGCCGGGAAGAAAATAAACATTACGATTTTTGAATTTTCTCCACAAGTTTTAACTCTAGGAAGCCGCCGATGATTGCAACATGTAGCGCTAGATCTAAGCTATCCATACATGTCAAAATGTGTGCATTTGGTTGATATTTCATGCAATTATGAATGAGTAAAGCAAGTCCATACCCCAGGGAATTAGACAGGCATGGAGCAATAAATAGACGGTAATATGCACACAGATGTTGGCCGGGAAGAAAATGAACATTGCGAGGTTTGCATTTTCTCCACAAGTTTTAACTCTAGGAAGCCGCCGATGATTGCAACATGTAGCGCTAGATCTAAGATATCCATACACGTCAAAATTACTGCATTTGGTTGATATTTCATGCAATTATCAGTTAGTAAAGGAAGTCCATACCCCAGGGAATTAGACAGGCATGGAGCAATAAATAGACGGTAATATGCACACAGATGGTTGCCGGAAAGAAAATAAACATTACGAGTTTTGAATTTTCTCCACAAGTTTTAACTCTAGGAAGCCGCCGATGATTGCAACATGTAGCGCTAGATCTAAGCTATCCATACATGTCAAAATTGCTGCATTTGGTTGATATTTCATGCAATTATGAATGAGTAAAGCAAGTCCATACCCCAGGGAATTAGACAGGCATGGAGCAATAAATAGACGGTAGTATGCACACAGATGGTTGCCGGGAAGAAAATAAACATTACGAGTTTAGAATTTTCTCCACAAGTTTTAACTCTAGGAAGCCGCCGATGATTGCAACATGTAGCGCTAGATCTAAGCTATCCATACATGTCAAAATTACTGCATTTGGTTGATATTTCATGCAATTATGAATGAGTAAAGCAAGTCCATACCAAAGGGAATTAGACAGGCATGGAGCAATAAATAGACGGTAATATGCACACAGATGGTGGTTGTGAAGAAAATAAACATTACGAGTTTTGAATTTTCTCCACAAGTTTTAACTCTAGGAAGCAGCCGATGATTGCAACATGTAGCGCTAGATCTAAGCTATCCATACATGTCAAAATTACTGCATTTGGTTGATATTTCATGCAATTATGAATGAGTAAAGCAAGTCCATACCCCAGGGAATTAGACAGGCATGGAGCAATAAATAGACGGTAATTGGCACACAGATGTTGGCCGGGAAGAAAATGAACATTGCGAGGTTTGAATTTTCTCCACAAGTTTTAACTCTAGGAAGCCGCCGATGATTGCAACATGTAGCGCTAGATCTAAGATATCCATACATGTCAAAATTACTGCATTTGGTTGATATTCCATGCAATTATCAGTTAGTAAAGGAAGTCCATACCCCAGGGAATTAGACAGGCATGGAGTAATAAATAGCTGTAATATGCACACAGATGATGGCCGGGAAGAAAATAGACATTACGATTTTTGAATTTTCTCCACAAGTTTTAACTCTAGGAAGCCGCCGATGATTGCAACATGTAGCGCTAGATCTAAGCTATCCATACATGTCAAAATTACTGCATTTGGTTGATATTTCATGCAATTATGAATGAGTAAAGCAAGTCCATACCCCAGGGAATTAGACAGGCATGGAGCAATAAATAGACGGTAATATGCACACAGATGGTGGTTGGGAAGAAAATAAACATTACGAGTTTTGAATTTTCTCCACAAGTTTTAACTCTAGGAAGCAGCCGATGATTGCAACATGTAGCGCTAGATCTAAGCTATTCATACATGTCAAAATGTGTGCATTTGGTTGATATTTCATGCAATTATGAATGAGTAAAGCAAGTCCATACCCCAGGGAATTAGACAGGCATGGAGCAATAAATAGACGGTAATATGCACACAGATGTTGGCCGGGAAGAAAATAGACATTGCAAGGTTTTAATTTTCTCCACAAGTTTTAACTGTAGGAAGCCGCCGATGATTGCAACATGTAGCGCTAGATCTAAGCTATCCATACATGTCAAAATTTCTGCATTTGGTTGATATTCCATGCAATTATCAGTTAGTAAAGGAAGTCCATACCCCAGGGAATTAGACAGGCATGGAGCAATAAATAGCGGTAATATGCACACAGATGATGGCCGGGAAGAAAATAAACATTACGATTTTTGAATTTTCTCCACAAGTTTTAACTCTAGGAAGCCGCCGATGATTGCAACATGTAGCGCTAGATCTAAGCTATCCATACATGTCAAAATGTGTGAATTTGGTTGATATTTCATGCAATTATGAATGAGTAAAGCAAGTCCATACCCCAGGGAATTAGACAGGCATGGAGCAATAAATAGACGGTAATATGCACACAGATGTTGGCCGGGAAGAAAATGAACATTGCGAGGTTTGAATTTTCTCCACAAGTTTTAACTCTAGGAAGCCGCCGATGATTGCAACATGTAGCGCTAGATCTAAGATATCCATACACGTCAAAATTACTGCATTTGGTTGATATTTCATGCAATTATCAGTTAGTAAAGGAAGTCCATACCCCAGGGAATTAGACAGGCATGGAGCAATAAATAGACGGTAATATGCACACAGATGGTTGCCGGGAAGAAAATAAACATTACGAGTTGATAATTTTCTCCACAAGTTTTAACTCTAGGAAGCCGCCGATGATTGCAACATGTAGCGCTAGATCTAAGCTATCCATACATGTCAAAATTGCTGCATTTGGTTGATATTTCATGCAATTATGAATGAGTAAAGCAAGTCCATACCCCAGGGAATTAGACAGGCATGGAGCAATAAATAGACGGTAATATGCACACAGATGGTTGCCGGGAAGAAAATAAACATTACGAGTTTAGAATTTTCTCCACAAGTTTTAACTCTAGGAAGCCGCCGATGATTGCAACATGTAGCGCTAGATCTAAGCTATCCATACATGTCAAAATTACTGCATTTGGTTGATATTTCATGCAATTATGAATGAGTAAAGCAAGTCCATACCAAAGGGAATTAGACAGGCATGGAGCAATAAATAGACGGTAATATGCACACAGATGGTGGTTGGGAAGAAAATAAACATTACGAGTTTTGAATTTTCTCCACAAGTTTTAACTCTAGGAAGCAGCCGATGATTGCAACATGTAGCGCTAGAT
The DNA here is from genome assembly GCA_037893225.1 of Hippasteria phrygiana. Taxonomy (NCBI): domain Eukaryota; kingdom Metazoa; phylum Echinodermata; class Asteroidea; order Valvatida; family Goniasteridae; genus Hippasteria; species Hippasteria phrygiana. The sequence continues at coordinate 2,342,021 of JAZGUH010000197.1, forward strand.
CTAAGCTATCCATACATGTCAAAATTACTGCATTTGGTTGATATTTCATGCAATTATGAATGAGTAAAGCAAGTCCATACCCCAGGGAATTAGACAGGCATGGAGCAATAAATAGACGGTAATTGGCACACAGATGTTGGCCGGGAAGAAAATGAACATTGCGAGGTTTGAATTTTCTCCACAAGTTTTAACTCTAGGAAGCCGCCGATGATTGCAACATGTAGCGCTAGATCTAAGATATCAGTACATGTCAAAATTACTGCATTTGGTTGATATTCCATGCAATTATCAGTTAGTAAAGGAAGTCCATACCCCAGGGAATTAGACAGGCATGGAGCAATAAATAGACGGTAATATGCACACAGATGTTGGCCGGGAAGAAAATGAACATTGCGAGGTTTGAATTTTCTCCACAAGTTTTAACTCTAGGAAGCCGCCGATGATTGCAACATGTAGCGCTAGATCTAAGCTATCCATACATGTCAAAATTACTGCATTTGGTTGATATTCCATGCAATTATCAGTTAGTAAAGGAAGTCCATACCCCAGGGAATTAGACAGGCATGGAGCAATAAATAGCGGTAATATGCACACAGATGATGGCCGGGAAGAAAATAGACATTACGATTTGTGAATTTTCTCCACAAGTTTTAACTCTAGGAAGCCGCCGATGATTGCAACATGTAGCGCTAGATCTAAGCTATCCATACATGTCAACATTACTGCATTTGGTTGATATTTCATGCAATTATGAATGAGTAAAGCAAGTCCATACCCCAGGGAATTAGACAGGCATGGAGCAATAAATAGACGGTAATATGCACACAGATGGTTGCCGGAAAGAAAATAAACATTACGAGTTTTGAATTTTCTCCACAAGTTTTAACTCTAGGAAGCCGCCGATGATTGCAACATGTAGCGCTAGATCTAAGCTATCCATACATGTCAAAATTACTGCATTTGGTTGATATTTCATGCAATTATGAATGAGTAAAGCAAGTCCATACCCTAGGGAATTAGACAGGCATGGCGCAATAAATAGACTGTAATATGCACACAGATGGTTGCCGGGAAGAAAATAAACATTACGAGTTTAGAATTTTCTCCACAAGTTTTAACTCTAGGAAGCCGCCGATGATTGCAACATGTAGCGCTAGATCTAAGCTATCCATACATGTCAAAATTACTGCATTTGGTTGATATTTCATGCAATTATGAATGAGTAAAGCAAGTCCATACCCCCAGGGAATTAGACAGGCATGAAACAATAAATATACGGTAATATGCACACAGATGGTGGTTGGGAAGAAAATAAACATTGCGAGGTTTGAATTTTCTCCACAATTTTTAACTCTAGGAAGCCGCCGATGATTGCAACATGTAGCGCTAGATCTAAGCTATCCATACATGTCAAAATTACTGCATTTGGTTGATATTCCATGCAATTATCAGTTAGTAAAGGAAGTCCATACCCCAGGGAATTAGACAGGCATGGAGTAATAAATAGACGGTAATATGCACACAGATGGTGGTTGGGAAGAAAATAAACATTACGAGTTTTGAATTTTCTCCACAAGTTTTAACTCTAGGAAGCCGCCGATGATTGCAACATGTAGCGCTAGATCTAAGCTATCCATACATGTCAAAATTTGTGCATTTGGTTGATATTTCATGCAATTATGAATGAGTAAAGCAAGTCCATACCCCAGGGAATTAGACAGGCATGGAGCAATAAATAGACGGTAATATGCACACAGATGGTGGTTGGGAAGAAAATAAACATTACGAGTTTTGAATTTTCTCCACAAGTTTTAACTCTAGGAAGCAGCCGATGATTGCAACATGTAGGGCTAGATCTAAGCTATCCATACATGTCAAAATTTGTGCATTTGGTTGATATTTCATGCAATTATGAATGAGTAAAGCAAGTCCATACCCCAGGGAATTAGACAGGCATGGAGCAATAAATAGACGGTAATTGGCACACAGATGTTGGCCGGGAAGAAAATGAACATTGCGAGGTTTGAATTTTCTCCACAAGTTTTAACTCTAGGAAGCCGCCGATGATTGCAACATGTAGCGCTAGATCTAAGATATCAGTACATGTCAAAATTACTGCATTTGGTTGATATTCCATGCAATTATCAGTTAGTAAAGGAAGTCCATACCCCAGGGAATTAGACAGGCATGGAGCAATAAATAGACGGTAATATGCACACAGATGTTGGCCGGGAAGAAAATGAACATTGCGAGGTTTGAATTTTCTCCACAAGTTTTAACTCTAGGAAGCCGCCGATGATTGCAACATGTAGCGCTAGATCTAAGCTATCCATACATGTCAAAATTACTGCATTTGGTTGATATTCCATGCAATTATCAGTTAGTAAAGGAAGTCCATACCCCAGGGAATTAGACAGGCATGGAGCAATAAATAGACGGTAATTGGCACACAGATGTTGGCCGGGAAGAAAATGAACATTGCGAGGTTTGAATTTTCTCCACAAGTTTTAACTCTAGGAAGCCGCCGATGATTGCAACATGTAGCGCTAGATCTAAGATATCAGTACATGTCAAAATTACTGCATTTGGTTGATATTCCATGCAATTATCAGTTAGTAAAGGAAGTCCATACCCCAGGGAATTAGACAGGCATGGAGCAATAAATAGACGGTAATATGCACACAGATGTTGGCCGGGAAGAAAATAGACATTACGATTTGTGAATTTTCTCCACAAGTTTTAACTCTAGGAAGCCGCCGATGATTGCAACATGTAGCGCTAGATCTAAGCTATCCATACATGTCAACATTACTGCATTTGGTTGATATTTCATGCAATTATGAATGAGTAAAGCAAGTCCATACCCCAGGGAATTAGACAGGCATGGAGCAATAAATAGACGGTAATATGCACACAGATGGTTGCCGGAAAGAAAATAAACATTACGAGTTTTGAATTTTCTCCACAAGTTTTAACTCTAGGAAGCCGCCGATGATTGCAACATGTAGCGCTAGATCTAAGCTATCCATACATGTCAAAATTACTGCATTTGGTTGATATTTCATGCAATTATGAATGAGTAAAGCAAGTCCATACCCCAGGGAATTAGACAGGCATGGCGCAATAAATAGACTGTAATATGCACACAGATGGTTGCCGGGAAGAAAATAAACATTACGAGTTTAGAATTTTCTCCACAAGTTTTAACTCTAGGAAGCCGCCGATGATTGCAACATGTAGCGCTAGATCTAAGCTATCCATACATGTCAAAAGTACTGCATTTGGTTGATATTTCATGCAATTATGAATGAGTAAAGCAAGTCCATACCCCCAGGGAATTAGACAGGCATGAAACAATAAATATACGGTAATATGCACACAGATGGTGGTTGGGAAGAAAATAAACATTGCGAGGTTTGAATTTTCTCCACAATTTTTAACTCTAGGAAGCCGCCGATGATTGCAACATGTAGCGCTAGATCTAAGCTATCCATACATGTCAAAATTACTGCATTTGGTTGATATTCCATGCAATTATCAGTTAGTAAAGGAAGTCCATACCCCAGGGAATTAGACAGGCATGGAGTAATAAATAGACGGTAATATGCACACAGATGGTGGTTGGGAAGAAAATAAACATTACGAGTTTTGAATTTTCTCCACAAGTTTTAACTCTAGGAAGCCGCCGATGATTGCAACATGTAGCGCTAGATCTAAGCTATCCATACATGTCGAAATTACTGCATTTGGTTGATATTTCATGCAATTATGAATGAGTAAAGCAAGTCCATACCCCAGGGAATTAGACAGGCATGGAGCAATAAATAGACGGTAATATGCACACAGATGGTGGTTGGGAAGAAAATAAACATTACGAGTTTTGAATTTTCTCCACAAGTTTTAACTCTAGGAAGCAGCCGATGATTGCAACATGTAGCGCTAGATCTAAGCTATCCATACATGTCAAAATTTGTGCATTTGGTTGATATTTCATGCAATTATGAATGAGTAAAGCAAGTCCACACCCCAGGGAATTAGACAGGCATGGAGCAATAAATAGACGGTAATATGCACACAGATGGTGGTTGGGAAGAAAATAAACATTACGAGTTTTGAATTTTCTCCACAAGTTTTAACTCTAGGAAGCAGCCGATGATTGCAACATGTAGGGCTAGATCTAAGCTATCCATACATGTCAAAATTTGTGCATTTGGTTGATATTTCATGCAATTATGAATGAGTAAAGCAAGTCCATACCCCAGGGAATTAGACAGGCATGGAGCAATAAATAGACGGTAATATGCACACAGATAGTTGCCGGAAAGAAAATAAACATTACGAGTTTTGAATTTTCTCCACAAGTTTTAACTCTAGGAAGCCGCCGATGATTGCAACATGTAGCGCTAGATCTAAGCTATCCATACATGTCAAAATTACTGCATTTGGTTGATATTTCATGCAATTATGAATGAGTAAAGCAAGTCCATACCCCAGGGAATTAGACAGGCATGGAGCAATAAATAGACGGTAATATGCACACAGATGTTGGCCGGGAAGAAAATGAACATTGCGAGGTTTGAATTTTCTCCACAAGTTTTAACTCTAGGAAGCCGCCGATGATTGCAACATGTAGCGCTAGATCTAAGATATCCATAAATGTCAAAATTACTGCATTTGGTTGATATTCCATGCAATTATCAGTTAGTAAAGGAAGTCCATACCCCAGGGAATTAGACAGGCATGGAGTAATAAATAGCGGTAATATGCACACAGATGATGGCCGGGAAGAAAATAAACATTACGAGTTTTGAATTTTCTCCACAAGTTTTAACTCTAGGAAGCCGCCGATGATTGCAACATATAGCGCTAGATCTAAGCTATCCATACATGTCGAAATTACTGCATTTGGTTGATATTTCATGCAATTATGAATGAGTAAAGCAAGTCCATACCCCAGGGAATTAGACAGGCATGGAGCAATAAATAGACGGTAATATGCACACAGATGGTGGTTGGGAAGAAAATAAACATTACGAGTTTTGAATTTTCTCCACAAGTTTTAACTCTAGGAAGCAGCCGATGATTGCAACATGTAGCGCTAGATCTAAGCTATCCATACATGTCAAAATTTGTGCATTTGGTTGATATTTCATGCAATTATGAATGAGTAAAGCAAGTCCATACCCCAGGGAATTAGACAGGCATGGAGCAATAAATAGACGGTAATATGCACACAGATGGTGGTTGGGAAGAAAATAAACATTACGAGTTTTGAATTTTCTCCACAAGTTTTAACTCTAGGAAGCCGCCGATGATTGCAACATGTAGCGCTAGATCTAAGCTATCCATACATGTCAAAATGTGTGCATTTGGTTGATATTTCATGCAATTATGAATGAGTAAAGCAAGTCCATACCCCAGGGAATTAGACAGGCATGGAGCAATAAATAGACGGTAATATGCACACAGATGTTGGCCGGGAAGAAAATGAACATTGCGAGGTTTGAATTTTCTCCACAAGTTTTAACTCTAGGAAGCCGCCGATGATTGCAACATGTAGCGCTAGATCTAAGATATCCATACACGTCAAAATTACTGCATTTGGTTGATATTTCATGCAATTATCAGTTAGTAAAGGAAGTCCATACCCCAGGGAATTAGACAGGCATGGAGCAATAAATAGACGGTAATATGCACACAGATGGTTGCCGGGAAGAAAATAAACATTACGAGTTTTGAATTTTCTCCACAAGTTTTAACTCTAGGAAGCCGCCGATGATTGCAACATGTAGCGCTAGATCTAAGCTATCCATACATGTCAAAATTGCTGCATTTGGTAGATATTTCATGCAATTATGAATGAGTAAAGCAAGTCCATACCCCAGGGAATTAGACAGGCATGGAGCAATAAATAGACGGTAATATGCACACAGATGGTTCCCGGGAAGAAAATAAACATTACGAGTTTATAATTTTCTCCACAAGTTTTAACTCTAGGAAGCCGCCGATGATTGCAACATGTAGCGCTAGATCTAAGCTATCCATACATGTCAAAATTACTGCATTTGGTTGATATTTCATGCAATTATGAATGAGTAAAGCAAGTCCATACCCCAGGGAATTAGACAGGCATGGAGCAATAAATAGACGGTAATATGCACACAGATGGTTGCCGGGAAGAAAATAAACATTACGAGTTTAGAATTTTCTCCACAAGTTTTAACTCTAGGAAGCCGCCGATGATTGCAACATGTAGCGCTAGATCTAAGCTATCCATACATGTCAAAATTACTGCATTTGGTTGATATTTCATGCAATTATGAATGAGTAAAGCAAGTCCATACCAAAGGGAATTAGACAGGCATGGAGCAATAAATAGACGGTAATATGCACACAGATGGTGGTTCGGAAGAAAATAAACATTACGAGTTTTGAATTTTCTCCACAAGTTTTAACTCTAGGAAGCAGCCGATGATTGCAACATGTAGCGCTAGATCTAAGCTATCCATACATGTCAAAATTACTGCATTTGGTTGATATTTCATGCAATTATGAATGAGTAAAGCAAGTCCATACCCCAGGGAATTAGACAGGCATGGAGCAATAAATAGACGGTAATTGGCACACAGATGTTGGCCGGGAAGAAAATGAACATTGCGAGGTTTGAATTTTCTCCACAAGTTTTAACTCTAGGAAGCCGCCGATGATTGCAACATGTAGCGCTAGATCTAAGATATCCATACATGTCAAAATTACTGCATTTGGTTGATATTCCATGCAATTATCAGTTAGTAAAGGAAGTCCATACCCCAGGGAATTAGACAGGCATGGAGTAATAAATAGCTGTAATATGCACACAGATGATGGCCGGGAAGAAAATAGACATTACGATTTTTGAATTTTCTCCACAAGTTTTAACTCTAGGAAGCCGCCGATGATTGCAACATGTAGCGCTAGATCTAAGCTATCCATACATGTCAAAATTACTGCATTTGGTTGATATTCCATGCAATTATCAGTTAGTAAAGGAAGTCCATACCCCAGGGAATTAGACAGGCATGGAGCAATAAATAGCGATAATATGCACACAGATGATGGCCGGGAGGAAAATAGACATTACGATTTGTGAATTTTCTCCACAAGTTTTAAATCTAGGAAGCCGCCGATGATTGCAACATGTAGCGCTAGATCTAAGCTATCCATACATGTCAAAATTACTGCATTTGGTTGATATTCCATGCAATTATCAGTTAGTAAAGGAAGTCCATACCCCAGGGAATTAGACAGGCATGGAGTAATAAATAGCTGTAGTATGCACACAGATGATGGCCATGAAGAAAATAGACATTACGATTTTTGAATTTTCTCCACAAGTTTTAACTCTAGGAAGCCGCCGATGATTGCAACATGTAGCGCTAGATCTAAGCTATCCATACATGTCAAAATTACTGCATTTGGTTGATATTCCATGCAATTATCAGTTAGTAAAGGAAGTCCATACCCCAGGGAATTAGACAGGCATGGAGCAATAAATAGCGATAATATGCATACAGATGATGGCCGGGAAGAAAATGGACATTACGATTTGTGAATTTTCTCCACAAGTTTTAAATCTAGGAAGCCGCCGATGATTGCAACATGTAGCGCTAGATCTAAGCTATCCATACATGTCAAAATTACTGCATTTGGTTGATATTTCGTGCAATTATGAATGAGTAAAGCAAGTCCATACCCCAGGGAATTAGACAGGCATGAAACAATAAATATACGGTAATATGCACACAGATGGTGGTTGGGAAGAAAATAAACATTGCGAGGTTTGAATTTTCTCCACAATTTTTAACTCTAGGAAGCCGCCGATGATTGCAACATGTAGCGCTAGATCTAAGCTATCCATACAGGTCAAAATTACTGCATTTGGTTGATATTCCATGCAATTATCAGTTAGTAAAGGAAGTCCATACCCCAGGGAATTAGACAGGCATGGAGCAATAAATAGACGGTAATATGCACACAGATGTTGGCCGGGAAGAAAATGAACATTACGAGTTTTGAATTTTCTCCACAAGTTTTAACTCTAGGAAGCCGCCGATGATTGCAACATGTAGCGCTAGATCTAAGCTATCCATACATGTCAAAATTACTGCATTTGGTTGATATTTCATGCAATTATGAATGAGTAAAGCAAGTCCATACCCCAGGGAATTAGACAGGCATGGAGCAATAAATAGACGGTAATATGCACACAGATGTTGGCCGGGAAGAAAATGAACATTGCGAGGTTTGAATTTTCTCCACAAGTTTTAACTCTAGGAAGCCGCCGATGATTGCAACATGTAGCGCTAGATCTAAGATATCCATACATGTCAAAATTACTGCATTTGGTTGATATTCCATGCAATTATCAGTTAGTAAAGGAAGTCCATACCCCAGGGAATTAGACAGGTATGGAGTAATAAATAGCGGTAATATGCACACAGATGATGGCCGGGAAGAAAATAAACATTACGAGTTTTGAATTTTCTCCACAAGTTTTAACTCTAGGAAGCCGCCGATGATTGCAACATGTAGCGCTAGATCTAAGCTATCCATACATGTCGAAATTACTGCATTTGGTTGATATTTCATGCAATTATGAATGAGTAAAGCAAGTCCATACCCCAGGGAATTAGACAGGCATGGAGCAATAAATAGACGGTAATATGCACACAGATGGTGGTTGGGAAGAAAATAAACATTACGAGTTTTGAATTTTCTCCACAAGTTTTAACTCTAGGAAGCAGCCGATGATTGCAACATGTAGCGCTAGATCTAAGCTATCCATACATGTCAAAATTTGTGCATTTGGTTGATATTTCATGCAATTATGAATGAGTAAAGCAAGTCCATACCCCAGGGAATTAGACAGGCATGGAGCAATAAATAGACGGTAATATGCACACAGATGGTGGTTGGGAAGAAAATAAACATTACGAGTTTTGAATTTTCTCCACAAGTTTTAACTCTAGGAAGCCGCCGATGATTGCAACATGTAGCGCTAGATCTAAGCTATCCATACATGTCAAAATGTGTGCATTTGGTTGATATTTCATGCAATTATGAATGAGTAAAGCAAGTCCATACCCCAGGGAATTAGACAGGCATGGAGCAATAAATAGACGGTAATATGCACACAGATGTTGGCCGGGAAGAAAATGAACATTGCGAGGTTTGAATTTTCTCCACAAGTTTTAACTCTAGGAAGCCGCCGATGATTGCAACATGTAGCGCTAGATCTAAGATATCCATACACGTCAAAATTACTGCATTTGGTTGATATTTCATGCAATTATCAGTTAGTAAAGGAAGTCCATACCCCAGGGAATTAGACAGGCATGGAGCAATAAATAGACGGTAATATGCACACAGATGGTTGCCGGGAAGAAAATAAACATTACGAGTTTTGAATTTTCTCCACAAGTTTTAACTCTAGGAAGCCGCCGATGATTGCAACATGTAGCGCTAGATCTAAGCTATCCATACATGTCAAAATTACTGCATTTGGTTGATATTTCATGCAATTATGAATGAGTAAAGCAAGTCCATACCCCAGGGAATTAGACAGGCATGGAGCAATAAATAGACGGTAATATGCACACAGATGGTTGCCGGGAAGAAAATAAACATTACGAGTTTAGAATTTTCTCCACAAGTTTTAACTCTAGGAAGCCGCCGATGATTGCAACATGTAGCGCTAGATCTAAGCTATCCATACATGTCAAAATTACTGCATTTGGTTGATATTTCATGCAATTATGAATGAGTAAAGCAAGTCCATACCAAAGGGAATTAGACAGGCATGGAGCAATAAATAGACGGTAATATGCACACAGATGGTGGTTGGGAAGAAAATAAACATTACGAGTTTTGAATTTTCTCCACAAGTTTTAACTCTAGGAAGCAGCCGATGATTGCAACATGTAGCGCTAGATCTAAGCTATCCATACATGTCAAAATTACTGCATTTGGTTGATATTTCATGCAATTATGAATGAGTAAAGCAAGTCCATACCCCAGGGAATTAGACAGGCATGGAGCAATAAATAGACGGTAATTGGCACACAGATGTTGGCCGGGAAGAAAATGAACATTGCGAGGTTTGAATTTTCTCCACAAGTTTTAACTCTAGGAAGCCGCCGATGATTGCAACATGTAGCGCTAGATCTAAGATATCCATACATGTCAAAATTACTGCATTTGGTTGATATTCCATGCAATTATCAGTTAGTAAAGGAAGTCCATACCCCAGGGAATTAGACAGGCATGGAGTAATAAATAGCTGTAATATGCACACAGATGATGGCCGGGAAGAAAATAGACATTACGATTTTTGAATTTTCTCCACAAGTTTTAACTCTAGGAAGCCGCCGATGATTGCAACATGTAGCGCTAGATCTAAGCTATCCATACATGTCAAAATTACTGCATTTGGTTGATATTCCATGCAATTATCAGTTAGTAAAGGAAGTCCATACCCCAGGGAATTAGACAGGCATGGAGCAATAAATAGCGATAATATGCACACAGATGATGGCCGGGAAGAAAATAGACATTACGATTTGTGAATTTTCTCCACAAGTTTTAAATCTAGGAAGCCGCCGATGATTGCAACATGTAGCGCTAGATCTAAGCTATCCATACATGTCAAAATTACTGCATTTGGTTGATATTCCATGCAATTATCAGTTAGTAAAGGAAGTCCATACCCCAGGGAATTAGACAGGCATGGAGTAATAAATAGCTGTAATATGCACACAGATGATGGCCGGGAAGAAAATAGACATTACGATTTTTGAATTTTCTCCACAAGTTTTAACTCTAGGAAGCCGCCGATGATTGCAACATGTAGCGCTAGATCTAAGCTATCCATACATGTCAAAATTACTGCATTTGGTTGATATTCCATGCAATTATCAGTTAGTAAAGGAAGTCCATACCCCAGGGAATTAGACAGGCATGGAGCAATAAATAGCGATAATATGCACACAGATGATGGCCGGGAAGAAAATGGACATTACGATTTGTGAATTTTCTCCACAAGTTTTAAATCTAGGAAGCCGCCGATGATTGCAACATGTAGCGCTAGATCTAAGCTATCCATACATGTCAAAATTACTGCATTTGGTTGATATTTCATGCAATTATGAATGAGTAAAGCAAGTCCATACCCCAGGGAATTAGACAGGCATGGAGCAATAAATAGACGGTAATATGCACACAGATGGTGGTTGGGAAGAAAATAAACATTACGAGTTTTGAATTTTCTCCACAAGTTTTAACTCTAGGAAGCAGCCGATGATTGCAACATGTAGCGCTAGATCTAAGCTATCCATACATGTCAAAATTACTGCATTTGGTTGATATTTCATGCAATTATGAATGAGTAAAGCAAGTCCATACCCCACGGAATTAGACAGGCATGGAGCAATAAATAGACGGTAATTGGCACACAGATGTTGGCCGGGAAGAAAATGAACATTGCGAGGTTTGAATTTTCTCCACAAGTTTTAACTCTAGGAAGCCGCCGATGATTGCAACATGTAGCGCTAGATCTAAGATATCCATACATGTCAAAATTACTGCATTTGGTTGATATTCCATGCAATTATCAGTTAGTAAAGGAAGTCCATACCCCAGGGAATTAGACAGGCATGGAGTAATAAATAGCTGTAATATGCACACAGATGATGGCCGGGAAGAAAATAGACATTACGATTTTTGAATTTTCTCCACAAGTTTTAACTCTAGGAAGCCGCCGATGATTGCAACATGTAGCGCTAGATCTAAGCTATCCATACATGTCAAAATTACTGCATTTGGTTGATATTCCATGCAATTATCAGTTAGTAAAGGAAGTCCATACCCCAGGGAATTAGACAGGCATGGAGCAATAAATAGCGATAATATGCACACAGATGATGGCCGGGAAGAAAATAGACATTACGATTTGTGAATTTTCTCCACAAGTTTTAAATCTAGGAAGCCGCCGATGATTGCAACATGTAGCGCTAGATCTAAGCTATCCATACATGTCAAAATTACTGCATTTGGTTGATATTCCATGCAATTATCAGTTAGTAAAGGAAGTCCATACCCCAGGGAATTAGACAGGCATGGAGTAATAAATAGCTGTAATATGCACACAGATGATGGCCGGGAAGAAAATAGACATTACGATTTTTGAATTTTCTCCACAAGTTTTAACTCTAGGAAGCCGCCGATGATTGCAACATGTAGCGCTAGATCTAAGCTATCCATACATGTCAAAATTACTGCATTTGGTTGATATTCCATGCAATTATCAGTTAGTAAAGGAAGTCCATACCCCAGGGAATTAGACAGGCATGGAGCAATAAATAGCGATAATATGCACACAGATGATGGCCGGGAAGAAAATGGACATTACGATTTGTGAATTTTCTCCACAAGTTTTAAATCTAGGAAGCCGCCGATGATTGCAACATGTAGCGCTAGATCTAAGCTATCCATACATGTCAAAATTACTGCATTTGGTTGATATTTCATGCAATTATGAATGAGTAAAGCAAGTCCATACCCCAGGGAATTAGACAGGCATGGAGCAATAAATAGACGGTAATATGCACACAGATGGTTGCCGGAAAGAAAATAAACATTACGAGTTTTGAATTTTCTCCACAAGTTTTAACTCTAGGAAGCCGCCGATGATTGCAACATGTAGCGCTAGATCTAAGCTATCCATACATGTCAAAATTACTGCATTTGGTTGATATTTCATGCAATTATGAATGAGTAAAGCAAGTCCATACCCCAGGGAATTAGACAGGCATGGCGCAATAAATAGACTGTAATATGCACACAGATGGTTGCCGGGAAGAAAATAAACATTACGAGTTTATAATTTTCTCCACAAGTTTTAACTCTAGGAAGCCGCCGATGATTGCAACATGTAGCGCTAGATCTAAGCTATCCATACATGTCAAAATTACTGCATTTGGTTGATATTTCATGCAATTATGAATGAGTAAAGCAAGTCCATACCCCAGGGAATTAGACAGGCATGAAACAATAAATATACGGTAATATGCACACAGATGGTGGTTGGGAAGAAAATAAACATTGCGAGGTTTGAATTTTCTCCACAATTTTTAACTCTAGGAAGCCGCCGATGATTGCAACATGTAGCGCTAGATCTAAGCTATCCATACAGGTCAAAATTACTGCATTTGGTTGATATTCCATGCAATTATCAGTTAGTAAAGGAAGTCCATACCCCAGGGAATTAGACAGGCATGGAGCAATAAATAGACGGTAATATGCACACAGATGTTGGCCGGGAAGAAAATGAACATTGCGAGGTTTGAATTTTCTCCACAAGTTTTAACTCTAGGAAGCCGCCGATGATTGCAACATGTAGCGCTAGATCTAAGCTATCCATACATGTCAAAATTACTGCATTTGGTTGATATTCCATGCAATTATCAGTTAGTAAAGGAAGTCCATACCCCAGGGAATTAGACAGGCATGGAGCAATAAATAGCGGTAATATGCACACAGATGATGGCCGGGAAGAAAATAGACATTACGATTTGTGAATTTTCTCCACAAGTTTTAACTCTAGGAAGCCGCCGATGATTGCAACACGTAGCGCTAGATCTAAGCTATCCATACATGTCAACATTACTGCATTTGGTTGATATTTCATGCAATTATGAATGAGTAAAGCAAGTCCATACCCCAGGGAATTAGACAGGCATGGAGCAATAAATAGACGGTAATATGCACACAGATGGTTGCCGGAAAGAAAATAAACATAACGAGTTTTGAATTTTCTCCACAAGTTTTAACTCTAGGAAGCCGCCGATGATTGCAACATGTAGCGCTAGATCTAAGCTATCCATACATGTCAAAATTACTGCATTTGGTTGATATTTCATGCAATTATGAATGAGTAAAGCAAGTCCATACCCCAGGGAATTAGACAGGCATGGCGCAATAAATAGACTGTAATATGCACACAGATGGTTGCCGGGAAGAAAATAAACATTACGAGTTTATAATTTTCTCCACAAGTTTTAACTCTAGGAAGCCGCCGATGATTGCAACATGTAGCGCTAGATCTAAGCTATCCATACATGTCAAAATTACTGCATTTGGTTGATATTTCATGCAATTATGAATGAGTAAAGCAAGTCCATACCCCCAGGGAATTAGACAGGCATGAAACAATAAATATACGGTAATATGCACACAGATGGTGGTTGGGAAGAAAATAAACATTGCGAGGTTTGAATTTTCTCCACAATTTTTAACTCTAGGAAGCCGCCGATGATTGCAACATGTAGCGCTAGATCTAAGCTATCCATACATGTCAAAATTACTGCATTTGGTTGATATTCCATGCAATTATCAGTTAGTAAAGGAAGTCCATACCCCAGGGAATTAGACAGGCATGGAGTAATAAATAGACGGTAATATGCACACAGATGGTGGTTGGGAAGAAAATAAACATTACGAGTTTTGAATTTTCTCCACAAGTTTTAACTCTAGGAAGCCGCCGATGATTGCAACATGTAGCGCTAGATCTAAGCTATCCATACATGTCGAAATTACTGCATTTGGTTGATATTTCATGCAATTATGAATGAGTAAAGCAAGTCCATACCCCAGGGAATTAGACAGGCATGGAGCAATAAATAGACGGTAATATGCACACAGATGGTGGTTGGGAAGAAAATAAACATTACGAGTTTTGAATTTTCTCCACAAGTTTTAACTCTAGGAAGCAGCCGATGATTGCAACATGTAGCGCTAGATCTAAGCTATCCATACATGTCAAAATTTGTGCATTTGGTTGATATTTCATGCAATTATGAATGAGTAAAGCAAGTCCATACCCCAGGGAATTAGACAGGCATGGAGCAATAAATAGACGGTAATATGCACACAGATGGTGGTTGGGAAGAAAATAAACATTACGAGTTTTGAATTTTCTCCACAAGTTTTAACTCTAGGAAGCAGCCGATGATTGCAACATGTAGGGCTAGATCTAAGCTATCCATACATGTCAAAATTTGTGCATTTGGTTGATATTTCATGCAATTATGAATGAGTAAAGCAAGTCCATACCCCAGGGAATTAGACAGGCATGGAGCAATAAATAGACGGTAATATGCACACAGATGGTTGCCGGAAAGAAAATAAACATTACGAGTTTTGAATTTTCTCCACAAGTTTTAACTCTAGGAAGCCGCCGATGATTGCAACATGTAGCGCTAGATCTAAGCTATCCATACATGTCAAAATTACTGCATTTGGTTGATATTTCATGCAATTATGAATGAGTAAAGCAAGTCCATACCCCAGGGAATTAGACAGGCATGGAGCAATAAATAGACGGTAATATGCACACAGATGTTGGCCGGGAAGAAAATGAACATTGCGAGGTTTGAATTTTCTCCACAAGTTTTAACTCTAGGAAGCCGCCGATGATTGCAACATGTAGCGCTAGATCTAAGATATCCATACATGTCAAAATTACTGCATTTGGTTGATATTCCATGCAATTATCAGTTAGTAAAGGAAGTCCATACCCCAGGGAATTAGACAGGCATGGAGTAATAAATAGCGGTAATATGCACACAGATGATGGCCGGGAAGAAAATAAACATTACGAGTTTTGAATTTTCTCCACAAGTTTTAACTCTAGGAAGCCGCCGATGATTGCAACATGTAGCGCTAGATCTAAGCTATCCATACATGTCGAAATTACTGCATTTGGTTGATATTTCATGCAATTATGAATGAGTAAAGCAAGTCCATACCCCAGGGAATTAGACAGGCATGGAGCAATAAATAGACTGTAATATGCACACAGATGGTGGTTGGGAAGAAAATAAACATTACGAGTTTTGAATTTTCTCCACAAGTTTTAACTCTAGGAAGCAGCCGATGATTGCAACATGTAGCGCTAGATCTAAGCTATCCATACATGTCAAAATTTGTGCATTTGGTTGATATTTCATGCAATTATGAATGAGTAAAGCAAGTCCATACCCCAGGGAATTAGACAGGCATGGAGCAATAAATAGACGGTAATATGCACACAGATGGTGGTTGGGAAGAAAATAAACATTACGAGTTTTGAATTTTCTCCACAAGTTTTAACTCTAGGAAGCCGCCGATGATTGCAACATGTAGCGCTAGATCTAAGCTATCCATACATGTCAAAATGTGTGCATTTGGTTGATATTTCATGCAATTATGAATGAGTAAAGCAAGTCCATACCCCAGGGAATTAGACAGGCATGGAGCAATAAATAGACGGTAATATGCACACAGATGTTGGCCGGGAAGAAAATGAACATTGCGAGGTTTGAATTTTCTCCACAAGTTTTAACTCTAGGAAGCCGCCGATGATTGCAACATGTAGCGCTAGATCTAAGATATCCATACACGTCAAAATTACTGCATTTGGTTGATATTTCATGCAATTATCAGTTAGTAAAGGAAGTCCATACCCCAGGGAATTAGACAGGCATGGAGCAATAAATAGACGGTAATATGCACACAGATGGTTGCCGGGAAGAAAATAAACATTACGAGTTTTGAATTTTCTCCACAAGTTTTAACTCTAGGAAGCCGCCGATGATTGCAACATGTAGCGCTAGATCTAAGCTATCCATACATGTCAACATTGCTGCATTTGGTTGATATTTCATGCAATTATGAATGAGTAAAGCAAGTCCATACCCCAGGGAATTAGACAGGCATGGAGCAATAAATAGACGGTAATATGCACACAGATGGTTGCCGGGAAGAAAATAAACATTACGAGTTTATAATTTTCTCCACAAGTTTTAACTCTAGGAAGCCGCCGATGATTGCAACATGTAGCGCTAGATCTAAGCTATCCATACATGTCAAAATTACTGCATTTGGTTGATATTTCATGCAATTATGAATGAGTAAAGCAAGTCCATACCCCAGGGAATTAGACAGGCATGGAGCAATAAATAGACGGTAATATGCACACAGATGGTTGCCGGGAAGAAAATAAACATTACGAGTTTAGAATTTTCTCCACAAGTTTTAACTCTAGGAAGCCGCCGATGATTGCAACATGTAGCGCTAGATCTAAGCTATCCATACATGTCAAAATTACTGCATTTGGTTGATATTTCATGCAATTATGAATGAGTAAAGCAAGTCCATACCAAAGGGAATTAGACAGGCATGGAGCAATAAATAGACGGTAATGTGCACACAGATGGTGGTTGGGAAGAAAATAAACATTACGAGTTTTGAATTTTCTCCACAAGTTTTAACTCTAGGAAGCAGCCGATGATTGCAACATGTAGCGCTAGATCTAAGCTATCCATACATGTCAAAATTACTGCATTTGGTTGATATTTCATGCAATTATGAATGAGTAAAGCAAGTCCATACCCCAGGGAATTAGACAGGCATGGAGCAATAAATAGACGGTAATTGGCACACAGATGTTGGCCGGGAAGAAAATGAACATTGCGAGGTTTGAATTTTCTCCACAAGTTTTAACTCTAGGAAGCCGCCGATGATTGCAACATGTAGCGCTAGATCTAAGATATCCATACATGTCAAAATTACTGCATTTGGTTGATATTCCATGCAATTATCAGTTAGTAAAGGAAGTCCATACCCCAGGGAATTAGACAGGCATGGAGTAATAAATAGCTGTAATATGCACACAGATGATGGCCGGGAAGAAAATAGACATTACGATTTTTGAATTTTCTCCACAAGTTTTAACTCTAGGAAGCCGCCGATGATTGCAACATGTAGCGCTAGATCTAAGCTATCCATACATGTCAAAATTACTGCATTTGGTTGATATTCCATGCAATTATCAGTTAGTAAAGGAAGTCCATACCCCAGGGAATTAGACAGGCATGGAGCAATAAATAGCGATAATATGCACACAGATGATGGCCGGGAAGAAAATAGACATTACGATTTGTGAATTTTCTCCACAAGTTTTAAATCTAGGAAGCCGCCGATGATTGCAACATGTAGCGCTAGATCTAAGCTATCCATACATGTCAAAATTACTGCATTTGGTTGATATTTCATGCAATTATGAATGAGTAAAGCAAGTCCATACCCCAGGGAATTAGACAGGCATGGAGCAATAAATAGACGGTAATATGCACACAGATGGTTGCCGGAAAGAAAATAAACATTACGAGTTTTGAATTTTCTCCACAAGTTTTAACTCTAGGAAGCCGCCGATGATTGCAACATGTAGCGCTAGATCTAAGCTATCCATACATGTCAAAATTACTGCATTTGGTTGATATTTCATGCAATTATGAATGAGTAAAGCAAGTCCATACCCCAGGGAATTAGACAGGCATGGCGCAATAAATAGACTGTAATATGCACACAGATGGTTGCCGGGAAGAAAATAAACATTACGAGTTTATAATTTTCTCCACAAGTTTTAACTCTAGGAAGCCGCCGATGATTGCAACATGTAGCGCTAGATCTAAGCTATCCATACATGTCAAAATTACTG
Organism: Hippasteria phrygiana; assembly: GCA_037893225.1. NCBI lineage: Eukaryota > Metazoa > Echinodermata > Asteroidea > Valvatida > Goniasteridae > Hippasteria > Hippasteria phrygiana. Next base: position 2,360,595 of record JAZGUH010000197.1, read on the forward strand.
CATTTGGTTGATATTTCATGCAATTATGAATGAGTAAAGCAAGTCCATACCCCAGGGAATTAGACAGGCATGAAACAATAAATATACGGTAATATGCACACAGATGGTGGTTGGGAAGAAAATAAACATTGCGAGGTTTGAATTTTCTCCACAATTTTTAACTCTAGGAAGCCGCCGATGATTGCAACATGTAGCGCTAGATCTAAGCTATCCATACAGGTCAAAATTACTGCATTTGGTTGATATTCCATGCAATTATCAGTTAGTAAAGGAAGTCCATACCCCAGGGAATTAGACAGGCATGGAGCAATAAATAGACGGTAATATGCACACAGATGTTGGCCGGGAAGAAAATGAACATTGCGAGGTTTGAATTTTCTCCACAAGTTTTAACTCTAGGAAGCCGCCGATGATTGCAACATGTAGCGCTAGATCTAAGCTATCCATACATGTCAAAATTACTGCATTTGGTTGATATTCCATGCAATTATCAGTTAGTAAAGGAAGTCCATACCCCAGGGAATTAGACAGGCATGGAGCAATAAATTGCGGTAATATGCACACAGATGATGGCCGGGAAGAAAATAGACATTACGATTTGTGAATTTTCTCCACAAGTTTTAACTCTAGGAAGCCGCCGATGATTGCAACATGTAGCGCTAGATCTAAGCTATCCATACATGTCAACATTACTGCATTTGGTTGATATTTCATGCAATTATGAATGAGTAAAGCAAGTCCATACCCCAGGGAATTAGACAGGCATGGAGCAATAAATAGACGGTAATATGCACACAGATGGTTGCCGGAAAGAAAATAAACATTACGAGTTTTGAATTTTCTCCACAAGTTTTAACTCTAGGAAGCCGCCGATGATTGCAACATGTAGCGCTAGATCTAAGCTATCCATACATGTCAAAATTACTGCATTTGGTTGATATTTCATGCAAATATGAATGAGTAAAGCAAGTCCATACCCCAGGGAATTAGACAGGCATGGCGCAATAAATAGACTGTAATATGCACACAGATGGTTGCCGGGAAGAAAATAAACATTACGAGTTTAGAATTTTCTCCACAAGTTTTAACTCTAGGAAGCCGCCGATGATTGCAACATGTAGCGCTAGATCTAAGCTATCCATACATGTCAAAATTACTGCATTTGGTTGATATTTCATGCAATTATGAATGAGTAAAGCAAGTCCATACCCCAGGGAATTAGACAGGCATGAAACAATAAATATACGGTAATATGCACACAGATGGTGGTTGGGAAGAAAATAAACATTGCGAGGTTTGAATTTTCTCCACAATTTTTAACTCTAGGAAGCCGCCGATGATTGCAACATGTAGCGCTAGATCTAAGCTATCCATACATGTCAAAATTACTGCATTTGGTTGATATTCCATGCAATTATCAGTTAGTAAAGGAAGTCCATACCCCAGGGAATTAGACAGGCATGGAGTAATAAATAGACGGTAATATGCACACAGATGGTGGTTGGGAAGAAAATAAACATTACGAGTTTTGAATTTTCTCCACAAGTTTTAACTCTAGGAAGCCGCCGATGATTGCAACATGTAGCGCTAGATCTAAGCTATCCATACATGTCGAAATTACTGCATTTGGTTGATATTTCATGCAATTATGAATGAGTAAAGCAAGTCCATACCCCAGGGAATTAGACAGGCATGGAGCAATAAATAGACGGTAATATGCACACAGATGGTGGTTGGGAAGAAAATAAACATTACGAGTTTTGAATTTTCTCCACAAGTTTTAACTCTAGGAAGCAGCCGATGATTGCAACATGTAGGGCTAGATCTAAGCTATCCATACATGTCAAAATTTGTGCATTTGGTTGATATTTCATGCAATTATGAATGAGTAAAGCAAGTCCATACCCCAGGGAATTAGACAGGCATGGAGCAATAAATAGACGGTAATATGCACACAGATGGTTGCCGGAAAGAAAATAAACATTACGAGTTTTGAATTTTCTCCACAAGTTTTAACTCTAGGAAGCCGCCGATGATTGCAACATGTAGCGCTAGATCTAAGCTATCCATACATGTCAAAATTACTGCATTTGGTTGATATTTCATGCAATTATGAATGAGTAAAGCAAGTCCATACCCCAGGGAATTAGACAGGCATGGAGCAATAAATAGACGGTAATATGCACACAGATGTTGGCCGGGAAGAAAATGAACATTGCGAGGTTTGAATTTTCTCCACAAGTTTTAACTCTAGGAAGCCGCCGATGATTGCAACATGTAGCGCTAGATCTAAGCTATCCATACATGTCGAAATTACTGCATTTGGTTGATATTTCATGCAATTATGAATGAGTAAAGCAAGTCCATACCCCAGGGAATTAGACAGGCATGGAGCAATAAATAGACGGTAATATGCACACAGATGGTGGTTGGGAAGAAAATAAACATTACGAGTTTTGAATTTTCTCCACAAGTTTTAACTCTAGGAAGCCGCCGATGATTGCAACATGTAGCGCTAGATCTAAGCTATCCATACATGTCGAAATTACTGCATTTGGTTGATATTTCATGCAATTATGAATGAGTAAAGCAAGTCCATACCCCAGGGAATTAGACAGGCATGGAGCAATAAATAGACGGTAATATGCACACAGATGGTGGTTGGGAAGAAAATAAACATTACGAGTTTTGAATTTTCTCCACAAGTTTTAACTCTAGGAAGCAGCCGATGATTGCAACATGTAACGCTAGATCTAAGCTATCCATACATGTCAAAATTTGTGCATTTGGTTGATATTTCATGCAATTATGAATGAGTAAAGCAAGTCCATACCCCAGGGAATTAGACAGGCATGGAGCAATAAATAGACGGTAATATGCACACAGATGGTGGTTGGGAAGACAATAAACATCACGAGTTTTGAATTTTCTCCACAAGTTTTAACTCTAGGAAGCCGCCGATGATTGCAACATGTAGCGCTAGATCTAAGCTATCCATACATGTCAAAATGTGTGCATTTGGTTGATATTTCATGCAATTATGAATGAGTAAAGCAAGTCCATACCCCAGGGAATTAGACAGGCATGGAGCAATAAATAGACGGTAATATGCACACAGATGTTGGCCGGGAAGAAAATGAACATTGCGAGGTTTGAATTTTCTCCACAAGTTTTAACTCTAGGAAGCCGCCGATGATTGCAACATGTAGCGCTAGATCTAAGATATCCATACACGTCAAAATTACTGCATTTGGTTGATATTTCATGCAATTATCAGTTAGTAAAGGAAGTCCATACCCCAGGGAATTAGACAGGCATGGAGCAATAAATAGACGGTAATATGCACACAGATGGTTGCCGGGAAGAAAATAAACATTACGAGTTTTGAATTTTCTCCACAAGTTTTAACTCTAGGAAGCCGCCGATGATTGCAACATGTAGCGCTAGATCTAAGCTATCCATACATGTCAACATTGCTGCATTTGGTTGATATTTCATGCAATTATGAATGAGTAAAGCAAGTCCATACCCCAGGGAATTAGACAGGCATGGAGCAATAAATAGACGGTAATATGCACACAGATGGTTGCCGGGAAGAAAATAAACATTACGAGTTTATAATTTTCTCCACAAGTTTTAACTCTAGGAAGCCGCCGATGATTGCAACATGTAGCGCTAGATCTAAGCTATCCATACATGTCAAAATTACTGCATTTGGTTGATATTTCATGCAATTATGAATGAGTAAAGCAAGTCCATACCCCAGGGAATTAGACAGGCATGGAGCAATAAATAGACGGTAATATGCACACAGATGGTTGCCGGGAAGAAAATAAACATTACGAGTTTAGAATTTTCTCCACAAGTTTTAACTCTAGGAAGCCGCCGATGATTGCAACATGTAGCGCTAGATCTAAGCTATCCATACATGTCAAAATTACTGCATTTGGTTGATATTTCATGCAATTATGAATGAGTAAAGCAAGTCCATACCAAAGGGAATTAGACAGGCATGGAGCAATAAATAGACGGTAATATGCACACAGATGGTGGTTGGGAAGAAAATAAACATTACGAGTTTTGAATTTTCTCCACAAGTTTTAACTCTAGGAAGCAGCCGATGATTGCAACATGTAGCGCTAGATCTAAGCTATCCATACATGTCAAAATTACTGCATTTGGTTGATATTTCATGCAATTATGAATGAGTAAAGCAAGTCCATACCCCAGGGAATTAGACAGGCATGGAGCAATAAATAGACGGTAATTGGCACACAGATGTTGGCCGGGAAGAAAATGAACATTGCGAGGTTTGAATTTTCTCCACAAGTTTTAACTCTAGGAAGCCGCCGATGATTGCAACATGTAGCGCTAGATCTAAGATATCCATACATGTCAAAATTACTGCATTTGGTTGATATTCCATGCAATTATCAGTTAGTAAAGGAAGTCCATACCCCAGGGAATTAGACAGGCATGGAGTAATAAATAGCTGTAATATGCACACAGATGATGGCCGGGAAGAAAATAGACATTACGATTTTTGAATTTTCTCCACAAGTTTTAACTCTAGGAAGCCGCCGATGATTGCAACATGTAGCGCTAGATCTAAGCTATCCATACATGTCAAAATTACTGCATTTGGTTGATATTCCATGCAATTATCAGTTAGTAAAGGAAGTCCATACCCCAGGGAATTAGACAGGCATGGAGTAATAAATAGACGGTAATATGCACACAGATGTTGGCCGGGAAGAAAATAGACAATGCAAGGTTTGAATTTTCTCCACAAGTTTTAACTCTAGGAAGCAGCCGATGATTGCAACATGTAGCGCTAGATCTAAGCTATCCATACATGTCAAAATGTGTGCATTTGGTTGATATTTCATGCAATTATGAATGAGTAAAGCAAGTCCATACCCCAGGGAATTAGACAGGCATGGAGCAATAAATAGACGGTAATCTGCACACAGATGGTTGCCGGAAAGAAAATAAACATTACGAGTTTTGAATTTTCTCCACAAGTTTTAACTCTAGGAAGCCGCCGATGATTGCAACATGTAGCGCTAGGTCTAAGCTATCCATACATGTCAAAATTACTGCATTTGGTTGATATTTCATGCAATTATGAATGAGTAAAGCAAGTCCATACCCCAGGGAATTAGACAGGCATGGAGCAATAAATAGACGGTAATATGCACACAGATGTTGGCCGGGAAGAAAATGAACATTGCGAGGTTTGAATTTTCTCCACAAGTTTTAACTCTAGGAAGCCGCCGATGATTGCAACATGTAGCGCTAGATCTAAGATATCCATACATGTCAAAATTACTGCATTTGGTTGATATTCCATGCAATTATCAGTTAGTAAAGGAAGTCCATACCCCAGGGAATTAGACAGGCATGGAGTAATAAATAGCGGTAATATGCACACAGATGATGGCCGGGAAGAAAATAGACATTACGATTTTTGAATTTTCTCCACAAGTTTTAACTCTAGGAAGCCGCCGATGATTGCAACATTTAGCGCCAGATCTAAGCTATCCATACATGTCAAAATTACTGCATTTGGTTGATATTTCATGCAATTATGAATGAGTAAAGCAAGTCCATACCCCAGGGAATTAGACAGGCATGGAGCAATAAATAGACGGTAATATGCACACAGATGGTTGCCGGAAAGAAAATAAACATTACGAGTTTTGAATTTTCTCCACAAGTTTTAACTCTAGGAAGCCGCCGATGATTGCAACATGTAGCGCTAGATCTAAGCTATCCATACATGTCAAAATTACTGCATTTGGTTGATATTCCATGCAATTATCAGTTAGTAAAGGAAGTCCATACCCCAGGGAATTAGACAGGCATGGAGTAATAAATAGACGGTAATATGCACACAGATGGTTGCCGGGAAGAAAATAAACATTACGAGTTTAGAATTTTCTCCACAAGTTTTAACTCTAGGAAGCCGCCGATGATTGCAACATGTAGCGCTAGATCTAAGCTATCCATACATTTCAAAATGTGTGCATTTGGTTGATATTTCATGCAATTATGAATGAGTAAAGCAAGTCCATACCCCAGGGAATTAGACAGGCATGGAGCAATAAATAGACGGTAATATGCACACAGATGTTGGCCGGGAAGAAAATGAACATTGCGAGGTTTGAATTTTCTCCACAAGTTTTAACTCTAGGAAGCCGCCGATGATTGCAACATGTAGCGCTAGATCTAAGATATCCATACATGTCAAAATTACTGCATTTGGTTGATATTCCATGCAATTATCAGTTAGTAAAGGAAGTCCATACCCCAGGGAATTAGACAGGCATGGAGTAATAAATAGCGGTAATATGCACACAGATGATGGCCGGGAAGAAAATAGACATTACGATTTTTGAATTTTCTCCACAAGTTTTAACTCTAGGAAGCCGCCGATGATTGCAACATGTAGCGCCAGATCTAAGCTATCCATACATGTCAAAATTACTGCATTTGGTTGATATTCCATGCAATTATCAGTTAGTAAAGGAAGTCCATACCCCAGGGAATTAGACAGGCATGGAGTAATAAATAGACGGTAATATGCACACAGATGGTTGCCGGGAAGAAAATAAACATTACGAGTTTAGAATTTTCTCCACAAGTTTTAACTCTAGGAAGCCGCCGATGATTGCAACATGTAGCGCTAGATCTAAGCTATCCATACATGTCAAAATGTGTGGATTTGGTTGATATTTCATGCAATTATGAATGAGTAAAGCAAGTCCATACCCCAGGGAATTAGACAGGCATGGAGCAATAAATAGACGGTAATATGCACACAGATGTTGGCCGGGAAGAAAATAAACATTGCGAGGTTTGAATTTTCTCCACAAGTTTTAACTCTAGGAAGCCGCCGATGATTGCAACATGTAGCGCTAGATCTAAGATATCCATACATGTCAAAATTACTGCATTTGGTTGATATTCCATGCAATTATCAGTTAGTAAAGGAAGTCCATACCCCAGGGAATTAGACAGGCATGGAGTAATAAATAGCGGTAATATGCACACAGATGATGGCCGGGAAGAAAATAGACATTACGATTTTTGAATTTTCTCCACAAGTTTTAACTCTAGGAAGCCGCCGATGATTGCAACATGTAGCGCCAGATCTAAGCTATCCATACTTGTCAAAATTACTGCATTTGGTTGATATTTCATGCAATTATGAATGAGTAAAGCAAGTCCATACCCCAGGGAATTAGACAGGCATGGAGCAATAAATAGACGGTAATATGCACACAGATGGTTGCCGGGAAGAAAATAAATATTACGAGTTTTGAATTTTCTCCACAAGTTTTAACTCTAGGAAGCCGCCGATGATTGCAACATGTAGCGCTAGATCTAAGCTATCCATACATGTCAAAATTACTGCATTTGGTTGATATTCCATGCAATTATCAGTTAGTAAAGGAAGTCCATACCCCAGGGAATTAGACAGGCATGGAGTAATAAATAGACGGTAATATGCACACAGATGTTGGCCGGGAAGAAAATAGACAATGCAAGGTTTGAATTTTCTCGACAAGTTTTAACTCTAGGAAGCCGCCGATGATTGCAACATGTAGCGCTAGATCTAAGCTATCCATACATGTCAAAATTACTGCATTTGGTTGATATTCCATGCAATTATCAGTTAGTAAAGGAAGTCCATACCCCAGGGAATTAGACAGGCATGGAGCAATAAATAGCGGTAATATGCACACAGATGATGGCCGGGAAGAAAATAGACATTACGATTTGTGAATTTTCTCCACAAGTTTTAACTCTAGGAAGCCGCCGATGATTGCAACATGTAGCGCTAGATCTAAGCTATCCATACATGTCAAAATTACTGCATTTGGTTGATATTTCATGCAATTATGAATGAGTAAAGCAAGTCCATACCCCAGGGAATTAGACAGGCATGGAGCAATAAATAGACGGTAATATGCACACAGATGGTTGCCGGAAAGAAAATAAACATTACGAGTTTTGAATTTTCTCCACAAGTATTAACTCTAGGAAGCCGCCGATGATTGCAACATGTAGCGCTAGATCTAAGTTATCCATACATGTCAAAATTACTGCATTTGGTTGATATTTCATGCAATTATGAATGAGTAAAGCAAGTCCATACCCCAGGGAATTAGACAGGCATGGAGCAATAAATAGACGGTAATATGCACACATATGGTTGCCGGAAAGAAAATAAACATTACGAGTTTAGAATTTTCTCCACAAGTTTTAACTCTAGGAGCCGCCGATGATTGCAACATGTAGCGCTAGATCTAAGCTATCCATACATGTCAAAATTACTGCATTTGGTTGATATTTCATGCAATTATGAATGAGTAAAGCAAGTCCATACCCCAGGGAATTAGACAGGCATGGAGTAATAAATAGCGGTAATATGCACACAGATGATGGCCGGGAAGAAAATAGACATTACGATTTTTGAATTTTCTCCACAAGTTTTAACTCTAGGAAGCCGCCGATGATTGCAACATGTAGCGCCAGATCTAAGCTATCCATACATGTCAAAATTACTGCATTTGGTTGATATTCCATGCAATTATCAGTTAGTAAAGGAAGTCCATACCCCAGGGAATTAGACAGGCATGGAGTAATAAATAGACGGTAATATGCACACAGATGGTTGCCGGGAAGAAAATAAACATTACGAGTTTAGAATTTTCTCCACAAGTTTTAACTCTAGGAAGCCGCCGATGATTGCAACATGTAGCGCTAGATCTAAGCTATCCATACATGTCAAAATGTGTGGATTTGGTTGATATTTCATGCAATTATGAATGAGTAAAGCAAGTCCATACCCCAGGGAATTAGACAGGCATGGAGCAATAAATAGACGGTAATATGCACACAGATGTTGGCCGGGAAGAAAATGAACATTGCGAGGTTTGAATTTTCTCCACAAGTTTTAACTCTAGGAAGCCGCCGATGATTGCAACATGTAGCGCTAGATCTAAGCTATCCATACATGTCAAAATTACTGCATTTGGTTGATATTCCATGCAATTATCAGTTAGTAAAGGAAGTCCATACCCCAGGGAATTAGACAGGCATGGAGTAATAAATAGCGGTAATATGCACACAGATGATGGCCGGGAAGAAAATAGACATTACGATTTTTGAATTTTCTCCACAAGTTTTAACTCTAGGAAGCCGCCGATGATTGCAACATGTAGCGCTAGATCTAAGCTATCCATACTTGTCAAAATTACTGCATTTGGTTGATATTTCATGCAATTATGAATGAGTAAAGCAAGTCCATACCCCAGGGAATTAGACAGGCATGGAGCAATAAATAGACGGTAATATGCACACAGATGGTTGCCGGGAAGAAAATAAATATTACGAGTTTTGAATTTTCTCCACAAGTTTTAACTCTAGGAAGCCGCCGATGATTGCAACATGTAGCGCTAGATCTAAGCTATCCATACATGTCAAAAGTACTGCATTTGGTTGATATTCCATGCAATTATCAGTTAGTAAAGGAAGTCCATACCCCAGGGAATTAGACAGGCATGGAGTAATAAATAGACGGTAATATGCACACAGATGTTGGCCGGGAAGAAAATAGACAATGCAAGGTTTGAATTTTCTCGACAAGTTTTAACTCTAGGAAGCCGCCGATGATTGCAACATGTAGCGCTAGATCTAAGCTATCCATACATGTCAAAATTACTGCATTTGGTTGATATTCCATGCAATTATCAGTTAGTAAAGGAAGTCCATACCCCAGGGAATTAGACAGGCATGGAGTAATAAATAGCGGTAATATGCACACAGATGATGGCCGGGAAGAAAATAGACATTACGATTTTTGAATTTTCTCCACAAGTTTTAACTCTAGGAAGCCGCCGATGATTGCAACATGTAGCGCCAGATCTAAGCTATCCATACTTGTCAAAATTACTGCATTTGGTTGATATTTCATGCAATTATGAATGAGTAAAGCAAGTCCATACCCCAGGGAATTAGACAGGCATGGAGCAATAAATAGACGGTAATATGCACACAGATGGTTGCCGGAAAGAAAATAAATATTACGAGTTTTGAATTTTCTCCACAAGTTTTAACTCTAGGAAGCCGCCGATGATTGCAACATGTAGCGCTAGATCTAAGCTATCCATACATGTCAAAATTACTGCATTTGGTTGATATTCCATGCAATTATCAGTTAGTAAAGGAAGTCCATACCCCAGGGAATTAGACAGGCATGGAGTAATAAATAGACGGTAATATGCACACAGATGTTGGCCGGGAAGAAAATAGACAATGCAAGGTTTGAATTTTCTCGACAAGTTTTAACTCTAGGAAGCCGCCGATGATTGCAACATGTAGCGCTAGATCTAAGCTATCCATACATGTCAAAATTACTGCATTTGGTTGATATTCCATGCAATTATCAGTTAGTAAAGGAAGTCCATACCCCAGGGAATTAGACAGGCATGGAGCAATAAATAGCGGTAATATGCACACAGATGATGGCCGGGAAGAAAATAGACATTACGATTTGTGAATTTTCTCCACAAGTTTTAACTCTAGGAAGCCGCCGATGATTGCAACATGTAGCGCTAGATCTAAGCTATCCATACATGTCAAAATTACTGCATTTGGTTGATATTTCATGCAATTATGAATGAGTAAAGCAAGTCCATACCCCAGGGAATTAGACAGGCATGGAGCAATAAATAGACGGTAATATGCACACAGATGGTTGCCGGAAAGAAAATAAACATTACGAGTTTTGAATTTTCTCCACAAGTATTAACTCTAGGAAGCCGCCGATGATTGCAACATGTAGCGCTAGATCTAAGCTATCCATACATTTCAAAATGTGTGCATTTGGTTGATATTTCATGCAATTATGAATGAGTAAAGCAAGTCCATACCCCAGGGAATTAGACAGGCATGGAGCAATAAATAGACGGTAATATGCACACAGATGTTGGCCGGGAAGAAAATGAACATTGCGAGGTTTGAATTTTCTCCACAAGTTTTAACTCTAGGAAGCCGCCGATGATTGCAACATGTAGCGCTAGATCTAAGATATCCATACATGTCAAAATTACTGCATTTGGTTGATATTCCATGCAATTATCAGTTAGTAAAGGAAGTCCATACCCCAGGGAATTAGACAGGCATGGAGTAATAAATAGCGGTAATATGCACACAGATGATGGCCGGGAAGAAAATAGACATTACGATTTTTGAATTTTCTCCACAAGTTTTAACTCTAGGAAGCCGCCGATGATTGCAACATGTAGCGCCAGATCTAAGCTATCCATACATGTCAAAATTACTGCATTTGGTTGATATTCCATGCAATTATCAGTTAGTAAAGGAAGTCCATACCCCAGGGAATTAGACAGGCATGGAGTAATAAATAGACGGTAATATGCACACAGATGGTTGCCGGGAAGAAAATAAACATTACGAGTTTAGAATTTTCTCCACAAGTTTTAACTCTAGGAAGCCGCCGATGATTGCAACATGTAGCGCTAGATCTAAGCTATCCATACATGTCAAAATGTGTGGATTTGGTTGATATTTCATGCAATTATGAATGAGTAAAGCAAGTCCATACCCCAGGGAATTAGACAGGCATGGAGCAATAAATAGACGGTAATATGCACACAGATGTTGGCCGGGAAGAAAATGAACATTGCGAGGTTTGAATTTTCTCCACAAGTTTTAACTCTAGGAAGCCGCCGATGATTGCAACATGTAGCGCTAGATCTAAGCTATCCATACATGTCAAAATTACTGCATTTGGTTGATATTCCATGCAATTATCAGTTAGTAAAGGAAGTCCATACCCCAGGGAATTAGACAGGCATGGAGTAATAAATAGCGGTAATATGCACACAGATGATGGCCGGGAAGAAAATAGACATTACGATTTTTGAATTTTCTCCACAAGTTTTAACTCTAGGAAGCCGCCGATGATTGCAACATGTAGCGCTAGATCTAAGCTATCCATACTTGTCAAAATTACTGCATTTGGTTGATATTTCATGCAATTATGAATGAGTAAAGCAAGTCCATACCCCAGGGAATTAGACAGGCATGGAGCAATAAATAGACGGTAATATGCACACAGATGGTTGCCGGGAAGAAAATAAATATTACGAGTTTTGAATTTTCTCCACAAGTTTTAACTCTAGGAAGCCGCCGATGATTGCAACATGTAGCGCTAGATCTAAGCTATCCATACATGTCAAAATTACTGCATTTGGTTGATATTCCATGCAATTATCAGTTAGTAAAGGAAGTCCATACCCCAGGGAATTAGACAGGCATGGAGTAATAAATAGACGGTAATATGCACACAGATGTTGGCCGGGAAGAAAATAGACAATGCAAGGTTTGAATTTTCTCGACAAGTTTTAACTCTAGGAAGCCGCCGATGATTGCAACATGTAGCGCTAGATCTAAGCTATCCATACATGTCAAAATTACTGCATTTGGTTGATATTCCATGCAATTATCAGTTAGTAAAGGAAGTCCATACCCCAGGGAATTAGACAGGCATGGAGTAATAAATAGCGGTAATATGCACACAGATGATGGCCGGGAAGAAAATAGACATTACGATTTTTGAATTTTCTCCACAAGTTTTAACTCTAGGAAGCCGCCGATGATTGCAACATGTAGCGCCAGATCTAAGCTATCCATACTTGTCAAAATTACTGCATTTGGTTGATATTTCATGCAATTATGAATGAGTAAAGCAAGTCCATACCCCAGGGAATTAGACAGGCATGGAGCAATAAATAGACGGTAATATGCACACAGATGGTTGCCGGAAAGAAAATAAATATTACGAGTTTTGAATTTTCTCCACAAGTTTTAACTCTAGGAAGCCGCCGATGATTGCAACATGTAGCGCTAGATCTAAGCTATCCATACATGTCAAAATTACTGCATTTGGTTGATATTCCATGCAATTATCAGTTAGTAAAGGAAGTCCATACCCCAGGGAATTAGACAGGCATGGAGTAATAAATAGACGGTAATATGCACACAGATGTTGGCCGGGAAGAAAATAGACAATGCAAGGTTTGAATTTTCTCGACAAGTTTTAACTCTAGGAAGCCGCCGATGATTGCAACATGTAGCGCTAGATCTAAGCTATCCATACATGTCAAAATTACTGCATTTGGTTGATATTCCATGCAATTATCAGTTAGTAAAGGAAGTCCATACCCCAGGGAATTAGACAGGCATGGAGCAATAAATAGCGGTAATATGCACACAGATGATGGCCGGGAAGAAAATAGACATTACGATTTGTGAATTTTCTCCACAAGTTTTAACTCTAGGAAGCCGCCGATGATTGCAACATGTAGCGCTAGATCTAAGCTATCCATACATGTCAAAATTACTGCATTTGGTTGATATTTCATGCAATTATGAATGAGTAAAGCAAGTCCATACCCCAGGGAATTAGACAGGCATGGAGCAATAAATAGACGGTAATATGCACACAGATGGTTGCCGGAAAGAAAATAAACATTACGAGTTTTGAATTTTCTCCACAAGTATTAACTCTAGGAAGCCGCCGATGATTGCAACATGTAGCGCTAGATCTAAGCTATCCATACATTTCAAAATGTGTGCATTTGGTTGATATTTCATGCAATTATGAATGAGTAAAGCAAGTCCATACCCCAGGGAATTAGACAGGCATGGAGCAATAAATAGACGGTAATATGCACACAGATGTTGGCCGGGAAGAAAATGAACATTGCGAGGTTTGAATTTTCTCCACAAGTTTTAACTCTAGGAAGCCGCCGATGATTGCAACATGTAGCGCTAGATCTAAGATATCCATACATGTCAAAATTACTGCATTTGGTTGATATTCCATGCAATTATCAGTTAGTAAAGGAAGTCCATACCCCAGGGAATTAGACAGGCATGGAGTAATAAATAGCGGTAATATGCACACAGATGATGGCCGGGAAGAAAATAGACATTACGATTTTTGAATTTTCTCCACAAGTTTTAACTCTAGGAAGCCGCCGATGATTGCAACATGTAGCGCCAGATCTAAGCTATCCATACATGTCAAAATTACTGCATTTGGTTGATATTCCATGCAATTATCAGTTAGTAAAGGAAGTCCATACCCCAGGGAATTAGACAGGCATGGAGTAATAAATAGACGGTAATATGCACACAGATGGTTGCCGGGAAGAAAATAAACATTACGAGTTTAGAATTTTCTCCACAAGTTTTAACTCTAGGAAGCCGCCGATGATTGCAACATGTAGCGCTAGATCTAAGCTATCCATACATGTCAAAATGTGTGGATTTGGTTGATATTTCATGCAATTATGAATGAGTAAAGCAAGTCCATACCCCAGGGAATTAGACAGGCATGGAGCAATAAATAGACGGTAATATGCACACAGATGTTGGCCGGGAAGAAAATAAACATTGCGAGGTTTGAATTTTCTCCACAAGTTTTAACTCTAGGAAGCCGCCGATGATTGCAACATGTAGCGCTAGATCTAAGATATCCATACATGTCAAAATTACTGCATTTGGTTGATATTCCATGCAATTATCAGTTAGTAAAGGAAGTCCATACCCCAGGGAATTAGACAGGCATGGAGTAATAAATAGCGGTAATATGCACACAGATGATGGCCGGGAAGAAAATAGACATTACGATTTTTGAATTTTCTCCACAAGTTTTAACTCTAGGAAGCCGCCGATGATTGCAACATGTAGCGCCAGATCTAAGCTATCCATACTTGTCAAAATTACTGCATTTGGTTGATATTTCATGCAATTATGAATGAGTAAAGCAAGTCCATACCCCAGGGAATTAGACAGGCATGGAGCAATAAATAGACGGTAATATGCACACAGATGGTTGCCGGGAAGAAAATAAATATTACGAGTTTTGAATTTTCTCCACAAGTTTTAACTCTAGGAAGCCGCCGATGATTGCAACATGTAGCGCTAGATCTAAGCTATCCATACATGTCAAAATTACTGCATTTGGTTGATATTCCATGCAATTATCAGTTAGTAAAGGAAGTCCATACCCCAGGGAATTAGACAGGCATGGAGTAATAAATAGACGGTAATATGCACACAGATGGTTGCCGGGAAGAAAATAAACATTACGAGTTTAGAATTTTCTCCACAAGTTTTAACTCTAGGAAGCCGCCGATGATTGCAACATGTAGCGCTAGATCTAAGCTATCCATACATGTCAAAATGTGTGGATTTGGTTGATATTTCATGCAATTATGAATGAGTAAAGCAAGTCCATACCCCAGGGAATTAGACAGGCATGGAGCAATAAATAGACGGTAATATGCACACAGATGTTGGCCGGGAAGAAAATGAACATTGCGAGGTTTGAATTTTCTCCACAAGTTTTAACTCTAGGAAGCCGCCGATGATTGCAACATGTAGCGCTAGATCTAAGCTATCCATACATGTCAAAATTACTGCATTTGGTTGATATTCCATGCAATTATCAGTTAGTAAAGGAAGTCCATACCCCAGGGAATTAGACAGGCATGGAGTAATAAATAGCGGTAATATGCACACAGATGATGGCCGGGAAGAAAATAGACATTACGATTTTTGAATTTTCTCCACAAGTTTTAACTCTAGGAAGCCGCCGATGATTGCAACATGTAGCGCTAGATCTAAGCTATCCATACTTGTCAAAATTACTGCATTTGGTTGATATTTCATGCAATTATGAATGAGTAAAGCAAGTCCATACCCCAGGGAATTAGACAGGCATGGAGCAATAAATAGACGGTAATATGCACACAGATGGTTGCCGGGAAGAAAATAAATATTACGAGTTTTGAATTTTCTCCACAAGTTTTAACTCTAGGAAGCCGCCGATGATTGCAACATGTAGCGCTAGATCTAAGCTATCCATACATGTCAAAATTACTGCATTTGGTTGATATTCCATGCAATTATCAGTTAGTAAAGGAAGTCCATACCCCAGGGAATTAGACAGGCATGGAGTAATAAATAGACGGTAATATGCACACAGATGTTGGCCGGGAAGAAAATAGACAATGCAAGGTTTGAATTTTCTCGACAAGTTTTAACTCTAGGAAGCCGCCGATGATTGCAACATGTAGCGCTAGATCTAAGCTATCCATACATGTCAAAATTACTGCATTTGGTTGATATTCCATGCAATTATCAGTTAGTAAAGGAAGTCCATACCCCAGGGAATTAGACAGGCATGGAGTAATAAATAGCGGTAATATGCACACAGATGATGGCCGGGAAGAAAATAGACATTACGATTTTTGAATTTTCTCCACAAGTTTTAACTCTAGGAAGCCGCCGATGATTGCAACATGTAGCGCCAGATCTAAGCTATCCATACTTGTCAAAATTACTGCATTTGGTTGATATTTCATGCAATTATGAATGAGTAAAGCAAGTCCATACCCCAGGGAATTAGACAGGCATGGAGCAATAAATAGACGGTAATATGCACACAGATGGTTGCCGGAAAGAAAATAAATATTACGAGTTTTGAATTTTCTCCACAAGTTTTAACTCTAGGAAGCCGCCGATGATTGCAACATGTAGCGCTAGATCTAAGCTATCCATACATGTCAAAATTACTGCATTTGGTTGATATTCCATGCAATTATCAGTTAGTAAAGGAAGTCCATACCCCAGGGAATTAGACAGGCATGGAGTAATAAATAGACGGTAATATGCACACAGATGTTGGCCGGGAAGAAAATAGACAATGCAAGGTTTGAATTTTCTCGACAAGTTTTAACTCTAGGAAGCCGCCGATGATTGCAACATGTAGCGCTAGATCTAAGCTATCCATACATGTCAAAATTACTGCATTTGGTTGATATTCCATGCAATTATCAGTTAGTAAAGGAAGTCCATACCCCAGGGAATTAGACAGGCATGGAGCAATAAATAGCGGTAATATGCACACAGATGATGGCCGGGAAGAAAATAGACATTACGATTTGTGAATTTTCTCCACAAGTTTTAACTCTAGGAAGCCGCCGATGATTGCAACATGTAGCGCTAGATCTAAGCTATCCATACATGTCAAAATTACTGCATTTGGTTGATATTTCATGCAATTATGAATGAGTAAAGCAAGTCCATACCCCAGGGAATTAGACAGGCATGGAGCAATAAATAGACGGTAATATGCACACAGATGGTTGCCGGAAAGAAAATAAACATTACGAGTTTTGAATTTTCTCCACAAGTATTAACTCTAGGAAGCCGCCGATGATTGCAACATGTAGCGCTAGATCTAAGCTATCCATACATTTCAAAATGTGTGCATTTGGTTGATATTTCATGCAATTATGAATGAGTAAAGCAAGTCCATACCCCAGGGAATTAGACAGGCATGGAGCAATAAATAGACGGTAATATGCACACAGATGTTGGCCGGGAAGAAAATGAACATTGCGAGGTTTGAATTTTCTCCACAAGTTTTAACTCTAGGAAGCCGCCGATGATTGCAACATGTAGCGCTAGATCTAAGATATCCATACATGTCAAAATTACTGCATTTGGTTGATATTCCATGCAATTATCAGTTAGTAAAGGAAGTCCATACCCCAGGGAATTAGACAGGCATGGAGTAATAAATAGCGGTAATATGCACACAGATGATGGCCGGGAAGAAAATAGACATTACGATTTTTGAATTTTCTCCACAAGTTTTAACTCTAGGAAGCCGCCGATGATTGCAACATGTAGCGCCAGATCTAAGCTATCCATACATGTCAAAATTACTGCATTTGGTTGATATTCCATGCAATTATCAGTTAGTAAAGGAAGTCCATACCCCAGGGAATTAGACAGGCATGGAGTAATAAATAGACGGTAATATGCACACAGATGGTTGCCGGGAAGAAAATAAACATTACGAGTTTAGAATTTTCTCCACAAGTTTTAACTCTAGGAAGCCGCCGATGATTGCAACATGTAGCGCTAGATCTAAGCTATCCATACATGTCAAAATGTGTGGATTTGGTTGATATTTCATGCAATTATGAATGAGTAAAGCAAGTCCATACCCCAGGGAATTAGACAGGCATGGAGCAATAAATAGACGGTAATATGCACACAGATGTTGGCCGGGAAGAAAATAAACATTGCGAGGTTTGAATTTTCTCCACAAGTTTTAACTCTAGGAAGCCGCCGATGATTGCAACATGTAGCGCTAGATCTAAGATATCCATACATGTCAAAATTACTGCATTTGGTTGATATTCCATGCAATTATCAGTTAGTAAAGGAAGTCCATACCCCAGGGAATTAGACAGGCATGGAGTAATAAATAGCGGTAATATGCACACAGATGATGGCCGGGAAGAAAATAGACATTACGATTTTTGAATTTTCTCCACAAGTTTTAACTCTAGGAAGCCGCCGATGATTGCAACATGTAGCGCCAGATCTAAGCTATCCATACTTGTCAAAATTACTGCATTTGGTTGATATTTCATGCAATTATGAATGAGTAAAGCAAGTCCATACCCCAGGGAATTAGACAGGCATGGAGCAATAAATAGACGGTAATATGCACACAGATGGTTGCCGGGAAGAAAATAAATATTACGAGTTTTGAATTTTCTCCACAAGTTTTAACTCTAGGAAGCCGCCGATGATTGCAACATGTAGCGCTAGATCTAAGCTATCCATACATGTCAAAATTACTGCATTTGGTTGATATTCCATGCAATTATCAGTTAGTAAAGGAAGTCCATACCCCAGGGAATTAGACAGGCATGGAGTAATAAATAGACGGTAATATGCACACAGATGTTGGCCGGGAAGAAAATAGACAATGCAAGGTTTGAATTTTCTCGACAAGTTTTAACTCTAGGAAGCCGCCGATGATTGCAACATGTAGCGCTAGATCTAAGCTATCCATACATGTCAAAATTACTGCATTTGGTTGATATTCCATGCAATTATCAGTTAGTAAAGGAAGTCCATACCCCAGGGAATTAGACAGGCATGGAGCAATAAATAGCGGTAATATGCACACAGATGATGGCCGGGAAGAAAATAGACATTACGATTTGTGAATTTTCTCCACAAGTTTTAACTCTAGGAAGCCGCCGATGATTGCAACATGTAGCGCTAGATCTAAGCTATCCATACATGTCAAAATTACTGCATTTGGTTGATATTTCATGCAATTATGAATGAGTAAAGCAAGTCCATACCCCAGGGAATTAGACAGGCATGGAGCAATAAATAGACGGTAATATGCACACAGATGGTTGCCGGAAAGAAAATAAACATTACGAGTTTTGAATTTTCTCCACAAGTATTAACTCTAGGAAGCCGCCGATGATTGCAACATGTAGCGCTAGATCTAAGTTATCCATACATGTCAAAATTACTGCATTTGGTTGATATTTCATGCAATTATGAATGAGTAAAGCAAGTCCATACCCCAGGGAATTAGACAGGCATGGAGCAATAAATAGACGGTAATATGCACACATATGGTTGCCGGAAAGAAAATAAACATTACGAGTTTAGAATTTTCTCCACAAGTTTTAACTCTAGGAGCCGCCGATGATTGCAACATGTAGCGCTAGATCTAAGCTATCCATACATGTCAAAATTACTGCATTTGGTTGATATTTCATGCAATTATGAATGAGTAAAGCAAGTCCATACCCCAGGGAATTAGACAGGCATGGAGTAATAAATAGCGGTAATATGCACACAGATGATGGCCGGGAAGAAAATAGACATTACGATTTTTGAATTTTCTCCACAAGTTTTAACTCTAGGAAGCCGCCGATGATTGCAACATGTAGCGCCAGATCTAAGCTATCCATACATGTCAAAATTACTGCATTTGGTTGATATTCCATGCAATTATCAGTTAGTAAAGGAAGTCCATACCCCAGGGAATTAGACAGGCATGGAGTAATAAATAGACGGTAATATGCACACAGATGGTTGCCGGGAAGAAAATAAACATTACGAGTTTAGAATTTTCTCCACAAGTTTTAACTCTAGGAAGCCGCCGATGATTGCAACATGTAGCGCTAGATCTAAGCTATCCATACATGTCAAAATGTGTGGATTTGGTTGATATTTCATGCAATTATGAATGAGTAAAGCAAGTCCATACCCCAGGGAATTAGACAGGCATGGAGCAATAAATAGACGGTAATATGCACACAGATGTTGGCCGGGAAGAAAATGAACATTGCGAGGTTTGAATTTTCTCCACAAGTTTTAACTCTAGGAAGCCGCCGATGATTGCAACATGTAGCGCTAGATCTAAGCTATCCATACATGTCAAAATTACTGCATTTGGTTGATATTCCATGCAATTATCAGTTAGTAAAGGAAGTCCATACCCCAGGGAATTAGACAGGCATGGAGTAATAAATAGCGGTAATATGCACACAGATGATGGCCGGGAAGAAAATAGACATTACGATTTTTGAATTTTCTCCACAAGTTTTAACTCTAGGAAGCCGCCGATGATTGCAACATGTAGCGCTAGATCTAAGCTATCCATACTTGTCAAAATTACTGCATTTGGTTGATATTTCATGCAATTATGAATGAGTAAAGCAAGTCCATACCCCAGGGAATTAGACAGGCATGGAGCAATAAATAGACGGTAATATGCACACAGATGGTTGCCGGGAAGAAAATAAATATTACGAGTTTTGAATTTTCTCCACAAGTTTTAACTCTAGGAAGCCGCCGATGATTGCAACATGTAGCGCTAGATCTAAGCTATCCATACATGTCAAAATTACTGCATTTGGTTGATATTCCATGCAATTATCAGTTAGTAAAGGAAGTCCATACCCCAGGGAATTAGACAGGCATGGAGTAATAAATAGACGGTAATATGCACACAGATGTTGGCCGGGAAGAAAATAGACAATGCAAGGTTTGAATTTTCTCGACAAGTTTTAACTCTAGGAAGCCGCCGATGATTGCAACATGTAGCGCTAGATCTAAGCTATCCATACATGTCAAAATTACTGCATTTGGTTGATATTCCATGCAATTATCAGTTAGTAAAGGAAGTCCATACCCCAGGGAATTAGACAGGCATGGAGTAATAAATAGCGGTAATATGCACACAGATGATGGCCGGGAAGAAAATAGACATTACGATTTTTGAATTTTCTCCACAAGTTTTAACTCTAGGAAGCCGCCGATGATTGCAACATGTAGCGCCAGATCTAAGCTATCCATACTTGTCAAAATTACTGCATTTGGTTGATATTTCATGCAATTATGAATGAGTAAAGCAAGTCCATACCCCAGGGAATTAGACAGGCATGGAGCAATAAATAGACGGTAATATGCACACAGATGGTTGCCGGAAAGAAAATAAATATTACGAGTTTTGAATTTTCTCCACAAGTTTTAACTCTAGGAAGCCGCCGATGATTGCAACATGTAGCGCTAGATCTAAGCTATCCATACATGTCAAAATTACTGCATTTGGTTGATATTCCATGCAATTATCAGTTAGTAAAGGAAGTCCATACCCCAGGGAATTAGACAGGCATGGAGTAATAAATAGACGGTAATATGCACACAGATGTTGGCCGGGAAGAAAATAGACAATGCAAGGTTTGAATTTTCTCGACAAGTTTTAACTCTAGGAAGCCGCCGATGATTGCAACATGTAGCGCTAGATCTAAGCTATCCATACATGTCAAAATTACTGCATTTGGTTGATATTCCATGCAATTATCAGTTAGTAAAGGAAGTCCATACCCCAGGGAATTAGACAGGCATGGAGCAATAAATAGCGGTAATATGCACACAGATGATGGCCGGGAAGAAAATAGACATTACGATTTGTGAATTTTCTCCACAAGTTTTAACTCTAGGAAGCCGCCGATGATTGCAACATGTAGCGCTAGATCTAAGCTATCCATACATGTCAAAATTACTGCATTTGGTTGATATTTCATGCAATTATGAATGAGTAAAGCAAGTCCATACCCCAGGGAATTAGACAGGCATGGAGCAATAAATAGACGGTAATATGCACACAGATGGTTGCCGGAAAGAAAATAAACATTACGAGTTTTGAATTTTCTCCACAAGTATTAACTCTAGGAAGCCGCCGATGATTGCAACATGTAGCGCTAGATCTAAGTTATCCATACATGTCAAAATTACTGCATTTGGTTGATATTTCATGCAATTATGAATGAGTAAAGCAAGTCCATACCCCAGGGAATTAGACAGGCATGGAGCAATAAATAGACGGTAATATGCACACATATGGTTGCCGGAAAGAAAATAAACATTACGAGTTTAGAATTTTCTCCACAAGTTTTAACTCTAGGAGCCGCCGATGATTGCAACATGTAGCGCTAGATCTAAGCTATCCATACATGTCAAAATTACTGCATTTGGTTGATATTTCATGCAATTATGAATGAGTAAAGCAAGTCCATACCCCAGGGAATTAGACAGGCATGGAGTAATAAATAGCGGTAATATGCACACAGATGATGGCCGGGAAGAAAATAGACATTGCGATTTTTGAATTTTCTCCACAAGTTTTAACTCTAGGAAGCCGCCGATGATTGCAACATGTAGCGCCAGATCTAAGCTATCCATACATGTCAAAATTACTGCATTTGGTTGATATTCCATGCAATTATCAGTTAGTAAAGGAAGTCCATACCCCAGGGAATTAGACAGGCATGGAGTAATAAATAGACGGTAATATGCACACAGATGGTTGCCGGGAAGAAAATAAACATTACGAGTTTAGAATTTTCTCCACAAGTTTTAACTCTAGGAAGCCGCCGATGATTGCAACATGTAGCGCTAGATCTAAGCTATCCATACATGTCAAAATGTGTGGATTTGGTTGATATTTCATGCAATTATGAATGAGTAAAGCAAGTCCATACCCCAGGGAATTAGACAGGCATGGAGCAATAAATAGACGGTAATATGCACACAGATGTTGGCCGGGAAGAAAATGAACATTGCGAGGTTTGAATTTTCTCCACAAGTTTTAACTCTAGGAAGCCGCCGATGATTGCAACATGTAGCGCTAGATCTAAGCTATCCATACATGTCAAAATTACTGCATTTGGTTGATATTCCATGCAATTATCAGTTAGTAAAGGAAGTCCATACCCCAGGGAATTAGACAGGCATGGAGTAATAAATAGCGGTAATATGCACACAGATGATGGCCGGGAAGAAAATAGACATTACGATTTTTGAATTTTCTCCACAAGTTTTAACTCTAGGAAGCCGCCGATGATTGCAACATGTAGCGCCAGATCTAAGCTATCCATACTTGTCAAAATTACTGCATTTGGTTGATATTTCATGCAATTATGAATGAGTAAAGCAAGTCCATACCCCAGGGAATTAGACAGGCATGGAGCAATAAATAGACGGTAATATGCACACAGATGGTTGCCGGAAAGAAAATAAATATTACGAGTTTTGAATTTTCTCCACAAGTTTTAACTCTAGGAAGCCGCCGATGATTGCAACATGTAGCGCTAGATCTAAGCTATCCATACATGTCAAAATTACTGCATTTGGTTGATATTCCATGCAATTATCAGTTAGTAAAGGAAGTCCATACCCCAGGGAATTAGACAGGCATGGAGTAATAAATAGACGGTAATATGCACACAGATGTTGGCCGGGAAGAAAATAGACAATGCAAGGTTTGAATTTTCTCCACAAGTTTTAACTCTAGGAAGCCGCCGATGATTGCAACATGTAGCGCTAGATCTAAGCTATCCATACATGACAAAAATTACTGCATTTGGTTGATATTCCATGCAATTATCAGTTAGTAAAGGAAGTCCATACCCCAGGGAATTAGACAGGCATGGAGCAATAAATAGCGGTAATATGCACACAGATGATGGCCGGGAAGAAAATAGACATTACGATTTGTGAATTTTCTCCACAAGTTTTAACTCTAGGAAGCCGCCGATGATTGCAACATGTAGCGCTAGATCTAAGCTATCCATACATGTCAAAATTACTGCATTTGGTTGATATTTCATGCAATTATGAATGAGTAAAGCAAGTCCATACCCCAGGGAATTAGACAGGCATGGAGCAATAAATAGACGGTAATATGCACACAGATGGTTGCCGGAAAGAAAATAAACATTACGAGTTTTGAATTTTCTCCACAAGTATTAACTCTAGGAAGCCGCCGATGATTGCAACATGTAGCGCTAGATCTAAGCTATCCATACATGTCAAAATTACTGCATTTGGTTGATATTTCATGCAATTATGAATGAGTAAAGCAAGTCCATACCCCAGGGAATTAGACAGGCATGAAACAATAAATAGACGGTAATATGCACACAGATGGTGGTTGGGAAGAAAATAAACATTGCGAGGTTTGAATTTTCTCCACAATTTTTAACTCTAGGAAGCCGCCGATGATTGCAACATGTAGCGCTAGATCTAAGCTATCCATACATGTCAAAATTACTGCATTTGGTTGATATTCCATGCAATTATCAGTTAGTAAAGGAAGTCCATACCCCAGGGAATTAGACAGGCATGGAGTAATAAATAGACGGTAATATGCACACAGATGTTGGCCGGGAAGAAAATAGACATTGCAAGGTTTGAATTTTCTCCACAAGTTTTAACTCTAGGAAGCCGCCGATGATTGCAACATGTAGCGCTAGATCTAAGCTATCCATACATGTCAAAATTACTGCATTTGGTTGATATTCCATGCAATTATCAGTCAGTCAAGGAAGTCCATACCCCAGGGAATTAGACAGGCATGGAGCAATAAATAGACGGTAATATGCACACAGATGGTGGTTGGGAAGAAAATAAACATTACGAGTTTTGAATTTTCTCCACAAGTTTTAACTCTAGGAAGCCGCCGATGATTGCAACATGTAGCGCTAGATCTAAGCTATCCATACATGTCAAAATTTGTGCATTTGGTTGATATTTCATGCAATTATGAATGAGTAAAGCAAGTCCATACCCCAGGGAATTAGACAGGCATGGAGCAATAAATAGACGGTAATATGCACACAGATGTTGGCCGGGAAGAAAATGAACATTGCGAGGTTTGAATTTTCTCCACAAGTTTTAACTCTAGGAAGCCGCCGATGATTGCAACATGTAGCGCTAGATCTAAGCTATCCATACATGTCAAAATTTGTGCATTTGGTTGATATTTCATGCAATTATGAATGAGTAAAGCAAGTCCATACCCCAGGGAATTAGACAGGCATGGAGTAATAAATAGACGGTAATATGCACACAGATGTTGGCCGGGAAGAAAATAGACAATGCAAGGTTTGAATTTTCTCCACAAGTTTTAACTCTAGGAAGCCGCCGATGATTGCAACATGTAGCGCTAGATCTAAGCTATCCATACATGTCAAAATTACTGCATTTGGTTGATATTCCATGCAATTATCAGTTAGTAAAGGAAGTCCATACCCCAGGGAATTAGACAGGCATGGAGCAATAAATAGCGGTAATATGCACACAGATGATGGCCGGGAAGAAAATAGACATTACGATTTGTGAATTTTCTCCACAAGTTTTAACTCTAGGAAGCCGCCGATGATTGCAACATGTAGCGCTAGATCTAAGCTATCCATACATGTCAAAATTACTGCATTTGGTTGATATTTCATGCAATTATGAATGAGTAAAGCAAGTCCATACCCCAGGGAATTAGACAGGCATGGAGCAATAAATAGACGGTAATATGCACACAGATGGTTGCCGGAAAGAAAATAAACATTACGAGTTTTGAATTTTCTCCACAAGTTTTAACTCTAGGAAGCCGCCGATGATTGCAACATGTAGCGCTAGATCTAAGTTATCCATACATGTCAAAATTACTGCATTTGGTTGATATTTCATGCAATTATGAATGAGTAAAGCAAGTCCATACCCCAGGGAATTAGACAGGCATTCAGCAATAAATAGACGGTAATATGCACACAGATGGTTGCCGGAAAGAAAATAAACATTACGAGTTTAGAATTTTCTCCACAAGTTTTAACTCTAGGAGCCGCCGATGATTGCAACATGTAGCGCTAGATCTAAGCTATCCATACATGTCAAAATTACTGCATTTGGTTGATATTTCATGCAATTATGAATGAGTAAAGCAAGTCCATACCTCAGGGAATTAGACAGGCATGAAACAATAAATAGACGGTAATATGCACACAGATGGTGGTTGGGAAGAAAATAAACATTGCGAGGTTTGAATTTTCTCCACAATTTTTAACTCTAGGAAGCCGCCGATGATTGCAACATGTAGCGCTAGATCTAAGCTATCCATACATGTCAAAATTACTGCATTTGGTTGATATTTCATGCAATTATGAATGAGTAAAGCAAGTCCATACCCCAGGGAATTAGACAGGCATGGAGCAATAAATAGACGGTAATATGCACACAGATGGTTGCCGGGAAGAAAATAAACATTACGAGTTTTGAATTTTCTCCACAAGTTTTAACTCTAGGAAGCCGCCGATGATTGCAACATGTAGCGCTAGATCTAAGCTATCCATACATGTCAAAATTACTGCATTTGGTTGATATTTCATGCAATTATGAATGAGTAAAGCAAGTCCATACCCCAGGGAATTAGACAGGCATGGAGCAATAAATAGACGGTAATATGCACACAGATGTTGGCCGGGAAGAAAATGAACATTGCGAGGTTTGAATTTTCTCCACAAGTTTTAACTCTAGGAAGCCGCCGATGATTGCAACATGTAGCGCTAGATCTAAGCTATCCATACATGTCAAAATTTGTGCATTTGGTTGATATTTCATGCAATTATGAATAAGTAAAGCAAGTCCATACCCCAGGGAATTAGACAGGCATGGAGTAATAAATAGACGGTAATATGCACACAGATGTTGGCCGGGAAGAAAATAGACAATGCAAGGTTTGAATTTTCTCCACAAGTTTTAACTCTAGGAAGCCGCCGATGATTGCAACATGTAGCGCTAGATCTAAGCTATCCATACATGTCAAAATTACTGCATTTGGTTGATATTCCATGCAATTATCAGTTAGTAAAGGAAGTCCATACCCCAGGGAATTAGACAGGCATGGAGCAATAAATAGCGGTAATATGCACACAGATGATGGCCGGGAAGAAAATAGACATTACGATTTGTGAATTTTCTCCACAAGTTTTAACTCTAGGAAGCCGCCGATGATTGCAACATGTAGCGCTAGATCTAAGCTATCCATACATGTCAAAATTACTGCATTTGGTTGATATTTCATGAATTATGAATGAGTAAAGCAAGTCCATACCCCAGGGAATTAGACAGGCATGGAGCAATAAATAGACGGTAATATGCACACAGATGGTTGCCGGAAAGAAAATAAACATTACGAGTTTTGAATTTTCTCCACAAGTTTTAACTCTAGGAAGCCGCCGATGATTGCAACATGTAGCGCTAGATCTAAGTTATCCATACATGTCAAAATTACTGCATTTGGTTGATATTCCATGCAATTATCAGTTAGTAAAGGAAGTCCATACCCCAGGGAATTAGACAGGCATGGAGTAATAAATAGACGGTAATATGCACACAGATGTTGGCCGGGAAGAAAATAGACATTGCAAGGTTTGAATTTTCTCGACAAGTTTTAACTCTAGGAAGCCGCCGATGATTGCAACATGTAGCGCTAGATCTAAGCTATCCATACATGTCAAAATTACTGCATTTGGTTGATATTCCATGCAATTATCAGTTAGTAAAGGAAGTCCATACCCCAGGGAATTAGACAGGCATGGAGCAATAAATAGCGGTAATATGCACACAGATGATGGCCGGGAAGAAAATAGACATTACGATTTGTGAATTTTCTCCACAAGTTTTAACTCTAGGAAGCCGCCGATGATTGCAACATGTAGCGCTAGATCTAAGCTATCCATACATGTCAAAATTACTGCATTTGGTTGATATTTCATGCAATTATGAATGAGTAAAGCAAGTCCATACCCCAGGGAATTAGACAGGCATGGAGCAATAAATAGACGGTAATATGCACACAGATGGTTGCCGGAAAGAAAATAAACATTACGAGTTTTGAATTTTCTCCACAAGTTTTAACTCTAGGAAGCCGCCGATGATTGCAACATGTAGCGCTAGATCTAAGTTATCCATACATGTCAAAATTACTGCATTTGGTTGATATTTCATGCAATTATGAATGAGTAAAGCAAGTCCATACCCCAGGGAATTAGACAGGCATTCAGCAATAAATAGACGGTAATATGCACACAGATGGTTGCCGGAAAGAAAATAAACATTACGAGTTTAGAATTTTCTCCACAAGTTTTAACTCTAGGAGCCGCCGATGATTGCAACATGTAGCGCTAGATCTAAGCTATCCATACATGTCACAATTACTGCATTTGGTTGATATTTCATGCAATTATGAATGAGTAAAGCAAGTCCATACCCCAGGGAATTAGACAGGCATGAAACAATAAATAGACGGTAATATGCACACAGATGGTGGTTGGGAAGAAAATAAACATTGCGAGGTTTGAATTTTCTCCACAATTTTTAACTCTAGGAAGCCGCCGATGATTGCAACATGTAGCGCTAGATCTAAGCTATCCATACATGTCAAAATTACTGCATTTGGTTGATATTCCATGCAATTATCAGTTAGTAAAGGAAGTCCATACCCCAGGGAATTAGACAGGCATGGAGTAATAAATAGACGGTAATATGCACACAGATGTTGGCCGGGAAGAAAATAGACATTGCAAGGTTTGAATTTTCTCGACAAGTTTTAACTCTAGGAAGCCGCCGATGATTGCAACATGTAGCGCTAGATCTAAGCTATCCATACATGTCAAAATTACTGCATTTGGTTGATATTCCATGCAATTATCAGTTAGTAAAGGAAGTCCATACCCCAGGGAATTAGACAGGCATGGAGCAATAAATAGCGGTAATATGCACACAGATGATGGCCGGGAAGAAAATAGACATTACGATTTGTGAATTTTCTCCACAAGTTTTAACTCTAGGAAGCCGCCGATGATTGCAACATGTAGCGCTAGATCTAAGCTATCCATACATGTCAAAATTACTGCATTTGGTTGATATTTCATGCAATTATGAATGAGTAAAGCAAGTCCATACCCCAGGGAATTAGACAGGCATGGAGCAATAAATAGACGGTAATATGCACACAGATGGTTGCCGGAAAGAAAATAAACATTACGAGTTTTGAATTTTCTCCACAAGTTTTAACTCTAGGAAGCCGCCGATGATTGCAACATGTAGCGCTAGATCTAAGTTATCCATACATGTCAAAATTACTGCATTTGGTTGATATTTCATGCAATTATGAATGAGTAAAGCAAGTCCATACCCCAGGGAATTAGACAGGCATTCAGCAATAAATAGACGGTAATATGCACACAGATGGTTGCCGGAAAGAAAATAAACATTACGAGTTTAGAATTTTCTCCACAAGTTTTAACTCTAGGAGCCGCCGATGATTGCAACATGTAGCGCTAGATCTAAGCTATCCATACATGTCAAAATTACTGCATTTGGTTGATATTTCATGCAATTATGAATGAGTAAAGCAAGTCCATACCCCAGGGAATTAGACAGGCATGAAACAATAAATAGACGGTAATATGCACACAGATGGTGGTTGGGAAGAAAATA
This sequence comes from Hippasteria phrygiana, assembly GCA_037893225.1. Taxonomy (NCBI): domain Eukaryota; kingdom Metazoa; phylum Echinodermata; class Asteroidea; order Valvatida; family Goniasteridae; genus Hippasteria; species Hippasteria phrygiana. The sequence continues at coordinate 2,390,376 of JAZGUH010000197.1, forward strand.
AACATTGCGAGGTTTGAATTTTCTCCACAATTTTTAACTCTAGGAAGCCGCCGATGATTGCAACATGTAGCGCTAGATCTAAGCTATCCATACATGTCAAAATTACTGCATTTGGTTGATATTCCATGCAATTATCAGTCAGTCAAGGAAGTCCATACCCCAGGGAATTAGACAGGCATGGAGCAATAAATAGACGGTAATATGCACACAGATGGTGGTTGGGAAGAAAATAAACATTACGAGTTTTGAATTTTCTCCACAAGTTTTAAATCTAGGAGCCGCCGATGATTGCAACATGTAGCGCTAGATCTAAGCTATCCATACATGTCAAAATTACTGCATTTGGTTGATATTTCATGCAATTATGAATGAGTAAAGCAAGTCCATACCCCAGGGAATTAGACAGGCATGAAACAATAAATAGACGGTAATATGCACACAGATGGTGGTTGGGAAGAAAATAAACATGACGAGTTTAAAATTTTCTCCACAAGTTTTAACTCTAGGAGCCGCCGATGATTGCAACATGTAGCGCTAGATCTAAGCTATCCATACATGTCAAAATTACTGCATTTGGTTGATATTTCATGCAATTATGAATGAGTAAAGCAAGTCCATACCCCAGGGAATTAGACAGGCATGAAACAATAAATAGACGGTAATATGCACACAGATGGTGGTTGGGAAGAAAATAAACATTGCGAGGTTTGAATTTTCTCCACAATTTTTAACTCTAGGAAGCCGCCGATGATTGCAACATGTAGCGCTAGATCTAAGCTATCCATACATGTCAAAATTACTGCATTTGGTTGATATTCCATGCAATTATCAGTCAGTCAAGGAAGTCCATACCCCAGGGAATTAGACAGGCATGGAGCAATAAATAGACGGTAATATGCACACAGATGGTGGTTGGGAAGAAAATAAACATTACGAGTTTTGAATTTTCTCCACAAGTTTTAACTCTAGGAAGCCGCCGATGATTGCAACATGTAGCGCTAGATCTAAGCTATCCATACATGTCGAAATTACTGCATTTGGTTGATATTTCATGCAATTATGAATGAGTAAAGCAAGTCCATACCCCAGGGAATTAGACAGGCATGGAGCAATAAATAGACGGTAATATGCACACAGATGGTGGTTGGGAAGAAAATAAACATTACGAGTTTTGAATTTTCTCCACAAGTTTTAACTCTAGGAAGCAGCCGATGATTGCAACATGTAGCGCTAGATCTAAGCTATCCATACATGTCAAAATTTGTGCATTTGGTTGATATTTCATGCAATTATGAATGAGTAAAGCAAGTCCATACCCCAGGGAATTAGACAGGCATGGAGCAATAAATAGACGGTAATATGCACACAGATGTTGGCCGGGAAGAAAATGAACATTGCGAGGTTTGAATTTTCTCCACAAGTTTTAACTCTAGGAAGCCGCCGATGATTGCAACATGTAGCGCTAGATCTAAGCTATCCATACATGTCAAAATTTGTGCATTTGGTTGATATTTCATGCAATTATGAATGAGTAAAGCAAGTCCATACCCCAGGGAATTAGACAGGCATGGAGCAATAAATAGACGGTAATATGCACACAGATGTTGGCAGGGAAGAAAATGAACATTGCGAGGTTTGAATTTTCTCCACAAGTTTTAACTCTAGGAAGCCGCCGATGATTGCAACATGTAGCGCTAGATCTAAGCTATCCATACATGTCAAAATTACTGCATTTGGTTGATATTTCATGCAATTATGAATGAGTAAAGCAAGTCCATACCCCAGGGAATTAGACAGGCATGAAACAATAAATAGACGGTAATATGCACACAGATAGTGGTTGGGAAGAAAATAAACATTGCGAGGTTTGAATTTTCTCCACAATTTTTAACTCTAGGAAGCCGCCGATGATTGCAACATGTAGCGCTAGATCTAAGCTATCCATACATGTCAAAATTACTGCATTTGGTTGATATTCCATGCAATTATCAGTTAGTAAAGGAAGTCCATACCCCAGGGAATTAGACAGGCATGGAGTAATAAATAGACGGTAATATGCACACAGATGTTGGCCGGGAAGAAAATAGACATTGCAAGGTTTGAATTTTCTCCACAAGTTTTAACTCTAGGAAGCCGCCGATGATTGCAACATGTAGCGCTAGATCTAAGCTATCCATACATGTCAAAATTACTGCATTTGGTTGATATTCCATGCAATTATCAGTCAGTCAAGGAAGTCCATACCCCAGGGAATTAGACAGGCATGGAGCAATAAATAGACGGTAATATGCACACAGATGGTGGTTGGGAAGAAAATAAACATTACGAGTTTTGAATTTTCTCCACAAGTTTTAACTCTAGGAAGCCGCCGATGATTGCAACATGTAGCGCTAGATCTAAGCTATCCATACATGTCGAAATTACTGCATTTGGTTGATATTTCATGCAATTATGAATGAGTAAAGCAAGTCCATACCCCAGGGAATTAGACAGGCATGGAGCAATAAATATGCACACAGATTATTGCCGGAAAGAAAATAAACATTACGAGTTTTGAATTTTCTCCACAAGTTTTAACTCTAGGAAGCCGCCGATGATTGCAACATGTAGCGCTAGATCTAAGCTATCCATACATGTCAAAATTACTGCATTTGGTTGATATTTCATGCAATTATGAATGAGTAAAGCAAGTCCATACCCCAGGGAATTAGACAGGCATGGAGCAATAAATAGACGGTAATATGCACACAGATGGTTGCCGGGAAGAAAATGAACATTGCGAGGTTTGAATTTTCTCCACAAGTTTTAACTCTAGGAAGCCGCCGATGATTGCAACATGTAGCGCTAGATCTAAGCTATCCATACATGTCAAAATTTGTGCATTTGGTTGATATTTCATGCAATTATGAATGAGTAAAGCAAGTCCATACCCCAGGGAATTAGACAGGCATGGAGCAATAAATAGACGGTAATATGCACACAGATGTTGGCAGGGAAGAAAATGAACATTGCGAGGTTTGAATTTTCTCCACAAGTTTTAACTCTAGGAAGCCGCCGATGATTGCAACATGTAGCGCTAGATCTAAGATATCCATACATGTCAAAATTACTGCATTTGGTTGATATTTCATGCAATTATGAATGAGTAAAGCAAGTCCATACCCCAGGGAATTAGACAGGCATGGAGCAATAAATATGCACACAGATGGTTGCCGGAAAGAAAATAAACATTACGAGTTTTGAATTTTCTCCACAAGTTTTAACTCAAGGAAGCCGCCGATGATTGCAACATGTAGCGCTAGATCTAAGCTATCCATACATGTCAAAATTACTGCATTTGGTTGATATTTCATGCAATTATGAATGAGTAAAGCAAGTCCATACCCCAGGGAATTAGACAGGCATGGAGCAATAAATAGACGGTAATATGCACACAGATGGTGGCCGGGAAGAAAATGAACATTGCGAGGTTTGAATTTTCTCCACAAGTTTTAACTCTAGGAAGCCGCCGATGATTGCAACATGTAGCGCTAGATCTAAGATATCCATACATGTCAAAATTACTGCATTTGGTTGATATTCCATGCAATTATCAGTTAGTAAAGGAAGTCCATACCCCAGGGAATTAGACAGGCATGGAGCAATAAATAGACGGTAATATGCACACAGATGATGGCCGGGGAAGAAAATAAACATTACGATGTTTGAATTTTCTCCACAAGTTTTAACTCTAGGAAGCCGCCGATGATTGCAACATGTAGCGCTAGATCTAAGCTATCCATACATGTCAAAATTACTGCATTTGGTTGATATTTCATGCAATTATGAATGAGTAAAGCAAGTCCATACCCCAGGGAATTAGACAGGCATGGAGCAATAAATAGACGGTAATATGCACACAGATGTTGGCAGGGAAGAAAATGAACATTGCGAGGTTTGAATTTTCTCCACAAGTTTTAACTCTAGGAAGCCGCCGATGATTGCAACATGTAGCGCTAGATCTAAGATATCCATACATGTCAAAATTACTGCATTTGGTTGATATTTCATGCAATTATGAAGGAGTAAAGCAAGTCCATACCCCAGGGAATTAGACAGGCATGGAGCAATAAATATGCACACAGATGGTTGCCGGAAAGAAAATAAACATTACGAGTTTTGAATTTTCTCCACAAGTTTTAACTCAAGGAAGCCGCCGATGATTGCAACATGTAGCGCTAGATCTAAGCTATCCATACATGTCAAAATTACTGCATTTGGTTGATATTTCATGCAATTATGAATGAGTAAAGCAAGTCCATACCCCAGGGAATTAGACAGGCATGGAGCAATAAATAGACGGTAATATGCACACAGATGGTGGCCGGGAAGAAAATGAACATTGCGAGGTTTGAATTTTCTCCACAAGTTTTAACTCTAGGAAGCCGCCGATGATTGCAACATGTAGCGCTAGATCTAAGATATCCATACATGTCAAAATTACTGCATTTGGTTGATATTCCATGCAATTATCAGTTAGTAAAGGAAGTCCATACCCCAGGGAATTAGACAGGCATGGAGCAATAAATAGACGGTAATATGCACACAGATGATGGCCGGGGAAGAAAATAAACATTACGATGTTTGAATTTTCTCCACAAGTTTTAACTCTAGGAAGCCGCCGATGATTGCAACATGTAGCGCTAGATCTAAGCTATCCATACATGTCAAAATTACTGCATTTGGTTGATATTTCATGCAATTATGAATGAGTAAAGCAAGTCCATACCCCAGGGAATTAGACAGGCATGGAGCAATAAATAGACGGTAATATGCACACAGATGGTTGCCGGGAAGAAAATGAACATTGCGAGGTTTGAATTTTCTCCACAAGTTTTAACTCTAGGAAGCCGCCGATGATTGCAACATGTAGCGCTAGATCTAAGCTATCCATACATGTCAAAATGTGTGCATTTGGTTGATATTTCATGCAATTATGAATGAGTAAAGCAAGTCCATACCCCAGGGAATTAGACAGGCATGGAGCAATAAATAGACGGTAATATGCACACAGATGGTGGTTGGGAAGAAAATAAACATTACGAGTTTTGAATTTTCTCCACAAGTTTTAACTCTAGGAAGCCGCCGATGATTGCAACATGTAGCGCTAGATCTAAGCTATCCATACATGTCGAAATTACTGCATTTGGTTGATATTTCATGCAATTATGAATGAGTAAAGCAAGTCCATACCCCAGGGAATTAGACAGGCATGGAGCAATAAATATGCACACAGATTATTGCCGGAAAGAAAATAAACATTACGAGTTTTGAATTTTCTCCACAAGTTTTAACTCTAGGAAGCCGCCGATGATTGCAACATGTAGCGCTAGATCTAAGCTATCCATACATGTCAAAATTACTGCATTTGGTTGATATTTCATGCAATTATGAATGAGTAAAGCAAGTCCATACCCCAGGGAATTAGACAGGCATGGAGCAATAAATAGACGGTAATATGCACACAGATGGTTGCCGGGAAGAAAATGAACATTGCGAGGTTTGAATTTTCTCCACAAGTTTTAACTCTAGGAAGCCGCCGATGATTGCAACATGTAGCGCTAGATCTAAGCTATCCATACATGTCAAAATTTGTGCATTTGGTTGATATTTCATGCAATTATGAATGAGTAAAGCAAGTCCATACCCCAGGGAATTAGACAGGCATGGAGCAATAAATAGACGGTAATATGCACACAGATGTTGGCAGGGAAGAAAATGAACATTGCGAGGTTTGAATTTTCTCCACAAGTTTTAACTCTAGGAAGCCGCCGATGATTGCAACATGTAGCGCTAGATCTAAGATATCCATACATGTCAAAATTACTGCATTTGGTTGATATTTCATGCAATTATGAATGAGTAAAGCAAGTCCATACCCCAGGGAATTAGACAGGCATGGAGCAATAAATATGCACACAGATGGTTGCCGGAAAGAAAATAAACATTACGAGTTTTGAATTTTCTCCACAAGTTTTAACTCAAGGAAGCCGCCGATGATTGCAACATGTAGCGCTAGATCTAAGCTATCCATACATGTCAAAATTACTGCATTTGGTTGATATTTCATGCAATTATGAATGAGTAAAGCAAGTCCATACCCCAGGGAATTAGACAGGCATGGAGCAATAAATAGACGGTAATATGCACACAGATGGTGGCCGGGAAGAAAATGAACATTGCGAGGTTTGAATTTTCTCCACAAGTTTTAACTCTAGGAAGCCGCCGATGATTGCAACATGTAGCGCTAGATCTAAGATATCCATACATGTCAAAATTACTGCATTTGGTTGATATTCCATGCAATTATCAGTTAGTAAAGGAAGTCCATACCCCAGGGAATTAGACAGGCATGGAGCAATAAATAGACGGTAATATGCACACAGATGATGGCCGGGGAAGAAAATAAACATTACGATGTTTGAATTTTCTCCACAAGTTTTAACTCTAGGAAGCCGCCGATGATTGCAACATGTAGCGCTAGATCTAAGCTATCCATACATGTCAAAATTACTGCATTTGGTTGATATTTCATGCAATTATGAATGAGTAAAGCAAGTCCATACCCCAGGGAATTAGACAGGCATGGAGCAATAAATAGACGGTAATATGCACACAGATGTTGGCAGGGAAGAAAATGAACATTGCGAGGTTTGAATTTTCTCCACAAGTTTTAACTCTAGGAAGCCGCCGATGATTGCAACATGTAGCGCTAGATCTAAGATATCCATACATGTCAAAATTACTGCATTTGGTTGATATTTCATGCAATTATGAAGGAGTAAAGCAAGTCCATACCCCAGGGAATTAGACAGGCATGGAGCAATAAATATGCACACAGATGGTTGCCGGAAAGAAAATAAACATTACGAGTTTTGAATTTTCTCCACAAGTTTTAACTCAAGGAAGCCGCCGATGATTGCAACATGTAGCGCTAGATCTAAGCTATCCATACATGTCAAAATTACTGCATTTGGTTGATATTTCATGCAATTATGAATGAGTAAAGCAAGTCCATACCCCAGGGAATTAGACAGGCATGGAGCAATAAATAGACGGTAATATGCACACAGATGGTGGCCGGGAAGAAAATGAACATTGCGAGGTTTGAATTTTCTCCACAAGTTTTAACTCTAGGAAGCCGCCGATGATTGCAACATGTAGCGCTAGATCTAAGATATCCATACATGTCAAAATTACTGCATTTGGTTGATATTCCATGCAATTATCAGTTAGTAAAGGAAGTCCATACCCCAGGGAATTAGACAGGCATGGAGCAATAAATAGACGGTAATATGCACACAGATGATGGCCGGGGAAGAAAATAAACATTACGATGTTTGAATTTTCTCCACAAGTTTTAACTCTAGGAAGCCGCCGATGATTGCAACATGTAGCGCTAGATCTAAGCTATCCATACATGTCAAAATTACTGCATTTGGTTGATATTTCATGCAATTATGAATGAGTAAAGCAAGTCCATACCCCAGGGAATTAGACAGGCATGGAGCAATAAATAGACGGTAATATGCACACAGATGGTTGCCGGGAAGAAAATGAACATTGCGAGGTTTGAATTTTCTCCACAAGTTTTAACTCTAGGAAGCCGCCGATGATTGCAACATGTAGCGCTAGATCTAAGCTATCCATACATGTCAAAATGTGTGCATTTGGTTGATATTTCATGCAATTATGAATGAGTAAAGCAAGTCCATACCCCAGGGAATTAGACAGGCATGGAGCAATAAATAGACGGTAATATGCACACAGATGTTGGCAGGGAAGAAAATGAACATTGCGAGGTTTGAATTTTCTCCACAAGTTTTAACTCTAGGAAGCCGCCGATGATTGCAACATGTAGCGCTAGATCTAAGATATCCATACATGTCAAAATTACTGCATTTGGTTGATATTCCATGCAATTATCAGTTAGTAAAGGAAGTCCATACCCCAGGGAATTAGACAGGCATGGAGCAATAAATAGCGGTAATATGCAAACAGATGATGGCCGGGAAGAAAATAAACATTATGATTTTTGAATTTTCTCCACAAGTTTTAACTCTAGGAAGCCGCCGATGATTGCAACATGTAGCGCTAGATCTAAGCTATCCATACATGTCAAAATTACTGCATTTGGTTGATATTTCATGCAATTATGAATGAGTAAAGCAAGTCCATACCCCAGGGAATTAGACAGGCATGGAGCAATAAATAGACGGTAATATGCACACAGATGGTTGCCGGAAAGAAAATAAACATTACGAGTTTTGAATTTTCTCCACAAGTTTTAACTCTAGGAAGCCGCCGATGATTGCAACATGTAGCGCTAGATCTAAGCTATCCATACATGTCAAAATTACTGCATTTGCTTGATATTTCATGCAATTATGAATGAGTAAAGCAAGTCCATACCCCAGGGAATTAGACAGGCATGGAGCAATAAATAGACGGTAATATGCACACAGATGGTTGCCGGAAAGAAAATAAACATTACGAGTTTTGAATTTTCTCCACAAGTTTTAACTCTAGGAAGCCGCCGATGATTGCAACATGTAGCGCTAGATCTAAGCTATCCATACATGTCAAAATTACTGCATTTGCTTGATATTTCATGCAATTATGAATGAGTAAAGCAAGTCCATACCCCAGGGAATTAGACAGGCATGGAGCAATAAATAGACGGTAATATGCACACAGATGGTGGTTGGGAAGAAAATAAACATTACGAGTTTTGAATTTTCTCCACAAGTTTTAACTCTAGGAAGCAGCCGATGATTGCAACATGTAGCGCTAGATCTAAGCTATCCATACATGTCAACATGTGTGCATTTGGTTGATATTTCATGCAATTATGAATGAGTAAAGCAAGTCCATACCCCAGGGAATTAGACAGGCATGGAGCAATAAATAGACGGTAATATGCACACAGATGTTGGCAGGGAAGAAAATGAACATTGCGAGGTTTGAATTTTCTCCACAAGTTTTAACTCTAGGAAGCCGCCGATGATTGCAACATGTAGCGCTAGATCTAAGCTATCCATACATGTCAAAATTACTGCATTTGGTTGATATTCCATGCAATTATCAGTTAGTAAAGGAAGTCCATACCCCAGGGAATTAGACAGGCATGGAGCAATAAATAGCGGTAATATGCAAACAGATGATGGCCGGGAAGAAAATAAACATCATGATTTGTGAATTTTCTCCACAAGTTTTAACTCTAGGAAGCCGCCGATGATTGCAACATGTAGCGCTAGATCTAAGCTATCCATACATGTCAAAATTACTGCATTTGGTTGATATTTCATGCAATTATGAATGAGTAAAGCAAGTCCATACCCCAGGGAATTAGACAGGCATGGAGCAATAAATAGACGGTAATATGCACACAGATGGTTGCCGGGAAGAAAATAAACATTGCGAGGTTTGAATTTTCTCCACAAGTTTTAACTCTAGGAAGCAGCCGATGATTGCAACATGTAGCGCTAGATCTAAGCTATCCATACATGTCAACATTTGTGCATTTGGTTGATATTTCATGCAATTATGAATGAGTAAAGCAAGTCCATACCCCAGGGAATTAGAC